>OY757058.1:3291568-4491568 GCA_963582015.1 Xanthorhoe designata
GATACTTAAATCGACGCTCAAGCACAGATCGACGCTTGAGTCAGGTCTCTGAATACTGCCTAAAAGTAGTGTTATATTCTCTTTGAGGAACAGCTCGGGAGTTTAGCAACTCTTTCAAACAAAAAAAAAAAATAAGTATCGATTCATTCACTACACTGACGGAAAAGCCGGTGAAAATAAAAAAATAAAATAAGTACTTACTTACTTACAATAATGGAACTTAGGTAATGGAAATAAAAAACTTAGAGCTAAGGATTGTATTGTATATTATCTGTCCGTGGACAGAGGCTCGGTGTGCTGGCGATGATGACGGAGGCGAGCCGGCGGATGATGAAGAGCGCCGTCTCCAGCACGGTCAGCACGCTGGCGCCCACGAACAGCGCCGTGGTGCCGCCGAGAGACGCTGGAGGAATACGAAGGCATTTCTTAGTAAATCGACAATTAGTGGAGTCTAAAACCTAGATTGATACTTAGTAAACTTTTTATTGTTACATGCTGGAATTATTGTTACATGGATGTATTTATCTTTAGTCTGTGGTGTGGTAACATGTGACAAGTGACAAGTGACAAGTCACAGATAATATTAAGTTAAATCACGTGGCAATGAAAAATATAAATCGATCACGCTTATTGTACGTAGAACAAAAACTTACTTACCCAGATCTTAAAAAAACATACCTAAGTATTATGTTACTAGGTATTTATCGAAACGAAATTATTGTCATGCAACTTCACACCTAAAATCTTATTGGTGCTGCGTACAACATGCATAAATTTTTAACACAAAAGGCACGTGCAAAGCGCAACACAATTTAAATATAAACATCATGGAGCAATCGTAAAACGCACCAAATAGGTCAAATCCATCAAATCAATCTATTTTAGCAACGCAACTAGTTCACGTATTTAAAACGCACCAAAGAGGTCTTCTAATGTGAAGATTACGTCTCGATGAAGCCGGAGTTTTGGTGGCATCATGTTGATTCGGAGCGCAGCCACGCTCGGCGCGTCAGACGTTGTCAGGTTCATGTTGGAGGGAAACTTATTTTATCATCGAGTCGATGACATCGACTATGTATGACTTGAGTTTGAGTCTTGATATTAATCGTCTTTGGTTTGAGTTGAAATAACGTACCCTAGTGTTACATGCTCTTTGTTGAGGAGTCATTATTTTTCTAGATAAAATGCACTCCATTTCATGGATTTAAAACTTACCTAACAACGACCTTCTTTGTGTGAGATAGTAGTTGATTTCGGCGCACTGAGGAAGGCAGGAGCATTTAGCGAGGTTCTTGGGTATATTGATGAGGATCTCCACGTTTCGCCCGATACACGCCATGCCGTGCGCGTCCACACACGTCGCCATCTTGTGCACAAAACAAAAAACACGAATCACACGAAAATGGGAGAAAATTAGTTGTTTTTACAGAATTTGAGAAATTGGAATTGGAATGGCAGTTTGATGGGGATTTTTTTGTGTTTTGTGGTTAGTGACAATGACAGTTTTAATTAGACAGGCTAAACGTTTTTTATTCTTTTAAAATAGGTATTCTAAGAAAAGGTTCTAATACGAATACTATAGAACAAGCAAAATAAAAAGAAATGCAGTAACTTTAAGAAAATATTTTTTATGATAAAATAAAATCATTAAGTACAGTAAAAAATGAATAACTAAAGGGTTTATTAAATGTTATGCGTCATCTCATAGTGAGTAGAATTTTTAACTAGTCGTTAAAACAAAAACATAATTTCAAACTTTACCGCAGCAAAACCCCGCCATCTACCGGTGAGTAGAGTTAAACTTATAAAAAGAGTATAACTTTAACTTTTTGCTTGTTTTAACCGGAAATGATTATTTGCAAAATGGCGCTATAATACAAAATGAAGAAGGTCGGACTGAATGAAACTATTATAATTTTTACCTCCTTTGACGTGGAAATAAGGTCTGCAGCCGCAGAACATTATGGCCATCCGACTGCGGCAATGCATTTGGCAAAGTGCGAAGCTATAAGCCTGAAACACAAGGAAATGCTGTTTACACATTAGGTACCTACTATGGGGAAGGAAAAAAGAAGAAAAAAAAATGAAATATGATCACGACTGTATCCCGGGAGCGGTAGACATTCTTTCAGATCATTAGGAAATTTTAGATCCTTTTGAAGATGTCTATTAAGGGGGTAGTCAGAGGTATGTCCAAATACATTATACATATTTGGTACATGCCCACATCTTGCAGAAGTTAACTTTCCATACGTAACAGGTTGCAAGCCCATCGACGCTATTAGAGAGCTAACTGGTTACCTCACCGATGTTTTCCTTCACCGTTAAAAGCTCGTGTTAAAGCGCATATAAATTTTTCGATGCGAAAAGTTCATTGATGCACGGCCGGATTCGAACCCGCGACCTTCGGATCGAAAGTCGAGGTACTAATCCACTTGACCAACACGGGCCTTGTCTATGGGAAAGAGTCCGAGAAAAACACTGAGAACCTTGACCGAAGAGCTGAGCCACTCGTCCGGGTACCGACAGCGTCTCTGCTGCGGCGTCAGACCCTTGACGCTTGGAGACGCCTGGATCTCCACGGCCTGGGGGTCAAATTAAATAATAATAATAATAATTTATTTTAATGAGCATTATGATAAGTTTCTACAAAAATTCAAAAGACATATAATTAAAAAGAAGGGCAAAACGATTTACAAACTAACCCCGCACTAGGTCAAGTATCGCGGAAGTTATAAGTAAGTTTTTTTATAAAAATACAACTACTTACTAATATATAAAAATATTTTTAAAACTATTGCTTTATAAATACCTTAAAACTAACATACATATTTTATGAAAGATAAACTAAATATGCACACGTAGTGTAGACGGCGACGTGTGACGCTCTCGCGATGAGTCAAGCTGACGATGCACGGGGTCACGTTGCCGCGTTGCAAGCGGCCCACGAATCGCCGGTACTTGACCCCGTGCATTTCGGCCTATAAATTCTAATAATACGATATAATTCTTTTATCTAATAATAATATAATAATAGTAGTATAGTATAGTTTGTATTATAATGTAATATTATTGTTTAATGTTGTTCTATCTATCTATAACATCACAAATGTCTAGAAGTAGGTACTTACCTACCTAATTATTATTATTATTTATTATTCTAGGCCGCCTAGGCCTCCGTATTGTACCTTGAAGTCTATAATGAGCTCCTCGCCCGGAGCCACCTCGTCCGTCGGGTTGGAGATGGCTGTAGCAATCTCGTACGGAGAGTGGATGAAATACTGAAGGAAAACCGTTGAAATACATTAAATACAGGGTGTTTTTATTCTAAGAGGGGTGTCTGATACGGTTTAACTACTTTTAACCGACTTCAGAAAAGGAGTTTCTATGTTCTACTGAATGCACCTATGTATTTTTAGCGATTACAAAATTAAAGTTGGTAAAATTAAAATTTTACTTACATAACTTGAATGTTTTGAATGGACCAGCCTAGAATCTAACAGGCCCGACGTGTAATGATAAACATAATAATTATAATGCGTTTTACAGCAAAATCACCCGTATAGCGTGGTCCATAGAGTCTATCCTCACGTAGCACTGTCCACTGTGATAGTGACAGCTGAGCAGACGCTGCGACGTCCACGGTACATCCTGTATCATGTACTGGAATTCTGCGTACTGAGGAATACAATAGTATAAATGTATTATAATAGCACACGGGAAATTACTCACGTAAAACGGTCGCGTCTCACACGCGAGGAGTGACCCACACTCCTACCCAGATGAAGGTTCTCCGGAAGAATCGAAACATTGTCGGTATCTAAATCGACGATAATTTTACGTGAGTAATTTCCCGTGTGCTATTATAATGTCTAATACAACTCACGATAGTTTTGAAAGTGAAATAGTATAAATGTACCTACTGGAATTCTGATTTTTTTTTTGTAAATTATACCTACAAACATGGTCCCGCGGCAGGGATCGAACCCGCAATCCTGCGTTTCAGGCGGGCTTTCACCCACTACGCCACAGAGGTGACTCATATCATGACTTTTCGATAACACCCACGGTTTCAGACTTTCAAGTGGCCCTGAAAAAAACTCAGCCTGTATATTCACCATGGGAACTTTTTGAACAGGTATAGGTCGCGCCACGTCAAAAGAGCGCTGGCTGTCAAACTGCTCCGTGGTAGATGATTGGTGGAGAGGTGTTGCGGCGCACTTCATACCATTGATTTAGCGAGTGCTATTGGTTCGTCAGCGAGTGAACACAGGCGCAAACATAACCCCGCTACTTCCCCGACCCAGCTCTTTTTACGTGGCGCGACCTATACTTACCTGTGAATTGAAGGTAAGACACATGCCCACTTCCGTCATCACTGGGTACCATTGCACCTAAAACAAAAACAATCCTTATACGGCCGAAATTAATATCCAATCCAACGAACGATCGCGGATCTATCTCCGTAGCAACTTTGTTAAACAACACAATTTGTATGGCACTTTTTGACAGATAACAGCGTTGCTATGGCAACAGATCCGCGATCGTTCGTGGGATTGAATTATTAATTTCGGCCGATAGCCTATCCACACTCAGCCGCGGACCGTGAAGACGCGAACAACTCGCAATGCGATACCAGCCCCTGATTGTGTAACTTGTCTCGGCTTGTATCCGAGTTGTATCAAAGCAACAATCACAGTAAATCGCTATCCACTTAAGTACTACGATCCTGACACACCTTTTCGTTCTTTAGGGGTATGTAGGGAATCGGATCATTATACTTGATGGGTTCCCTACATAGTTAAGTTGTTGCAGGATGATGCACATAAATAAGTTTAGAATTGTATATTACTTTATTTTGTCGAGTGCTGACTGTGAACAACGTCGCACGTACAAGCGCATGCGCTCCGCGCCGCTTGACATGAATTTCGACACGCGTTCGTTCGGATCTTCACCACTGTTGGACCGACCCATCCCTATTGATTTTTCTACCAACCCAGCAAGATACTTGGAGTATTATGGCTTGCAAGAAGAAATTAAGGAGTTGAAGTCGAGCGTCACGCAGATGCAGTTGAAGCTGGACGCCGCCACTAGCACCATCCATGATCTACGTACCGAGTTTGCATTGTTGCGAAACTCTGTTTCTGTATGTAGGTCACCGGATCGGTGCTATGTCAACAGTCGTCGAGGCGCGCAAAACGCCTCAATCTGCAGTTTTGTGACTCCGACGTCATCGCCCGCGGTAGTGGACTCACCGTGTGTCACCATGTGCTCCCCCGCCCGCGCCCCCGCGCCTACCCCTGTGCCCGCGCCCGCGCCTCTACCAGCGCCCGCCGCCGGCTCCGCTCGTCCCGCTCAGCCGCGTAACTATGCTGCCGTCGCCGCGACTCAAATCGAGTCGAAGCGACAAAAAGGGAACAAACGGCGTGAACTGAATCCAGGTCCCTCGAAGGCAGGCACCGACAAGGACGGATATGTACTAGTGGAACGGAAGAAAAGGAAGTCTACTAGTACCAAGAATCAATGCGGCACTGCATTGACCTCACTAGGGCAGCTGTGCCTGCTGCGTCCAGAGATACCTACCACACAACTCTATTTGTCTCGCGTCCATCACGCCGTGACGGCTAATAATGTGGTGGAGTATTTAAAACAGAAGACTGGCCTCTCCATGAGAGTTGAAAAGTTAGAATCTCGCCGTAATGTGAATTTTAATTCTTTTATGGTGAGAGTACCTACTGATCGGCTCTCTACTTACATGGAAGGTGCTTTTTGGCCGAAGGGTGTCGTGTTCAGGAAGTTCTTCGGCAGACTGACACGGGACACCCCGTTTTCGTCATTGAAGACGTCTTAGAAATAAGTTTTTTTTTTTTTATTATATTTCTTGTATAAATAAGATATATATATCTGCAATAGTCCAAATTTATATTATACATAGTATCTAGTTATATTATAAATCTCACTTTGACTTCCGCGATACAGGCTTGACCTAGTGCGGGGTTAATTGTGAAATATTTGCCCTACTTACTAAATTACTTGTTCTTTGTATTTGTGTGTACTTACAATGTTTTTAATAAATTATTATTATTATTATTATTATTTCCACGCTATAAGCGAGCGGGGAGAACCGACTGGCGACGCGACTCACAAAACCCTCGCGTCAGCCCGTTTATACCTGTGGCTACCTAGCCGCCACAGTTCTTTTTTTTTTTTTTTTTTTTTTTTTTTTTTTTATTGGTTCTCAAAACTGGACGATACACTATAAACATTGATAAAAAAGTCAGGAAACTGCAAGAATACGTACAGGAGTGTTCGACCTTCTAGATGAGAACACGGCATGCGCAAAGTGTGTACAATAATAAGTTACAGTACTCTAGAAAGTAAAAAAAATAAAAAAAATAAAAATACATTAATCCTAATCTTTACGAATACATTTTAAAAAATCTCTTAAATAGAAGAGACCGGTGTGAAAAAGATATCGATATCTTTACAAATCTGGTTATAAGACGAACACATACGGTAAATAGGGGAATGCTGGGCATAATTGGTGTGAGTGATAGGGAGGCTGAACGTTCTTCTATTTTCAAGACGGCTGGAGTAACGAGGTATGGCTAATAAAAATTTATTAATTAGATCGGGGTTATCAATTTTTCCATTGACAATTTTATGCAGAAACACAATATCGGTGAGGTTCCTTCTACGCTCAACCCAAGTAACACATCAAAGCAGTTTATCGGCCGCATAACAGCATATCTGTATCGTTTTCGCATTTTAAGTTAGTTCTATAATAGCATTATAAACGTTTATACGGCTTCTGTAAGTCTTATTTGGGCACAAATTATACAGCTTTAGATCCTAAATAGGTTCACAAAACAACATAATAGCATTACAGTGGCATTTTATTAGCATTCTTGTGGTCAATGAAACTGCCAATAGCATTACAGAAGCATTATTATGGTCAATGAAGTTGTTAATAGTATTACAAAAGCATTACAGTAGCATTCCATAGGAGTAAAAGGATTATTGCAGCTTTCTTAATGTTCACAGTTAGAACTTAAATGAATTTAACGCCATTGCAAAAACATCTCTAATACCACGGTAAAAGTTATAATACGTTATGAACACTGTAAATTAACTAATTTGTTTCACAATATAAATGGAAGAAGATGGTGAAAACTAATCGATTGAGTGACATCGTAGGTTGCATCAAACACAATTTATAAAGTAACTATTTTTATTCTTGCCATCAAATATTACAACGCAATGTAGTTTACTGTAAATGTCTATATTCGTTTCATTCAAAATTTTCACGCGCCTTCGATATATTGTGGTTTTAATTAAGAATTGTATAAAAAGATATGTGTAAAATAACCACACCAATTGTGTATTCTTAGTATAAACCGAATTTTGCCTAACTAACATATAAGTATGGGTTGGGTGGCATTATGTTAAGTTATATTATTAGTTATAAAGGTCTATTGATTTTATAAATAGGTCCAAATGATAATATTGTTAGGTTATAAATATTTACAAAATGGTGTCGATTTAAAGCACCCCGGTAAGCCTTTAAAAATCATTATTAATGCTGCAAGCAGAACAAATACTCACACGTGACTATTTGTAAAGCCAGAGGCAATTTAAGCATTACATTGGTTCACGTTTATGCTATTCGTCTATACTATTACTTAAAAGTGCTATTACACAACTATCGGCATTAAAAACAGCTAAAAGCTGTTTAACGGATTTACAGTGCATTATAATGGCACAAATTGATGCTTATAATTAGCATTAGGCATTATCTTACTACTTTAAAATGCTATTGTAATTCCTAAGGCACTAAAAAGAGCTGAAGGCAGTTAAGCAAATTTATGTGGCATTTTAATGATTCACGTATGTGCTAATAAATAGCTTTAAGCATTTATTTACTACTTAATAATGCTATTGTAGATCCAAATGCACTAAAAACAGCTAAAAGCTGTACAGCTGCATTTTGATTTGCTGCACTAAAACTAAAGGCTTTAGAACAGCATTTTGATATGCTATCATCCAACCGTTATACAGTGTCAAGCATCATAATGGTGATAAAATGCCAATATAAAGCGTCAAGATATTTGGTGAACTTTTATAAGAGTTTTTACGGACCTTAAGTTCTACATAAGCTTGCTATTAGTTTGTTATAATGCTCCCTGTGTTACTTGGGAAGTGTATCCATCTTAAAGTAAGTAAGCCTAGAACTGTAAGAATCCAGACTGCGACATAGGTTATTGGCGTAAGTGAGATGGTATAAAAACTTTTTTTGTAGTCTTTCAAGTCTACCGATGTGGACTAGATATGAGGGGCACCAAATAGGACTGCAGTATTCTAAAAGGCTACGGACGTAGCAGTTGAAAAGTAAAACAGGAATTTCATGGTCTTTAAAAAATTTAGCTTGCTTAATTGCAAATCCTGCTAAGCGAGCGCCCTTTTTTGTGATATAGTCTATATGTTCTCGAAAGTCCAGTTTTGCGTCTACAATGACCCCCAAGTCGCGCATGCTTGAGACCTCTGTAATTGGGATGTTATCAATAAAGTAGACGGCGGGAATAGAGTTAACTTCACTCTCATCTTTTTTCCGCAGGTTTCCTCTGGATTTTTCCTTGACGGTTTAGAACTCGTAATGCTCATATTCATTTTTCGACCCACGACCTTCGGGTCATAAGTCGAGGCCGAGGTACATTCCACTCGGCCTTTTCATCCTACTAATCCTATCCTACTTGTATTATAAAGGTGAAAGTTTGTGTGTGTGTAAGTACCTAGTAGTGGCAATTCGGAGTGTCGCAAAAGCTAAACTAAACTAACTAAAATTAATGCCATCCTTTTTATTCCAATCGCTATGAAAGTGACGGCAACATTTTTGGTTAGTTAAGTTTAGCTTTTGCGATACTCAGAATTGCCACTATTACCACCTATGTTGTTACTCTTTCAAGCTCAAACGGCTGGACGGATTTGGATGAAATTTGGTACCAGAATTGCTTATACTTGGATTAAAAAATAGGCTCCTTTTTGATCCCGGTATTCCCACGGGAACGGGAACTATTCACCGCGGGGCGCAGCTAACATGCATAAAAACATGCTTAAAATATTGTGCCATTAGTGGCACGCGACATTGGTTTCGCCATCGTTCATTGTCGAACGCTATAGGTAAATCTATAAATACTAGTGGCAATTCGGAGTATCGAACTAACCAAAAATGTTGCCGTCCCTTTCATAGCGATGGGAATAAAAAGGATGGCATTAATTTTAGTTAGTTTAGCTTTTGCGACACTCCGAATTGCCACTACTGACCTCCTTGTCTTCATGCGACAGCATCGCACTGAGCTCATGCTCTGGATGCACGCTACCCGCCAGCGCCCGCAGGTCCACTCCAGCCACCGTCTCATCCTTCTGGTACTTCCAGAAGTTCTGCAAGTTCTCCCGGAACGACACGTCGGAGACCAGCTCCAGGAACTCCAGGTAGTACTGGTACCTCTCAGGGTCTGACTCCTCGGTGATGTTCCAGTGGCTGACAGACAAGAGTCAAAGATAATGTACCTATTGTCAGAACTGTCTAAGGTGCAAAGTTAGGTACCAAGTTTGTGAAAATAAAAAAAGAAAATGAAAAAATGAAATATGATCACGACTGTATCCCGGGAGCGGTAGACATTTCTTTCAGATCATTAGGCAACTTTTAGATCTTTTTCGAAGATGTCTAAGGGGGTAGTCAGAGGTATGTCCAAATACATACATATTTGGTACATTACATGCCCACTTTTTGCAGAAGAAAATAAAAAAAGAACGTAATAAAATAGTCGCTGTTACTATAAAAAAAATAGAACCTAAGTACACTGATTACCACACAATGGCATGCGTCAAGTCAAGGGTCAGTTTTATCTTGACGAAGCAGGAGTCCATTACAGATGGGTTGCACTTCGATTTAATGGGATAATAGTGGCAATTCGGAGTGTCGCAGAAGCTAAACTTACTAAAATTAATACCATCCTTTTTATTCCCATCGCTATGAAAGGGACGGCAACAATTTTGGTTAGTTAAGTTTAGCTTTTGCGATACTCCAAATTGCCACTATTTTGTGGTTACCTACCTCTTGCTTGATTAGTCTACTCTAGGCTAGGTCTAGGTCAGAACCACTCTTAGAAAGCGCACTATGTTTTTCTGCGACTTTGCAATAAAGTTCCTGAGATTCAAGTATTCGGAACCAAGACGCCTAATTCTTCTTTTGGAAAAGGCGTCACAATCACAATAGCAAAGGTGTTCCATTGTTTTGCAGAATGTGTGGACAGTGACTCTCCAGCCTCCACACATTATACAAAGGATCAAGTTACCTATAGGTCGCGGCACGTAAAAAGAGCGCGGTCGGGGAAGTAGCGGGGGTATGTTGCCTGTGTACACTCGCTGACGTACCAATAGCACTCGCTAAATCAATGGTATGAAGTGCACCGCGTTACCTCTCCACCAATCATCGACCACTGCGCAGTTTGACAGCCAGCGCTCTTTTTACGTGGCGCGACCTATACTTACATATTGATTGCGACCCGTGCCTTCTCAGGGTCCATCCTGTCCATGAAGCAGGCGGTGACGGCCGGGAAGGTGGTCTGCCAGCTCCTGTAGTCTCGTTGCAGCGACACCACGACCGGCTCTTGCGTGTAGCGCGACAGCTGGCTGAGTGCGCAGTAGACTGCTCCGCCAAAGGCACTGAGAGTGAGGACTAGCCATAGAATCCTGTGGGGACGATGGAGTATGAAGGGTTATCATGAATATTGTTCTAGGATTGGTCTTATTCATAAAGATTTGTCAGTTTTATAGGTTTAAAACTAAGAATGTTTTATTACTCTTATGTTAATGAAAAGAGATAGCAACAGATTTAATATCCGTTTAATTTAGCTAATATAGCTTTAGTAATATAGGTTTACTTACTAAACCAATATGCATACCTATAGTTTTTACAGAAATAGTTTTTACAGGTAGGTATATACTTAGGTACTTACCTACTTAGGTACTTAATTATAGTTTTTACGATTGTAGGTATTCCCGAGAGACAGTAGACATATTCTTTCAGATGTTTTAGACATTTTAGATCCTTTGAAGATATCTAACGGAGTAGTCAGAGGTAGGTAGGTCTGTCCAAATACCTACACATTTGGCATATGCCCACATTTTGCAGAAGTTAACATATTCCATGACGTGACAGATTGCAAGCCCATTGACGCTATTAGAAAGCTAACTGGTTTCCTCACGATGTTTTCCTTCACCGCTAAATAAAAGCTAAGCTCGTGTTCGGACGTTAGGTCGTCCTCGAGAGGTTTTCGCTTAAAACCTCCTTCAAAAGACCGCGCAATTTCAAAAATCGAATTCTATATTTATTCTGTCATTCCCGTCATATTCGTCTGACATCTAAAATTGTTGGTTATAAAATTTAAGAAGAAGAAAATTTTCTGTGAATTACGAAGTGAAGTGAATTACCTACCTTTCTAAAAAGTGGAGTTTCGGTTCGACAGTATGCTTCAGGCCGTGTAGAGTGGTCTCCTTGCAGAAGTCCGTGTAGAAGGCGCGCAGGGGAGCAATGGAATCTCTAGTCGACTCGTTCATCAACTTCGTTCGAGTCAGACAGTTGAACATTGCGGTATGTTTGTTTTTGTTATTTTTGCGTGTGCGTTTCGCCATCTGTGAAATCTGCATAATCCACACTTCGCGTTACATTGCTTTGTCTGTCTGTGGCAACATCTTAAAACAAGTAGGTAGTAGGGGCAATTCGGAGTGTCGCAAAAAGCTAAACTAAACTAACTAAAATTAATGCCATCTTTATTATTCCCATCGCTATGAAAGGGACGGCAACATTTTTAGTTAGTTAAGTTTAACTTTTTCGATACTCCGAATTGCCACTAGTACCTACTTACCTACTTACTTACTTTTTTTAATTTTACTTAGGTACCTAACCTAGGTAGACTTCGTAAAATAAAAAAAAGTAAGTAGGTAGGTAAGGTACCTAATAACGTCAAATATCGTACCACAGTAAGCAAAACAACAGATTATTGGTTATTGAGACTGGCCATTAGACGTATCAATCCACCAGAATGCACTAAAACCTAATGGAATGGAAACCTTTGATTCGGGTTCAGATCAATTTCAAAACAATTTCACAGACAAAGATCGTGCGTAGGTATCTGTATTTGATCAATCAGTCACTAATGGCCACCATTAGTTTTAATCAAAGACGATTAATATCTAGAAGACAGACAAAGGCCATACACAAAATCGTAACCCTAAAAAATAGCCTGAAAACTCTAAAACATCAATTTTATCCAAGAAATTTCAATTACTTTCTAGTTAAAAATGTTTAAATATTGAATATTGTTGCTACCTACTACTAAGTATTGAAATTTCTTGGATAAAATTGGTGTTTTAAAGTTTTCAGGCTATCTGGTACTGCGGGATCGGGTTACGATTTTGTGTATGGCCTTTGTCTGTCTTCTAGATATTAATCGTCTTTGGTTTTAATGTATTTTATTTATCAAGTTAAATAATAAAGTTGTACTTACTGGCTAAGTTGGATAGTGTAGAGGTCGTAAATTCGATACCAGAAAAGTACGCTTAAAGTTACCTTAACATAGGGTAGAAAACAGTACCGTAAATGCGTACAACATGAGACTCGAAGGTAAACTGAGACTAAACTTCCATGGCATATAATATATAATATAATATATATCATATATATATATATATATATATATATATATATATAATGAACTTTTTACGGTAATTGTTGATCCAGTATGAATTCTGAACTAATGTTGATCCGCCTATTTCATGTGTACATTTGACTCTAGATCAAGAAAACAGATATACTTTGATCCGAAGCAAAAGAGTACCTGGCGAAGGTGGATCTACATGAATCGGTTTTAAAGATACTTGCTACCGAAATATCACAATTTTGTTGATCCACTAACGGCCAAAAAAAATACACAGAAACGTCATTTTCAGATCCATTACCTATTTGATTTATATGTAACATTAGCGTAGACAATGTTGATCCATAGATTGTGGAGCCACAAATGGCTAGTTCGTTTGCTCGCTCTTATTTTCAAAGCGGCAACGTCGCACACGGTGATGGGGCTAGTTTCGGGGCTTGATTGAAGATCGGTCGGCCGTCTGTTTAGTCGCGACTCCAGAGCAAATTGTGTTGTGCTTTTGTTATTGCGAGATGGAATGTTATGTTTACCATAGCAGATGAATCAGATGAAGGGATCATCAGATGGAGGGAGAATGGACGGAATAAATAGGGTAAAATCTAATTTGTATCACCTGTATGGTGATTATACCTAATGGTACTAAGAAAATTTGGTAAAAATAACTTTTATCTTTTATTTTTAAAACTACAGGCCTCTCAAATGTAAGGGCTTGTATTCATCAAAGCTTGTACTATTAACTTCTATTTAAAGTGGTGACCTACGTTGATTTTTCTTACAGTGCTCATAGAAAAGGCTGACTGTTTGTCTGGCACAGTAAAATCTGCTCTCTAGGTATTCAAGAAGCTATCGTGCGAGCGAAGCTAGTTTCGAACCAAGCGAGCGCAGCGAGCCTTTATTCTCGGAAGCGAGCCGATTTTTTTTATTTTTTTTACAAATATGCGTGACTCTTGATTTTGCCTATTTCGTCCATAGAAAAGGCTGACTATTGGTCGGTTCATATTCTATCGTCTGGCTTAATTAAATTCCGCTTACAAAATATTGTTTTACTTCAAACTTTGACGTCGCGTTTCACTCTTTTTAGAAGCGCCCGTGACGAAGCTTGCTAAGACGTTTTTCATAGATCGTGGAAGTTAAGCAACAATCTGAGTGGTCACAACTTGGATGGGTGACCGCAAGTGGCGTTAACACCTGAGCGCTTCCGTGCTTTGGAAGGCACGTTAAATTGTCGGCCCCGGCTTTTAAAGTCATTAAGCCATGACGGAGGCCTGTAGGCGGCCTAAATACTTCGTCACCAGCTCATACGAACGAACGAACTCTTTTTAAGGTTTTTTCGTTAAACCCTTAAGTGTGTGCCATAACGCCGAGGAATGAGCGGGAGAGCGAATAATGTTTTTACTCGTGAGTGAGAAGCGCAGAACGATAGACACGCAACATAATTTATAGCGAAAAAACAGTTTTTATTTAATTACAAGTTAATTAAACAAGCAATCGAAAAATTAAAAAACCAGAACTAAATGAATACTTCTAGGCTATTTGTCAAAACATAAAACCAACAAAAATAGCGTTCTGTTCCTGAGATAAATAGCAAACTGTGTGAAAAACATGTATTTTTCAAAAAAATATATGATCGAGAAAACTTTTACCAATCGTGTTTCTAAAAAACCACAACGCAAGATAAAAGTTCAAAGTTTAATTTCTCCAAACATTATAAGGTGGTATCTTTCACGGATTTTGAGATCTAATACGATTCAAACCACATATTTGCTACCTACGGCCTCTTAAACACGGTGTCTCTTTATTTTGCATTTTAAGTATTGCAATGATTGTCATGCAAATCGCTCCACCCTTTAATACTTTTCACTTCTAACTTTTTATATGGGTTTTGTCGAAAAAACCTTAAACAATAATAATTGCCCATTTATTTTGTATTTTAGTACTCAAATCGAGTTTCCAGTCAATCTCAGTCAAAACAATAACTTCAAGCTTTTGACATCGGATTACACCCCTTTTTAAGGGTTTTTTGGAGAAACCCTTATGTGTGTCTATTTATTTTGCATTTTAAGTACCTACCTATTGCAACTGAGTTTCAAATAAATCGCTAAACCCGTTTAAAAGTTCACATTCAAACTTAGACACCCCACTTTTTACCCCTTTTAGGCGTTTTTTGAAAATTCCTGAAACATGGTGTCCAATTATTTTGTTTATAGTATCCAAACCGAGTTTAAAACCAATTGCACCTTCTATTACTTAATACGTTTCAGTTCAAACTTCACTGTATTTCACCCTTTTAAAGGTTTTTTCGAAAAACCCCGAAACACATTTATTTTTCATTGTTAGTATTGCATGCAACCGAGTTTCAAGCAAATCGAACCACCCATTAAAAAGTTCCCATACAAACTTTGACACTACATTTCACCCCTTTTCAGGTATTTTTTTTGAATCCTGAAAACCATGTAATAAGTAGGTATTGATCATTTACATATCATATTACACGCTCGTGGCGAAGTTGGCTAAGACGTTCTTGATAGATCGTTGAAGTTAAGCAACGTTCAGAGCGGTCACAACTTGGATGGGTGACCGCAAGTGACATTATCAGCTGAGCGCTTCCGTACTTCGGAGGGCACGTTAAATTGTAGGTCCCGGCTTTTAAAGTCGTTAAGCCATGACGGAGGCCTTTAGGCGGCCTAAAAACTCCGTCACCAGAGTTGGCCACTTCCTCATACGAACTTACTTATTTTTTATCATTACAATAATTATAAGTACCAAGTTTGAAGCAAATCGCTTCACGCATTAAAAAAATTGCTAAATGCCGCCGTGATGCAGTAAATTTAATTTAATTTACCTACATGTACCTAGGTATGGTACTACTTTCTTAAAAAAAACATAGGTAGGTAGGTAGAAGGTAGACAGATTATAGTAAGCGTTGATATTGTCGTGGAGTTTCATCTGCACAGATCGGCAACGTTGCAGCCACTATCAACCAATGCGACGTTTACTGCGTTCGCATTGGTTCATTTGAATCGGATCAACATTTTTAAGGTGGATTTGTATATTGGATCAACAAGCGGTGACGCAATACCAGCGCTATTAGAGTCCAAATGTTGATCCGGTCGGAGCCACATTTGTTAGTAAAAATTCATATCAGATCAACAAATGAAGCCGTGATCAACATGTGTTTTCGGATCAACAAAGTGTTCACCTGAAGTCGTCACTGATCAACATTTACCGTAAAGCCATATCTATATATATATATATCATATTATGATTACAATATTACCTATTACATGTACCTAGTAAGTAAATGTTTTAATTATTATTACATGTTCTAGTAAAATTTCAAACCATAATTATTAAGAATTACCTACACCTTATACCTACTGTGAATTGAAATTTAAACCTGTCTCATGTTGTATGCATTTAAATTGCTTAGCTTGGGACTCGATGACACCGTGTGGAATGTCCAAGGATATTTATTTATTTATTTATTTATTTACCGGTACTTTGCGTCTCTAGGGCTGCAAAGTACGCAGAAGTCCCTAGGGACGAAAAATCTGTAAGGTAATTAAAAATATCACCATTCTCGATTTTTTTAGATTTTTGCCTTTTTGCTTCAATAAAGAAAAAAAACTTATTGGTAGAATGCTACTTTTTTAGGCATTCTACCAGTCTGATTTTTTTTACATTTCTTATTATATTCCTACTTACTTTATCCTCATATTCGAAATGAAAAACAGTCTTTCAACACCGGGCGAAAGGTTCGCACTCGAGCGTCTTGTGCATCAAAAGGTACCTTTCCGCCCTTGTGTAAGAATCTATTAATTATTTATTACACTAGATACAGTTACAATTTTGGTTAGTATATGCCTTAAAACTTAAGTTAAGTTTAACAAGACATAGGTACCTACAGTTCTCAGTTAGACAACAAAGAAAAATTTATAAAGTTGGTTTCATTTTGTATACATAGCTTAACAGATTAAAAATGATGTATGAAGAACAATATTTCTTAAAAACAACTTGTATTGGTGCAGGTAGCCGCTATCCTCACGGGCTTGTATTTGCTCTACCAGTACTGGGATGTACTCACCAAGTCCCCGGGAGACCCCGAGTGTCGGCACGAGAGACTCTCACGCTCCAGATCCAGGTGAGTACAACCTTCAAAAGGATCTAAAAATTGCCTAAGATCTGAAAGAAATGTCTACTGCTCCCTGAGATACGGTCGTGATCATTTTCTTTTTTTATTTTTCATTTCATAGGTCGTGTGCGTAGGCCCTTAATAGGTAATAGATCAGCCCCTGGATTGTGTAACTTGTCTCGGATTGTATCAAAGTAGTATCAAAGCAAAAATCACAGTAAATCGCTAAAATAACTGTCAGATTTAACGCTGATTAAGTAAATTAGTAAGTAACTTACTTAATTACGGTCATATTTGACAGTTGTCTTCGCGATTTACTGTGATTTTTGCTTTGATACAACTTGGATACAATCGAGATAAGTGTACACAATCAGGGGGCTGCTCCCTGATTGTGTAACATTGTCTCGGATTGTATCGGATAGGTATACCTACGCACAACAGAAACGCGCGGAGACTTCTCGTTTGAAAAACGATGTGTGCAAGCTCTTATCTATTAGATCAGCCCCTGGATTGTGTAACTTGTCTCGGATTGTATCCAAGTTGTATCAAAGCGAAAATCACAGTAAATCGCGAAAACAACTGTCAAATATAACAGTAATTATGTAAGTTATTTACTAATTTACTTAATCAGCGTTAAACCTGGCAGTTATTTTCTCGATTTACTGTGATTTTTGCTTTGATACAATCCGAGACAAAGTGTACACAATCAGGGGGTAGATCTATTACCTATTAGGAGAATTATTACCTACCTATTAAGAGTCTACGCACACGACCTATGAAATGAAAAAATGAAAATGAAATATGATCACATTCACGACTGTATCCCAGGGAGCGGTAGACATTTCTTTCAGATCTTTTAGGAAATTTTTAGATCCTTTTGAAGATTTCTTTGGGGGTTGTCAGAGGTAGTAGCTGTGTGACCCAAGATGGCGGACTAGTTATTTTCAATACTCTTACAGTAGGTACTTACTCTTACAATATGGGTATCAAATGAAAGGGCTTGCTGAGAATAACTCGAAAAATAAAGTGACGTCACTCTAATAAAAGCTTGTTTTTTCGTCTATTCCCGTTGTCCCCGTACCTACTACGGGGACAGCGGCAATTTGATTAAATAAAATAATAATAAATAAATTAATATCTTTGGACATTTCACACGGCGTCATCTAGTCCCAAGCTAAGCAACTTAATGCTTGTGTTATGGTAACCAGATGGCTGATATAATACTTAGATACATTTTTTTTAAATACATACATATTATAGATAGAAAAACATCCAGACCCGGAACAAATATCTGCAGAACTTGCAAACATTTGTCCCGCGGCGGGATTCGAACCCGCAACCTCCGCGTCTCAGGCGAGCCTGCGTCCACTGCGCAGAGGTCGTCAAAATATTTTTTTTTAATTAGTATTTTTAAAATTAAATAGGTATATAAAATTACTAAGAAGTGTTTTATTTCCAGGTCAGTCGCCAGGTCAAGGTCACGGTCAAGATCTGGTAACTACTACAAGCTGACTGACACCAAGCAACGACGCGGCAGAAAACCTCACAGGCGATGCCCGGACTGCAGCCTTTGCGACTTTGAACAATAATAGTGGCAATTCGGAGTATCGCAAAAGCTAAAGTTAACTAACCAAAAATGTTGCCGTCCCTTTCATAGCGATGGGAATAAAAAGGATGGCATTAATTTTAGTTAGTTTAGTTTAGCTTTCGCGACACTCCGAATTGCCACTAATACCTACGTATAATACGTAAAACATGTTTTTTTACACCTTCTACCAAAGTTGGTACAAAACAGATACAATTTAATGATAATCGCGCGTGATTTTTTTTTAGTTTTTTTACACGCTCTTTGTATTTTGGCGCGTTTTCAAACGTCATAAAAAAGCGCGAAGCCAAGTTCTAAACTTGGATTGATTTAATTCTATTTAAAATTATGGTTATTTTTGTTGAAATAATTTTTTGTATCTATGCTTTACCATGTTATATTATACGTCTAGATGTCTAAATGGAAATAAATATAACTGTTCAATAAGTTGTTTTTTTATTTGTACCTTACATACCTACTTATGTATTTAATTCGCCATTTGTTATTTACGAAATCATTCTATTTACCTAATTAGGTAAGCACTTTTTTTTGGGCATAAAAAAAATGTGAATTGATTATGTGTACGCTGGCATAACGCACACAGCAATGTATTTTTATGGCGAGTGTACTTTGCATATTTTGACACGAGTTCGGCCACGAGGAAATGTTTGTCCTCGTAGCCAAATCAGTTAGGCGAAATAGTTTGGCCACGAGGAACAACCCAATTTAATGCTTGTATTATGGTAACCAGATGACTGATATACTACATAGATACATTGCAATATTTATACATAGAAAACAGCCAGGCTCGAGACAAATATTTGCAGAGCATGCAAACATTTGTCCCGCAGCGGGGATCGAACCCGTAACCTCTGCGTCTCAGGCGGGCGTACACCCACTGCGCCGCACAGGTCGTCAAAAGATATCATAGCGTCGTCACATATAATCAGCTATGTGTGTTTTCGAGCGCAGTATCGAGTTGGTTTGTTGTTTTTATTTATTTTATTTGTCAAAATAGTTCGTTTTAATCGTTGTCTCAAGACGTCGGTTCGACTTTGATCTGAGAGTCTAGAGCAGGGCAGCAAATGTTCAATCCATCAGAGTTTCCATTGAGACGGCAGCGGCATGGACTGAAAAAAAAAAATAACCTCAGAAAGTTGATTCAGGCGTGACTCTGCGGAAGTATACAGGGTGTAAAAAGACTACTACCGAAAACTTTAGGGGGTGAAAGTACCCATCAATATGAACAACTTTTTACTTTAGGGGGTGAAAGTACCCATCAATATGAACAACTTTTTCTAAGAAACCAACACTGTGAACGCGAAAAAAAAAACAGCTGTTCCATACATAAGTTCAATACCTACTTGGCTAAAGTGTATGAAACAGCTGTTTTTTTTTTCGCGTTCACAGTGTTGGTTTCTTAGAAAAAGTTGTTCATATTGATGGGTACTTTCACCCCCTAAAGTTTTCGGTAGTAGTCTTTTTACACCCTGTATCTTCAGATATTGAGAGTTTTAGAATATCTAATACCTACCTACGTCTCCGCAAAAAGGTTTCCTCACGATGTTTTCACCAAGGCCACCCAACTACCCCCATAATTTGCACCATTAAGGTGCCTCTATGGGTGAAACTAGCGCCACCGCCTATTTAATTTTATTATTACGTTGAACAAAGGAATTTTAAAAAACTGAATGTACAGTTTGTGCAACCTATCATAAGCTTTTTTTTAATACCTATGTAATAGTTTAATTTTGTATAGTTTAGGACTTAGGAGGAATAGCGAAAACAGAGTTTGGTGGCCACCAAGTGCAACTTCGTTATATCTCCTAGCTAGACTATGCAAAATGAAACTATTACAAACACATATTGGAGAGTTGGTACCAACGCGTTCCAACACTCCAATGTGTAGTGCCCAAAGAAGTAACAGACATTCACAGTTACACACACACAAACTTTCACCTATATAATATTAGTGTGATTTCTTCACTCTAGTGGGGACACTAGCTTACAATTTACATAATAATAAAACCTTTAGGCTGCGTTTCCATTGACGCGGAGCTGTGCGGAGCGGTGCTTAGCGGTGCATGAATTGACCAATCACTATGCTCTAAATCTCTGCTCCGCGATTTCGAGCATAGTTATTCTGCGAATCTGTGGTTTCAGCATACTCAAAAGGCTTACAATGCTCTGCGGGTCCAGTTCAATAATGCTTTTAGGGCGCTCTTGCGGCTCCCACGCTTCTGTAGTGCGTCAGGCATGTTCGCTGATGCGCGCACTGACACTTTTGACGCCATCTGGCAGAAAAAAACGGCCTCACTACTAAGCAGAGTGCGTGCGAGCAGCAACAGCATCCTATAAGAAATTTCAAATAATTATGCGTGTCCTCTGGTGTGGAAACTCTCCCAGAGAACGAAATCTGTTTTAATTATTAAGTACTAACCCATATTTCTTCTATGTTTAGTTACTAACCATTCTGTAGACTATGTTGTCTGAATAAAGAACTATTATTATTATTATTATAGTGATTGGTCAATTCATGCACCGCTAAGCACCGCTCCGCACAGCTCCGCGTCAATGGAAACGCAGCCTTATTTTGTTTTTACCTTCGCTCTGCTAACATTTTCAATCCGTCTCCTATCGATGTGAGCGCCTGAGCGATGGCGATATTTGTACTGGACAAGCTCTCCAGCTGCTCAGCAGCGACCCTCGCCAGGGCCTCCACCACCTCTGTGTTCCTCCTCTCTAGCGATAACCTCTGCTCTTCCATCCTCAGAAATCTGTCTGTCGTATATAATAGTTGAGATCGCTGTGATGATGCTGAGTTGGGAAATGGCCGGCTTCGACGTAAAGCTGTAACAAGGTGTTTTTAAACGAAAATATCAGTCAATTTCATTTGTTTATTCCTTTTAAAACAACAATCACTTATAAATACACCACTTTAGGTATTATTAATTTAACACAATCTCAACAAAAGATAAATTAAAATAATACAAAATACATGAATAAATATGTAATCATTATACTCGTAATACACATTTAAACATAAATAAATAGTAAGGTTTGTTTCTGTTGTAACGCACAATGTATATACAACATTTCATTGACGCTTCTTTTTATTTACTTAAATATTTTTAGCATTATGTCCCTATTTTAATATTTTGGATACTTGTGAAAAAGAAAAAAGTAAATTACTTGTATTCCGATGAGGCAGGCGTAGGAAAGGTGTGTAGTGTCTCGGATGTATTCCCTGTCTGGAAGGAATGGGTACAGTGTCTTCTTTTATGGCTGGTGGAGAGAATTCTGCAGACATCTAGAAACATTGTTGAAGTTAGGCAACGTTCTGAGCGGTCACAATTTCGATGGGCGACCGCAAGTGGGATTAACGCTTCGGAAAGCGCGTTTGATTGTCGGTCCCGGCTTTAAAGTCGTTCAGCCATGACGGAGGTCTTTAGGCAGTCTAAAAACTCAGTCAATAGAGTTAGCCGCTCGCTCATACGAATTTACATACCTAGAAACATTAAAAAAAACATTTATTCTTGTAGGACCTCAAGGATCACTTAAGTTTCGTTTTATATGCTAGGTGATTCTATGCCTGTTCCAACACGACTGATTCTTTCCCTGGTGTAGGGAAAGAATCAGGTCATTGTAGTTATTGTTACCTATCTAATTACGGGCATTATCAGACTAATAGCCAGATTCTCGAACGCAGGTCAATTCCAAAATTAACTAATCAATGGTCAAATCACGTGACAAGTGTCAAATTAGGAACAAATTCGAGATTCGGTTCGAGAAACTGGCTGATAAATTCCCGAAATCCCATTGAAAGGGGATTTTGAAACTGAGCCTAATATCATAAAAAGTATCCAACTTAAAAAGAAATCATGAGAAATTTACCTCTGGCGCTAAGCTCTGATTTGGAACGCAGTTAGTTGCAAATGAATTCTAAAACCAAACAATACTTACATTATTGACATGATAAATATTGCATTAGCACCAGCCCAGACAAAATTCCTATCTTGCAGTGCAAGGATTTCTGGGAATTTGTGCAAGGCTCACACAAATTCCCAGAAATCTAATTGCAGCATAATTATTATGAATAAACTGTGAAAAGTCCTCATCAATGATATAAAGGTCAAAGAAATGTCAAAAATAGTTTAATTTTGCCAACCAAAAGGTTTTATCAAACTAGCTTTGACAAAAGTGTTTGATTTTTTTTACGATAAAAGTTAAGCTGAGAAATAAAAATAAAGTTTATTGACCTTGCCCTTGAAAAATGTTGCATGCATGATAAATGAAGATTGGGGATATTTCACAATTTGTTGACAATGATGTTTCTCACATTCATGGTAATTTACAGCTTTCTGGGAATTTTAGCAAGGCCGCAATATTTTAAGTTATTTTGACTGTGCTGTAACAAATCCCCTGGCTCAGCTAGCTACATCCGATTTGTAAGGGGATTTGTAGACAAAAAGTCTAATAATCCCCTTCACAAGGTAATCTTTAAGGGGATTATTAGACCAAGCCCAATTTCCAACGAATTTAAAAAAGTATACCATCATAATATTGGTTGCTGGTTCCCCGTTTGGTACTGATGCAAGCAAAGTTAAGTCATCCTTTTCCATAATATTCTGTGAATCCTAAAAACAATTTTATATTCAACATTTTGCCATGGACATATCATTACAATCTATAATTACTGATATAACGAGGTAAATTTGGTTTGTTTGTTTGTATGTTTGGGGTAATCTCCGAAAGTACTCTTCACTCATCTTTAATAATTCTTTCATTGATGTGTAGCATGGACTTTCCGTAGGTACCACAAGCAAAGCCGTGGGCGAGTAAGCTACTAATGTATATAATACTGAATAGCACGGTGAAAGAATTTTTAATATTGTTGGACTGAGCCCTTATTATTCAAATAAATACAATCAACCAAAACTCACACTGAATTGATGAACAGCAAAAGGATCACCTTCCACGAAACTTTTACCACTCATCAAAGAAACTATTCTTTCTTCCACCTCACTTAAATTAGGGACCTCCTCTGTTCCACCATCACTCTTACGCAGGGCAGCATAACGCTGAGCTGCTTTTTTCTTAACGGCACTTTTTTTGTCAGCCCAGTACTAGAAAATTACACAATAAGCTTTGGTCTTGTTCATAAAGATTTGTCAATTTATCATGTAAATATCATGGTAAATACCGTTATTTAATTTATAGTGTTTTCTAAATCTTTATGTTGCTCATGATCATGAAAGGTAGGTAAGTAGTATGGTTGATCAAAAAACGTTAAAGTGCGCTGGTCCACGTCGGCGTCGAGCGCGAGTAAACAGTGCATTATTATTACGGCAAGCCTATTTTTAATTTAATTTTAAATAATAATAGTAATTTTAAATATGCTAAGAATACCTTTGTCCACTGTTTCCACGACTTAGCACTCCCTTCCATACTATTTAGTTCTGAGGCCATTCTTTCCCAATGCCTACGTGCTGCATCCCTAGCACTAGGAACCTTAGGGAAACCCTTTGCTAGGCTTGGGTTCCTCTCAAGAAATCGAAGGAGGGCATCGATTTGTGCCCGTTTTGGGTGAGACGAGCGTTCGAAACTGTAATGGAGATTAAACCAGTCATATACGTAAAACTGCATGCTTCTTTTAGTAATAAAATAAAAGCATTACTTACTTCATGATACCGTAAAATTAAACTTTCCAATTACAAATAAAGTACCTATTCTATGAAATTGAAAATGATTTGACTATTCACAAAACAGCTATTTGCACTTACAAAAACAATGATGTGATGTGACTGACAGTGACAGTCACTCACTGTATGAAACCATAGATAATAAACAATGGATGGCTCTTGCTCTTTCATTCAGTATTCTATTATTTTTATTATACCCATCTATGGAATATAATAGGGATATAATATAATATAATAGGAATATAATATAATAGGGAAGTGAAAGTGCGGGACTCGGGAAGTCGGGAGGGACCCATCAAAAACTGAACTGACTGCTAGTTCCAGTGTAAGTATTTATGATTGAGATAAATTATTATGTATTTACTTTTAATAACTAATCCATAAAGAAATACTTAATCTGAAATTTGTACGACTCATACGTACCTACATGTTGTGATACCCTATAATTATGGGAGCACTAGTTTTTTTATTTCTAATACTTGGCTATAAATTGATGCATGTACAGTGTAACCCTGTGTTGGGAATCCTTAAAAATAAAATAAAATAAATACACTAATCGATAAGTGTTAAAAAAATAAGCGCAATATCTGTTTTACTGAAATTTTACATTGCTAAAGTTGCAGTAGACTGGAAATGTTTTGAGCAAACAATATTCTGTTCAAAGCATTGGAAGCAAACACGGCTTAAGTTGACCGAAATGAACATAGTTATTGCGGTAAGCGTCGCGTCGCAGTATCATGACTGTATTCCCGGGAATCGATAGACTTTTTTTTCAGATCTTTAATCAACGTCATCACGTTGTTTAGCTCTTTCGTAACGACCGACGGCCTTTGGCATCATTGCGTTTACTGTAATTAAAAAAAACTGTTCCTTTTATACTCGTAGTAGGTACTTAAGTATAGTATAATATATTTTTGGCAATCAGAAGCACATTTAATTAAAAAAATAACAATTTATTAACATTTATTAACATAAAAATAAATTACTCAAACAATAGGACAGATTTGATCACAAATTAATCCTAGCAACAAAATAACAAGGTAGGTACTTCCCAAATAACAATAAATCACAATGATACAAATTACGCAAAAGGTTACGTCCGAGCAGGGTGATGGTTCGCAGCAGAATGAGAGAGAATGAGAGCCCGTCCCTGGTTTCGTCCGCTTTTATAGTCATCGCTTCAACGCTGGTGGTGGGGGAATGCTAACACGGCCTCTCCTGACACCCTGGCGTCCTCGTCAGGCTCATCGCTTGTGTGAGGGTCGGTACGGGAAGGGATCCCCGGCTGATCTGCCTCCGACCTCGGTGAATGCCCAGGACGAACATAATCATCGTCGGGACAGTCTAACTAAATTATCAGATGTGTCTGAAATGATTTCCAAAAGTTTAAAACAAGATCAAATATTGAAAATACGCAACATTAGTCATGTTTAGTTTGTGTTAGGTTTAAGTTAGATCAAGTTATTTACACGTAACATCGGTAAAGTAAGGCAACAACAGAAACGTTTCCATGCAAATAAATAATCAACACTGAGTTCTTACACGGTATAGGCTCATGAGTTAGCATACCACTCAGTGACTATTCGATCTAGGTTCGCTTACCAGAAACCCTTTACATATTACACACCGATTATATATGGCAGAGGCACTTGCATAGAAGCAATATAGGTAGCGTACCGACGACACAGGGCAGAGGCACTTGCATGAAAGCAATATAGGTAGCGTACCGACAACACATGGCAGAGGCACTTGCATAGCAGCAATATAGGTAGCGTACCGACCGACAACACACATGGCAGAGGCACTTGCATAGCAGCAATATAGGTAGCGTACCGACCGACAACACACATGGCAGAGGCACTTGCATAGCAGCAATATAGGTAGCGTACCGACCGACAACACACATGGCAGAGGCACTTGCATAGCAGCAATATAGGTAGCGTACCGACCGACAACACACATGGCAGAGGCACTTGCATAGCAGCAATATAGGTAGCGTACCGACCGACAACACACATGGCAGAGGCACTTGCATAGCAGCAATATAGGTAGCGTACCGACCGACAACACACATGGCAGAGGCACTTGCATAGCAGCAATATAGGTAGCGTACCGACCGACAACACACATGGCAGAAGCAGTGACGCAGCGCGCGCAGAGACCCGTGCAGCGCCGCCTCGTCCGCCGGCAACCACGCGCGCCGCACCGGACCCGCCACGCGCAGCGCCTCCACCACGCGCGCCGACGCCGCATCCTCCGACAGCACCGCCACGCCATGGCACCATGAACTGTGCCGCGGCATATGTAGACTTCCCATACGACCTGGACATACACATCAGTTTATATCGCTCATGTCATGAGGCATTATCAAAGGTGTTATCAATAGAAATTTCTAACTACCTTTCGAAACGAAATTTTAAGCGTGTTCTCAAGCAATCATCAAAATAGGCTGCAGAATACAAGTTGCTCTACCAATGAAAGAGTTCCGGACCTCAATCATTACCAAAACAACGGCAAACTCGCCTGAAGTTATTATTGAAATCAAAAAGGTAGCTAAAAATGTCTAAGCTACAAAACACACACGTTGCCACAGTTTTAACGCTCGCACAACTTTATAGGGACCACGCATGCCATGGTCAAGCTTGCCCGTCGACTGGGCGTACCTGATCACGAATACCAGGTCACCTTCCTGAAAAATACAAGGAGGACGTGTGCCTCGTTAACACGAGTATATCCATTGCTTGCTGCCTGATTTTCGTATAACCGTTCGGCCGTCCTTTACACACTATTAGTTCATTATGATCTCGAAAATGTGTTGACTATTCCTAGTTCATATGTACATAACACCCTCCCTATTAAGCACATCCGTACCGATTATAATGGGCGTTCATATATCGACTTGTTGCTGTTATTATTTTTAATCTGGGTCATTTGTCGACTAGTGCGGGTATCACTAAAACTTTTTGTAGGTTTAATAAACGTAGACAAGTGATTTACTAAGTCATTTGATTTCAAGTTGGCGTTAATTGCGGCTGCTTTTGTCTAAGGATCAGTAATACCTCTCAGTACAATTTCTGTAATTAAGTCGTCGCAGATTTAGCGTCGCCCTCGAGACAATTTTCTATCCTAGAAAGACATTCGCGATCATCCCACCGGTTAGCAAGCTTAGCCCTATCAACCTCACTGAACCTTGAATCGACATCGTGAATACTTGGATCAAAGTTCGACACATAATAATGTTGAGTGCGTCCTATAGTTTCTAGTCACGATAAAACAATATCAAAAGACTCACAGTTACGCAGTGGCGGTATGAAAGGCGTACGAACGCTTCGTGAACGCTCCACGTACCCGGCTGCTAGGTACCTCAGTATGGCTATCGTCACTGCAGGCCTCGCCGTGACGATGAAGGTGCATAGTTCGGTGACTGCGGGAAGATGGTCACAGGCGTGTCGCCCATGCGAGTACCGATGCGGTAGACAGCCACACGAGCGACTGCGCAATCGCTGGCCACGGGAACGCTGGCGCGGCAAATCATCGCGCAAGTAGCTGCGCGACCGCCGATCGCGTGAGCGCCGACACGGCGAGCGATCACGTGAATAGCTGCGTGAACGCCGGTCACGACGGCGTTGACGTAGGACTCGCTCAAGCGAGTGGTGCGGGATCGCCGACCACGAGACCTCCTGCCTGTCCCGCGAGCGATCACTCCGCGATCCGGACGAGCGCCGTCGGTGACGTGACCGAGTGCGGCTCGATCTCTTCATCTCTTTACATCACTGTACAACACACGATAACGGTGCACAAACGCACCCTGGTTAAGTAAAAATGTACGAAACAACAAATAAAGAGAAGTTATAGAAGTACCCACACTTGATTATTTTTTTTGATAAAAACCTTTTTATACGTTTAGAAAAATGCTAAAATTATCAGGATGATAGTGGACGATGAATCCTTTATCCCACGTCTGATTTTGGCAATCAGAAGCACATTTAATTAAAAAAATAACAATTTATTAACATTTATTAACATAAAAATAAATTACTCAAACAATAGGACAGATTTGATCACAAATTAATCCTAGCAACAAAATAACAAGGTAGGTACTTCCCAAATAACAATAAATCACAATGATACAAATTACGCAAAAGGTTACGTCCGAGCAGGGTGATGGTTCGCAGCAGAATGAGAGAGAATGAGAGCCCGTCCCTGGTTTCGTCCGCTTTTATAGTCATCGCTTCAACGCTGGTGGTGGGGGAATGCTAACAATATATATATATATAATTGTAATAGTACTATAATAAATTATTTATATTTTTAGAGTTATCTTTTATTTGTTGAAATCTTGATCATTATCCCAAGACTTCGTTGTAGGTTCGACTTTGATCGTCGAGTCGTAGGGGCAGCAAATGTTGACCAACTCATCAGGTTTTCCACTGATGCGGCATGGGCTGGAAATATAAAAAAGATTAAAGTTAAATGTAAAACCTTTATGCAATAATGATCAAGAGGGTGATCAGAGAAAATTTAAAATGTAATATTATCGTCTTAGGATGAAAGAACTAAACCAAAGGAACATCCCTATTCCTATCGTCACGACAATGTCGCTGATGTCAATGTCCATTTCGTTCGATTTATTTATTCAATGTGTCAATCACTCAATGTCAATGTCAAATAAATTAAAATTCGTCACTGGAAAGGAAGAACTGCTAAAGCGCCAAAGTGCTGTTTGTGGGAAATCGAGTTTAAAGTTTTTTTTTTTAGAAAAAAATTCATAACTCTTTTATTTTTTAATATATTTCGTTTATTTAAATGCAATAAATAATTTTGAAATTGTATCTATTTTAATAAAACATTTCTAGTTCTAAAGCTCTTCTAGTTCATGAAATCACTGTCGCTTAAGCAAAAGTGTGCTAAAAGTTTGTCAGGAAAAAGTTGCTTATCTACCGAAAATTTAAGAATATCAGTAATGTAAAAATGCTAAGGTACTTTACATTATTAAAGTTGTGTAAAGGAAAATTGCTAACATATGCTTCATGAGCTGACATGCAGTGAAGAATAACAGCTAAGTACCATTTATCCAAATCATTTTCATATAAAAAGTATATAAAAATTTGCTAATATCCACATTGTTATAAAATAAATGTAAATAATAGTTACTTATGGCATTGGTTTATTACTATCAGCATAATTTTTTCGGTCTTACTACAATTATTTAATACGAACGGGTTATTGGCCTGACAAAAAAACAGGACAATGTAGTGTCTGGGACATAAATTTGTTGAGTACTTACTTCATCTTTTAACTTAGGCTAACATCTAATTAAACCATCCTCTCTATGGCAGGCCTGCATGGGGAAGACATGAGCAATACGTGTAAAGGTGTATCGAATATGTAGAAATACGAATATGAAGTCGGCTGTCAACTTGTACTTTTTCTATGAAATTTTACATGAAGCGACGACACGTCGTCTGCTGCTGCTGCGTGTCGTCCGCAGCCAACTCATACCTTTAGGCTAACTAAGCCGCGGCTTTCTTCACGATGTTTTCCTTCACTGTTTAGAGCTTGTGTTAATGCGCATAAACTAAAAAAACTTTTGATGCACGGCTGGGGTTCGTCAGTTACTAGTTTTCCTGTTCAGTAATGTATTTTTTTCTCTCTTCTTCTCTTTTTCTATAATTAAGGTATTCTGTTTTTGAAACATTTTCTGTAATGAACAGGGTCCTCGGCATCTAAACATTTCTGGCTTAAGTATTAGTGTTTTAGAGTAGTCGATTTATTTATTTTTACCTACTACTTTTTTATGGCGGCTTGATACATTTTTATCTAGTCCTACCCTTGATATTGCTACTTATCGATGTTTCTATACCAGACTTTTCGTTACTACTTTCAGTATTCTCAAAAGAACTTCCATACACCTCTTTTGCAACCTGTGAAGCATTTTACTCTTCTCGGAATGAAACCTTCAATTTGATTTTTCTATGGAAAGTTGGCTTTTTTCAGAAAAAAAAATCTTCGATTCTATTTCAGGAATTTTGAATTAGGTACCTCATAGATTATTTGTCGACTATTATTATCAAAGTCCATGTAATCTTAATTATCAGATGGTTTAACTGTTTTTTTTTTTCAACTTTAAGTTGATTATGTTATTAACAATACTAGGTATAGGTACATCATTAGATTCGATTAGCTGTTAGCAAATTTCAATTACCCTTTCTCGAGAGAAATGAAAGTAATATAGTAGCAAACGTCAAACAAAAATTGCTTAAGTGCCTTTCATATTCATACCATAAGCTAATTTTCATGCTTATGTGACAAACAGTTTTGAACGACAGTTAATAATATTTGCTTACTAAACAAAGTACAATAAAATAAAATAAATTCAAATTGCTAACGTGGCAATGTAACCCAAAGTACAAAAAAGGAAATATGCTTATGTCCTCGAAAATTTAAAAACGTCAGAAGGCAAAAGTTCTTATGTGTAAAATACCAAAATATTTCAATGCTTATGCGACTACTGTTTCAAAAACATCGATTTTTAGTCGCTTAAGAAATGGAAAACCATGGTTCACTTCAATTTTTCTAAATGCTAAAGCGCCAAAAAAGTTGTCCGATTGCTTTGAAACCTGCACTAATCGACGCAGAAAAAAAAATCCAATCCAATGATATATATAACTCATATTGGCCAAATTGGCGCTTTAGCATTTTTTCCTTTCCACTGACGAAATGTTCAATGTTGTTTGTTTGTTTACTTTGTTTTCGTCTCACTCATCATCGCCGTCTCGCCGCTATGGGAAATTGTGTTTTCGGTTTTGTAAGTTGAAAAACTATTAAATCCGCGACAAAATAACATTGATTGTAATGGAAGAAGACAATTCTAACGACGTAGTGTTGATAGAAAACACCGAAGATGAGGATTCTAAAGCCTCCGGTTCTGCATCAAATCGTAAGTTTGCATTCTGCTAGTACAATAACGAAAATTATTGTTTTGTTGACTTGGAACTCTTAAAACTTACATAAAACCTTTTTCATTTCAGCTCGCCCGCTTATGATGCTATTTGAACGCCTGATCTCCAACGATAGCAAATCAAACACGGTCCTTACAAACGCCCAAATCCTATTGATACTCAACCAAGAATTCAACATGGATGTCACAAAACTGCATGAATTAGAGGTAGACATCTATATCAATATTGTCAAGAAATTCTTAAAAGACTGGCCACAGTGGGACATTTTTGACCGAGTTATCAATAAGTTGAAGAAAAAAGCTGCAGAAGACGAGATAAAGGATATTCTTGAAGAGAAATACAAGCATTTAAAAGATTATTTGCAATCCATGATTGAAACCGCGACACCGCTAGCTAAGGAAACAGTTAAGAAGTTGAAACCCAACGATACAGAGAATACAATAGATGCAGAAGCCAATAATATTGTTTTAGAAATATACTGCACAAGAAAGATGCTTAATCAGTTTATATACAACCAGCCTAACCCAGCTGAGAACAATTCTCTTTTCCATTTGATGGATTATACACCTTATCAAATGGATGGAACAACACCTCACTATTCATTTACATCTTTGCTGCATTGGTATGGAGTGAATTTGTCAATAGATTTTCCGAACTTTCAATACTCAAGATACACAAACCACAAATTGAGTCATGTACTAGTAAACGAAGCGCTTGGACCAAGGAAACTCAATAACGAGCTTGATACGGGTTTACACATCTCCTCTTCCAGTAACTTCAACAGAAACATACGGGTATCTAGTATTACAGCTCAACTTGACAAAATACTACAACATTATCTTGACAAAATTGAATACAAGATGTTGGAAGAAATATTCAAAGTTATAAAAAGTGATTTTGAATTGAACAGCGCCACTGTAGAACTCTCTGCTGTATACAGGCTACGTTTAAACAAATATCCTTATTTGAGGAAGTTGTACAAAGAAGTTAAGAGCACACCGCATCATAATATTTACATTGAAGAATCAATAATTCCTATACAAAGTTGGCAAGTTGGGAAGTTTGTTGATATTGGTATGTCTACCCTACCCAACTTGCAGTCATGGCTGAGGTTTGATTGTAGCGAGTGTCAGAAAAAGTTCCATGGAGCAGATTTCTTAACAGAATTAAGAGAACACTTCAAAATGTATCATACTGACGAACCAGATTGGAATTGTACTAATTGTGGCATGGTGTTTAATATAGCAGAAGTAACTGAACTCGGATGGAAACATGAGTGTGTGTCTTAAACCATGATACTTAGTTTTTAACTTATGGTTAAAAACTAATCCGCCGCCTATTTTATTAACAGAGTTTGGTGGCCACCAAGTGTATCTTCGCTACTCCTCATAAACTATACAAAATAAACATAAGTACAGAGGTATTAAAAAAAATCTTAGGTTTCACAAAGGGAATAAATGATTTTTAAAAATTCCTTTGTTCAATCTAATAATAAAATAAAATAGGCGGCGGCGGCGCTAGTTTCACGGATACAGGCACCTTAATACCTCGCATCTATTTCTGAGAATCTAGTGTCAAACTGCCAATAGCATAATTCATCAAGTGTAAGCAACTTTTTTTATAATAGCCCATCCACATTTTGCTTTGCTGCCAACAACATGCTGTTCAACAATCCACACTCACACAGATTTGTCGCGGGACGAATACCGACCACAACGGGATCGAGGCGCGGATCGCGCGAAGAATAATCGAGTGAATCCGTGAAGAATAAGCGAATGCAATAATCTTAACACTCCTTTTTCGCGGGTTTTACACTGCTTTGCGATCCGCAGGCGAATGAGGAGGGCTAATAGTGGCAATTCGGAGTGTCGCAAAAGCTAAACTTAACTAACTAAAATTAATGCCATGCCAAATACAAATTGTCAATTTCAATGTACCTACAGTAAGCTTAACATTTTCCCCACTAAATTCTGTTATTTAAAAGCTGCAATGTACTGCTGTTGTACAGCTTGATAAAAAGACTCCCTGTAGGAGTAAAATGGATTGGTAATACGACTGATATATTCCTAACCTCCCCATCAATGGAGTGGTTGGGAAAAAAAATCCCGTCCACCCCATTACTCAAGCCAATGGGGTGGATGGGAATTTTCGCCCCATTGTCTTGAGTAAACCACCCTGTGATAGTGTAACATGAAAAAAATAAAATACTTTAGCTACTAAGTAATGTTTTCTTTCTAGATTCTCTTTGAGGCTCAAATCACACCGAAGCGGCTGCAGTTTCAGTGTCATATGACTTTAAACTTTGTTCGTTCGTATGAGCAAGTGGCCAACTTTGGTGACGGAGTTTTTAGGCTATTAAACTTTGTATTACGATAAACGATACGAGTATGTATAATTTATAAGATCAAGTTAAAAATTGTACGACACTAAAACTGCTCGCCGCTTTCCTGCCATCTCGGTGTGTGTTGGTTGACTCAACTTATAATTTCATCACCGTCTCAGCTTTAAGTGGCAATTCGGAGTGTCGCAATAGCTAAACTAAACTAACTAAAATTAATCCATCCTTTTTATTCCCATCGCTATAAAAGGGACGGCAACATTTTTGGTTAGTTAAGTTTAGCTTTTGCGATACTCCGAATTGCCACTTTAGTGTAGTTAATAATCTTTGGACGTGGCGCTGCCATGCTCGTGGACATGATTTTTGCTTTGATACAATCCGTTAAGTGTACACTGGTCTGGGGGCCTATCATCAGTTTTAGACTGGTATAGTTAACTATTCTCGCTCACGTGTCAGTATTCTAAATGTATGGAATTTTTAGTTCATGCAAGTTACCGGGGGCGGCGCTGCACTGGATTTTCATACATTTGTGATACTTGACTCGCTAACGAGGACAGTATCCAATACTATGGTTAACTCGTGATAGACCCCCTGGGCTGGTCTATCTTACTTTTTGACTACCCTGGGTGCGTAGAGTGTCTGGTCTATGGCTTCGGTGCCGTAATCACAGAGGTGTCGTGGAACACAGCTGCCATCTAAGCCCTTTCCTGTCTTGCAGTTCATTCCTGTAATTATTATTGTTGTCTAGAGATGTGTCCGAAAGTGGGCTAGCAACAAAGGAAAATAGGATCATCATAACTGTAGGTATCTTCAATTCGCGATAGAAATTCCCTCTGAATGAGGGACTATTAAAGTTTGAAGATGTTTATGGGGGTCGTCAGAGGTACTTTTGTCCAAATTCCTACACAAGTACATAATGCTCTTAATTCCGATTCTTAATCGCACTACACAGGATGCCTTTCACGAAGCCATTCAAGCTGCACAGAATCGCACAAAGTGGCGCAGTATCGTCCAGTACAGTTCTTAGACAGGTCGATAGAGAATTTTGAGCTCTCTAAGATGGCATTTAAAAGTGAAAAATTAATTACCATAAGTCACTTACGGCGTTTAAGCTTGAGGACGGCAGTATAGTTGACTATATACTAATAGGGACTAGGTACCTATTAGTGGCAATTCGGAGTATCGCAAAAGTTAAACTTAACAGTATTGTTTTATCTGTGACTTAACTAACTAAAAATGTTGCCGTCCCTCTCATAGCGATGGAAATAAAAAGGATGGCATTTATTTTAGTTAGTTTAGCTTTTGCGACACTCCGAATTGCCACTATTATATTATCTGTGGTGATACCTACGTGGAGGACCCTCAGCATCTCGAGGAGTGGTACTCTTAGCAGGTATATCCCCAGTATACGCTGGCTCAGTCTGCGCTATCATACCTCCTAGGCAAATAGCTAGGATACTGACCCTGGAACATTATGATACTAAGCGTCGCAATATTTTGCGGCAGACGTATTGCGCACATCACTGCTAGGTATGTGAACTATTTCCTCAAACATTGTGGTGTCCCAACGGGGCTCTTGTTGCGGCCAAACCTAAATTTTAAGACCATAAGTACCAACTTGAAACAATGAATAAATGAAATGAAAAACTCTCTTAGCATAGTTTTCGATTTTATGTTAACGGAACCAAAATATTTAATGGAATTATCTAAGATTATACCTAGGGTGTGGCAGACGGCAGTTGTGGGTGCATAGGTACACAACTAGAAAAGAGCTGATTGTCTTCAAATGGCTGAGCGAATTTTCTTGGAACATACCTAACTTATCAAGTACCTACTTACTTATCTAAGAAAAAAGAAGAATATCTGTGAAGACACCTTTAGATACACGCACGATTTACGATAGGTAGGTATAGGTATATATATACCGCCTGTTGTGAAATATTGAGTTAAGTTAACCTAGGGACTTATCTTTGTTTTCTTTCATAGTAGGTACCTATAAGATAAATAAATAAATAAATAAATATCCTTGGACATTTCACACGGCGTCATCTAGTCCCAAGCTAAGCAATTTAATGCTTGTGTTATGGTAACCAGATGACTGATAAACTACATAGATACATTTTTTTTGTAAATACATGCATATTATACATAGAAAACACCCAGACACGAAACAAAAAGTAAGATAAAGTAAGTAGTAAGTTCGTATGAACAAGTGGCCAACTCTGGTGATGGAGTTTTTGGTCACCTAAGGCCTCCGTCATGGTTTAACAGTATAAGATGATGTTTTACTTACACAGCTGCATAAGATGCGTCCATCGCGTCTAAATTCAGTCACAGACTAGAATCACTAAAACTAATAAATAAGATAAGGAATTAATAGCTCTATGTGATCTCCTGACCTTTGAGGGCAATCTTTAATGCATTAGTAATCTACCAATAAGTACCTATATTATCAATCAATACTTCTATACCATTTCTATGCCTACCCACTAATAGATAGAGGAAAGATTTGTATTTTTGTATGTAACGAATAAACTCAAAAACTACTGGACCGATTTCTAAAATTCTTTCACCATTAGAAAGCTACATTAACACTGAGTAACATAGGCTATATTTTATCCCGGTATTCCCACGGGAACGGGAACTAAGCAGGTGAAACCGCGAGACACTGCTAGTTAATATTAATTAATTGTAGGTACTATAATAATAATAATTAATATTATTGGATTACTAAAATTGTAGAGCAAAAACTTTAAAAACGCCAATAGCTAAATTCAAGCAATTTATTGATTATTTTATTAATTTAGTTTAGAGGTGTGTCAGGATCGTAGCAAGTGGAGTTCCGTGATCTCTGCCTACCCCCATGGGAAAGAGGTTTGATTCTATGTATAGTACCTACCTACCTATGTTGTATTTTATACAAACTCATTGGTTGTAGTTTAGAACCTCTTTGCTCTTTCTGAGACTGTCGTTTGGTTGCCATGACAACCAACCGGCAAACAAATGAACAAACTGATGTTTGTAAACAGACCTAACTTTACTCCTGAAATAATTGTAATTAGTTTCAAGTTATTTCTTTGGTAAGACAAAATGTCTAATCTAAGCGGTTACGACAGCGAAGTAGTAGGTTTTGATTCGGTATCAACCAAAAAACGTTCGGAGACTAGTTGCTCCACACAGACCACAGAGTTCAACGAATGCGGTGTCTCGTCTCAGACTAATATGTCCAAAGACTGCGGCACTATGGCCACACCTGAGGAACTGAACGCGCAAGATGATATACTTAGAGAATACCCTCCCCCAGGCCTGAACGAGTTCCTACGAAGAGTTGTGCCAGCCATGATCGACCAGCTCGACGAAAACGAGAAAGATTACGCCTCTTCAGACTCTGAAGAAGAGGAGAGTATTGTTGTAAAACTCGCAGAAGAGATAAGAGTGAAGGACTGCGACGGAGCGGGAGACCAAGCTACTTCAATTCTGGATTTAACCTGGAGTAGCGCTGGGAATTCTCTCGCAGTTTCTACAGGGAAAACTCAGCACGAAAACTGGTGTACTCACGATGGACTCATCAGAATTTATACAGCAAAACGTAGCCAAGGCGATAAGCTGACTCATGCTATAGACGTCACGGAGAAGAATTGTGTATCTGTGCTCAAATACCATCCATCAGTCGCCGCGATTCTCGCATATGGAACCACGGCGGGGGAAATTGTTATGTGTGATTTGAGGGAGGGGAACTCCCAGCCCATGCAATTAACGTCACCTCCTGGCTGTCACGGATCCAAGCGTGTTTCGGCTCTCAATTGGGCTGACGCACCACTCGCTAACATGTTCCTAACCATGCAGATTAACAGTACTGGCAAACGACGAGGCGCTTCTGACCAAGTTTTGATGACATCTGGCTGTGATGGCTCTATCAATATCTGGCAAGTGAACGCTACACAGAAAGTGTTTGAGATTATTGTGTCGTATCAGATCAATGGATCGCGGAATTTGGCACCTGATATAACGAGTTTTGATTTTATTAAGTCGTGCCCGTTGAGACCGAGCGAGGAGAAGGTTCCCGATAATATATTCGTTGTTGGTACTAAGAGTGGAACGCTGTTTTTGTGCAAGATTAAGTCGCCACAGCAGATGGGCAGGCCAGATCCAGTGTCCGAGGTACTGCTACAAATACTTAACGCATTCCCGGCCCAGCCCGCGGTGCTCTCCGTAGGAAAGTGCTGGGACGGCGAGTCAGAGCCTATGTGCGTCTTGGGCACTGAAACTTAAAATCACGCCTTTTTTGCAAAGGCTATCCCTTTACTATCTACGGCTATCTACGGCGTAGGTTCCTGTAGGGACAGAAATTTGCTACGATCCTCTATTTTTCGTTACAGGTGCTAGAGGGCCACCGTACGTGCGTGCTGAACGTTGCATTCAGCTACCAAAAGCCAGCCATCTTTATCTCGGCGTCGATTGATTCTGAGCTGCGCGTTTACGATATCAACCAAAATTGTCCGTTGAAGGTAAAATATTAAGGTGTCTGTATGCGTCAAACTACCTATTTTATAGCGACCTATTTTATTTTATTATTACGTTGAACAAAGAAGTTTTAAAGAATGTACAGTTTGTGAAACCTATCATAAGCTTTTTTTTAATACCTATGTAATAGTTTTATTTTGCATAGTTTAGGACGAGTAGCGAAACCAGAGTTTGGTGGCCACCATGTGCAACTTCGCCACTCCTCGTCGTGGGTTCGAATCCGGCCGTGCATCAATGGACTTTTTGCATCGAAAAATTTATATGCGCTTTAACACGAGCTTTTAACGGTGAAGGAAAACATCGTGAGGAAACCAGTTAGCTCTCTAATAGCGTCGATGGGCTTGCAACCTTTCGTACGGAAAGTTAACTTCTGCAAGATGTGGGCATGTACCAAATATGTATTTGGATTGGACATACCTCTGACTACTATTAAACATCTTCAAAAAGGGTCTAAAATTGCCTAAAAGATCTGAAAGAAATGTCTACCGATCCCTGGGATACAGTCGTGATCATATTTCATTTTATTATTGATTATATATAATAAAACTAGTTTGCGTGGTGCGCGAGCTGCGAGCAGCTCGCGGTTTTCTTTATCCATGTGTTTGACAGGTAGGTTTACCCTTTTAAAATTTTGAGAATCCATAGGAGATATAAAATATTTAATAAACCGCTATGGGAAGCCCTAAATCAGTATGAAAACCCTTTAGGAGCCCTAAACCATTAAGAAAAAAAAAAAAGAAAATATTCACCAAGTCGTCGGCCCTGAGTTACGCTCACCCACTCGACCTTCGTTACGCTACGGAGGACGGTGGCTCGCTTCGCTCGCCACCTCCCTCCTCCGCTCCACTCAGGTCTCGTAGGTTCGCTCCACTCAGGACCTCCGACCTGTTTGATGTTTGCGTGGTGCGCGAGCTGCAAGCAGCTCGCGGTATTTTTTTCCTATTTTTGACAAGTAGAGAGACCCTTATAAAATTAAAAAAAAAAAATTTAAGAAAAAAAAAATTTAGAAAAAAAAAATTTATGAAAAAAAAAAAAAAAAAAAAAAGTAGGAAAAAAAAAATTTAGAAAAAAAAAAAATTATTAAAAAAAAATTAAAAAAAAAAATTATAAAAAAAAAAATTAAAAAAAAAAAATTGAGAAAAAAAAAATTTATAAAAAAAAAATTACCCTCAAGTTTTCAAGTCGCCCCTGAGAATTTGTTCCAAGTCTCTTAACATTCGAAAAAGGGGCAAAAGGGGGGGAAGGGGGGCAAAAAGGGGGGTTTTAGGATTTTTCCCCAACTCACCAGACCTACCCCTATACGAATCCATCAAAATATACCCACCTCCCCATCCACCATCATGGAGATCAATTATGTCAATGAGTCAGTGAGTCAGTGAATGAGTGGTAGTTTAAGTTTATATATTATAACTAGTTTGCGTGGTGCGCGTGCTGCAAGCAGCACGCGGTTTTCTTTTTCCATGTTTCTGACAGATGGTAATACCCTTCTAAAATTTTGAGAATCCATAGGAGATATAAAATATTTAATAAACCGCTATGGGAAGCCCTAAATCAGTATGAAAACCCTTTAGGAGCCCTAAGTAGGTATTAAGAAAAAAAAAAAAAAATCCATGTCGTCGGCCCTGAGTTACGCTTCACCCACTCGACCTTCGTTACGCTACGGAGGTCGGCGGCTCGCTTCGCTCGCCACCTCCCCCCTCCGCTCCACTCAGGTCTCGTAGGTTCGCTCCACTCAGGACCTCCGACCTGTTTGATGTTTGCGTGGTGCGCGAGCTGCAAGCAGCTCGCGGTATTTTTTTCCTATTTTTGACAGGTAGAAAGACCCCTATAAAATTTTGAAAAAAAAAAAAAAAAAAATTTAAAAAAAAAAAATTAAGAAAAAAAAAATTTATTAAAAAAAAAAAAAAAAAAAAAGATTTAAAAAAAAAAAATTAAGAAAAAAAAAATTTATAAAAAAAAATATTACCCTCAAGTTTCCAAGTCGTCGGCCCTGAGTTACGCTCACCCACTCGACCTTCGTTACGCTACGGGGGTCGGCGGCTCGCTTCGCTCGCCACCTCCCCCCTCCGCTCCACTCAGGTCTCGTAGGTTCGCTCCACTCAGGACCTCCGACGCCTACCCACTATAATATTTGTTCAAACACCTAATGGATATCTCTAACCGTTGTGAAGTTACAGCCCTTTCAATTTTAGGGGAGGTTGGGGAGGGAGGGGGGGAGTTTTGAAAAAATATTTTGTCTAACTAAGTTCCCCTTAATACAAATCTGAAAAAAAATTTGTTCCAAGTCTTAAGGTTTTCGAGATTTGAAAAAGGGGGGGAGAGTGGGGGCAAAGGGGGCAACACTGAAAAAATATTTTTACCTTCCCGAGCCTCCTCTATCCGATTCCGCAAAAAAAATTGTTCCAAGTCTCTTAGTTTCCGAGATCCTCAAAAGGGGGGGGAGAAGGGGGGCAAAAAGGGGGGGTTTGCGATTTTTCCCGAAGTTTCCAGACGTACCTCTATACGAATCCGTCAAAATATACATACCTCCCCATCCACCAACAGGGAGAACAATTCTGTCAGTGAGTGAGTCAGTGGTAGTCTAAGTTTATATATTATAATAACTAGTTTGCGTGGTGCGCGAGCTGCGAGCAGCTCGCGGTTTTCTTTATCCATGTGTTTGACAGGTAGGTTTACCCTTTTAAAATTTTGAGAATCCATAGGAGATATAAAATATTTAATAAACCGCTATGGGAACCCCTAAATCAGTATGAAAACCCTTTAGGAGCCCTAAACCATTAAGAAATAAAAAAAAGAAAAAAATTAACCAAGTCGTCGGCCCTGAGTTACGCTTCACCCACTCGACCTTCGTTACGCTACGGAGGTCGGCGGCTCGCTTCGCTCGCCACCTCCCCCCTCCGCTCCACTCAGGTCTCGTAGGTTCGCTCCACTCAGGACCTCCGACCTGTTTGATGTTTGCGTGGTGCGCGAGCTGCAAGCAGCTCGCGTTATTTTTTTTTTATTTTTGACAAGTAGAGACCCTTAAAAAATTTAGAAAAAAAAAAAATTAAGAAAAAAAAAATTTATGAAAAAAAAAAAAAAATTAAAAAAAAAAAAATTAAGAAAAAAAAAATTTATGAAAAAAAAAAATTATAAAAAAAAAAATATTACCCTCAAGTTTCCAAGTCGTCGGCCCTGAGTTACGCTCACCCACTCGACCTTCGTTACGCTACGGGGGTCGGCGGCTCGCTTCGCTCGCCACCTCCCCCCTCCGCTCCACTCAGGTCTCGTAGGTTCCCTCCACTCAGGACCTCCGACGCCTACCCACTATAATATTTGTTCAAACACCTAATGGATATCTCTAACCGTTGTGAAGTTACAGCTCTTTCAATTTTAGGGGAGGTTGGGGAGGGGGGGGGGAGTTTTGAAAAAATATTTTGTCTAACCAAGTTCCCCTTATCAAGATTCTGAAAAAAAAATTGTTCCAAGTCTTAAGGTTTTCGAGATTCGAAAAAGGGGGGGAGAGGGGGGGCAAAGGGGGCAACACTGAAAAAAAATTTTTACTTTTCCCAGCCTCCTCTATCCGATTCCGCAAAAAACTAAAATTACGGGTCTCCTAGTTTCCGAGATCCTCAAAAGGGGGGGGGCAAGGGGGGCAAAAAGGGGGGGTTTGGGATTTTTCCCCAACTCACCCGAGTTACTTGTTTACGAATCTGTCAAAATATACCCACCTCCCCATCCACCATCATGGAGAACAATTATGTCAATGAGTCAGTCAGTGAGTGAATGAGTCAGTGGTAGTTTAAGTTTATATATTATAACTAGTTTGCGTGGTGCGCGTGCTGCAAGCAGCACGCGGTTTTCTTTATCCATGTGTTTGACAGGTAGGTTTACTCTTTTAAAATTTTGAGAATCCATAGGAGAACTAAAATATTTTATAAACCGCTATGGGAACCCCTAAATCAGTATGAAAACCCTTTAGGAGCCCTAAAACATGAGGAAAAAAAAAAAAAAAAAAAAAATCCAAGTCGTCGGCCCTGAGTTACGCTTCACCCACTCGACCTTCGTTACGCTACGGAGGTCGGCGGCTCGCTTCGCTCGCCACCTCCCCCCTCCGCTCCACTCAGGTCTCGTAGGTTCGCTCCACTCAGGACCTCCGACCTGTTTGATGTTTGCGTGGTGCGCGAGCTGCAAGCAGCTCGCGGTATTTTTTTCCTATTTTTGACAAGTAGAGAAACCCTTAAAAAATTTTGAAAAAAAAAAAAATTAAGAAAAAAAAAATTAAGAAAAAAAAAATTTATAAAAAAAAAAAAAAAAAAAAATTTGGAAAAAAAAAAAATTCATATAAAAAAAAAATTTACCCTAAGTTTCCAAGTCGTCGGCCCTGAGTTACGCTCACCCACTCGACCTTCGTTACGCTACGGGGGTCGGCGGCTCGCTTCGCTCGCCACCTCCCCCCTCCGCTCCACTCAGGTCTCGTAGGTTCGCTCCACTCAGGACCTCCGACCCCAACTATAATATTTGTCCAAACACCTAATGGATATCTCTAACCGTTGTGAAGTTACAACCCTTTTAATTTTAGGGGAGGTTGGGGAGGGAGGGGGGGAGTTTTGAAAAAATATTTCGACTATCTAGATGCCCCTTGTTAAGAATCTGAAAAAAAATTTGTTCCAAGTCTCATAACTTCCGAGATTCGCAAAAGGGGGGGAGAGTGGGGGCAAAGGGGGCAACACTGAAAAAATATTTTTACTATCCCGAGCTTCCTCTATCCGATTCCGCAAAAAAAATTGTTCCAAGTCTCTTAGTTTCCGAGATCCTCAATAGGGGGGGGGGAAGGGGGGCAAAAAGGGGGGGTTTGCGATTTTTCCCGTAGTTTCCAGACGTACCTCTATACGAATCCGTAAAAATATACCTACCTCCCCATCCACCAACAGGGAGAACAATTCTGTCAGTGAGTCAGTCAGTGGTAGTCTAAGTTTATATATTATAACTAGTTTGCGTGGTGCGCGTGCTGCAAGCAGCACGCGGTTTTCTTTTTCCATGTTTCTGACAGGTAGAGAGACCCTTATAAAATTTTGAGAATCCATAGGAGATTTAAAATATTTAATAAACCGCTATGGGAACCCCTAAATCAGTATGAAAACCCTTAAGGAGCCCTAAACCATTACGCTCACCCACTCGACCTTCGTTACGCTACGGGGGTCGGCGGCTCGCTTCGCTCGCCTCCTCCCCCCTCCGCTCCACTCAGGTCTCGTAGGTTCGCTCCACTCAGGACCTCCGACGCGTACCTACTATTATATTAGTCCAAACACCTAATGGATATCTCTAACCGTTGTGAAGTTACAGCTCTTTCAATTTTAGGGGAGGTTGGGGAGGGAGGGGGGGAATTTTGAAAAAATATTTCGACTATCTAGATGCCCCTTGTTAAGAATCTGACAAAAAAATTGTTCCAAGTCTTAAGGCTTTCGAGAGTCGAAAAAGGGGGGGAGAGTGGGGGCAAAGGGGGCAACACTGAAAAAATATTTTAACTTTCCCGAGCCTCCTCTATCCGATTCCGCAAAAAAAATTGTTCCAAGTCTCTTAGTTTCCAAGATCCGAAAAAGGGGGGGGTGAAGGGGGGCAAAAAGGGGGAGTTTGCGATTTTTCCCCAACTCACCAGACCTACCCTTATACGAATCCGTCAAAATATACCTACCTCCCCATCCACCAACAGGGAGAACAATTATGTCAATGAGTGAGTGAGTGAGTGGTAGTTTAAGTTTATATATTATGGAATAATGGAATAACTAGTTTGCGTGGTGCGCGTGCTGCAAGCAGCACGCGGTTTTCTTTTTCCATGTTTCTGACAGGTAGAGAGACCCTTATAAAATTTTGAGAATCCATAGGAGATATAAAATATTTAATAAACCGCAATGGGAAGCCCTAAATCAGTATGAAAACCCTTTAGGAGCCTTAATGCATTAAGAAAAAAAAAAAGAAAAAAAAAATCCAAGTCGTCGGCCCTGAGTTACGCTTCACCCACTCGACCTTCGTTACGCTACGGAGGTCGGCGGCTCGCTTCGCTCGCCACCTCCCCCCTCCGCTCCACTCAGGTCTCGTAGGTTCGCTCCACTCAGGACCTCCGACCTGTTTGATGTTTGCGTGGTGCGCGAGCTGCAAGCAGCTCGCGGTATTTTTTTCCTATTTTTGACAGGAAGAGACCCTTATAAAATTTAAAAAAAAAAAAAAATTAAAGAAAAAAAAAATTAAGAAAAAAAAAATTAATGAAAAAAAAAAAAAAAAAAAATTAAAAAAAAAAAAATAAGAAAAAAAAAATTTATAAAAAAAAAGTTACCCTCAAGTTTCCAAGTCGTCGGCCCTGAGTTACGCTCACCCACTCGACCTTCGTTACGCTACGGGGGTCGGCGGCTCGCTTCGCTCGCCACCTCCCCCCTCCGCTCCACTCAGGTCTCGTAGGTTCGCTTCACTCAGGACCTCCGACGCCTACCTACTATAATATTTGTCCAAACACCTAATGGATATCTCTAACCGTTGTGAAGTTACAGCCCTTTCAATTTTAGGGGAGGTTGGGGAGGGGGGGGGGGAGTTTTGAAAAAATATTTTGTCTAACCAAGTTCCCCTTAATACAAATCTGAAAAAAAATTTGTTCCAAGTCTTAAGGTTTTCGAGATTCGAAAAAGGGGGGGAGAGGGGGGGCAAAGGGGGCAACACTGAAAAAAAATTTTTACTTCCCCGAGCCTCCTCTATCCGATTCCGCAAAAAACAAAAATTACGGGTCTCCTAGTTTCCGAGATCCTCAATAGGGGGGGGGCAAGGGGGGCAAAAAGGGGGGGTTTGGGATTTTTCCCCAACTCACCCGAGTTACTTGTTTATGAATCTGTCAAAATATACCTACCTCCCCATCCACCATCAGGGAGAACAATGATGTCAATGAGTCAGTCAGTGAGTGAGTGGTAGTCTAAGTTTATATATTATAACTAGTTTGCGTGGTGCGCGTGCTGCAAGCAGCACGCGGTTTTCTTTATCCATGTTTCTGACAGGTTGTAGCTACCCTTTAAAAATTTTGAGAATCCATAGGAGATTTAAAATATTTAATAAACCGCTATGGGAAGCCCTAAATCAGTATGAAAACCCTTTAGGAGCGCTAAAGCATTAAGAAAAAAAAAAAAAGAAAAAAAAAGCCATGTCGTCGGCCCTGAGTTACGCTTCACCCACTCGACCTTCGTTACGCTACGGAGGTCGGCGGCTCGCTTCGCTCGCCACCTCCCCCCTCCGCTCCACTCAGGTCTCGTAGGTTCGCTCCACTCAGGACCTCCGACCTGTTTGATGTTTGCGTGGTGCGCGAGCTGCAAGCAGCTCGCGGTATTTTTTTCCTATTTTTGACAGGAAGAGACCCTTATAAAATTTAGAAAAAAAAAAAAAAAAATTAAAGAAAAAAAAAATTAAGAAAAAAAAAATTTATGAAAAAAAAAAAAAAAAAATTAAGAAAAAAAAAATTCTTAAAAAAAAAAATTCCCCTCAAGTTTCCAAGTCGTCGGCCCTGAGTTACGCTCACCCACTCGACCTTCGTTCCGCTACGGGGGTCGGCGGCTCGCTTCGCTCGCCACCTCCCCCCTCCGCTCCACTCAGGTCTCGTAGGTTCGCTCCACTCAGGACCTCCGACGCCTGCCCACTATAATATTTGTTCAAACACCTAATGGATACCTCTAACCGTTGTGAAGTTACAGCCCTTTCAATTTTAGGGGAGGTTGGGGAGTGGGGGGGGAGTTTTGAAAAAATATTTTGTCTAACCAAGTTCCCCTTAATACAAATCTGAAAAAAAATTTGTTCCAAGTCTTGAGGTTTTCGAGATTCGAAAAAGGGGGGGAGAGGGGGGGCAAAGGGGGTAACACTGAAAAAAAATTTTTACTTTTCCGAGCCTCCTCTATCCGATTCCGCAAAAAACAAAAATTACGGGTCTCCTGGTTTCCGAGATCCTCAATAGGGGGGGGGGAACGGGGGCAAAAAGGGGGGGTTTGGGATTTTTCCCCAACTCACCCGAGTTACTTGTTTATGAATCTGTCAAAATATACCCACCTCCCCATCCACCATCAGGGAGAACAATGATGTCAATGAGTCAGTCAGTGAGTGAGTGGTAGTCTAAGTTTATATATTATAACTAGTTTGCGTGGTGCGCGTGCTGCAAGCAGCACGCGGTTTTCTTTTTCCATGTTTCTGACAGATGGTAATACCCTTCTAAAATTTTGAGAATCCATAGGAGATGTAAAATATTTAATAAACCGCTATGGGAAGCCCTAAATCAGTATGAAAACCCTTTAGGAGCCCTAAAGCATTAGGAAAAAAAAAAAAGAAAAAAAATCCCATGTCGTCGGCCCTGAGTTACGCTTCACCCACTCGACCTTCGTTACGCTACGGAGGTCGGCGGCTCGCTTCGCTCGCCACCTCCCCCCTCCGCTCCACTCAGGTCTCGTAGGTTCGCTCCACTCAGGACCTCCGACCTGTTTGATGTTTGCGTGGTGCGCGAGCTGCAAGCAGCTCGCGGTATTTTTTTCCTATTTTTGACAGGTAGAAAGACCCCTATAAAATTTTGAAAAAAAAAAAAAAAAATTTAAAAAAAAAAAAATTAAGAAAAAAAAAATTTATGAAAAAAAAAAATTAATAAAAAAAAATATTACCCTCAAGTTTCCAAGTCGTCGGCCCTGAGTGGAGCGAACCCACTCGACCTTCGTTACGCTACGGGGGTCGGCGGCTCGCTTCGCTCGCCAACTCCCCCCTTCGCTCCACTCAGGTCTCGTAGGTTCGCTCCACTCAGGACCTCCGACGCCTACCCACTATAATATTTGTTCAAACACCTAATGGATATCTCTAACCGTTGTGAAGTTACAGCCCTTTCAATTTTAGGGGAGGTTGGGGAGGTGGGGGGTGAGTTTTGAAAAAATATTTCGACTATCTAGATGCCCCTTGATAAGAATCTGAAAAAAATTTTGTTCCAAGTCTTAAGGCTTTCGAGATCCGCAAAAGGGGGGGTGAGGGGGGGCAAAGGGGGCAACACTGAAAAAAAATTTTTACTTTCCCGAGCCTCCTCTATCCGATTCCGCAAAAAACAAAAATTACGGGTCTCCTAGTTTCCGAGATCCTCAATAGGGGGGGGGCAAGGGGGGCAAAAAGGGGGGGTTTGGGATTTTTCCCCAACTCACCCGAGTTACTTGTTTATGAATCTGTCAAAATATACCCACCTCCCCATCCACCATCAGGGAGAACAATTATGTCAATGAGTCAGTCAGTGAGTGAGTCAGTGGTAGTTTAAGTTTATATATTATAACTAGTTTGCGTGGTGCGCGTGCTGCAAGCAGCACGCGGTTTTCTTTTTCCATGTTTCTGACAGATGGTATAATACCCTTCTAAAATTTTGAGAATCCATAGGAGATATAAAATATTTAATAAACCGCTATGGGAAGCCCTAAATCAGTATGAAAACCCTTTAGGAGCCCTAAAACATTAGGAAAAAAAAAAAAAAGAAAAAAAAATCCAAGTCGTCGGCCCTGAGTTACGCTTCACCCACTCGACCTTCGTTACGCTACGGAGGTCGGCGGCTCGCTTCGCTCGCCACCTCCCCCCTCCGCTCCACTCAGGTCTCGTAGGTTCGCTCCACTCAGGACCTCCGACCTGTTTGATGTTTGCGTGGTGCGCGAGCTGCAAGCAGCTCGCGGTATTTTTTTCCTATTTTTGACAGGAAGAGACCCTTATAAAATTTTGAAAAAAAAAAAAAAAAAAATTTAAAGAAAAAAAAAATTAAGAAAAAAAAAATTATGAAAAAAAAAAAAAAAAAAAAAAAAAATTATAAAAAAAAATATTACCCTCAAGTTTCCAAGTCGTCGGCCCTGAGTTACGCTCACCCACTCGACCTTCGTTACGCTACGGGGGTCGGTGGCTCGCTTCGCTCGCCACCTCCCCCCTCCGCTCCACTCAGGTCTCGTAGGTTCGCTTCACTCAGGACCTCCGACGCCTACCTACTATAATATTTGTCCAAACACCTAATGGATATCTCTAACCGTTGTGAAGTTACAGCCCTTTCAATTTTAGGGGAGGTTGGGGAGGGGGGGGGTGAGTTTTGAAAAAATATTTTGACTAATTAAGTTCCCCTTTACAAGAATCTGAAAAAAAATTTGTTCCAAGTCTTAAGGCTTTCGAGATCCGCAAAAGGGGGGGAGAGGGGGGGCAAAGGGGGCAACACTGAAAAAAAATTTTTACTTCCCCGAGCCTCCTCTATCCGATTCCGCAAAAAACAAAAATTACGGGTCTCGTAGTTTCCGAGATCCTCAATAGGGGGGGGGGAAGGGGGGCAAAAAGGGGAGGTTTGGGATTTTTCCCCAACTCACCCGAGTTACTTGTTTATGAATCTGTCAAAATATACCCACCTCCCCATCCACCATCAGGGAGAACAATGATGTCAATGAGTCAGTCAGTGAGTCAGTGGTAGTCTAAGTTTATATATTATAACTAGTTTGCGTGGTGCGCGTGCTGCAAGCAGCACGCGGTTTTCTTTATCCATGTTTTTGACAGGTTGTAGCTACCCTTTAAAAATTTTGAGAATCCATAGGAGATTTAAAATATTTAATAAACCGCTATGGGAACCCCTAAATCAGTATGAAAACCCTTTAGGAGCCCTTAGCCATTAAGAAAAAAAAAAAAAGAAAAAAATTTACCGAGTCGTCGGCCCTGAGTTACGCTCACCCACTCGACCTTCGTTACGCTACGGGGGTCGGCGGCTCGCTTCGCTCGCCTCCTCCCCCCTCCGCGCCACTCAGGTCTCGTAGGTTCGCTCCACTCAGGACCTCCGACGCCTACCTACTATAATATTTGTTCAAACACCTAATGGATATCTCTTACCGTTGTGAAGTTACAGCCCTTTCAATTTTAGGGGAGGTTGGGGAGGGGGGGGGGGGAGTTTTGAAAAAATATTTTGTCTAACTAAGTTCCCCTTAATACAAATCTGAAAAAAAATTTGTTCCAAGTCTTAAGGCTTTCGAGATCCGCAAAAAGGGGGGAGAGTGGGGGCAAAGGGGGCAACACTGAAAAAAAATTTTTACTTTCCCAAACCTCCTCTATCCGATTCCGCAAAAAAAATTGTTCCAAGTCTCTTAGTTTCCGAGATCCTCAATAAGGGGGGGGGAAGGGGGGCAAAAAGGGGGGGTTTGCGATTTTTCCCGAAGTTTCCAGACGTACCTCTATACGAATCCGTAAAAATATACCTACCTCCCCATCCACCATCAGGGAGAACAATTCTGTCAGTCAGTGAGTGGTAGTCTAAGTTTATATATTATAACTAGTTTGCGTGGTGCGCGAGCTGCGAGCAGCTCGCGGTTTTCTTTATCCATGTGTTTGACAGGTAGGTTTACCCTTTTAAAATTTTGAGAATCCATAGGAGATGTAAAATATTTAATAAACCGCTATGGGAAGCCCTAAATCAGTATGAAAACCCTTTAGGAGCCCTAAAGCATTAAGAAAAAAAAAAAAGAAAAAAATTCACCAAGTCGTCGGCCCTGAGTTACGCTCACCCACTCGACCTTCGTTACGCTACGGAGGTCGGTGGCTCGCTTCGCTCGCCACCTCCCTCCTCCGCTCCACTCAGGTCTCGTAGGTTCGCTCCACTCAGGACCTCCGACCTGTTTGATGTTTGCGTGGTGCGCGAGCTGCAAGCAGCTCGCGGTATTTTTTTCCTATTTTTGACAAGTAGAGACCCTTATAAAATTTTGAAAAAAAAAAAATAAAGAAAAAAAAAATGAAGAAAAAAAAAATTTATGAAAAAAAAAAAAAAAAAAAAAAAAAAAAAAAATATTAAAAAAAAAATTTAAGAAAAAAAAATTTTATAAAAAAAAAATTACCCTCAAGTTTTCAAGTCGCCCCTGAGAATTTGTTCCAAGTCTCTTAACATTCGAAAAAGGGGCAAAAGGGGGGGAAGGGGGGCAAAAAGGGGGGGTTTGGGATTTTTCCCCAACTCACCAGACCTACCCCTATACGAATCCATCAAAATATACCCACCTCCCCATCCACCATCATGGAGAACAATTATGTCAATGAGTGAGTCAGTCAGTGAGTGAGTGGTAGTTTAAGTTTATATATTATAACTAGTTTGCGTGGTGCGCGTGCTGCAAGCAGCACGCGGTTTTCTTTTTCCATGTTTCTGACAGATGGTAATACCCTTCTAAAATTTTGAGAATCCATAGGAGATTTAAAATATTTAATAAACCGCTATGGGAAGCCCTAAATCAGTATGAAAACCCTTTAGGAGCCCTAAAGCATTAAGAAAAAAAAAAAAAGAAAAAAAATCCCATGTCGTCGGCCCTGAGTTACGCTTCACCCACTCGACCTTCGTTACGCTACGGAGGTCGGCGGCTCGCTTCGCTCGCCACCTCCCCCCTCCGCTCCACTCAGGTCTCGTAGGTTCGCTCCACTCAGGACCTCCGACCTGTTTGATGTTTGCGTGGTGCGCGAGCTGCAAGCAGCTCGCGGTATTTTTTTCCTATTTTCGACAGGTAGAAAGACCCCTATAAAATTTTGAAAAAAAAAAAAAAATAAAAATAAAAAAAAAAAAATTAAGAAAAAAAAAATTTATGAAAAAAAAAAAAAATTAAAAAAAAAAAATTAAGAAAAAAAAAATTTATAAAAAAAAATATTACCCTCAAGTTTCCAAGTCGTCGGCCCTGAGTTACGCTCACCCACTCGACCTTCGTTACGCTACGGGGGTCGGCGGCTCGCTTCGCTCGCCACCTCCCCCCTCCGCTCCACTCAGGTCTCGTCGGTTCGCTCCACTCAGGACCTCCGACGCCTACCCACTATAATATTTGTTCAAACACCTAATGGATATCTCTAACCGTTGTGAAGTTACAGCCCTTTCAATTTTAGGGGAGGTTGGGGAGGTGGGGGGTGAGTTTTGAAAAAATATTTCGACTATCTAGATGCCCCTTGATAAGAATCTGAAAAAAAATTTGTTCCAAGTCTTAAGGCTTTCGAGATCCGCAAAAGGGGGGGAGAGTGGGGGCAAGGGGGGCAACACTGAAAAAAAATTTTTACTTTCCCGAGCCTCCTCTATCCGATTCCGCAAAAAAAATTGTTCCAAGTCTCTTAGTTTCCGAGATCCTCAATAGGGGGGGGGGAAGGGGGGCAAAAAGGGGGGGTTTGCGATTTTTCCCAAAGTCACCAGACCTACCTCTATACGAATCCGTCAAAATATACATACCTCCCCATCCACCAACAGGGAGAACAATTCTGTCAGTCAGTGAGTGAGTGGTAGTCTAAGTTTATATATTATAACTAGTTTGCGTGGTGCGCGTGCTGCAAGCAGCACGCGGTTTTCTTTTTCCATGTTTCTGACAGGTAGAGAGACCCTTATAAAATTTTAAGAATCCATAGGAGATTTAAAATATTTAATAAACCGCTATGGGAACCCCTAAATCAGTATGAAAACCCTTTAGGAGCCCTTAGCCATTAAGAAAAAAAAAAAAAGAAAAAAATTTACCAAGTCGTCGGCCCTGAGTTACGCTCACCCACTCGACCTTCGTTACGCTACGGGGGTCGGCGGCTCGCTTCGCTCGCCTCCTCCCCCCTCCGCTCCACTCAGGTCTCGTAGGTTCGCTCCACTCAGGACCTCCGACCCCAACTATAATATTTGTCCAAACACCTAATAGATATCTCTAACCGTTGTGAAGTTACAACTCTTTCAATTTTAGGGGAGGTTGGGGAGGGAGGGGGGAAGTTTTGAAAAAATATTTCGACTATCTAGATGCCCCTTGTTAAGAATCTGAAAAAAAATTTGTTCAAAGTCTCTTAACTTCCGAGATTCGCAAAAAGGGGGGAGAGTGGGGGCAAAGGGGGCAACACTGAAAAAAAGATTTTACTTTCCCGAGCCTCCTCTATCCGATTCCGCAAAAAAAATTGTTCCAAGTCTCTTAGTTTCCGAGATCCTCAATAAGGGGGGGGGAAGGGGGGCAAAAAGGGGGGGTTTGCGATTTTTCCCCAACTCACCAGACCTACTTCTATACGAATCCGTCAAAATATACATACCTCCCCATCCACCAACAGGGAGAACAATTATGTCAATGAGTGAGTGAGTGAGTGAGTGGTAGTTTAAGTTTATATAGTAGAATAATAATAATATTGAACAGGCATTAGAATCACCTAGCATGTAAACGAAACTTAAGTGATCCTTGAGGTCCTACAAGAATAAATGATTTTTCTTTCTTTCTTTCATTGACACAGGTGTTCCAGCTAGACTCTCCTATATGTTGCGCAGGCTGGTTGTCCCGCAGTGGACTGGTGGCCGCGGTGGGTTCTGAGCGAGGAGTGATACTGTTCGACGTGTCTAGCGGACGTCGCCTGCCGGCCGAGCTGGCGGGCGCGGTCAGCGCCCTCGCCGTGGACCATAGCGGGTGAGCATGGCCGTATATAAGGCTGCGTTTCCAATTGACGCGGAGCTGTGCGGAGATGAGCGGAGAGTAGCGGTGAAAAGTGGTGAGTGTTTCCACTGAAGCGGAGCGGAGTGGAATGGAGCCGCTTCGCTCTCCTAGCTACCCTCCGCAACGCACCGCCCCGCTGTCCTCCGCTCCGCATCACCTCGCTTTATATGAATATCCGTTCAGCTCTGCCCCGCTCCGCTCATGCTGTTTCCATTGAAGCGGAGCAGAGATTTCGAGCATAGTGATTTCAATTCATGCACCGCTAAGCACCGCTCCGCACAGCTCCGCGTCAATGGAAACGCAGCCTAATGCGGGCACCACACATTGGTGTTGGAACTTGTTGGTTTCAACACTCCAGTCTCCAATGTGCTGCGGGCACTACATATTGGCTTCAACTTGGTTGGTTCCAACATTGGCTACGAATAGAATGGCCAATGGCAATGCTCCGTTTGTTTTTCTTTGTATAATATGTATGTACATATTTACAAAAAAAATGTATCCATGTAATATATCAGTCATCTGGTTACCATAACACAAGCATTAAATTGCTTAGCTTGGGACTAGATGACGTCGTGTGGAAATGTCCAAGGATATTTATTAATTTATAATGAAATATTAAGTGTGGTCGTTCATTTTTTGTATTTCAGTTCGAGTCGCATTGCATGTGGGGATTCTGAAGGGCGCGTCAAAGTGTGGGAGCTGCCTTCTCGCCGCATGCGATTTGCTCCAGACGTTGAGTTTTAAACTAATATTATTCATAGATTTAATTACTCACTGACTAAAGAGATTAGTTACTCACTGACTAAAGAGATTTAGTTACTCACTGACTAAAGTGATTTAGTTACTTACTGACTAAAGTGATTTAGTTACTCACTGACTAAAGAGATTTAGTTACTCACTGACTAAAGAGATTTAGTTACTGACTAAATTAATGTAAGAAAATTATTTCTTTAAAGCCATAGTTAAAATTAGGTAGCTTAGCTTCAAATATTATTTCTTATAATATATTTGTATTTAAATAAAAACCCTTTAAATTGGAAAAGGCATTTCATTTAATTAAAAATTATCATCTAGAGGAATTATTCACAAAATGACTCGATACATTTTGTAGCTCGTAATGTACTGACTGCTTTGCTGTCCTTTTTGGTGTTGCTTTTTTGGTAACTGGAAAGAGAGTGTTATAAGTAAATAAAAATAAAAATGACGTTATTAAAATAATATATTAGTAACATAGGTACCTACTGTCATGGTAATTGATTGAAACTATGTAAGTAGTTTACTTTGTTTGATTGATTGTTAGATAAAAAGATGTGTGGCACTCGGAGACTGCCGCGGTAAAGCTATTGCATGGGGGGTGTTAGGTTATTTTCGCAATCAAGAGTTTCAATTTTAAATGCTAATTTATTAATGCACTTTATTTTTGCACGAAGGATTTTAAATGACCCGAAAATCCGAGTGGGATGTTAAAGTTTATATCTTTCACTTTAGTTTGAGTTCACCGTCAAGGCTCAGGGCGTAGGTAGCTCGCTGATGGCTTGTCGCTTGTCTAAATAGCTTGAGCAAACTCACCGTCAAGGCTCGGGGCGTAGGTAGCTCGCTGATGGCTTGTCGCTTGTCTGAATAGCTTGAGCACACTTACAGTCAAGGCTTAGGGCGTAGATAGCTCGCTGATGGCTTGTCGCTTGTCTGAATAGCTTGAGCACACTCAACGTCAAGGCTTAGGGCGTAGATAGCTCACTGATGGCTTGTCGCTTGTCTAAATAGCTTGAGCACACTCACCGTCAAGGCTTAGGGCGTAGATAGCTCACTGATGGCTTGTCGCTTGTCTAAATAGCTTGAGCAAACTCACCGTCAAGGCTCAGGGCGTAGGTAGCTCGCTGATGGCTTGTCGCTTGTCTAAATAGCTTGAGCACACTCACCGTCAAGGCTTAGGGCGTCGCGAGGGTTCGGTAGCTGTTGGTGGCGGCGGCGGTCCTTTCTTATCCAACTCTTCTAAGTATGAGTTGATGATAGCTTGTCTCTCGTCTGGGATGTGTTCTAAAGAGAGGTATCTGAAATGTGAAAGTGGGAATAAATATTCCAATGTATATTCAAAGTAGCTTACTTGCCCGTGGCTTCGCTCACGTGGTACCTACCTTGATAAAATGTAGCCTATGTTCATTCGGAAAGGAGAAAGAATTTTTGAAATCGGATAAGTAGTTTCGGAGATTACCCCAAACATACAAACAAACAAACCAACATTACCTCTTTATAATATTAGTATAGATTAGTATAGATTTACCCAAGATTGGTATCAAATTAAAGGAAATGATGAAGGATCGAATGCAAAACAGAAAATAGCGATGAATATTGAATAATCAAATGTGTAAGAGTCTAAAAAGCCGTGTTGGCCAAGTGGATGAGTACTTCGACTTTCGATCTGAGGTCGTGGGTTCGAATCCGGCCGAGCATCAATGGACTTTTCGTGTCGAAAAATGTTATATGCACTTTAACACGAGCTTTAAACGGTGAAGGAAAACATCGTGAGGAAACCCGCGGCTAGTCAGCCCCACACGTATTGACCATTGTCTTCCCTGTGGATATGTCCGGCAGCTGAGAGGATGGTTTAGCTGCTACAAGCCTATTCCATCTCAACAACGTCCCAGGCACTAGTGTCCTCAAGTGTAGGCAAAGCTTGCCTCCTGATCCAGACTCTGTATAAATCATCTAGTAAAGATGTAAAGGCCTAAGTTTTTTTGTTTAATCATCATACATACCTGGCATCATGCTTCAGCGAGTCGTGGACGGCCGTCATCGCGCTGGTGTGTTCCCGCACCGCGGCGAGCGTCCGGTGCGTGATGGAGCGCGTTTCTAGAAGCAATTGACGCAGTTGCGTCTTGGCTGCTGATTGCTTGTCGCGTTGGAAGTCACGGAATTCGCGTTCCATCTGAAAATAAAACGTCACAAGTGGCAGAATTAAGAATTTAATGAAACAAAACTAGCATAATTAAGCGTGCTTCGGTGCGTTAGTTCGTATACAGAAAGAAAGCTTGAAACTTATAAGCGTTTACCGGCGCTTGTCAACGCTGGTCCGTTCTACACAAAGCATTGAGATGTATTATAGAGCCACAATCAGACAAATAAAATGTAAACGCCAAAACTCGGCGCACGCTACGTAGTGCGCAGAGTTTTACTTTTTTGCGTACAAGCGACATTGAGCATTAAAACAAACGGCATAACGTCTACATTCAAATGTCAAATGTCATTGTAGAACATTGAATTTGCACGCACATTTTTTGAGTGTTGTCAGCTATTAGATTGTGACTCTTTAATACATCTCAATGACACAAAGGAAGCACGTTGAAGCAGACCAAGCAAAATGTCGGACTCATCGGACGATGATTTTAAATGGCAGCGCCCAGCGTTGACCAGCGCGTGTTGAAGCTTGTCGGAACTTGTCGGCACCGTTCAGTGCTTATCGGCGCGCGTTCATAGGCTGGTAAGCGCTTATAGGTTTCCAGCTTTCTTTCTGTATACGGACGTAGATTTATAATATTAGTATAGATAGTACAGATGTAATATTGACCTGTGTGGAGCTGGAGTAGACGGGCGCGGTGGGTTCATCCTTGAGCATCTCCTTGACTTCCTTCCACAGCGAGGTGCAGCCGACGCCGAGCTCGCTGAGCAACGCGCGCAGCTTGTCGCGACGCTTCGTAGCGAGCGAGCCAGTGTGTTGCGTGAACAGACGCTCCTACAAGAGTTAGGCCTTTATTTATAAATGAAAAATCTTACTAAAGTTTTACGACTTCGGCAGGATTCGAACCCGCGAGATACAAGCGATCACCCTTAAGCCGGGCTGCCTTACCACTCGGCCACGAAGTCCTTGACGCCGAAGACGAAACTATCAGTAAGATGATATTTCGGTTAAAGCACTGATCGTAAAACTTTTAGTAAGATTTTTCATTTAAAAATGAAATACCTAAGTGTGGTTTAACACTATAATCAAAAATATCTACATTATTTATAAAGATTTGACAATTCTACTAATGTTATAAAGGTGAAAGTTCGTGTGTGTAGGTGTGTTTGTTACTCTATTTATTCTAAGATTTATACAAAATATAAGCCTAGCTCTGTCAGCAACGCGCGCAGCTTGTCGCGACGCTTCGTAGCGAGCGAGCCCGTGTGTTGCGTGAACAGACGCTCCTACAACATTTAAGCCATTAATCCTGTTAAGGATAGCGAAGTACCGTGAGCTGTGCCTATGTAGATGAATGCTTAGTATGTAAGTAGCTATAGTCAGTCGCAAGTTACGCACCGCGTCGTTCTAAGCTTCTAATTGTGTTTAAGACTTATTTCATAATAATCTGTGTTAATCCACGTACAAAACCTACATTATTTATCAAGATCCTACAATTCCAAAGACGTTCTACCCATTATATTAGACCGTGTATTATTATATTTTACCCGTTGTATAGGGTAGAACGTCTTTGCTTTATTCATAAAGATTTGACAATCACACTGACCACACTAATGCAGGTACCACACAACGGAGTGTTGAAACGTGTTGGTTCCAACACTCCAATGTGGGGATCGATCTTGAACGGTTATTGGACACAAACGGAGCATTGCCATTGGCTATTCTATTCGTAGCCAATGTGTGATGCCCACATAATATTATAAAGGTGAATGTTTATGTGTGTAAGTATGTATGTATGTAGACTCAAAGGTGGTCCTTTATGCGTGGAGAGTATGTAAGTGAGTTTGTTACTCTTTCACGCGCGAGCGAGCCCGTGTGTTGCGTGAACAGACGCTCCTACAACATTTAGGCCTTTTATAAATATCCTTGTACATTCTACGCAGCGTCATCTAGTCCCAAGCTAAGCAATTCAATGCTTGTGAATGACGACCTCTGTGTCGCAATGGGCGAAAGCTCGCCTGGGCGCGTAGACAAGTGACAAATGTTTCGTATCTATTCTCTTTCTATCATCGCTACACCTTTGATTTGACATTTCTGATCGCTCGAGTTTTCGTCATCGAATGTCAATTCCTATACGTTTTTTTTTAGTTTCTAATCGAAAGCGATTGTCGAAATGTAACATGGCTAGGGCAGCTGATATGCAGAGGTTGCGGGGATCGAATCCGCAACCTCTGCATATCAGGCGGGCTTTCACAAACTGCGCCACAGAGGATAAAATATATATTTAAAGAATGTTAACCTTGTCATCCTTCGTGAGCAGATCAGCCAAATTATACCGATGGTCTTTCTTCAGCTGCTTCTTAGCCTCCCGCCACGCCAGTTCTGGATTTCGCACTAAGTCCGCCAGGAGCGCGTTGAAATGCTGTAATAGATTAATAATTTTGATTACAAGCGTCTAGCCGTGTTGGTCAAGTGGAATAGTACTTTGACTTTCGATCCGAAGCTCGTGGGTTCGAATCCAGCCGTGCATCAATGAAAGAAAGAAAGAAAAATCATTTATTCTTGTAGGACCTCAAGGATCACATAAGTTTCGTTTTACATGCTAGGTGATTCTAATGCCTGTTCCAACGCGACTCCCTACACCAGGGAAAGAATCAGGCAAGAACCTGGAGAACGAAGAATGAACTTTTCGCATCGAAAAATTTATATGCGCTTTAACACGAGCTTTTAACGGTGAAGGAAAACAGCGTGAGGTAACCAGTTAGCTTTCTAATAGCGTCAATGGGTTTGCAACCTGTCACGTATGGAAAGTTAACTTCTGCAAGATGTGGGCATGTACCAAATATGTATTTGGACATACCTCTGACTACCCCCTTAGACATCTAAAAATTGCCTAAAAGATCTGAAAGAAATGTCTACCGCTTAATTATAAAAATCAAAGTTAATTTTGGCTGGTCACTAGCGCCCTATCTATGCACTTTTCTTAATGTTAAACCTGACCAATTTTCCATTTCTTAAGATTTCTTACCATCCAAAGGTTGCCTGGAAGAGATCGCTTCTTAGCGACAAGGCTGCCTATTGTACATTGTTAGGTACTTAGTTTTTTTAGGGAGTCGCGTTGGAACAGGCATTAGAATCACCTAGCATGTAAAACGAAACTGAAGTGATACTTGAGGTCCTACAAGAATAAATGATTTTTTTTATTTTCTTTCTTTCATAAGTCGTTAAATAAATCTTACTTGAGGGTACAATAAAGAATATTCATTAATTAATTTTCTCTCTCTCCTCGATGGACGCCTGCTTCTATCTCTCTCACTCACCTGCACCGCCTCGTCCCTCTTGTGCTGTTCTCTCTCCTTGTCTCTGTCCCGCAGACTGGTAGCGAGCGCCCTCTGCACTTCCCTCTCTCTCTCCTTGATGGACGCCTGCACCCGTGCCTGCTTCTCCTTCGCCGCAGAGTCCGTCTCACCTTCCGTCTCCTCGGTCTCCATCTCTTCTGTAACCACTGGCTCTTCTTTCTTCGGCTGTGGAAGATGTAGAAAGTCAGCAATATGATTAATTATTATGATTTTATTATTTTAAGCCTGTTGTGTCCCACTGCAGAGCAAAGGCCTCCCTTCTCTTTTTCCACTCCTGTCTGTCTACAGCGATAAGGGCCCATTCCTTTTCAAAAGAGTCCAGCTCGTCTCGCCATCTCCGCCTGGGCCTTCCACGTGGCCGTTGTCTGTCCGGGACCCAGTCTGTTGCAGTTTTCGCCCACATCTGGTCTGACATACGGCTCACGTGTCCAGCCCTGATGAAGCAGATTTCAAAATGGAGGGTTAACGCTATTTGTCTATGGACATACTTACAGATCAAAACGACAATAAACGTGTACTTCTGTCCTTTTGATAATCTGTATTCTTGAGGACCTGTCTTTTTGAGAACAAAGGAAACATTCTCCTTAGTAACACTTAGGCTCAATTCACCGAGATGGTAGCGAAGCGGGGCGAGCTGTTTCAGTGTCATATAATTTTAAACTTTATCTAATTACTATCACACTAATAATAGAAAGGTCAAACGGCTGGTCGGATTTCAATGAAATTTGGTACCAAGATAGCTTATATCCTGGATTAACACATGGGCTACTTTTGATCCCGGTATTCACACGGGAACCGGAACTATTCGCCGCGGGTAACACCGCGGGGCACAGCTAGTAATTAATAAAAACAAAAAAGTCAAATAAAACAAAACATCCCACAAATATTAATTTATTCACAAATTCTTTGAAATACAAAATAAACATAATGTCATCACTATTTACATTAATAAAATTAATATGAAACTTAATAGTACGTAAGTGTACTTCTTTCTTGTATATTTATGTATTACAAAGGATATAATCTAGGCTACCTAATACATAAGGCCGCGGCGGTAGTATCGGGGGATACTACCGCCCATGAAAGGCCTGGAGGTGGCGCGCGTGGGTGTTCCGCGCGCCCCTCTCTCTCCGAGAGAGACAAGGTGGGAGGCAGTTGCCTCACCTGTCGAGGAGCCCTTTTCAGGGCGGCGCCGTCGGGGCCGCGGAAGAATGCGAAAGCGTACCCGTAGCCCCGGCAAATGGCGTTAAGAGGACCCCGTCGGTTTTTAGTGGGTGCGAGTCCCACATATCCCTTCCGCCGCCCCCACGGCGGGAGGGAATGCATAAGGCATTTTCCGACGAAAAAAAAAAAAAAAAATAAAAAAAAAAAAAAAAAAAAGGCTACCTAATACATTACCTACCCTCTGGTACATCGACTTTTCTTAAACGTAGACTAAAGTTACAACCCACCCCTGACAACTCTGTTAAGAACCAAAATGGATTCTAAACAGTTCACATTTCACAATAAACGATCGCTATCGTTTGTCGCTTTCGTTAGTGTTGAGAAGAGAAGTCAAAGTCAAAGTATCTTTATTGCACAAAATACATGTGTGTGTCTTAGGATAATGTTTAACATTGCGTGTATCAATGTATTTTGCCTAATACTAAGGCATGCAATTTATGGATTTACAAAATGTCAATGAATTAAATGATATATTAATTTAAAAAATTAAGTATAACAAATTAAGAGAATAATAGAAGATACAAGTGAGGACACTCAAATGTCATTTCTGTCAGTTTCTGATCAATTTTGTTTTCTAAGAAAATGGCATAAAACGAAACACCTAGGTAACGATACTTTTATTCGATAGCGTATGTATCGATATGTAATCGGTATCGAAAAAAATCTGCGCGGGAAGCATCTCCATATTAGTATTACAAGTAAAAATAAAGTATTTTAGTCGATTTAACGCGTTTCTCGCGCCATCTTTCTCAAACAATACAAACCAATAATTCACTCGCTCTGATTTCATTACAAGCGGTACATATTACTTTAACTTTAATCTTTGTTTCACAACAAAAGCCGATAGTTTAATACATCTAAACAGCTTTTCTGTAATCCTATCTAAAACATCGTTTTTTATGTAATAATAACAAGCTGTCCCGGCTAACGTCGTTATGTCCTACAATTTTACTCACTCTGTGATGCCCCTTAAAATAAAACTTATGCCAAACTCAACTAAGTACTTGTTTGATTTGAGCTGTCAAATGACTGAGTTATACAAAAACCTCAAAACCTCGTATGACAGGTATGTACCCACGAAACCCGTCAACATTTTGTCATATGCGGGCACCACACATTGGAGTGTAGGAACGCGTTGGTTCCAACACTCCAATGTGAGGATCGACCTTGTTCGACGGTTATTGGACACAAACGGAGCATTGCCATTCTATTCGTAGCTAATGTTGGAACCAAGTTAAAGCCAATTTGTGGTGCCCGCATAAGAATTTTCTTTTATTTTCATAAATTCCAATGTTTTTAAATCCTATTCCAGACGAAGACAGATCCAAGAACACAAAATACATAAAAATCGGTCCAGCCCCTCTCGAGATAAAAGTGTTCTAACACGGCTTTATCTTATTTATAAGAAAGTTACAACACCGTATAATTATAGATACTAAAAAAAATTGCACAAAATACATTAATGATTACAAAATTCTAATACCATGACATTACAGTTAGTAATAACCAAAGCTGTTCAAACCTGAGCCGTGTTGGCCGTGCGGTCGTACCTCGACTTTCGTTCAGAAGGACGGGGGTTCGAATCCCGGCCGTGCATCAATGGATTTTTCGTTTCGAAAAATTTATATGCACTTTAATACGAGCTCTAAACGGTAAAGGAAAACATCGTGAGGAAACCCGCGGCTAGTCAGCCCCACACGTATTGACCATTGTCCTTCCTGTGGATATGTCCGGCAGCTGAGAGGATGGTTTCAACAAGCCTATTTCATCTCTACAATGTCCCAAGCACTAGTGTTGGCTTTAAGTGTAGGCAAAATTATCTCCTGACACTGCATAAATAATCTAGTAAAGATGCAAAGACCTATGTTTTTTTAACTTTAACATGATAAAAATTCGAAATGAACGATTAGATATATCGAATTGACATGTCCACTACGTTTGTGTTATTATTATCTATACTAATAATATTATAAAGAGGTTGTTTGTTTGTATGTTTAGGGTAATCTCCGAAACGACTTATCCGATTTCAGAAATTCTTTCACCTATTTGTAGCTTAGACTTTCCGAATGAACATAGGCTATTTTTTATCAAGGTAGGTACCACGTGAGCGAAGCCACGGGCAAGTTAGCTAGTATACAATAAAGTTCTTTATTATTATTATTATATTTCACTTTCAAAACTATCGTGAGTTGTATTAGACATTATAATAGCACGTTGAGTAATTTCCCGTGTGCTATTATAATATTATTATATTGTGTGCGCACGATAGAAACAACCCTTGCACACTGCATACTTTTCAGTTGGCCTATAATCTCGGTCGATAGTCATCTGGTCTTCATAAAGATTTGTCAATTTAATATAGGTTTAAAGAATATTTTTTCTAGTTACTCTTATGTACCTACTGTTTATTACTGTTATACTTAAAAGGGGGTCCCAAACCCACGAATGTATTTAAGTTTTAAGTTACAGAAATAAAAACATTTGATTTGATTTTGATTATGTCAATGAAAAGAGATAGCAACAGATTTGATATCCATTTTAGCTAAAGTAGGTTTATTAAACCAATATGCATAAGGGGGTTACAATTTGTGTCTACTGAGACAAGGAGATTTTGCAAGCTGATTCCCTAGGTGATTGGCTAACTTGTCGAAAGTCAAATATGACAGTAAAACGCAACTGCAGCTGTCAGTTTGACAGTAAAAACGTTTTTTTCTAACTGACAATCTATATTATAGGAATACCGAAGACTCCTGCAAACTAAAAGATAGTTCAAATTCAAATTTATGTTTTACTAACACATAATACGCAAAAAATAATTTTGAATTTGAATTTGAACTATCTTTATCAGTCGTCAGAGAAGAAATTAAGATGCATTTATCATCATTTACAATATTTTTGCAATACTAAATTTATTTATACACACATCAAATTAACATCTATACATTATATTTATCGCTTGCACAGACTAACCTGCTAGACGGATTTTGATGCGATTCAACACACTAACCTTACTTGTAAATTTTATTTTATGTTTTACAATAATCTATCGGTTAATAAGATTCTTATGAAAAAGTGTTAATTCTCAAAAGAGTAAATTTTAATACTTAGCCTGTACAAACATTAACCAGTATTATTAACAATATATTCGTTTTTTACAAAAATATATACAATAGCATGATTTTCCGCGTTGAAATAGTTCCGTCTCTTTCCAATCTGTTACAACAACAAGAGATGAGATAGCGATTATGAATTTAAACTCTATAAACATTAATATCGATTGTACAGCTCTTATTCATCAAATCGTACATTAAATTCGGTATTAACATTATAATTATTGTAAAATTCATAATAAAGTTATTATTGTAGCCCATCCACACTTCGCGGAGCACTGAAGCGAAGCTGTCAACAATCCACACTCACAGATCTGACAATATTGTTGGCGTTCATTTCTCGCGGGACAAAATACGGACAACGGGAGCGCGCGCAAACACGTAAAGAATATACGAACGCTATCTACACTCCTGTTTCGCGGGTAGTTCACGGCTTCGCGCGAGTGAAGAGAGGCTTTTACACTTTTAATATTAACTTCGAGTCAACGTATAGTCACAGAAGTTGTGGAATTTAGCAACCTTCTTAAAACAAGTTACAGACCAACTTCTGAATCCGCTGTTACAGTTTCGAAGTTGTTTAAGTGAATAAAAAGTGGCCATGCGCATTTTTAGTCATGGTTGATGCAATTTGTAGTTGATAAAAGTACTTGTAGGCTTCTTACAATTAAAATGTTTGCGCTACCCTTTTTTCTGCCTCTGTTACCATTTGTAATGCATGACAATGAAAGACAGATAGACAAATAAAAACACATTCTTCAAAGCCTTGTAAAGATGTCTGGCACAAGCTTCGAAACTTGAAAAAAATTAGTCATTGTTATTCAAATATCAACTCATTCACATCGATCGCCTCTGATTGAATGTATTTATTGTATAGCGAACAACAGGCCTAAAATGCAATGACAAATTTTCTCGCAACGAGAAACGAGTTATCTCGGTATGTCTGGCATTGGCAGGCATTTTGCCAACTTGTCGCGAAATCGAAGTTTGTCGCCATCACGACTAAAATGACAAAAACTGTCACATTTGACGGTAAAAATGGTTTAACTTTAGAGAAAGTAAGAAATAGAGCGCTGTATATTCCTTTCTCAGTCACACAAAAACAAAGAAGAATCTACACAACATTCTTGCGAGTAAAAGAGGCAAAAATTTGACTTTTGTCCCTCATCACGTGCCGTTTTTTTGTATGGCCGGAAACTTGATGCTCCGAATTTTGTACTAGGAAACTATGGATTCACTGCATTTTTTGTCCCTTTCGGCGGCACGCTCGCTGTTCGTCCAGGTACTATTACTTACTTCCTGTTTTACATTGTAATGTTCGTCTGTGCTCTGTGTTGTCCAAATAAATGCTATATCTATCTACTATACTAGGTCCATGGGTTTAACTGTCAAATCTGACAGTTGTTTTCGCGATTTTGTCATTTTTTCGTAATGGCGAAGGATTTCGATTCGCGACAAGGTAGGCTTTGTGGACGTATGGATGTGTCGACTTGAGAATGTCACATTGCGCATGCGAGGCCCATGACAGATTAGGCCGCAAGAAGGCCCAATGACTTTCTTAGTTTCTTAGAGACAACAAACTTAAGTAACTATACTATCTTAACACATAAAATTTTGTTCAATATTTACAATTGTCAAATGTGATATAGTTGTCGATTAAGCATACTTAATAATAAAATATTGTGCGTTTTAAGAGACCGATGTTTTACTTTCAGGTTTTACTCTTACGTACAGCAAGCGCAATGTAACGTGACCTGGCTGAACTTAGGTCCTCGGGGCGGTCGTGCATTATGTAAAGTCGTTACGAAAGAGCTAAACAGACGTATCGACAGTGTGTGAAACAGAGATAGTGATATTTCCGAGCACTGCGACGCTAATCGCAATAACTATGTTCACTCCGGTCAACTTATTGCGCTTACTGTACGTGTATAAGCTAGTGGCTAACACAAATTAAAAGCAGATACCGATTATTGAATGTGCTAGCACGGAAGTAATCACTTCACTTCACTTCTTTTATTTTGGCCTTCGCACGGCTTGTGCCACGCATTTAGCCACTACCATGTCATTATAATTTCAAGTCAGTTTAGTGAAGTCAAAGTCAGAGTCAGAGTCAGTAAAGATGTGGGACTTTACTGAAGCATTACACGGACTTTTTGTGAGAACTTGAAAAGCAATTACATCCAGTTTTGTTTCATTTGCCTACACTTATGTACGTTCACGAACACTCAACAGTTAATAATCCACCATTATTACACATTAACACTCGCTAAAACACAAGTTTCGGAAAATAAAACAAAATGACAACATGACTTCTCAAATTCCCGTCAAAAAGCCATCACTTACGGTCATCTAAAAACTGTAAGCTGTTTGTCGTCATACGCGCATGACAGTGACAGAGTCATAATGGATAACTCAGTAAGAATGAAATGGCAAGTTTAGATACTTATAGGCACAAGGCACTTCTGCGAGGTGAATTGCACTTTGTTGCGTCGTAGCAAAATCTAAACTCGTACAATTATTTATTCTGTGATCAGAACTTATAAACATCAGTCTCACACAACGCACATACAATTTAACATATTAAAAACATACACATATTTGATATAATTCCATTAAATATAAACACTTACTGTGACGCTGCTTTGAAATTTTGCAAAACGCGAGTAGTTTGAGATAAGAATCGCCATCGCTTTAGACTTGTTACTTACAATAAGCTAATCATACAATAAATAAATATGAATCCTTGGAAATTGCACACAGCGCCATCTAGTCCTAAGCTAAGCAACTTAATGCTTGTGTTATGGTGACCAGATTACTGATATACTACTTAGCTACATTTTGTTTTTGTAAATTATAGATAGAAAAACACCCGGATGGGGAAATATCTGCAGAACATACAAACATTCCGTGGCGGGGATCGAACCCGCAACCTCCGCGTCTCAGGCGGGTCTTCACCTACTGCGCCAGAGGTCGTCACTAATGTTAGCATTTCTGCGGATATTTGTTCCGGATCTGGATGTTTTTCTATCTAGAAGTGTAGGTATTTAAAATAAAATGTAGGTATCAAATATATCAGTCATCCAGTTACCATAACACAAGCTTTAAGTTGCTTATCTTGGGACTAGATGGCGCTGTGTGGAATGTCCAAGGATATTATCTATTATAATTATTATACTACTTAATTTGAAAGTAACTCGTCCAAGCGATGCCATCTACGTGAGATTCCATTTTTAATGTTCTCCGCAACTACATTATAAAATATATCATTCTATTTTAATACTTGGGTAAGTACAGGATGTTTTGTGATAGATTTTACCAAATTAGCTTTAAGCACTATTCGAATTTAAAATATTAATAAAAATACTAATGTATTAATATTTAATTTGTTGTGTCGCCAAAACTAAACTTATTTGACAGCACTAACAATGTTGCCGTCAGCCAAAAACAGGTAATTACAAAATTTCAAAAAAGTCGTAGAACAAACGGTGTTGCTTTTAGAGGTAGGAATTACGCTTAGCTATCTGGTGATTTAAAATCAACCCTGAAGGTATATTTTCTAACATTATTCTGCGATATAAAGCAATTAATGCCAATTTCGTATTGATGATGATAAGTAATCTTTACACGTTTCTTTATCAAATTAGCAAACTTTTCAAAACAGTCTTATAAGCTTATCTGGGAAAATCTATCACAAGTCATCCTTGCCATCTAAAGACATCCCTGAACCATCAAAATATACCGTCCAGCAACATTTTTTCAAATTACAAAAATTGATATCAAGATTGTGCTGATGAAGAACAAGATGTATTCTTTAGATTTGCTATTTAAAGAGCTGCTATTTTAAAAATACAAATAGTAAATAGATTTTTCAAAATAACATTGATTAAAGTCATAAATAAAGAACAGCTTTAACTGCATAAGAGTCTACAGCGCGTTTTTGGAACGCGCGTTTTGATTACGTCGATACAATCGCAAATCGAACGTTTTGCAACTGCGCGTTTATATCGATACAAACGCGAGTAGCGTGCTTGGGTAACAGTCTGCAGACTTAGTATCGCGTTTGTATAATTTTGATACAACTTTTGATAGAAAAAAACGTGTGTGTTTAGGCTCTAACTCAGCTTATGGCAGAGACGCTATAGGTCGCGCCACGTAAAAAGAGCGGTGGCTGTCTAACTGCTCCGTGGTCGATGATTGGTGGAGAGGTGTTGCGGCGCACTTCATACCATTGATTTAGCGAGTGCTATTGGTTCGTCAGCGAGTGAACACAGGCGTAAACATACCCCCGCTACTTCCCCGACCAAGCTCTTTTTACGTGGCGCGACCTATACCTAGCGCAACTTTTTTACCCAATACGTTTGCAGTATAACTTAATTCCATTTGACGACAGGTTTGAATTATACTTACTTTAGATCACCAGCATAATACGAAGTAATAAATTATGCTTGACAATAAATTCCGATGGTCCATTCGTGCCGTATCTACAATCTTCAAAAACTCAAACTACCCGCCAAAATAAAACGAAACGAACCAAGTTAAAACCGTCACGTGTCCATTCACTGTTCCCTGCGTCATTTCTTACCGAAAACGTACATTAAACACTAATCCTTCTCAGATTTCTTTCTCTTCTTCTTCTCCTTCTCGGGCGCCTTCTTCTTCTCAGTCTTTTTCTTCTTATTCTCTTCTAAGGACCTGAACTCTTCGAGTATCCTCTTTTTGGGTGGGGATTTGATGGTGTCCGCTTTCGTTGGCGCTTCTTTTTTGGAGGAACGGAGTTGTTTCGGGGAGATGACCTCGTCTGGGCTCGTCGAGCCGGTTCTGTCCGAGTCTAGCTCTTTTTCTAATGCTCTTCTGGCTCTTTCCCTGGCCTCTTCTCCGGGAATGCCGAGAATCTCCGCCCATTGGTCGGGCGGAGGCGTCGGCTGTTTCCTTGTCTCTTCTTCTGTGCTCTGTAAGAAGGATTTTCATTTATTTTCCATTCGATACTTGCATATTTATAAAAAATATTGTATTACATTTTTAAAATGTATTAATGTAAAAAGTATTGGAGATTGTAGAGGATAGCATTGCTTGGTAACTGTATTGTCAACCAATAATTATATCACACAAATATTACAAAACTGAAAGTTTGTGTGTGTGTGTGAATCTTTGTTACTCCATCACGCTCAAATGGCTGGACGGATTTGAATGAAATTTGGTACCAGGATAGCTTATATCCTGGATTAACACTTACTTTTAATCCCGGTATACCCAAGGGAACGGAAACTTATTCACAGCGAGTAACACCGCGAAGCGCAGCTAGTTTATTAATAATTCCGATCGAGCCATTGGGGGCAATTCGGAGTGTCGCAAAAGCTAAACTAAACTAACTAAAATTAATGCCATCCTTTTTATTCCCATCGCTATGAAAGGGACGGCAACAATTTTAGTTAGCTTAGTTTAGCTTTTGCGACACACAGAATTGCCACTATTGGTTAACAAAATTACAATTAAGACTGTTTTCTTGGTCGAAATGATGGTGCTTTTGTGACGTACAATTTAATATCAGTAGTCCATTTTTATAAATTCGCTAGGATTAAGTATTTTCTATTTGTACTACAAATAATACCCAAAAGTTTTTATTCGGTTCAGTTTAAAGAAACAAAATAAATCCAATTCCATTGGATGAAAATATTTTCTTGAAACTGTAAGCGCCACGCAACACCAAAAACAGAGGCTTCATCGTAATTATTAAAAAACGAATTTTCACTAAAACATAAGGCTCAACTCACACCAAAAGAGCATCGAAGAGCAGCGAAGCGGATCGCAGTTTCAGTGTAATACGAATTTCAACTTTATTTTCATTACTATAATACTTATTATCGCATGAGAAACTCGAACGAGTCGCGCGGATGCCCGCGGCGCCGCGGGAATTCCGGCGCATTCGAACACGCGCGCGTTCTCTGCGATATAGTAATGAAAATAAAGTTGAAATTCGTATGACACTGAAACTGCGCTCCGCTTCGCTGCTATTCGATGCTCTTTTGGTGTGAGTTGAGCCTTATTGTTAAACTTTTGGTAAATGCAAGTATTTGCTACTGCGATTATGTTTATTTATTTAATTAAGAACTTATAATAAGGATTATCACACACGAACCTGCATCGGACACGACAGTTAAACTAACGGCCTTAGATTTAAATTAATAAAACGCAATCAATATGTATATTTATGATAATTTGTATAAAATAAATACATAATTGTAAATATCAATAATCAAAAACTACAACTAATAAAGAAACAATAAGTAATAATGATAATTATTAATATCTTGACAACTTTTGAAAAATATCTTAAAATATATTAGCGTTTAAATCAAAAAAAATGACAACAAAAAATATATAGATTTTCGCTCCAATTTAAAAAGCATATAACTTGTTTGATGCCCGCAGTAGTTGAAGTATAATAAAGCCTTTTAAGTCATATCTGCGGGCTACAACGTAAATCATAAAAATGGTTTTACGACCTAACCTAACCCGTAAACTACATAAGACGTAGGCCGTAACCATGACTTCTAATAGTAACTTAGACAGCCGTATTAACTTGGATAATGACCTAGTTCGTAAGCTTGATTACGACCTAGGTCATTATCAGTTTTAGAATTAATTACTTAACAATGTTACATTAAACATGATTTGTGGTTGGGAGTGGAAATTTGTAATGTAATCTTTCTTCAAATATCTCATGGCCTATCCCGTAAACTGTACCCCGTTTTAGCCTAGGCCGTAAGCCATCTACCATGTCCGATGTAGGCGCTTCTTCGTGTCCTGTGCGCAAATACTGCAAAAATACCGCAAGTTTAGTTTTTCCTTAACTTCTTATACATCAACTAATTTGAAAACAAGCCACCCGCAGATTATGACGTTTGGCATTCATTTTACGAGGCTGAGTTTACGAGGCAATGTAGTAAACCTACGCCATAGTTTGCGTTGGTCCGTATCTACTTTCAATAATAATACAAAATTGTAAGTACTTACTTTACTTAACACCATCATATACACAAGTACCACAAATGTCCGTAAGCCGCAATAATTATGTGTCCGAAACAGTTTCGTTAAAATACAGTAAGCCCAATCTAAGTTGACCGGAGTGAACATAGTTGTTGCGATTAGCGTCGCAGTGCTCGGAAATATCACTATCTCTGTTCCACGCGCTGTCGATACGTCTGTTTAGCTCATGCGTAACGACTGTTCTTAATGCGCGACCGCCCAGAGGGCGCAAGTTCGGCCCGGTCAAGTTATATTGTTTTCACTGTATATTCGCAATTGCACGTATTAGTGATTAAAAACTTATACTTAATTAAATGTAACCTAAGTTATACCGAACTACGAGTATACCACTATACAAAAGAAACAGATATACAGCGATGATACACCGATAGCTTCCACGCCATCGTAAGAAAACGTCATCTCCCTTAAAACGCCTGCGTGACAGCCCACATTATCCGATAGGTGGAACTCTCCGTTTATGGGGCATTGGATAACGCCCAGTTCCTATATTCAATCCGAGGGTCGATCGCAGATCTACCTCCATAGCAACTTTGTTATACAACCCAAGTTGACAGCCCTTTTTGACAGATAACAGCGTTGCTATGGCAATAAATATAAAATATTTAAAGGGCGCTGCCCAGGCGACAGATGGTCTCTTTTGTCTGTACTGTCTTATGTATGTGTTTTTGACAATATGTTTTAGTTTTTAAGCTGATTATGTGTAATTTTTTCTTGTATCTATATAATTATTAATTTATTTATTTAAATTTATGTTTTATTGGCCTGAGTCTGAAAATCCTAAGCCGGATAAAATTAGGTACTTTCAAAACTTTATATATGAAAAATCTTACTAAAAGTTATGGCCTCTGACGGGATTCGAACTTGCGATGATACAAGAGATCGCCCTTTAGCCGGGCTGCCTTACCACTACGTACTTACGTACCGGTCACGGAACCCATGACGTCAAAGCCGAAACTATCAGTAACATGATAATATCGGTTAAAGTACCGTTTAGCGCCATCTACAGGGATTCCAAAGGAAACACCTCCTCATTGACTGAAGTTACATTCAGTATAAATGAACAGAGATGTCGCTATAGCTAATTCCATAGTTTTTGTTTATTTTATTACAGTGTTTAACCACACTTAGGTTATACTTTACTAAAAGTTACTGACTCCGACGGGATTCGAACCCGCGATGATACAAGCGATCACCCTTTAGCCAGGCTGCCTTAAACCATTCGGCCACCAACGCGTGGTTTAACACTAGTGGCCAAGGCACAAGTGGCCAACTCTGGTGACGGAGTTTTTAGGCCGCCTAAAGGCCTCCGTCATGGCTTAACGACTTTAAAAGCCGGGACCGACAATTTAACGTGCCATCCGAAGCACGGAAGCGCTCAGCTAATAATGCCACTTGCGTTCACCCATCCAAGTTGTGACCGCTCAGAACGTTGCTTAACTTCGACGATCTATCAAGAACGTCTTGGCTTTGCGACGAGCGCTTCAAAAATTATTATAAAAAACCTACTTCAAGTTTGTATGGAGAGCTATTTCCCACACTTTCAAGGTGCCATTTTGTTTATAACCTCGAGAATTCTCGTCCTGGAAGATCCTAGGATTTTTAAAATACGGTCTACAAATTGACGGAGAAATCGGTGTGAACATAGAAAAAAAAGAAACAGTGGAACTATGAAATCGGTCAAAAATAAATACTTATATTCTTTTGCTTCTAGGTCGCGTAGACAAGTGACAAAATGTTTCGTATCTATTTTCTTTCTATCATCGCTACACCTTTAATTTCTCATTTCTGATCGCTCGAGATTTCGTCATCGAATGTCAATTCCTATACATTTTTTTTGATTTCTAATCGAAAGAGATTGTCGAAATGTAACAAGGCTAGGGCAGTAGGGCATTTAAGGAGGACTTAAACACTAGGTAATTTAAAGATTTTAGCGTTTTGTTGATCTTATCGTTTTGATAATTGGTATTCGGTACGTATATGACGTCATGTGGAGTGAATAAGCACTTACCTCTCCCTTCTTCTTCTTCTCCTTGCCCTCTTTGCCGTCCTTTTCTTTCTCGCGCTCCTTTTCTTTCTTGTCTTTTTTCACGCTGCGATCACGGTCTGAAAAGGTTTTTATTAAATTATTAATAAGTTTTTATTTGTTAGTGTTAAACCACACTTAGGTTATAAATGAAAAATCCTATTAAAAATAATTGTTGTTGGCTTAGCGATCGCTTGTATCTACGCAGGTTCGAATCCTATCGGAGCCGTAAACTTTTAGTAAGATTTTTCATTTACAATTATTATTGAGGGTTTTCATTTTTAGGAGAGTCACTAGCGCTTGATGAGATAGTGACGACCTCTGTGGCGCAGTGGGCGAAGGCCCGCCTGAGACGCGAAGGTTGCAGGTTCGAATCCCGCCACGGGACAAATATTTGTATGTTCTGCAAATATTTGTTCCGGGTCTGGATGTTTTTCTATCTATAATATGTATGTATTTACAAAAAAAAAGTATCTAAGTATTATATCAGTCATCTAGTTACCATAACACAAGCATTAAGTTGCTTAGCTTGGCACTAGATGACGATGTGTGGACGCTGTGTCCAAGGATATTTATTTATTTAATAGTTCAATCTTTTTTTTTTTGACGACCTCTGTGGCGCAGTGGGCGAAAGCCTGCCTGAGACGCGGAGGTTGCGGGTTCGATCCCCGCCGCGGGACAAATGTTTGCATGTTCTGCAGATATTTGTTCCGGGTCTGGTTGTTTTTCTATGTATAATATGTATGTATTTACAAAAAAAATGTATCTAAGTATTATATCAGTCATCTGGTTACCATAACACAAGCATTAAGTTGCTTAGCTTGGCACTAGATGACGCTGTGTAGAATGTCCAAGGATATTTATTTATTTAATAGTTAAATCTTTTTTTATTTTAAATTATTCGTAGTCATCGATCCTTGATAAGTGTACAAAGTTTTAATTTAATCCAGCACTTCAAAGCAACATGCACATGTGCGTCATGGGCACTGAACGCGTTGAAAAAGCTCACCCTTCTGATCCTTGTCTTTCCGCCTATCATCCTTCAGCTGCTTGCAGTACTCTCTAAAGTAATCTTCTCTTGCGGCGCCACCTTCCACCGCCTTGTAGCGTGCGTCAGAATCAATCTTCTTCTTCACTTCTTGGAAGCGAGAGTGTCGGTCAACCCCCTTCTCTTTCAGCAGAACTAGGAAGTCTGCCTTCACCTAGGAGAAGAGATGAGATTAGATGGAGTTATGGTTATAGGGAGAAATGCTGGTATGCGGGGAAGTGGAGATTTTGCGTTCGTGGTGGAAGGAAGAGTGGAATTATCGGTTTAACAGCAAAAAGTAAATAATTATGGTGTTATTCATAAAAAATTGACAATTTAATATGGATTTAAAGAATGTTTTTTCTTGTTACTCTTATGTCAATGAAAAGAGATAGCAACAGATTTAATATCCGTTTTGGCTAAGGTTTACTAAACCAATATGCATATGGGTTAATGTCTGGTGGATTCAATGTTGAACGTAATGTAAATATCACCTCAGCTTTGTTTAAACAACTAAACATGTATGAAACTTTTAGGCTCGTATTCCGAGATCATACTCAAGCGTGAATCGTTTCTCAAGCGGTGATTCATCACTCGGTTTTCATAGAGAACTGTCAAAAATCGATACTTGAGCGAAGACTCAAGTCTGAGTGTTTGATTTGATTAATTTGACAGCACTAAAGTTGATGCCATCCTTTTTATTTTGATCGCTATGAAAGGGACGGCAACATTTTTAGTGCTGTCAAATTGTAAGAGCCGCGTAGTGGTGATCTTACAGGAGGATGATGTTGGTAGTGGTAGTAGGTACTCACAGTTGTTGGAGCACTTACTGTTCAGCACTATGTTACACGAGTACGTAAAGCACACAAGATTCACGAAGTTAAGTTTATTCAGTTAGAATATTGTTACAAGGTTAAGATGGCGAATCTATTTCTTGATAGTGCCTTGTGCGTGAGTAGGTCACGTACTGCCAGTAAAAGTGTAATAAAGTGTAATAAAAAACAATAAATGAGGACACAAATCCTCAAACTTTTTTTCCCAAGACCCCTCAAAAAAAAACACCAATACTTTTTGATACCCAAATAAAAAAATTTACCAAAAAATAGTGTAAACCGATAAATCTTAGGAAGGATAAGGGAGAGGATACTAAGAATATATTCGCTCGGCAACAGAAACGAACCAAAAAATCAAAAATACTCCACTAACCCTCACACCTAGCATACGGAACCTAAATACGCAGGTAGTCTAATACGAGCACAGAGTGCGAACAGCACCTGAAAGAATTACGATTAGACGCTGAAAACATTGAAATTATTAGAGGCTGTGGAGATAAATAATCATTAGTTCCTGAAAGAAAATGTATGATTAGTTCCAAGATCAGCGGATGTGGAGATATCTATAAAACTTGATATCTTAAAAAATTCAAACAATTTAATTCAATATCTTTACGAACAGGTTTTACAATATTAATATCCCGTAAGTATATGCATAGGTTACTTCTAGATAAATGGTCAAGAAGCATTTCAATGATTTTTTTGTCAATAACATAGTATCATTCAAGTTATTGTGAGGAAACCCGCGGCTAGTCAGCCCCGAACGTATTGACCATTGTCTTTCCTGTGTATTTTAAAATTTCAGTGTTGAACTTTCAATGTTACGTTAAAATCGTTTCCAATGCAACCCAAAAATGTATTGAAGTATAAACAATTTAGAAAAAAATACCTTCACACCCACTGATCAAGTCATCCTATTCACCTATCGATACTAACTTGTTTCCAAAACATGAGCACCCTTACTGACTGAACAGCTGAACAAAGAAGCAATCTCCAGCAAACGCTGATAGATGCAGATGATTGTTTACTTCAACAGTTAACTTTTACTTATTTTAATATGAGTATTTCTTTCACCTTGATGTCACAGACTATAATAATTGGGTTAAATTGTTGGATCATAATAGTTTTGCCAAAATTATCACCATATTTTCGAGTAAATCATACGAACTTTCTTTGCCAGTAAATCATACGAACTTTCTTTGCCAGTAAATCATACGAACTTTCTTTGCCAGTAAATCATGCGAACTTTCTTTGCCAGTAAATCATACGAACTTTTTATAAAAAATACAACTTTGGTGACTTGTAAATATTAGGCGAATACACAAAACTTGCGGTGATGCGTTTACCTGAGATGCTGGTTTGTGCATCAAAAGCCTGCATTTTGGCACAGACAAAAAATTATAACTAATGCCATAGTAATGATGTTTTCCAAAAAGGCATTTAGAAAAATATTGGAAGAATACTTTTGTACATTGTAATCTTATGAGATCTACGAAACCTTTACTTTTTATTGTTTTACTTTAAGCCTGTTGTGTCCCACTGCAGGGCAAAGACCTCCCTTCTCTTTTACCACTCCTGTCTGTCTTCAGCGACAAGGGCGGTTCAAATTGAATGGTTGTTCCAACATAAACAGCATAGGATTCGAACCCACGCTTCATATTTCTTGTGAATAAAATGACAGTCAGCTATAACAACAGCGCAGGAATCGAACCTACACTTAATATTAGCAAATACATAATTAGTATTATGCTTATTATGGGATTCATTAGTAAAAATGCTCATATTTCTAGCCTAAAATCTCTTTAGCTACGCAAACATATTTACGACAATTATTAAGCATTCCTCAACGTAAAAAAGTTAAGACCGCCTTCTAATTAACAGCTGTGCATAGAGCTAGATATAAAAATCTAGAATATTTAATGATACAAACATGAGTTATCATTATCAATATTAATAGTTTTAAGATAAACAGTATACATATGCAAGTCAGCGGAACAGACACAAATAATTATGTTTAATTAATAAAAAGAAAAAATGGAATACTCCAAGTTGGCATAAATATGTTTACGAAATGATTTAACATGACTTAGTTTTTCAAAAAAAACTTATAATTGTTTACATTATATCATCATTCAAAAGGGATTTTATATATAATTCTTCATTTCTGTGTATGTTTATTACATTTAAAACACGATTTTCTACCATCTACAGATTCGCCATTAAGAATTATTTTCAATACTGTTTAGATATTAATATTTACATAATGAAAACATTGATTGAATATAATAAAAATATATTTCTTTATCAAACAGTATTGAACAAAATGTTGCTTTGTCTTTTAAAATAAATGAAATAATTCTGAAATAAAAATAATTAATAAAAGCTACTAAGGATCTCTCCATTTTGATTCGACTGTAGATAAAAGAGGGTTTTTTTTAAATATCTACAGTCGCTTAAGTATATTATACAATCTTACCATCACCTTTATGATGGCATTCTCTTAAGCAGCCGTAAACACCGCTGTCATGCATAACGTCTATTAAATGAAGCTATAGTAGGGACTCGTTAAATATAGCTTCCTTCCAAAGCAATATTTGCATTTGACTGCAATGGTATTCAGAGCGATTCAGATTGATTAAAATCTTCCAGAACTAAGTGCATTAACGGGATAAAATTTAAAATACAATCAAAAACTATCATTACATTTCCACGATAAGAAAAATCACGATGTTTCGATCATTGAGGTACAATCTATAGAGCCACAATCAGACAAATAAAATGTCCGCGCCAAAACTCGGCGCACGCTACTAGTGCGCCGAATTTTACTTTTTTGCGTACAAGGGATATTGAACATTAAAACAAACGACATAACGTCAACATTCAAATGTCAAATGTCATTGTAGAACATTAAATTTGCACGGACATTTTTAAGTGTTGTCAGCTATTAGATTGTGACTCTTTAGTATAGTAACTCAATGGTTTCGATAGATTATCTTTTGGTAGTATTGCACTGTGGTAACAAAAACACATTGGTTTGAGCATATTTAAAAATAGTAAAATTATTCTCTGAACAGCATTGCGTGTCTTCTAAGAGCTTTGTATGACCATGCTCCGGTCTGTGTTAAGAGTCGATCACGTTCACTTGTTATTTTTGATCATCTTAAAATAATATCTAACCTTAGATAGTGTGATGAAGCGGTTGTGACCATTTGACGATGTTTTTATAATCATAACAGATATTATTCCATTGGACATGTGGGTCACATAAGTCTTCTGAAATGAATGCATGTGCTGTATATTTTATGTTACCTTTTAAAATACTAAACCGTGAACTGTTACCGAGATATTAAAACAACTGAAACCTAGATCGACTTTCCAATTGAATTATGCTGTCTTTTTAAACCAATCCAATATGAAGAGTTTTTAAAACCAGTTAACAAAACTTATATCAAGCCCGAATGTTCTAAAAAAGTATTCACCATTAGGCGTCGCCTGGTATCAAGTGATTGTCAATCTTTGCACACGCATCGTCAAATGATCATCCCCTGATGATGCCGCGGCTCCACCGGTCGCCATCGCCGTCACGACGCGCACTACACGGTCCCGTCGCTAGATAGTGCCGGGTCAAGTTATAATAGGTCAAACGTTTAACAATCTGACTGGGATATCCGACATTTTTAACATGATGCGAGAAGATTGATGGTTTTATAGCAGATCTGGATCGTACGGTTCATAGAGGTCATTAGATATCCCGGTCAGATAAACACAGATGCAAATATATCGCTCGTTTTATGAAGCGACGTGACTTGAATGTTTTATTTTATACTCTATCATATACATTTTACAATATTAGAGTTGTGTTGTGGTTGGGTTATTATTCTTCATCAGGGCACTTCATAGTAAAGCAGCAGCGAGCGTGTCATCATGAAAATACCCTTATAATTCATAAACATAGATACTAATAGTGACGGCAATGATATCACAATAATTTAATCTCTTACATAGATTTATTACAATCTTCAGCGTTTACAAACAATATTTAGAATCGGAGAAAGTGGCGAGAAAGCGCTCCAGCAGTGGATGAATGTGGGCTAAATAGACAATACATATGATTTATATTATAACTGTGTTTTTATTTTATCTTTCTGGCAATTGTTGTACTTTTTTTTGTAATTTGTGTGCTTAGTAGCAAATAAATGATATGTCTATGTCTATATCAATAATGTCCCAGGCATTACAGTGTCCCGTTAAGTGTGGGCAAAGATTGCCTCCTGACTCTATAAATCATCTAGTAAAGATGAAAAGGCCTAAGTAATATTTATAATTTAAAACATCAGTTAAAAACTATGACTTATGTTGCCATCAACAAAAATAAGAGTTTTATGAATAAGATTGTTTGTAAGGACAATGTGCAAAAGTTTGGGAACCGCTGGCCTAACTGGATTTTTAGGTAAAAATTGTGATTTATCTTTTTATTTGTCAGCAAATTACCTTTCTAATTTCTTTGTTTTAAATGAGATGTTTTAATTATACAGCATTCTTAGGTACTTTATGTTATTCAATATGTGAAGGTATTTTAAAGGAATAAAATACGCTCATTTTGTTAATTTCAAGCGAATTACGATTTAGATTATCTGAATTGTTGCAATGGGATATATGATATTAAATAAATAATTATGCCAAGTGCAAGTCGAACCCGCACACTAAAGGTTCCGTACCGTTGTCGTTGTTAATATAAAGCAAATAACGGCAAAAAAATCAAGTTTGAATTATTTATTTTATTCTATTTCTAGTATTTGTTGTTATAGCGGCAACAGAAATACATCATCTGTGAAAATTTCAACTGTCTAGCTATCACGGTTCATGAGATACAGCCTGGTGACAGACAGACAGACGGACGGACAGACGTACAGCGGAGTCTTAAGAGTCCGGCGACGTGGTTCGGCAAAATTCAATCCCCCGCGCGTTCAAACATCGACACACGACAAAATCTTGGTCTGCTTGTCATTTTGCATCTGTGTGCGTGAGCGTGCGTGACACACGCACACAGACGCACTATTAGAAAAGGTTAAAAATGTATTAAATGTAAATGCATGGCTATTTTGCAAGGAATTTGCTTGTCTCCCGTAGTCCCAAAAATGATGACTGAAAATTGTTTTTGTTCTTCACACAGTGTTGTTTTTCTGTTACTAGACCATATAAGCTATGTTTCTTACAGAAGGAAACTTAAAATATCCTAGTGTTTAGTACTATATAAATATTAAGAAAACATGTCTTCTATGATGTAAAAATATGCAAAATGCGATTCGGTTTAATTTCACTTTAGCTAAGTATTTTGAAAAAATCTTCTGGCAGAAACCTAGATAAATGCTATCCTAATACGAATAATAGCATACTATGCTAAAGATATGCTCAAATTTCAAATGGTTATGGTATTACGTTTGTATGGGGAACTCGTACAGCGCAGAAGCCTTAAAGGTTCCCGTTTTTACCCTTTGGGTACGGAACTCTAAATTATTGTAAAAAACATGTAATTATTTATTCATAAGTGTATTTTTCGGTTTATAACGTACGTTGATATATTTCCTGTTGTCATTAAAATATATTAAGACGCACAGCATTAGTTAATAAATGATTATCTAAACACGATCTTTGTAAAGGGCAAAATCATGAAACACAATCGCAAAAACAATGTAGTTTTATATTAAAAACAAGAAGTAAATTGTGTATACTTTACAAAAATGTCTTTTAAATTATATTTTAAAAAGTATTTTGGTATAAAAAAACATGTTAAAATACTTGAGATACAAAATTAAATGACATTTTCATAAAAAACATTAAATCTTTCAAATGCAAATTAAATTATTCACTTTCAAATCAAAATCTATAAATTAATATTTTATGACTCGCAAAAAGCAATCAGCATAAAATAAAGGCATGGGAATCGAACCCACTGCAGTAGACGACAGGAATCGAACCTGCGTTTAAACTCGTAAGCTGAAATAAAAACATTATAAATTCACAATAAATACATTAAATTAATCAATCAAAAATATCAATGCACTGTCAAAAACTTATAGCATTCGAATCAAATAAGTTATATAACATTCCAAGGGTTTTACCCAGGCGGGATTCGAACCCGCAACGAGAATGGAACTTTTCTTCAACCAACTGAGCTACCGGCCAATCAGCGGTTGAAAGACCATTGGGCGCAAAATGGTTATCAATGTGCCATACAAACGAAGAAACATAGACAGCTCATGTTTCTGATATTTGTAGGCAGTAGAATCACCTAGTTTTAAGAACGTGACATGTCAAAGTGGTCTATAAACGATTGTACTGAATAAATACATTTTGATTTTGCCAAAAAATTATAATAAACGGCAAGCCATTCCAAAACTGAGTGGATAGTAAATATGTACAAATATTATAGGACATGCCTGTGACAACGAAGTATTCCCTTTTGAGCACCAAATTTTTAAGCACCTATACATTGAGCACCCAAGCTATTCCTATTTGGGCACCCATCAATATTTTAACGTGGTGCTCAAGCAATATTTATAATCAAGAAATCGGAAATATCATTTATCTTGCAGATGAAGTTGTTAATTAGCCATCTATTGTATTCTCTAAGGCTTAATTGTTCTTGTACAAAACATGTTTAAGAACCAACGGCCACCAGCTTTTAAATAAGAAAACTGCATTCAAATCGGTCCACTCGTTTAAGAGCTAAGTGTCACAGACAGACACACAATAGCGGTCAAACTTATCTCGGTTAAACTTATCTTTTTGGGTTGGGGGTATGTATGTATGTATGGGGACTCCCTTTTCCGCATTTAGACTCAGGTGGTCCTTTATGCCTGGGGTTGGAGGTTAAATAAATGTGTTTACGTAATTCGTTCCCGAAATAATGTATGCTCTATTTAGTCCCTTAAGCTTATACACGATCGAATCAACCACAAACTTACACAAACAAAACTGTTATGAATTTTGGCAGTGGATTGTTAACTTCTGCAAAATGTGGGCAAAGTGGACATGTACTAAATATGTAATGAGTTGGCCACTTACTCATACGAACTTACTATAGTATATAGTCATGATATATAATACAGCGACTGCCTAATATCTATAAAAATTACCTTTGAAGATTTCGCTAACAAAACCTTAAACGGTAGATGTAAGTGTTACTTTCAATTGCAGAAAATAGGTAACTTCCAAATAGTTTATCAAAACAGCCAATAGAAATCGTTTGTGGTTCATCCGATCATAATCGAGTCTGAACGCCGGCCCTAACGCCGTCTCCCTCCAACGCGTGCAACACTCACCTGCTCTCTCTTCTTCTCTTTGTCGTCCTTCTCTTTCTTGCGCAGTTCCCCGATGTACTCGTTGAAGTAGATCTCTCTGTCGCGGGATTTCTCAATCGATTTGAATCTCTCGTCGCGCCCGTGCTTTGATGAGAAGTCGGTGAATGACGATCTGAGAAAGTAAAAATTTAAGTTTGAAAATGTTCAAAGGGTACACCGGGAACCTTTAATGACTGCTCGTGGCGAAGCTTGCTAACAGCCGATCTCAATAACGCACTAATTGTTAATCTCTGACTGCTACTGGCGAGTCAACGAAAAGTTTGAACTAACCATTACTGCCGTCTCAATAACAAATTTAACGGCAGTAAATGTCTAGTTATACTCCTAACTTTCGTTTTGCTCGTCCAACGTAGTGTTTTTATTCTCTTTGGCTCGTCCCTCCGAAACGTTTTGTTTTTATATTGATCCTATTGTAATCATACAATAAGTATTAAAATAAATTAGTTGTTTTAACTCTAGCAACAATATCTCTTTTTGTAGCATCTATATTGTAATTAAATTAATATGTTTTTTCTTGAAATGGGCTTAAAAAGCTGATTTACTTCATAAAAAGTATTAAAAGCTTTTTCGAGTTCAAAGCAACAAAACGCACCACCATTGACAAATTATTATGACATATGTACCTAAATTGACAGTTGTCAAAAACATCTAATACCTACGCTATTACATGCTCTTTGTAATAGGTTCGAGTTTTCAAGATGTATTTTTGATTATTTTTAATGAATTTGTGATAAAAACATTGTGTAACACCACGTAAGTAACAACAACTAGTGATCATTGCATTTCTTATATTAGTTACAATATACCGTGTGAAAATTTAAGCGTAGTCAAAACTTCAATTAGTACTAAAATTTGTGCTAATGTTGTATTTGTTTTCAGATGATGCCCAAGCTTTTGCAAGCAAGTCGGAGGACTCTGGAGAGCATTAGAAAGAATCACCAAGTAAAGCTAGGCCAGAAACCGTGTTTCTTGCCGGCCCTGATTCTTCATGGTCTTTTATAGTAATGGTCGAAAAACAGGAGTAAAATTACATAGCTCATTGACGATTCAATGAGATCTCAGAGGACCAAAACACAGAATAAACGATGTTTGAGTTTGAATAATGAAGTGTAGTATATTGCTTGTAGGTAGGTAGGTACCTACAATTTTTTCTTGTTTCCGTGGAAAATTAAATGAAATATGTACCTACTGTAGTCTGTTTTTCTGTTGAAACCTATCGCCACCACACTGATAAAATCCTTTTAGCTAGGACAAGGCTGTGCAGTGTCATGAATGAGACATCTATTTCTCAAATAGCCCATCTATACATAGGTAGAACTAAAATTAAATCAAAATAATGTAAAACAATATGCATTGGTTTGTGTTATCAAATACCTAGGTATGTTTATAGGTTTAATTTGAATCTATGCTTTGAATGTAAATTCAGCATCTGAAAATTCACTTCCATAATAGGTAGGTAAGTACCCATAAATAAGTACCTAGTAAGTAGTGTGGTATAATATATCAGATTCTACTACATAAATAGGTACCTACACTTATTTCATACATCCTACCTATTAGCACTCGTCAAACTCTAGCCATTATTTATCAAAATATTTGCTTGAAATCTCTTGATATCATTTGAATATCGCCCGATTTCGAGAGATGAGCAAACTGTCACAATTTGCAACTGAAGTTCAACAATAAAATGTTATTGAAACGCTTTATTTATTTTCCCATACATCTACTATCTCTGATAGGAGATTTGCCCTCCGAAAGGTAGACCAATAGTCGCGGATTTGAATTCCTATCTAAATTAGTTTATTGAAACGCAAAAATGTATTGACAGCGGCTAAAAGTAGAGATTTTAACTGATAGTTAAATGTCAACATGTTATTGAGATTGGCCGTAAGACGTTCTTGATAGATCGTCGAAGTTAAGCAACGTTCTGAGCGGTCACTACTTGGATGGGTGACCGCAAGTGGCATTTATATCTGAGCGCTTCCGTGCTTCGGAGGGCACGTTAAATTGTCGGTCCCGGCTTTTAAAGTCGTTAGGCCATGACGGAAACCTTAAGGCGGCCTAAAAACTCCGTCACCAGAGTTGGCCACTTGCTCATAGGAACTTTAATTGTATAATGACTCCGCTGTCCGTCTGTCTGTTACCAGGCTGTATCTCATGAACAGTGATAGCTAGACAGTTGAAATTTTCACAGATGATGTTTGTATGTTTGGGATAATCTCCGAAACTACTCATCCGATTTCAAAAATTCTTTCTCCAGCTTTTCTCCGGCTTTTCTTAGCCGGATTACCATCGACCACTCGGCCACGAAGCCTTAAACGCCGACGACGACGAAACTATCAGTAAGATTATATTTTTCGGTTAGAGCACCGATTAGCGCCGTCTACAAGTATTCTAAAGGAATTAGATACACTTGCTCATTGACTGAACTTTTCGTAAGTTTTTTAATTTTCTAATGAAATACCTAAGAGTGGTTTAACACTATAATAAAAATATATAAAACTAGTTTTAAAAGAGCCAAGAACATCCATGCTCACAAACTCTCGCATTTATAGGTGAGTAGGATACTAACTTGGCATGCAGTTTCGCCTCCTCCATGAGCGTCCGGAAGACCAGCTTTTTTTGCTGCAGTCTGTTCTTCTTCTCTTTACGCTCTTCCTCTGCCCGATCTCGCACGTATTGGTCGAACACCTGCAGAGATAATATACAACCACCGTTATTTTAAATAGCGCCATCTAGTTTAGTAAATAACAACTGACGATTGCAGCTTACTACATAGAATAGAATAGAAATCATTTATTCAGCACACACAGTAAAAGAGAAAGAGAAAGGTTGGTGAAGATACTTATGTACTACGTAATCCATCCTTTCCAGGAAGCTGATCTAACTCTGAAGCATCTGTAGACATCGACTCTACACATAGATAGATAGATAGATATAAAATTTATTTGGAGAACACAGAGCACAGACGATCATTACAATATAAAAACAGGAAAGGAGACAGACAGTAGATAAACAAAAAAAAATTGTAGGTAAATAGGTAGGTACAGTTATATAAGAGACTGTCCCCGTTCAACATCGAGTTAGCCATAAGCGACTGGCGTAGGTGTGGACCAAAAAGGATCGGTCTCAGCATAAAAAGTCGCCCTGCACCAAATAGGTACAGAGCAACGCTGGTTACAAGCAAACATTACATACCTGTCGTCTCTCCTTGGAGTTGAGCATGAGATATCTCGGGTCGAACACTATCTTGTGCAGCTCCTTCTCCCAGGTGCTGAAGGCGGAGACCTGGCGCTCGTGCAGCATTGTACACATACCTGTCGTCTCTCTTTGGAGTTGAGCATGAGATATCTCGGGTCGAACACTATCTTGTGCAGCTCCTTCTCCCAGGTGCTGAAGGCGGAGACCTGGCGCTCGTGCAGCATTGTACACATACCTGTCGTCTCTCCTTGGAGTTGAGCATGAGATATCTCGGGTCGAACACTATCTTGTGCAGCTCCTTCTCCCAGGTGCTGAAGGCGGAGACCTGGCGCTCGTGCAGCATTGTACACATACCTGTCGTCTCTCCTTGGAGTTGAGCATGAGATATCTCGGGTCGAACACTATCTTGTGCAGCTCCTTCTCCCAGGTGCTGAAGGCGGAGACCTGGCGCTCGTGCAGCATTGTACACATACCTGTCGTCTCTCCTTGGAGTTGAGCATGAGATATCTCGGGTCGAACACTATCTTGTGCAGCTCCTTCTCCCAGGTGCTGAAGGCGGAGACCTGGCGCTCGTGCAGCATTGTACACATACCTGTCGTCTCTCCTTGGAGTTGAGCATGAGATATCTCGGGTCGAACACTATCTTGTGCAGCTCCTTCTCCCAGGTGCTGAAGGCGGAGACCTGGCGCTCGTGCAGCATTGTACACATACCTGTCGTCTCTCCTTGGAGTTGAGCATGAGATATCTCGGGTCGAACACTATCTTGTGCAGCTCCTTCTCCCAGGTGCTGAAGGCGGAGACCTGGCGCTCGTGCAGCATTGTACACATACCTGTCGTCTCTCCTTGGAGTTGAGCATGAGATATCTCGGGTCGAACACTATCTTGTGCAGCTCCTTCTCCCAGGTGCTGAAGGCGGAGACCTGGCGCTCGTGCAGCATTGTACACATACCTGCCGTCTCTCCTTGGAGTTGAGCATGAGATATCTCGGGTCGAACACTATCTTGTGCAGCTCCTTCTCCCAGGTGCTGAAGGCGGAGACCTGGCGCTCGTGCAGCATTGTACACATACCTGTCGTCTCTCCTTGGAGTTGAGCATGAGATATCTCGGGTCGAACACTATCTTGTGCAGCTCCTTCTCCCAGGTGCTGAAGGCGGAGACCTGGCGCTCGTGGAGCATGAGCTGGAAGGAGCGGAGTCTCTGCTCGTGGGGCACCACGCCGCGCTCGCGGGCCGCGCGCACCTCGGCCTCTATGGCCGCCTCCTTGCCGAGGTCTATCTGGTTAGGCTGCTTCTCTGTAAAGAAACCAATAACAGGCATTAGAATCACCTAGCATGTAAAACGATACTTAAGTGATCCTTGAGGTCCTACAAGAATAAATGATTTTTTCTTTCTTTCTTTCTTTCTTCCAATAATGCAACATTGACCTCTCGCAGTGGGTGAGCTCCCGCCTGAGACGCAGAGGTTAAATAATAAATAAATAAAATAATAAAAAAGGGACTGGCGGACGCAGGCACTGGATCGGCGTGACTGGCGAAAGTGGGGGGAGGCCTTTGCCCAACAATGGGACAGTATGGGCTTGTAGTAATAGTAATTAAGGAAATGAAATGAAATATGATCACGACTGTATCCCAGGGAGCGGTAGACATTTCTTTCAGATCATTAGGCATTTTTAGATCTTTTTTTGAAGATGTCTAAGGGGGTGGTCAGAGGTATGTCCAAATACATACATATTTGGTACAAGCCCACTTTTTGCAGTAGTTAACTTTCCATACGTGACAGGTTGCAAGCCCATCGACGATATTAGAGAGCTAACTGGTTTCCTTACGATGTTTTCCTTCACCGTTATAAGCTCGTGTTAAAGCGCATATAAATTTTTCGATGCGAAAAGTCCATTGATGCCAACCGGATTCGAACTCACAACCTTCGGATCGAAAGTCGAAGTACTTATCCAGTTGGGCAACACGGCTTTATATACAGTGTTAGACAGAGACAGGTATACTCACTCTCCTCCTGCTTGGGCTTCTTCCGTCCCGGCTCAGAGTCAGTGTCGTCACTGTCCGAGTTGCTGCGTTTCGTTTCGCCGTTCGAAGACTTGCTCGGCGTTTTGGTAGATCCAGTCTCTTTCTTCTGTCAAAGTACAAGTGGCAAAATTACAATTTCTATATAACTGACTTCAATTTCGTTGCTCTTTCGAGGTATATTGACATTAGAGTAACAAGCAAAAACATTATTTAACGTCCGGTTTCAATATTAAACTTACGAATGATCGTAGATTGATCGCCATAGCAACTTTGTTTAGACAACAAAAAATGTAGGACACTTTTTGACAGATAAAAGTGTCCTACATTTTTATATTACTATGGCGACAGATCCACGGTTATTAGTAAGTTGAATATTGCAACCCGGCATTAATCTATTTTAAATTGACAAATCTTTAGCGCGGACATTTTATTTGTCTGATTGTGGCTCTATAGATTGTACCTAAATGAAGAGCATTAACACACCTGGTCTGTGAGCGAGTGTGGTGACTGACTGACAGCCTTGTCGACGTCCGCGCGACCGGCCAGCTGCTGCGGCCGCTCCCACACCGACGTGTGCGCGGTCGGGTTGTAGAAGAAGACACGACCGTCGCCCGTCCACACCACGCACCTGAGGGTGAGCTCGCGTTCAGTGCCCATGGCGCACAACCGGCATTTTCAAAGCAATATTCACATTTATGGCCGAGTGGTCGATGGCAATCCGGCTAAAGGATGATCGCTTGAATCACGCGGGTTCGAATCCCGTTGAAGTCGTAACTTTTCGTAAGATTTTTCATTTTCTAATATTCACATTGCTTCAAAAATGCCGGATTTAATAAAAACTTTGCACACTTATCAATGAGCGATGACATTACAAATAGTTAAACATGAAAATTTGAGCGCGTTCAGTGCCCATAACACATGCAGATGTTGCTTTGAAAGTGCTAGATTAAATTGAAACTTTGCACACTTATCAAGGATCGATGTGTGTGATGATAAGTGTGCAAAGTTTTAATTTAATCCGGAACTTTCGAGGCATCATTCAGATATGCGTCATGGGCACTGAACGCGTTAAAGAGCTTTAAAGCCGCTTAGAGGACTTTAAAAGCCGGGAACTACATTTTAAAATGACCTCTAAAGCAGGGAAACGCTGAGGTGTTAATGCTACTTTCACCATCCAAATGATGACCTCTCAGAACGTTGCTTAACTTCAGCGATCTAAAAAAAAGTTAGTCCGAACCGACTTTCTAAAAAAAGTTTGAAAGTAAGTTGGTTAGCTAAAGTATACTCACCAAGGCGTCCCCAAAATCGGCGTACTAGAAACCGGCCTGCTCTTATCCGCTTTAGCCTTCTCTTTCTCGGCCTTCTCCTTCTCCGCTTTCTCCTTCTCCTGCCTCTCCTTCTCCGCCTTCTCCCGCTCTATCCTCTCCTTCTCCTGTCTCTCCTTGTCCGCTGCGGACTTCTTCTCAGCTTCCGCCGCCGCTGCCACTGCGGCTTCCGCGGCCGCTTCCGCATCCGCGAGCGCGTCTACGTCTATCACTGTTATTGTTTAATATGTTTAGGAGGTGAAGTGTTAAACAACACTTAGGTATTTCAATGAAAACTCTTACCAAAATGTTATATTCCGTCGGGATTCGAACCCTACTGAATGTAACTTTAGTTATATCTAGATATTAATCGTCTTTGGTTATATAAAGAAGTTTGTGGTTATGTTCGAAGAATAAAAAGTACCCTTCTGTAACTCACTACAAGTTTCTTTATACGAAACCTAGTTTCCTGTAACGAAAAATACGTGTTTTCTCGTAACTGGTATCGTACGAGGACGAATTATGTTTAGTTCGTAACTGGTTACGAAGCTCCGGTTTCGTAGACGGCCAAAGCGTAAGCGATTTCATTTTCAATACAATTTTCAGTGTGGACTATAAAAGATAAATAAAATATACATGTTTAGGGGATATTATTGTAATACCTATGTGTTGTATAGTAATAACCGTATGTAAATTTATTGAAAAGATGATTTTTTTATGTATACCTTCAACAATACTACTGCTGTCGCATTCCAGTTTCCTCTTTCCCTTCAGCCGCTCTGCATTTATCTTCCCCTGAAGTTCTGCAAGTAATACAAACAGGATTGTTACTTTATATATTTTACAGTGTTAAACCACAAGGTTTATCATTATTATTAGGCCATAATCGTCCCACTGCAGGGCAAAGGCCTCCCTTCCCTTCTTCCATTCTTGTCGACTTAGCGCGTCCACAGGCCAACTATGCTGAGCTGACGAAGTTTTTAGACCGCCTAAAGACCTCGTTTGTGGTACATTAGTGCCCTGCAAAGTCTTTTAGTAAGTTCTATTCTATAAATGAAAAATCTTACTAAAAGTTAACAGCTCCAGCAGGATTCGAACCTGCTTAGATACATCATCGGTGCTTTAACCGAGAAATCAACTTACTAATAGTTTCACCACTCGGCGTACAGGTTCCGTAGCCTAGTGGTCAGGCAGCTTGGCTTAAGAGAAATCGCTTGTATCGAAGCAGGTCCCAGTAGGGTCCAGCTAGCCCGTCATAGTACATACCGTGTAAATCCTGCAATGGTTTCGGTTTGACCCACACGCTCTCCTGATTGGCCGCGTGGTAGTAGTAGGCACGACCGTCGGGAGAACGATGCGTAGTCCATTCAGCGGCCGCCGCGGCTAACTCGGGAGGGATTTTCTAAAAGAACACCACAAAAAAGTATTAAATCCATTGGTGAAAGAAATACCACAAAAATATGACCATAAAGCCCGTCACACACGTTCCTATAATATATATTAACACGTGCTGTAATATATATGTATTATAGTAAGCTACCACACATGGAGACGATGCTATAATATATATTTTGCCGTCATATGTCTTGCTATACAATACTATGCAATAATATATTAATATGCGATAATATAAATTACGGTATTAGTTGGTGACGTCATAGAAATATATATTATAGCTGCGTGTGCGGTCACTTGAATATTTGTATAGAAAATACATCGTAATATGCCTTGCTATAATTTAAATTAATGTATATTATAGCTACGTGTGTGACGGGCTGGACTGTATACCCAGAGAACAGTAGTCATATTCTTTTCAGATATTTAGGCATTTTAAAACCTATACAGATATTGTATTAAGTAAGGGGGTAGTCAGAGTCACAATTTGCAGATGTTATCACTTATTTTTACATAATTATACATAAAGCATCTTAACTTACAATCTCCTCTTTCTTCGACGCCTGAAGCGGGGACGACTCTGTCTTCATCTCTGGCATTGCATTGCCTTGCATTCCGGGCATGTTACCGGGCACGCCGGGCATGCCGGGCATGTTCCCGGGCCCACCGGGCATCTGACCGGGGGGCATTTGGTTGGGCAAACCGGGCATCTGATTGGGCATCTGACCGGGGGGCATCTGATTGGGCATAGACCCGGGACCGCCGGGCATAGGGCCCTGCCCGGGTTTCATGCCGGGCGGAGGTTGTTGAATCGCTGCTCCTGTGAGGACAACGATTAACCAGACATAAGATAGGTTTTTCTTATTGGTGACATTGTAACTATTCGCATTCTAAAATGATCGGGCCGAACTTAAATCCTATTGGCGAACACGCATTATGTACATTCGTTACGAAAGAGCTAAACAGACGTATCGACAGCGTGTGAAACAGAGATAGTGATATTTCCGAGCACTGCGACGCTAATCGCAATAACTATGCTCACTCCGGTCAACTTAGATTGCTCTTGCTGTGTGTTTAATAGACAACTTGTCGGCAACATATTTGTTTAAGTAATAATTCTTTACATCCAGTAGACATTGGAGTAAACCTATACTTATCGACGGATTATTTTAACACGAAACTTTAAAAAGACTTACCACTATCAGGCACAGCAGCTGAAGCAAGATTCGGCGGGGGCTGCGCCACTAGCGGCGGGGGCCAGCCCCCCCATCCCCCCCAGCCCCCCGGGAACCCCCCAGGTGGGCCCCCTGGGAACCCGGGAGGGCCGCCGTGCCCCCCGGGGCCGGGTGGACCCTGGTTGAAGTTGGGCGGCGCTTGGCTGAAGTTGGGCGCGCCGTGCATACCGGGGAACGGCATTTGATTGGCTGTTGGTAGTCAAATTGATTAAAAAATGAAGATAGGTTAATGAGTTTTTGTCACAGCTTGTAACACTCCCCCCTCCCTACGTGTGACGTCACATTTTTTGCAATTTTGCATCAAATTTTTTTGTTGGCGTGTAATTTACGAATATATAATTATATAGTTTTGAAATAAAAGAGTTAATAGTTGGCCACTTGCTCATTCGAACGAACGAACGAATTTACAAATACCTTGACAATAGTGGCGATTCTGAGTGTCGCAAAAGCTAAACTAAGCTAACTAAAATTGTTGTCGTCCCTTTCGATGGGAAAGGGATCCCATAGCGATGGGAATAAAAAGGATGGCAATAGTTTTAGTTAGGTTAGTTTAGCTTTTGCGACACTCCGATTTGCCCCCAATATTAGACTATGCAATGTGATGTCACATAACTTAAACCCCCCCCCCCTATTGTCACACTTCGCTCCCCCTCCCCCTTTTACATGTGACGACATTATGGATGGCCCCTAAGCCTGAGTAACTTACTATTCGGCGGCGGATGGCTCATAGACGGCTGTATGGGCGCCGACTCCCCCGGCGGCATGTCGTCGTTGTCTAAAGCCTTGTCGTCCTGATTCTGTTGTTGCTGGTTTTGAGCTGCAAAACCGTACACATTTATAGCCTGATGATTTGTCAATTTGAGAATGTCTAATCACCACTTACATTAAGTAGCGTTTTAGTATTCGGGCACAAAACACTGTTCAACTCTTAAACAAAGATGTATCTTACCGTCTTTGAGCCAGGGCGGCGGTTGGTTCATGTAGGGCGGCTGGCCCTGCATCATGGGCGCGCCGTTCGGCATCGGCCCGCCCATGCCCATGCCCATCTGCTGCTGCCCTTGCGGCATCATGCCCATCGAGCCTGTTCACGAATGTTCCATATGTTAATTCGTTACAAAATCTCATGGTAAAACTTAACTTACTTTTAAACAGGGTAAGCGACATGAAGTTTTAGGCTTTTCTTCGTAAAGATTAGTCAATTTAATATAAACTTGCTTACTCGCCCGCGGCTTGGCTCGCGTGGTACCTACTTGTTAAAGTATAGCCTATGTTCATTCAGAAAGCCATGCTACACATCGGTGAAAGATTTTTTGAAATTGGATGAGTAGTTTCAGACATTATCCCTAACATACAAACAAACACACTTTGCACAGCGCAGGACCGGAATATGTGGCGTTTACGAAGGGAGGTCTACACCCAGCAGTGCCTATGGGCTGTGGATGATGATGATCGATACAAACGCGCAGTGACGGCGCGTTAGAAAACATGGTGTGTGTCACTACACGCACCATGTTTTCTAACGCGGTACATTATACACTTATAAGAATAGTTGTAGGTAGTTTAGAACATTATTATTGGTGGTGGGTAGTCCTAGTTTTGGCAGTTGGAATATACTGAGCACTCGTACCAGACATCCTTGCAGTTTCCTTTATATCCTAGCTAATATCTTACAGTGTTCCCAAGTTCTAAAATATGGCTGATGCCATATTTTATATATATCTTGTGATACTCACCCGAAGCCGCCATAGCCTCTATCTCCGCCTGCGTGACAACCTTGGTGTTAGTCCCGGGCCCCTCCTGCGGTCTCGTCCAAGTGGTCTCCCGGGTGCGCGCGTGGTAGTAGTAGGACTTGCCGTCTTCCGACTTGGTCTCCACCCATAGCTCTGGGTTCGGCTGGAAGGGAACATGTAGATAGTGAAACTAGATTAAACTAGTAGCAAAATTTAAAAAAAATTTGGTAAGAAGAGGGAAATCTGCACTCTCGAAGTCAGACTTCTATTTGGTAAGAAGAGGGAAATCTGCACTCTCGAAGTGCATTTCTGTTTCATAACTCCAAAGTGACATCCAATACTAAAAAATGTTTAATGGGATCACCTCGGGATTTTACTCGGAAGTATGTCTATTATAAATCTCTAAGTTTAATCTCAAATAAACTACATCTCACTTACCATATTAGGAACCCCCGTGGGCGGAGGTCCCCCAAAAGGCGGCGGCTGTGCCATCATATTCGGCGGGGGCCCCATCGGCCCTCCCGGTATCATGCCCGGAGGTGGCCCAAACGGCGGCGGGCCCCCCATCATGCCCGGCGGGGGCCCCATCGGGCCCCAGTTGCCGTCGAAGTTGGGCGCGTTGAAGCGGGGCCCACCTCCTCGGCCGCGGAAGAAGCCACGTCCTCTCATCGGCGGGCCCTGGGGACCGTAGCCGCGACCTCGGAAGCGAGGGGGCCCGTTCATCCACGCGTGGGGCGGACGCCCGCGGGAGTTCCTGTATAATAAATGATTTTAGAACAAAAACTAGTTAAGTTAGGTCAGTTAGGTTAGTTAAGTTAGTTAAGGGATGTTCTAAGCAGTCACAATTTAGATAGGTGACCGTAATGGCATAATCAGCTGGGCGCTTTCGTGCATGGGAGGACACGTTAAATTCTCGTTTAAAAAGTCGTAAGTCTAGTGCTTGCTTGGGCACCAAAATGGCTTGTTTAGCCTATGTTTAAGATACAATGTATATAAAAGTCCTGTCTGATCTAAAAGGTGTGTAGGAACCCCAACAACATTTCTAAAAAAATAGTCTCTGTAATTTGTCCATGTTATATCATACAGAAATAAGCCAACCAAATAATGTTTGTAAGTTTTAACTTTCGCAATTGCAACATAATAGGTACTGAGCATTCTTGTGTACACAGTTGTTGTAAGACAGTTCAAACATTGGGACATTTTCAACAGCCTTCATAAAGGTCTTACATATTTGATTTTTTGAAGTTTACTGGTTCACACAGGCATTAGAATCACCTAGCATGTAAAACGAAACTTAAGTGATCCTTGAGGTCCTACAAGAATAAATGATTTTTCTTTCTTTCTTTCTTTCTTTCAACAGCTCAATTATGTAGTAGAGTCCATACTAAAAGCGTGGATTGTGACTCAAAAGTTGATTTATCACTCAGTTTCCATTTAGAACTACTAAAAAATCTATACTTAGCAAAGATCCAAGTCTGAGTGCAGACTCATACATAGTTTATGACCTGGATAACACATAGGCTAGTTTTTATCCAGGTAGGCACCATGCGAGTGAAACCGCAAGCGACCAACAACTCTAATTATCAGTAACTTAGCTTACATTTCAGAAATTACTTAAAGATGATGAAACTTACATTTTAAACCACCTCATAAACATTTAAAAATAAGTTTTTGAGTCAAATTTCTAATTTCACCGTTATTGGTGACATTTTGGAATAGGACCAGGTTAAAATGTACCCTAAACAGGCGTGTGTTTGAGGAATGTAACGAGAGTGATTGAGACAAAACAGGTGTGTCAGGATCGTAGGAAGTAGAGATCCATGGTCTCTGCCTACCCCTAAAGAGGTGTGATAGCATTTTATTCTGTATAGCTGTAAAGATTTCAAAATAAAATATGTATGTATCTATGGCTACCTTCACTACATGGCAAGAACAGTATCAGTTCATTATAATAACTTTACAGATTACAGGACAAATACCATCATCAGATAAGGCTTTCTTTGTTATTGAATATCTAAAATATATTTTAATCAATAATTCTATCACCAAGGACCAGCCAGACTCAGAGCAATAACTAAATTGTACAAAATTTCGCAGATTCTGCTTAGACAATTTTATTGAAGCACTCTAGTAGGTATTCTGTTTATCATAAGTGCTAAAAGCTTGTCAAATGCAAAAGCAAGTCAATGCAAAAATATCTAGAGTAAAGTGCTGAAATATCTACCACAACAAACTCGATTGCCGCAACTTTTACAATGCACACGTGATAATAAACAATTTTACCTGAAATTCCCGCGCCCGCGGTTGTTGCGGAAGCTCTCCTCATCATCATATCCCTCGTCGTATCCCGCGATATCACCAAAATCTTTGGGATCGCCTAAATTATCAGCACCGTCGATACCATTGCCCGCCTCCGCCATAGACGCTTCTTGCATGTGCATGTCTATTTTATATTCTTCTTCCATCATCATCACACACTTTAGCTTTAATTCACTGTTAAACTTAAGTCCACATCACTGAACACCATAATCTAAAGATATAACACCATAAAATTCGGTCTAATTCGACAATACGAGCACCAGTCAACAAAACGCTCGCGCTGATACCCAAAATGGCGGCAGGCGGGCGGGAGGACGGACGGCGGCGCGGCGCGGCGGCGATGCGGCAGTGTTGCCAACTGTACCACCATCTCAGTAGCTGGATGACCACGGAGGACTTCAAGCGGCCTTATAACTCCGTCTCCTCAGTTGGCCACTGCTCATACGAACGATTATGTAGCTGGGTCTTTCGCAGAAAGTTGCCAGACCACCATATTTTATTACCTCAATATTGTGCCTCGTCAGAGTATATATGTTCTGTGTATTGTGCTTTCTAACTGAATTTAAAAGTGACAACTGTACCTTATTAAAAATTATTTATTGAACAGAGACTTATCGTGACTGGAAAAACTTAAACCTTAAAAAAAATAACATTACAGTATGCCAGTGTCTTGGGCACGCTTCCGTCTGGCGGTAGTTTGGATCAGTTGTGCTACCTATAGATCGTTTGTAACGATCCTTAGGTGGCTCAACTGGTTCTAATTGTATTTTGTACAGTATGTATACGATGTATTAGTTTAGTTTCTGTAAATAAATTATACATTACATAAATTTAACAATATAGATCAAAAATCATCACAACATGCAAACAAATTTAAAAAATTTAGTAAGGAAAAAAAATCACAAGCAAGAAAAATCGTTATCCTACATTTTATCAAACATTAGGTTACTCTAAAATATTAATAAGAACTTAATTTTAGTAATAATATTTACAGCTGGTAGATAAATAACATGTCACAAAATTCAAAACACGTTACTAAACGTGTGTTGTGTCTATGTTGTTATGGTCGCTTTATTAAAAATTGGTAGAAAAAATTGCTAAATCGTTCTTTAGCTACAACTTTTTTTGAAATTGTAGCTGATGGGGTTGCAAAAAATATTAGTTAGAGCTATAAAATAGCTAAGCTGGCATCACTGCGGTGCGGTGCGGCACATAGGGTAGGGCAGGGTAGGTATAGAGAGGGAGGAGAGGGTAACTCTTTCTGGTTACTTCTTTCTATTCGTCAATAGATGGCTCTGTATAATAACTAACCGGAAAAGCTTATGAAGCTAGAACCAAATAAACCGGTAATGCCTATGAAGCTACAACTCGTCCTTTCTGTTTATTTCTTACTATTCACAAATAGATGGCGCTGTAAAAGAACTTACCGGAAGTGTCTATGAAGCTTTAACTAAATGGACCGGAAAAGCCTATGAAGCTTCAACTCCAACTTTTTGTTTACTTCTTACTATTTACCAATAGATGGCGCTTAAACCGGAAGTGCTTAGGAAGCTACAACCAAATAAACCGGAACAGCCTATGAAGCTACAAATCGTCCTTTCTGTTTATTTTTTACTATTCACCAATAGATGGCACTGTAAAAGAACTAACCGAAAGTGTCTATGAAGGCCGGTAGTCTTGTTTTCTTTTTGTTTTATTTTCCGAAACTTGTGTTTTAGTGAATGTTAATGTGTAATGATGGTGGTTTATTAACCTGTTGAGCGTTCGTGAACGTACATGAAAAGTGTAGGCAAATGAAATAAAACTGGCTATCATTGCATTTCGAATTCTCACAAAAAGTTCATGTGATGCTTCAGTAAAGACCCACATCTTTACTGAGGCACAAGGGAAAGGGTGGTATATTATGTTTCTATCATAGTATATAATTTGTATTTGTGTACCTGTACTGTATCTCATAACTTGAATTTTAATATTACTTGATAGTGGCTAAATGCACAAGCGGTGCAAAGCAAAGCCAAAAAAAAGAGAAAAAGAAAAAGTAAAAAGTACCCTCCCTATTTTATTTTTTACTGACACTGTGGGTATTTTTTCAATAAAGATATACCTATTCTATTGTATTCTAATTTAGGTAAAAATGAAACACAATCTCTTTAGATGGATTGTAAAATTTATTATATCCCAAAACCAAAGTCATACAACAATACATAAAAATATAAAATATCTATGTTTTGAAAAAAAAAAACATGATCTAATTAGGTATGTAGGTACCTACTATTCTTTTGTAAGATACCTATAAGTACTACCTAAACAGGTTATTTTTTTTGTAAATTCACCTACCTACAATTATAGGTACATAAAAACCACCCAGACTCGCGACAAATATTTGATAGATAGATACACATTTATTTGCAGATCATACAAACATTTTGTCCCGCAGAGGGGATCGAACCCGCAACCTCCGCGTCTCAGATTGATTTTTGCATCAGGTTTTGTGAAAAATAACTATAGTAAACTACAAAAATAAGTAGGTAACGAAGGACTAGATAATTAAGTAAGTAAGTTACTTACTAGATCATTGGTGGCAATTCTGAGTGTCGCAAAAGCTAAACTAAGCTAACTAAAATTGTTGCCGTCCCTTTCATAGCGATGGGAAATAAAAAGGATGGCAATAGTTTTAGTTAGGTTAGTTTAGCTTTTGCGACACTCCGAATTGCCCCCAATGCCGAAGTATTTTGTGTTAATTTCTTATTAACAGAAATTAGTGGTATAACAATAATATATACACACGTAAATAATTCATTTAAAAATTAATGAAAATAATGAAATTAAATTATGATCACGACTGTATCCCAGGGAGCAGTAGCCATTTCTTTTTCAGACTGATCTTTAGGCAATTTTTAGATCCTATTAAAGATAAGGGTAGTCAGAGGTATCACCAAATACATATTTAGTACCTACATGGCCACAATTTGCAAAGTTAACTCTCCATACGTGACGGGTTGCAAGCCCGTCGACGCTATTAGAAAATTAACTGGTTTCCTCACGATGTTTTCCGTCACCGTTTAGAGCTCGTGCTAAAGAGTAGGTACCTATATACATTTTTCTACACGAAAAATCTATTTATGCACGGCCCCCGATCAAAAGTTTAATTAAGTGAAAGTTTTTATGGTTAAATAAATGCATGAAATGTCTAACCTATACAATGGATTAAAAAATAGGCTACTTTTGATCCCGGTATATCCACGGAAACGGGAACTATTCACCGCTGGTAACACCGTGGGACGTAGCTAGTAGATACACAACATTATAATTTGCTCAATGGAAATAAAATATAAATCTTTTCCACTTTAAGATAAACAGTATCGGTGACAACATTATCAACACTTCCTATAACTTAGAACTAGAATCCAACCCGCCTAAACCGTGCAACAGAAATTGCCCAACAAAAGTTGCCACAACATCGGGCGATATTATATGAACATCATGGTTTCCGTCCACTTTTCTGCATCTGTAATTCTTCGCTGGATATATACTTTCGTCCAGTAAAAAGGTCGTGTTTCGGTAAAGACCTTTTTCGAAGGATTTCTTAGACACAATGTCCAATATAGGAGTTTTCGTCGAGGTGAAGAGTGTCCGCAGATGTTCCGGTGAAAACGCCGGCGGTGTTGTCACTTTGATACGCGGGTCGAAGGTGTATCTGAAAAAAAGTATTATTAAATATAATTTTAAATATAAAAAAAATTTTAGGTAATTTTAACTAGAGAGTAATTGAAATTTCTTGAATAACATTTATGTTTTAAAGTTTCCAGGCTATGCTGGTGCTGCCACCTACTTTAAACTCCCGTTTTGAGCCATTTCAGGGTTACGATTTTGTGTATGACCTTTGTCTGTCTTCTTGATATTAATCGTCTTTGATGGAAAGGAAACTCCTAGCGACACCTATCATGCATTTTAATAACTAATTTTAGTTTTTAAGTATTGGATGAGCAGTCCTTTTATCTATATCGTCCTTGGTTATGGTAACCGGGTGAAAGAAAGAAAGAAAGAAAGAAAAATCATTTATTCTTGTAGGACCTCAAGGATCACTTAAGTTTCGTTTTACATGCTAGGTGATACTAATGCCTGTTCCAACGCGACTCCCTGATTTTATTGATGATTGATTTTATACCAGCCGGTTCTAATATGTAATGTGTACCGTACCGTACGTGACCGTCCCCGGCGGGCTCGGTCCACCTCTGCAGCGTAGCGGCCGCGTCCAGCTCTGATATACCTCGGAGCTTCTGCAAAGTCTCTAAGGCCTGGAAGACAAAAAGTGAGTTTTTACAAGTAGGTAAATAAATATCTCTGGACATTCCACACGGCGTCATCTAGTCCCAAGCTAAGCAATTTAATGCTTGTGTTATGGTAACCAGATGACTGATATACTATATAGATACATTTTTTTTTGTAAATACATACCTACATATTATACATAGAAAACACCCAGACACGAAACAAATATTTGCAGATATGCAAACATTTGTCCCGCAGCGGGGATCGAACCCGCAACCTAGTAAGTTACCCCCTTATGCATATTTGTTCAGGAAACTTCCTTTAGCTAAAACGGATATTAAATATGTTGCTATCTCTTTGACATAAGAGTAACAAGAAAAAAACATATTTTAAAACTACTTATATTAAATTGACAATTCTTTAATAAGACCAAATGTTTTCTCTCTCTTTATTTTGGCTTCACACGACTTGTGCATTTAGCAAGTCATTTTAATAATTCAAGATAAAGTACCTAAGTAACTTCGCATGAGCAAGTGGCCAACTCTGGTGACGGAGTTTTTAGGCCGCCTAAAGGCCTCCGTCATGGCTTAACGACTTTAAACGCCGGGACCGACAACTTAACGTGCCATCCGAAGCACGGAAGCGCTCAGCTAATAATGCCACATGCGGTCACCCATCCAAGTAGTGACCGCTCAGAACGTTGCTTAACTTCGTCGATCTATCAAGAACGTCTTGGCTTTGCGACGAGCGCTTCTAAAATTATTATGAAAAACCTACTTTAAGTTTGTATGGAGAGCTATTTCCTACACTTTCGAGGTGCCATTTTGTTTATAACCTCGAAAATTCTCGTCCGGAAGCATGGAATGCTCATAATACCTGTTTCCAAGTTATCTTGCGCGCTCTTTCCTTGGGCGTGTTGTATTTGTCTATGTTCTCATAGTACTCCGTGAAGAATGTTTGATACCTGTGATAATAATAAATATTGTAACGCGCAGTACTGGTTCGCGTAATTTGAATGGACCACGTCGCGTCGAGAAACACGTATCCTTTTCAGGAACATAAAACCTCCTCCTTTTTTTAAGCCGGTTAAAAATAAAGTCGCTCATGCAACGGGTTCTAATGTGGCTTTCATAAGTAGACAAATTAGTTCAAGAGGAAGTTTTATTCATTAAATAGGTAGGTACCTATAATAGTACCTCTATCTATACTTATATACTTATAATATTATAAAGAGGTAATGTTGGTTTGTTTGTTTGTTTGTGTGTTTGTATGTTTGGGGTAATCTCCGAAACTACTCATCCGATTTTAAAAATTCTTTCACCTATTTGTAGCTTAGACTTTCTGAATGAACATAGGCTATATTTTATCAAGGTAGGTACCACGTGGGCGAAGCCACGGGCAAGTTAGCTAGTTATACATAATTGGACTTAATAAAACACCCGTTTGTTCGTTCGTTCGTATGAGCAAGCCAACTCTAGTGACGGAATATTCAGGAAAAACAAAGAAACACCCGTGCGACGCCGGGGACGGTCGCTAGTCTAATGCCGGGTTGCAATAGTCAACTTACTAATAACCGTGGATCTGTCGCCATAGTAATATTGTTATCTGTCAAAAAGTGTCCTACATTTTTTGTTGTCTAAACAAAGTTACTATGGCGATCAATCTACGATCATTCGTAAGTTTAATATTGAAACCGGCCGTAAGTTAGTCGAACTTACCACAAAGTGAAGTTTTCCGGGTCGATACCAACGGTGTTGATAGGATCGAGTTCAATGAACTTCGACAGCTTGCCCGGACACGACACGTTGTACAGCTTACCTGAAATAATAACAATTTATTATAAGTAAATCATATATAAGTTGACTACGGCGGGATTCGAACCCGCGATGATACATCGCCCTTAATCCAGGCTGCCTTTACCACTCGACCGGAACCCCTAACGCCGAAGTCGAAACTATCGGTATTGAATAATCATCATTCTCCTGCCCACGCTAAGTGGGTTCGGCACAACATGTTCTTCTCTTCCACTCTCCTCTATCACTCGTCAACTCTGAACTCACTCCTCTTACATTCATATCCTCTTTCACACAATTCATCCACTTCTTCTTCGACCTTCCTCTACTTGTATACCCATCCACATTCATACTCATGACTCTTGTAGTAATATATCTAATTTGAATAAGCTAGTTATAAATGACATGACAGCTTTTTATGGAACATCATTGAAGGAAAAGTAGAAGGAAGGCGAGGAAGGGGAAGACCGAGAATTAATTACATAAGTCAGATAAAAGAGAAGGTCGCTGTCATGTCGTATCAAGAAGTAAAAGAGATCGCACTGAAAAGAAGTAGGTATATTGGAGGAAATTGCATCATTACACCGACAAGAGCTGAGCTCTTAAGTTTTATATATATAGTTTTATAGTTATAAATGAAAACTCACCAACATAAGCCCCCATAGAGTGTCCGATCAGTACAAAAGTCTCCCAGTTGAAGTGTCTGGCCACTGCGTCGACGGTGTACACCATATCGTACACACTTATCATTAGCCCGGGAGGGAGCCGATCTGAACGACCGCAGCCGGGGAACTCCATACCTGATGAATAAGGATTAGATTATTATTTATTTATTTATTTATTACACTAGATACAGTTACAATTTTGGTTAGTATATGCCTTAAAACTTAAGTTAACCATCTTATAGAAGAGAGAATAGAACTCCAATTGGTACAATACAATCTACTTCACTTACTTTAATCATTGAGATGTATTATAGAGCCACAATCAGACAAATAAAATGTAAACGCCAAAACCCGGCGCACGCTACGTAGTGCGCAGAGTTTTACTTTTTTGCGTACAAACGACATTGAACATTAAAACAAACGACATAACGTCTACATTGAAATGTCAAATGTCATTGTAGAACATTGAATTTGCTCGCACATTTTTTGAGTGTTGTCAGCTTACAGCTATTAGATTGTGACTCTTTAATACATCTCAATGACTTTAATGTTATATTTCCTAACTTGGTTCAAAAACTTCAGCAAAATCATTTCTTATTTCTTTAGTTAATTTATCTTTGATTCCTTCCACACATACTTTTTGTTCAAACTTTGGGGGCCATAATTGTAACAAAGTACTTAAGTAAGTAAGTAAGTTCGTATGAGCAAGTGGCCAACTCTGGTGACGGAGTTTTTAGGCCGCCTAAAGGCCTCCGTCATGGCTGAAAATAGGGATTGTTAATAAACTTTTCAAACACATACCGATATAGTAGAAGTTTGGTGGCAGTCTCTGAACCAAGGGTCTGAAGCTTGCTGCGGAGTCCATCCCACCGTGACACAGCAGCACTGGCGGGTCTAGGCAGTTGCCCCATGCTATTACTGAAATTATCATAATAATAAATAATAATCACACTATCACTAATCCTACTAATCCTACTAATATTATAAAGGTGAAAGTTTGTGTGTGTGTGTGTAAGTATATAAGTGTGTTTGTTACTCTTTCACGCTAAAACTACTGAACGGATTTGGCTGAAACTTGGAATATACATAGTTTATGACACTAATATGACACTAATATTATAAAGGTGAAAGTTTGTGTGTGTGTGTGTAAGTATGTAAGTGTGTTTGTTACTCTTTCACGCTAAAACTACTGAACGGATTTGGCTGAAACTTGGAATATACATAGTTTATGACCGGGAATAACAAATAGGCTACTTTTGATTCCAGTATTCCCACGGGAACTGAAACTACCGCGGGTAACACCGCGAGGTGCAGCTAGTCACTATCACTAATCACTAATATTATAAAGGTGAAAGTTTGTGTGTGTGTAAGTATGTAAGTGTGTTTGTTACTCTTTCACGCTCAAACGGCTGGACGGATTTGAATGAAATTTGGTACAAGAATTGCCTATACCCTGGATTAAAAAATAGGGTAGTTTTAAACCCGGTATTCCCACGGGAACGGGAACTATTCACCGCGGGTAACACCGCGGGGCACAGCTAGTAATAAATAATAATGATAATAGTAAATATTAAAATTATCATATTACTCTTTTAACTTGACTTTGAGAGCCGCGGTGGCCGAGTGGGTTAGTGCGTCGACTTTCGTTTAAATGCTACAATGCCTTGTCGATCTACACTCGCCCGCAGATCACGCCCGAAGACGCGAACTACCCGCGACACAGAGTGTGGAACCCATTCTTGGCTATTTCTTTATTATAAAATATACTAGTGGCAATTCGGAGTATCGCAAAAGCTAAACTTAACTAACTAAAAATGTTGCCGTCCCTTTCATAGCGATGGGAATAAAAAGGGTGGCATTAATTTTAGTTAGTTAAGTTTAGCTTTTGCGACACTCCGAATTGCCACTAATGTGTTTATGCGTTAATTTATTATATTGTGTTAATGTAAATACTAATAGTCAACATTTTATTAGATTTAAGTAGGTAAAGTTGTAATGTCTCAGGTTACCTAAGTACCTGTTAAGTTACAAACTTTTCAAATAAATAACTTTATAACTTTTATAACATTATTTGTATTGTTTTAAATATCTAATGAGTTTAGTGGAAACGCAAACTGTGAGTTTTGTTTGAGTAGTTTAAAAAATGACTAGGTATGAGTTGTTAAACATAATCCATTTTTATAATTATTATTTATTATTATTTTCAGCCGTTTGTGTCCCACTGCTGGGCAAAGGCCTCCCTCCATTCCTTCCAGACGTCACAATCTTGTGTTAGAATCTCCCAGTCGGCTGTAAATTTGTCGAGTTCGTCGCGCCATCAAACATAATCCATAGTGGAAGAAATGTAGATATATACATACATAGTATATTTCACTAATATAATATACAGAATGTAATAAAATAAAACTTCATTGCACATCATAAAAAGAAGCAACAAAAATTGAAAAAACCATTAAATAAAACAGTGTAGTGTGCAACCTTATCTCTGAACGCCATCTTTTCCAGTTACTTTTGGATATACAGGATAAAATTAACAGGTAACAATAATTGTAGCATTTAAAATATTTAATTATTTTTATTTAGGCACCGTTAACAGTACACAATTAATTACACATTGTAAATAAAACATTCATATAAAAAATACTACGATATGTGCGTGCACTCTTATCAGAGTTATCAGGCATGCACAGCACTATTTAAATAATCTAGTAATACTAATTACCTACCTAGTAATAAAAAATAAATACCTACTAAATTAATTCCATTAAGCAGTAAACAAAACTCTATGTTAATATGTTATATTAAAGCAATGCTGTGCCCTAGACAATAAAGTTTTTAACATTTTAATTTGCTTCATAAAATAATCATCAATCATCTTGTATCATCTATCTTAAGTAACATACCTATTGGGCTGGCTAATGTTTGAACTTTGTCAAATAATAATTAATTACGGCAGTATGCTAGCTGTGTACTTTGCCTTCTTTTATCATGTAATAAAAAAATTGCTTATCTATCATTATCTATCATTTTAAAACATTCTGTTTTAGGGTGCAAAGTTCATAAAAGTTTAAAATCAAACATAAAATAACTTACCGCAAATTCTGCCCCAGGGAGCTTGAATAAACCACTCGTTTTCTCTCAGAGTCATCTTTAAACAGCCTATGTAAGTAAGTTAAGTTTACAAATAAAACTTTATTTTCAACAATGTTTTGTCGTAGAGTTCAAGTAATCATTTATTTCAGATATATTCTGATTTTAATTAATACGCATTCCGACTCTAGAGGTTAATTTGAAGACCGTAAAAATATATAGGTACTTTTCTATGTGTTGAGATTAAATTATTTTAAGTGAATATTGGTATCGTTCAAATAAACCTAGAAAAACTTTTTTTTATTTAACAACACTACTTTACTTGCTCTCAGTCATTTTTATAGCAAACTCTAGTGTTGCCAACTGACTGCCTAGCGAATATGGCTACTTTACTAGTATTATCTAACTAGCTACCTATCCAAAATATTATGTTTTTAACAAGCCATTTGGTTTGTTTATTTTCTTTAGAAATAGCTCAATTTCTATTATTGTCGGTAAGTATAATTTATACTTTACTGGGGTAAAGGGGCGCCACAAGAAAAGAAAGTAAATACTTACTTGAGACAATTTCAGCCTTATAAATGTTTTTCGTGTTTGAAAAATAAATTAATAATATAAATTAAAAAAAACAACACAGGTACAACATTGTACAGGTATATTCACCTTATTAATCATAAAAATGCTGGAAAAAGCATCATTGTAACGAGTTGGCAGCACTAAAACTTTTGACATTGACATAAATTAGTTTCTTCTTTTTCTTTATTTTGGCTTCGCCGGATTTTGCCACGCATTTAGCCACTACCATGTCAAAATAGGCCCCTCTGGGGCGTTGTGCACTACACAGCACTTTATACACGTTCCGGTCCGGAATGTCAGTTTCAAATGTCTTGTCTCCTTATTTCCGATAAGTTAGAAGGGGACAAAGATATTTTCCCGAAAAGCAATATTTCGTGTAGTATGTACCTACAGTAAATTAAAAATTTTGCTATAAACATATTTATTTTTGCGCCATCTAGTGATGAGTAGCAGTAGGGTTTTTTACGATATTTGTATATTTGTACGATATACGAAGTTCTGTGGGCGGGCTAAATGTCATATCAATTGGCCTTTCGGCGGGAACTTAAAATCATGCTTCGTTTTATTTTAGTTTCGAAAGCTTGTACCTACTTCTGTGTTTTAAAAACAACTACAAGTTCAAAATCTCGTAATGTCATCAGAAGACATTCAATTAATGTGTTCTGCCTATGCTAACTCCGAGACAAATAACCACAGAGTACTATTGTATAACTGAAATATTGTATAACTGAAATAGAGGTCTATCTCATAGACAAAATTGGGTAAGACGGTTAGCGCCGTCTGTACGCGGGTTTTGGCAACAATCTATCGATAGCTATAGATATTGACATAGCATAGGTAGGTAGCTATAGATATAGAGACATAGAATAGGTAGGTTGCTATAGTTATATAGATAGCTACCTATAGTTATATAGACATACATCGGCCTCTAGCACTCTAACTACAGAATTGTAATACTGGGTGACTACTATAAAAACTACTGAGAAAAGTAAAGTAAACACTGTTTTCCTTGAATTAAATCCATTTATTTCTTTCTTCTATAACATTTCAGTTTTTTTGCTTTTTCTATACAAATCTGTAGGTATGATCCATTCATCATATTATTATATTTTATTGGTCCAACACAAGCAAAAAGTCGACACGGCCGGAGGAGGCTCAACGGACTTAGGTGGAAAAAGCACATAACTAACTTAGTATAGTCCGCGCCACGTAAAAAGAGCGCTGGAAAAAAGTGGAGGGGGTATGTTTGCGCATGGCTACACTCGCGCACGAAAGTACTAATCACAATGTAGGTAGTATTGTAGCTGGGCGGCCGGCTCGGGCAGGCTAGTATTATACACAGTTTTAACACCTATTTTTTATTGTCAACAGTTAATCTGATTGAAAGAAAGAAAGAAAGAAAATCATTTATTCTTGTAGGACCTCAAGGATCACTTAAGTATCGTTTTACATGCTAGGTGATTCTAATGCCTGTTCCAACGCGACTCCCTACACCAGGGAAAGAATCAGGCAAGAACCTGGTGGTGTGGGCCTAGCTTTTTTTTAAAAGCGATCCCTTAACAATCTAAAATAATCTAAATAGTCAAGCTTCAGTGGGAAGCCAGTCGAACAAAGTAAGGCATGTCAAAAAAAGTAAAAGTAATTGTAAAGTTAACAAGATAACACCTCAACAAAATGTTGTCTGGCATCACACGCTACACTTGGCCGACTTAAGTGGTAGGTACCTACTTATCAAGGTAGTAAAGATATTGTATACCATCAACCGTCGAGGGGCAGAGCGACATCAGGCCACGTAATTTTATCATTAATAAAAGCCTCAATGGAATAATACGCTTTCTCTACAAGAATATTCTTTATGTACGTTTTAAACCTTCGAGTCGGTAGGTTAGTTACGTTGATTGGGAGTTTATTGTAAAAACGTACAGTATTTCCCATAAAAGAACCGTTTACTTTTTCTAGTCTAAATTTAGGCACACATAGTTTATTTTTATTTCTAGTGTTAATTTTGTGCACATCATTTTTTTTCTTAAAGTTGTTTATATATTTGTGCGTGTGCAATAAGTTTACATAAATATATTGCGAAAAAACAGTAAGAATATTTATTTCTTTAAATCGCTCTCTTAAAGAGTCCCGACGTTTCATTTTGTAAATGGCACGGACAGCTCGCTTTTGTAAAACGAAAATAGTTTGAATATCTGCTGCTTTACCCCAAAGAAAAATACCATACGACATCACACTATGGAAATAACTGAAATATACTAACTTAGCTGTTCCTTCGTCAGTAAGTTGCCTAATCGTACGCACTGCATAAGCCGCGGAGCTAAGCCTACCTGCAAGTGTTTCAATATGCGGTCCCCACTGCACTTTGGAGTCAATTGTAAGACCTAAGAAAACAGTTGAATCAACAAGATTAAGTGCTTCCCCATTTAATTTAATTTTTGTAGGTTTTTGAACCACGTTAGGCAAAGTGAATTTAATACATTTAGTTTTTTTGGCATTAAGTAAGAGGTTATTAGCAGTGAACCAGTTTGAGACTTGGGATAAAGAGGCATTAACATCATCATAATTATCTTTAGACCTATCAACTTTAAAAAGTAAAGATGTATCATCAGCAAAAAGAACAATGTCACACATGTCTTTTACAAAAGAAGGAAGGTCGTTTATGTACACTAGAAACAGAAAAGGGCCTAGTATCGAGCCCTGTGGCACACCCATATCAATAACTGACCCTGAGGACTTTTCACCTCCTACTTCAACTTTAAGGAGTCTCTCAGAAAGATAAGATCGAATCAGGTTAATAGCTTGGTTTACGACACCATAGTACTTTAATTTGGAGATTAAAGTCGCATGACACACGCAGTCGAACGCTTTCGACAGATCGCAGAAAACTCCGACTACGTCTTGTGAGTTCTCAAAGGCATCATAAATGTGCTTTAGAAGCAATGTACCTGCATCGGTTGTTGATCTACCTCTCGTAAATCCAAATTGGTGCTGGTGTAAAAGTCCGTTGAGATTAAAGTGAGAGAGCAGTTGATTAAGAATTAGTTTTTCAAAAATTTTACTTAACGCAGGCAGAATCGATATTGGTCTATAATTAGCGGGGTCAGTTTCATTACCAGATTTGAATAAAGGAATAACTTTACTCATCTTCATTAGATTGGGAAAAACTCCCTCGTCAATGCAATTGTTAAATATATAAGCTAAACAAGGAGCAATATCACCAACAATAGTAGCTAATATCTTAGTCGAAATTCCCCATAAATCTTCAGTGTTTTTAATATTCAGTGTTTTAAATATTTTGACAATATTGTCTGCGTTAACATAACTAAATCTGAATTCATTATTACCCTGAGCAACACTGCATTCCAAAAGGCCGTATGCTATAGTGGCGGATGAATTTAATGACTGGGTCACCACATGTGGTATATTAGAGAAAAAATTATCAAAAGCGTGAGCGACCTCATCGCTTTTAGTTAATAAATGATCATTGACTTTTAGATTTATCTGTTTGTGGCCACGTTTTGTCTTACCAGTCTCATTATTTTTGTCAGATCAACTGTTGACAATAAATATTATGTGTGTTATAAATATTTTACTCATTTCAACATTTATGTCACTGCCTTTCATGATTAAAATAAATAAATTAAGTACTTAGATGAATTTATGGAAATATTATTAAAAACATGTTTTAGTCAGTGTTAATTGTTAAATTTAAATAAGTAAGTACTAACCTACAAAATTCAGGTATTGTTGATAGGTACCTACCTACATTGTTTTATTATCATCAACGGCATTTTTAACAGCCTCTCTCTTCATAAAAATAGTTTTATATAGGTACCTACGTCATAAATAATTTTTCAGATTTTTCTATGTAAAACCATTTCGTAAGCGAAAACTTTTGTACGCGATGATATTTTGCGAACGAATTTGACGTAGTGACAGCGCGGGAAGCTAAGGACTGCTGACGAACCAATAGCATGCGCCGAATCAATGACAGCGTTACCCCTTCACCCCGCGCCGCAGTCCACACCACCAATCGGACCTAAAAATCGACTCTGCGCAGCTTGTCAGCCAGCGCTCTTTTTACGTGGCGCGACCTATAACTCAGGTAAAAATCTAGAAAACAAACAAAATAACAAAACACTCGCGCGCACACCGGTATTGTGTTTTTTAAAGTAGGGTTGCCATGCCATACCAATGCCTTGCCTTTTATCAAATTCCCCAATTTGGGGAGTAAAATCTGCTGATTCCCTTACAAGTTGCCCAGAAAATATAATTAGTAGGTATAAACGGCCAAATAGGGAATAGGCATTATAAAATATAAATCTATAAATAAATAAATCTTGATACTCATGTTTCTAAAAAATATAGTATAGGTACCTACCTAGTTTATGGACCTTAATAACTACTGCAAATTATATTGAACACAATTTATAATTATCTACATCCAATCCATGTTATACAACTAAATAAAGTTACAGTACCTACACATACAATTTCACCGATAAATAGCTGGATGGTTATTAACAAGGAGTAGGTACCTATTATCTACTCTTTATTTTAGTTAAGTTACTCTGTGATTTGACATTTGAAAAATGTTGCCGAGAATAATTTATTTTCTTCACAATAAATAATAATTTTTTTAATGTTGGGATTTAGTTTCAATTATAAAAACTACATTTAGAGGAAAATGCAGAAAAATACAAAAATCGAGTTATAGTGGGCCACACTAAAGTCCCAATACAGCACTCCCGCCATCTTACGTACCATTTTATAACTACGTATTAAATACCGCCATCTCTGTGTAGGTTTTGGAGACTTTATGCATTATAATGACACCAAATTAAAAAGCTAGTAATATGGACAGAATGTAATACTTTTCAGTGTCCAACCAAATTTTGTATACCTATGTTTGTACGATTACCCATTTTTTAGTTCTAAGATTGTCATGTCAACCCTGCAAATAACTGACTCTCACAAATAAGAAAATGCCCTGTGGCTCAAAGAGCCATGGATGGAGCGAGTCATGCTAGGATTGCTAGGTTTCTACCTCGTGAACTGTACCTAGGTACGAAACGTCACCAATTTTGTAAATAAACTGATTTTTATAAGTAGGTACCTACCTACCTACCTACATAGGTAAGTATTTCTCAATTAAATGGGGATTTGTGACCACTTTCTTCAATTTCTATCAACTCTCTAAAAATCAAGATTTTTTTTACTAAAGCACGCCAATAATGCGACGTTCGTAGTAGCGACATTATGAGTGGTCAAAAAAATTTGATGGGGACCTGTGACATTAACAGCACCAAATCTTTCGTATAATTCTGTATACGGATTAAAGTTAATTAATTTACATTGCCAGATACCTACACCTAAGATGGAAGTCATACGCAAGGTAGAGAAAGAAATAATGATAAAGGCACCATGGGGTAAAATTGCAGGTAAGTCAGGGACATTTTTACTTTCTTTTCCCACAAAATATCATCTGATTGGCAGTCAGACACTCTTAATAGGTAGGTACTTTGTCTCCTCTGTCTTGGAGCAATCCAAGTCCCCCCCCCGTGCTTATCTGCCACGGCAAGTTGGTGTTGATATTGATAAAATTATGAGGACACAAAAATATCTTGTGAAAGTGTAAAACGAAACTTTATCGCAAGATGGCAACACTACGTACGAAAGCGCGCTCTCTCTGTAGGTCTACTCTACAAAACGAAAACGATGTATCGTGCAAGCCAGCTTATGTTGGTGGAAACTGAATTCGGAAGATTAACTAACATTAAGCTGATCTGCGATGATAGGTAGTTTAGATGCATTGTTTTTGGCTAATAGAATCGAGGGGCTGTTACTTAATGCTAAGTCATCCTGTAAAATAGGTATAATTAAAATAAACTGTTTTTTAAGGGAAGGTTCATATCTGACGTAAAATACGTCGAGCGTATCATCTAGTGTACTAACGTATCATCGGTTGAGTGTGAACGGTCAAGTGTTTTTCTATACATTTGTCTGTTCTGGCGTATAATACGCGACGCATGTTCCGTCAGATATGAACCTTCCCTTAGTTAAATCAAAAGTCTCGCGTAGGTACCTATTAGTTGCAATTCTGAGTGTCGCAAAAGCTAAACTTAAGCTAACTAAAATTGTTGCCGTCCCTTTTTATTCCCATCGCTATGAAAGGGACGGCAACAATTTTAGTTAGCTTAGTTTAGCTTTTGCGACACTCAGAATTGCCACTATTATTTCATCAGTTGGAAATAAAAATAAATACCTAAATTTCTTGTCTCGCATAGCTCTGTCCTGGGGCAACCCCACCAGTCCCCCCGTGCTCCTCTGTCACGGTAAGTTGGACGTGGCATCAGGCTTCCGTCCGCTCGTGCGGCTGCTGCCCAACTGCTTCTACTACGTCAGCATCGATCTGCCCGGAAACGGAAGATCCGACCATCTGCCCGCTGGAGTCAGGTGAGATACTTCTATTTAATCTATTAGGGCTTCCAAACTAAAACAATTTCTATAATACCTAGATGCTGATTGATGGACATTTACATGGAACTTTGATTTACACTGAAGCTACTAATAAACCACTAAACTAGTAGTTCGGCCAGAACGAGATCTCGCGTACCGTTGGTGATTTGCTTCTAACCATGACCACTGAATAAAATTCGTCAGTTTGTCAATCATTTTCAATCATTTATTTATTTTCTCTCACAAACAATACATACAGTTAAATAAATATAAATAAGTAGGTACAGGAAAATAAAATACCTAAATAAATGCAGTTAAAATAAAAATAATCCAAAAATGAGTGTCATTACAAAGAAATGTTGTGAGAGAAACATTGAAATTCAAAGAGAAAAATGGAGAAAAATGGAGAAAAATGGAGAAAAATTGAAATAAAAAAAAAAAACATTGAGAAAATTGTGTCAGGAAGATTTATTTTTCCATTACTTTTGTAGATACTCCGTGGCAGACCTTGTCCCAAGTTTGTTCTACACCGTGAAGCACTTCAACTGGGACAAGTTCATTTACATCGGGCACTCGCTTGGCGTGCCTATTGGTAAGATATATCAACATTTAGGTACTTACTTCTATATCTAATTTTATTATTGTATACCTACCTATATTTATATATACTAACTATGTAGGTAATATTGATATGATAATAGTTTCTCGATTTTTCATTGATTTATTTATGTGCCTTGCTTGCCATAGCCTTAATTTTATATTTTGTTTGGTTGTTAAATAGATAGGTATAACGAATTAGTACAGCTGTAATGTTATATTCTATGTACCTATGTGTAAATAAATAAATATTCTAGCTGGCCGTGCGGTTAAGTAATTTGACTTTTGTTCAGAAGTCAAGTTTAAATCCTGGCTGATCATCAATGCATTTTTCGTTTCGGAAAAATTTCGTTCCTTCACCATATAAGTACCTAAGTTAACATTACTTATATGGTGAAGGAAAACATCGTAAGGGTACTCAGCCCCACACCGCCCACACGTATTGACCATTGTCTTTCCTGTGGAAATGGCCGGCAGCTGAGAGGATGGTTTAGGTGCTAGGCAAGCAAAGGAATCTCTATTTAATAATCTATAAATAAACTGGTATAGATTGACACCAGGATAATTTATAATGTAGGTACCTAATGCTTAGAGGTAAAACTAAATTTATTTAAATTGCCTATAAATAATGTTTTAGAATCTAATAATTTACCTATTAATAATACTTACCACATTCCACAAATCTGTTGTAGTTGTAGGCAATGGCATGTTTACAATAACAAATTGTTTTCAGGAATCAATTTGTCTAAATAATGTAGGTACAAATCATTAACCTAGAAATAACACCATGTTTATTAAGAATTAATTAGAGACACAAATATATTTTTAACCGACTTAAAAAAAACATGGTACATTTTTTATCGTAACTGTGAAGATCAGTCCCCATCAGTTTCTAAATTTTTTTTAATCACACGGGAACCGCCGTTTTAAAAAAAAAAAATTTTTTTAATCTGTTCATCCAGTCGAAAGTTGTGTGTGAGACCACAGATAAAAGAATTGAGACACAGAAAAATCATAGGTAGGTACTTACAGAATTTTTTTGAAGTTAAAAAAAAATGCAAACCACAAGTTTGTGTTCTGTGCCAAAGCCACGTGATACAGATACGTAGTATCTCTACTCTACCTAATCTAGGTCGTTCCTGTTCTTCGGGGTTTAGTTACAAAAAAAATTAATTATGTATTTTATTATAATCTCAGGTAGGTATATATTATTTGGCTCAAAAGATCAGCATTGCCATCCAGCGCGGCAACGCTGGCAGGTGTCTTGGTCACGCTTCCGTCTGGCAGTGGTTTGGATCAGCTGAGCTACTTATAGATCGTTTGTAACGATCCTTAGGTGGCTCAACTGGTTCTAATTGTATTTTGTACAGTTATGTAAATATGTAGTAGTACTTAATCTGACTATTATCTCAGGTAAGATTTTCAACATAGCCTACCCCGGCTACATCACACGGACCGTAGAATTGGACCCTATTCCCGCTCACCACACTTGGCTTAGCAACAGACAGGTACAAGTCACATCACGTTAAAAGAACTCCGAGAAGTAGCGGGGGTATGTTTGCGCATGCGTACACTCGCTGACGAACCAATAGCACTCGCTAAATCAATGGTATGAAGTGCGCCGCAACACCTCTCCACCAATCAGACCTAAGATTCCTAAAAACTACCACCAATCGGACCTAAGATTTCTACTACTGCACAGCTTTTCCACTGTGTTATTTTTACGTGACACGACCTACAACTATAGCATAACAACACCGACCTACCTACCGACGAGAGTCCTATATTGTTTCGAATGCCGTCGCTTCGACGCACGCTATTTCGAAAAGTATTTCAAGCTTTCGAAAAACCCCATTTTGAAAAAGGTATCGGATGATGAACTTGCGAAAACGCTGTTTCGCTTTATAGGAAACGAACTCATAATATCACGTAGGTATATATTAAACTAGCTGTGCTCCGCAGTGTTATCTGCGGTAAATATTTCCCGTTTCCGTGGGAATACCGGGATCAAAAGTATATTTTTTTATCCAGGATATAAGCTAACCTGGTACCAAATTTCATTCAAATCCGTCCAGCCGTTTGAGCGCAAAGGTGTAACAAACATTTACACTTACCTACATTTAATTTTCCTACACACAAACTTTCACCTTTAAGGTACCTAGGTAAATTAATAAAAGCAGTTTTCGAAATAATTGACTGATTAGTGTTATTGCTTGTCAGGGTCTACACGATTGGTTCCACCGCTACTACGCATATTACAATGAGGATAAATACGCAAAGCACAACGGAGGTGCTGAGTCTGCACCCAAATATACTTATGACAAGGTAAAACTACCCACAATTCAGTCATAATATCGAGCAAAATTACCCGATTCAAAAAGAGGGGTGCTTAGGCCTTTACATCTTTACTAGATGATTTATACAGAGTCAGGCAAGCTTTGCCTACACTTAGCGGGACACTGGTGCTTAGGAGGGCACGTTAAATTGTCGGTCCCGGCTTTTAAAGTCGTTAAGCCATGACGGAGGCTTTCAGTAGGCGGCCTAAAAACTCCGTCACCAGTAACTTGCTCATACGAACGAACGAACGAAGTTATTTTTCTTGTCTGTTTCATGTAGGTACCTATTTACCTATACCTACCTATATTTTTTGTATTTTCTGTCATACTTACCTACCTACTTATAAACCTACTTACGTGTTCTTGGGGCCACTAAATGTTTTTTCTTTCTTTCTATTCGCATAGGCTCTAGAGATGCTGATGAGTTCCCGCAACTTGCCAAAGGAGGCTGCCCAGCATGTACTGGAAAGATGCTTGGAACCAACTGGAGACGGACTTTATACGTAGGTATTATTAGCATTTTGCATTTAAAATACTAAATCGAAAAAGTATTTGCATTTTGTATTTAAATACATTTCTATATACATTTTTTGGTTATAATGGCGAATTTTCTTACAGGTTCACCTTTGATCAGCGCATGAAAGACGTCACCTGCCTACCATTTAGTCCAGAAATCCTACGTCAAATCTATACAACCACTATAACACCAACGCTGTGCATCCTCGCTAAGAAAATTCTAGACGCGGGGATATACAGCCAAGTGGGGTTTTTGTTGAAGGAAGACGATTGGTCCGGCTGTTATAGAGTTAAAGTGGTAGATGGATGGCATGATGTGCATATCGCTAACCCTATTTGTATGGCTGGGGATATAGCAGAGTTTTTGATGGAGGGTGTTAAAGCTAAATTGTAACGTTATTCAACTAGTAAACTTATTTTAGCTAAAACGGATTTAATCTGTTGCTATCACTTTTAATTGCTATAAGAGTAACACGAAAAAAACACTCTAAAACTTAGAAACCTATTGAACTTGAAACCTGAAACCTGAAACTTGACTCGAAACTTAAAAACTTGAAACTATGATCTTGGTACTTGAAACCTGTAACTTGAAATTTGAATTTGGAACTTGATACCTGTAACTTGAAATTTGAATCTTGATAACTGAAATATAAAACTTAACACTTAACACTTGACACTTGAATTTTGAAACGTGAAACCTGAATCTTTATGCTCTAAGATTTTTGTATACCTACGTAAGAGGTAGGTAGATATTTCTTAGGAGTAGAGCCGATGCACACATCGTCACAGCGTGATTTTGTGTAGCACGTCACTTGCTAGTTCACAGCGCGTTTCACAAACGCAGCACAAACACGAGGATACCTAGTGTGCACGGTGATTTTTTCGGACGGATTTTTTTGTTAAGTGGTCTTCCGGATCTTTATAACTTCACCGGGCTTTGGCGAGTGCTGAAGGCCTCTACGCCGTAAAAATGAATTTAAGCTAACCTACTCAAGGTACTGACCTTGGATTGGACTGTTGCCATGAGAGGCAAGGCCTGAAGGACCTGCCCTGAAGGGGCGACGAGTGCTCCGTAGGCGGGGTCGGCATCGGGCATGCACGGTGAGGTGACAGCTTGCCGCCCGCATATTGTTTGCCGCGCGTCTGCGCATTTCGTTTGCGTTAGTGTCAATACAAACGCACAGCTCCTGTGCGCTGTTATTCCGCCGTTGTTATTATTAGAAAATGATAGTAAGGTACCTAGCTAGGTAGATAGAGTCTATACAAAACATTTTGGTATCGTTATTGAGTAGGTACCTACCTAGTTAGGTAGTATCGTTTAATATTTTGTAGGTAGGGTATACTAAGAAATAACTACCATTATTAAAAACGCAAGCGACTAAGTAGGTAGGTACTATGAATAGCTAGAATTTATATTTCAAAAGTATTTCTATAATTTTTTACGGCACTTTTCAAACCACAAGGTCTATTTTTCCACAACACTACTGTGTGACGTCACAGCGACGCGTATAGCACAAATCTATATAACAATCCCTGCTATCGCTGCTATCACTGCTTTCATCATAACCAATCACTAAAATTGATGCCATCCTTTTTATTTCGATCGTTATGAAAGGGACGGCAACATTTTGTAGTGCTGTCAAAGTAGTCTAGTTTTTCACCGAAGTACTTCCGAAGCGCGGCGAGAAATGGGCGAGAAGGAAATAACGACGTGACGTCACAACAAATAAAACAAGCAACCACAACATCACAACACCGTTAGTCGGTCAATGCAGCGCGTGCTAACAACACTTTATATTATCCCAGTCATTCGCACGATATCGATAACTATTAATAGGTATTTCCTGTATACTTTGTTATGAGTTTCTTGAAGTGAATATTGTAGATAGGTTACAAATGACAATGGATACGCTAAAGAAGAGTTTGTTTTTTGCTCTATTTGTTTTGAAAACTATTGGAGATGTCGACTGCGGTAAGTTAAGATAATAATTAGCATGCTTTTATTTATAAAGGTATTATAGGTACCTACTAGCTGACTTGCCCGCGGCTTCGCCCGTGTGGTACTGACCCGGTTAAAAAGTAGCCTATGTGTTATTCCAGTTCATAAACTACCTACTTATATAACTTATGTAGGTATAATCTAGTGTATTATAGGTATATCTGTGGTAGGTACCTATAATTTAAAGTTTCAGACAAATCCGTTCTGTAGATTTTGAGTAAATGAGGAACAAACAAAACAAAACATTATAATATATATAATATTTGTAGGTATATCACTATGACGTTATTACAGCGAAGTGCCTAGTTAACTTGTAGGCACCTATCACCTATGTAGGTATACCTACCTATCGGATAGTACATTTTCATAATAAAAGAACTTTTACGTGTATAGGTATCAAAGTACTAAGAAAATTTCGCCACATTAATATTTTCCAATTTCCAGGATGTCATGTCCCTTTACAAGACCTCAAACTCCCCTCCCCAGTATACATTTATCACAACCAATACCTTACTCCTGATGCCAGTGGCGCCATCTCTGTTCCACGCTCGGGAACTATCGTCATTGCGTGCAGCAGGAGGAAGGTTGTGTTGGGGAATAGCACGACGAGCTATGAGGTCATGGTAAGATTATTGGACAATTAAATAAATTACAATTACCCAAACTAAAGGATAATAGGGAATTACTCATATAGTACCAACTCTTATTATAGGTAGGTAGGTAAGGTAGGCACATATCATACATAACCTAGCGTATACAATTTTGACGAATTAGATAGATTCTTGATAAGCTCAGTTTGATACCCACCCAACTGCGAGGAGTGACTCCCTAGTCCCTACTCATGCCGTATCCAGATTCTCCACGAGGCCCTCGCACGAGTCTTGGCGAGCGGAGGCGGCAGGAGTGTCAGCCATCCACACTCTCTATTTATTCAGTTGCCCGCCGTTTATTGTCTCGCATCGCCCCCCCCACGCGTCCTTTGACTCGCGCCCGAAAATCGACACTAAGCGGAGCGCCACCAGCGAGGCGAGGCGAGGGAAGACGAGGGAACTCGAGCGCACCGTCTCACTCTCGCCTCGCGTAGCCTCGCCTCGGTTAGCCTCGTGGCGTGGAGAGTCTCCCTCCAAATTGTATTACCTACGAAATTGAATTATTGTTCAGTTGAGTAAAATTTTAAAGATTGGAGGAAGAAAACAACGAATGTGACTAAATGTAGAAATAATTTTCTTTTTCAGCAAGCCCATTGCATTAACGACAAGACTTTTCGAGTGGACAGGTGGATAGGAACTTTTGACCAGATTAAATGCAATGGTCACCCGTACTACGAGTCGCAACATACTGCTAGAAGATGCATAAATGGAGGTCAAATATATGAGTAAGTATGTATTTTACTCTGGCTGGAATGTAGAATGCAAGAAATAAATAAATTCAATACCAACCTTCATTGTGCGTTTCCGGTTCTGTACATGGAAACTTTTTAGTTCGATGAATGTAAAGCGCCATCTAGTGCTGAGTAGAAGTTAATAAAGAAAAAATATAATAAACTGGTTGATGTGAAAGAAAACTTTTTGGAGTGCATTGGTCAGTTTAAAAGTAAATGTCGCTGTCTCTAAATAAAAGGCGGCAAAAACACAAATAATTATTATGAATCAAAGGGCATGTAATATAGTAAATTACCTACGTTAAGAGGTCAAAACTTCCAAAAGTTACCTACCATTACCAATATTATTTTTACAGAATAGGCTACAAAGTAAAGAGTAAATTCTATCCGCTATACGAAGTCTGCTTCTACGAAGATTCTAAGTCAACGCACTACGTAAAACATGAGCTCTTGCCAACCAGCATTTACATGCAAAAAAGTGGAGGCAGGCCCAATTTTGTTGGTAAGCAAGCATTGAAAAATTATAAACTCTATCAGGTTCTTCTAGTACCTACACAATTCTCTTCATAACACTTTAACTATTAAATTATTAGCCAGACCTACATAATCATGCTACACATCAACGGTGAAAGAGTTTTCGAAAGATATGAGTAGTTTCGGAGATTACCCCAAACATAAAAACAAACCAACTTTACCTCTTTATAGTATTATTATAAGTATAGATAGATGGCGCTTTGCACATCTATGCGACCACAACGCGTATGGTTATTTTTTTTACAGAAGGAACAATGTTCAACAAGGTTAAGATGTCGAATATCTATAAAGTGGAACAGCAGAAGTCCCGTCTTGATGCCATCCTCGGAGCCAACATGTCTCAAAACTACATCACGAAGAAACAGGTAGGTAAATTAAAAATATGGGTTAGCTAGGTAAATGTAGTAGGTACTTAGGTACTTACCTAAGTAGAGAGAGCCGTGTTAGCCATGTGGTAGGTACCTCGACTTTCGTTCAAAAGGTCGTGAGTTCGAATCCCGGCCGTGTGTTCAAAATTTAACTAATTTTAATAGTGTTTTTAGGCCTAGTTACTTATATATTTTTAATTTAACAGTTTCTAACACGTGGACATTTAGCTGCGCGCGCAGACTTCACGTTCGCAGCGGAAACTCGCGCTACCTTCCACTACGCCAACGCAGCACCGCAGTTCCAAAGAGGGAACGCTGGCGACTGGGCCGCTTTGGAAGACGTAAGTTCACATTCATCATTACATTCTTTTCTCTTGTATTTTTACTACCTTCATCCTATCCTTTATCTGTATTTATTTATTTTCAAATTAATTTTATATTCCTGAATTTATATTTATTTAACTGTACCTATGTATTGTTTGTGAGATAAATAAATAAATGATTGAATTGATTGAATACCTAACGTACTTACAATCCGAAAGGAGGATGGGCACTTTCGTAAGTTATATACTCTGCGCTCATCAGAGATTGTATTTTCTTTTTGGGAATAGCGTTGGAACAGGCAATAGAATCACCTAGCATGTAAGAAGAAGATCAGATCTATCTAACGATATTCTATCCATACTACTTACCAACTAATAATTTAAATGCTAATGATTTAAAGTAACTCTGTCTGTCAGTTACGCTTTCACGCCTAAACTTCTGATCCGATTTTAATGAAATTTGATACAGAGATAGACTAGACCTTGGAAAAGGACATCCTACATTTTGTCCGGGTCCCACGCGTGGGAAGCCTCGAGCAGCAGCTAGCGGTTTATAACTAGATATTTGTTAACAGGCCCTCCGTCGCCGTACAAACCGTCTATCCCGTCCTCTAACAATATACACGGGGACTCACGGCGAACTGTCTCTCCCGGACGCACGGGGCGCGTGGCGCGGGATCTCGTTGGGGACCGACCAGAATAACAACGGGATTGTACCCGTGCCTATGTACTACTACAAGGTATGGCTAATACCATTACGAGTAGTTTAACAGGTTAGCTGTCCCGAAGCAAGTTTCGATCTTCTTTGTACACGTCCTCGTAGTAAATAATGACAGCTAACATGAGGCACATATGCCTCATGGACGTACCAGTGCAATCACCCATGAGGCACATGTGCCTCATCGGACAGCTAACCTGTTAAAATGGAATTTTGTATAGTGTTGCTGATTATTTTATGCTAAACTAACATTGTACCTGTGCCTATGTACTACTACAAGGTATACCTACCTATCTATTATCGTAACGAGTAGTTAGGAATGGAATTTTGTCTATTTTGCAGATTATTTTATGCCAAACCACCAAGAGAAGTGGACGTTCTGATTTGTTTGATTAAAATATCTGATTTATTTATTACAAGAAAAGTGATAATGAGGTTGAACGCTTTCAGTGCCAATTAATCATATCTATTAATATCTAACGTGACCATTGGGCTCTTGGCTGGCAAATGCCATCTTGACTATATTGTACTAAAACTCTCTACTTGTAAATAAATAAATATCCTTGAACATTTTAATCGGCGTCATCTAGTCCCAAGCTAAGCAACTTAATGCTTGTGTTATGGTAACCAGATGACTGATATAATACTTAGATATATTTTTTTTAAATACATACCTACATTATTATTTAAAGAAAAACACCCAGACCCCGAACAAATATCTGCAGAACATGCAAATATTTGTCCCGTGGCGGGGATCGAACCCGCAACCTCCGCGTCTCAGGCGGGCCTTCGACCACTGCGCCACAGAGGTAGTCAAAGTATTACAATGTTTTTTTTTTCAGTTGGTTTACGACAAACAGACACGCAACGCGACCGCCTTTGTCTCAATAAACTCATCCTTCTACAACGCAAGTCGCGTCCGAGAGTTGACCTTCTGCGACGATTTGTGTTCGGAACGCGAGTTCGCTTGGCTCGCGTGGAAGCCTGATGACGGAACACACAGTTTTTGTTGTGATTATATAGATTTTACTGGGACTGTGGGCAAAATAGATAACTTGGATGTACGAGGCCCGTTTTACTAAAAATATTTATTTTTATTAAAATAACCTTCGTTATCTATTTATAAAATAAATAAAATAAAAAGAGCTTTATTTCCTTACCACTAAAATTAAATCTAAATACAGTAAAAGTTATTTAAGTCTAGGTTTACTTATTAAGAATTACTTAACTTATTTCTAACTATGTAGTTCTGTCCGGCTTCTTTGTCCGGTAAGGGCCGCTTTTAGCGGTATAAGCCTCCTCCAAGATTTTCCATTTTTTTCTATCTTTTGCTGTCCTTGACCACGAATTTCCGGCAACTTCTAGGATGTCATCACTCCATCTTTTTAATGGTCGTCCTCGTCTTCTTTTTGTGTCTCGACTCTCGGGGAATCCAGTTAGTGGCTATTTGTGACCATCTACGGGGCTCTAGTCTCTGTATGTGGCCTGCCCATTGCCATTTTAGCTCTAAAATCTTTTGTCCTACATCCTTTACTTTGGTTTTCTTTCTTATGGTTACATGTTTTATTCGGTCCTTTAATTTGATTCCCATAAGGCTTCTCTCCATGCCTCTTTGGCACACTCTTAATCTTTCCAGTTGAGTTTTTGTAAGTGGCCAAGTTTGGCAAGCATATGTAAGGCACGGTGTTAGGCATATGTTCATTGCCTTTGTTTTTAGGGAGACCGGTAGAGCACTCTTAAATATTTCTTTCAATGCCCAGTATTTGTTCCATGTGCTTTTTATTCTTCGGCTAATTTCTTTTTCCGTGCTCTGCTTAAATGATATGATCTGGCCTAGGTAAATGTAGTCATCCACGTACTCGAGAATTGTCGAGTTTAACTCAATTGGTATTCTGATACCGTTTGTCATGACTTTAGTTTTTTCGTTATCTATTTACTTTATATTAATTAAAGTTTTAAATTAGGTAAATTATTATCTAAGTTACTAAAAATAAACATTGAAACTTTTGTTTTTATTTGCTTTTTCTCATATTACTCGTAGCTTAACAATCCACACTCAAAGATTTGACAATACATGCTGCCTTGCACAGAAAAACTAAATAATGAATTTTAAACCTTTCCTAAGAATTGTCCTGATGTTGATTAGCGATGGCGCATTGTCTAGCGAAGATTTGCCCCTATAGTCTACATCGTGGAAATAATCACAGTAATATGTTGGTAACTCTCCGAATCTAGATTAGAAACTGAATTGGAAGCAGAATCGCAGCAAGTCAGCTAATGTTCGTGATTAATCTGACTTGCGATTATTCGCACGATGTATCGTTTTCGGTTGGTAAAGTAGAGGTGCAGGATTTTTGCTTAGTTTACTCTAGCGCCATCTAGTAGAGAGTAGCGGCCAATTTTAGTCCAGCCTGACAAGACGATACCAATCACCAAAAAAACAAATGTCAATGTCAAATAAAGTCAAAAGTTCAGCGTTGCCAGAATGTAACTTTTGTAACATTTTACGTTACTTTTGACCCTCTCATGTTACCTCCATGTTACACGACTCAATATGTTACTTTTGTGTTACTTTTAGGTCATTAAAAAAAAACTTTAATACCAGTTCAAATTAGCTACCCTGTCTCCATTCATTATTATGATGACGTTTTTTCATATCATTGATGACAAAGTAAAGGCAAAGACGATTAATATCTAGAAGACAGACGATTAATATCTAGAAGGTTACGATTTTGTGTATGGCCTTTGTCTGTCTTCTAGATAATAATCGTCTTTGGTAAAGTTGAACGCAGTTAAAATTTATTAATAGGATGCTAAGTTCTCAATTGTATTTATATTTTAACGTGCTGATTTCCTGCAGTCAATTTAATCAATGAACCCTAAAGTGTAAAGGTATTAGTTTTTGTGATTCTATAAAGCATCTAAGTGGAGTGTAGGTAGGTAGGTATACTTAGGTAGGTACCTATAGTGCAGGTGTGGTCGATCCCGATTGACCGGTCAATCGCTGCTATGAGTCCAGTCGATCGTGGCAAGCAAAGAAATACAAAAGCAGTCGAGGTAGTCCCAAAAAATTTTGAGGATCTGATGAGGATCTTCAGAGTAATGCACAAAATGTACCTACCTCAAGAGAACAGAAAATTGCTCTCTACTTACTAAATTGAAGTTGGTTTAATATCTCTTTTAATGTTGTCACTTGTATTTATTATAATTCTTAGCTCCGCTCGCTTGGTTCAAAGCTCGATTAGCACGCGTTCTGCTTTAGTACATTGCGAAATATTAACCGACCCCATCATACACAATATCAAGAGCCACGTCGCCTTTTTCTTTAAAAAAATTTTGCTCGCTTCGCTCGCATCAATTCTAACAAGATATTAACCGACCCGACCATACACAATATGAAAAGTCACGTCGCTTTTTTCTTCAAAAAAACTTTGTAAAAACCGACCATAACCAAAACCACGTTGCTTTTATCTTCAAAACATTTTCCAAATAATACATAAAGTTTGTCATGCAAAACTGAAGGTAATGTAACTTTTCTAGTGAAAATGTTACTTTTTGACCTGTCTCATGTTATATTTCACTACCTGCAACTGGCAACACTGCAAAAGTTCAAAAAGCATCTAGCTAGCATCTAGTAGTCTGTGGTTCAAAACAAACTATTTTGGTCAATTCATTTCAGTCCAGAAATACTTTTTATTTATATTATTCGAAATTCGTGAAATGCTGAACGTAATTACAGTTTTGTATTAGTTTGCTTGCCAAAAACCTGTGGTAAGGAACTTTTTAGTTGGAACTAAAACAGTTTCATTGCATTTTCATCAGCTGACTTCTTTATTTTGATTTAAAAAAATCTGTAAGTACACTGACTACAGCCTCTATTTTGCAGAGAAGTACAAAATGTAACATTACATAGCGTATTCAAGTTGTTTTTACGTTTCAACTCATTCACTTGTGGAAATTCCTATTCTATAGGTACTGAACATAACCCCTATGTAGAAAGAACTAAGAAATCTTCGTGAAAAAATACTAAAGATGAAAAGTAAAACAATAAGAATAGCTAGCTAGCCAATTCTTGCGATTATTTTATTTATTTTTTATTTTATTTATTTATTGTTATTTATTTATTATCTCAATAACAATGAATACCTTTTTCCCTTAGTCACAAAATGACTTCACCAATTTCATTCAACCTTTTTTTTAGTCTTCTATGAAGAAAGTTCCAATAAACTAAATTCACATAGACAGAGTTGTGGACTGCTGTTAAATTTATAAAAATAATTTAGTGGTTTTAGAATCATAATTAAATGTGTACTTTTAGATGGCTCTATACTTGAAGCAAGATTTCACACCACCCATATTGTCAAGACGATGGATAGCAATCAAATTCAGACCCAACATGGTAAGTAATTGTTAGACGTTGAAATATTTTTGAAGTAATAGAATTCTCCTAACAATTTGGAATAATTCATTATAAAATTTGCTGTATCGGTACTAAGTTTTTAACCGACTTTAAAAAAGGAGAATTTAATGTTCCCTTAGAATGTGCCATCCGCCACAATCCTGCGCTTATCTGACCCATTGTGTGCCCGCGACTTTATTGATTAGTTTCCTACAAAAACAAGCATTTCTAACTTAATTAGTTATTCTCAGCTCCTACACAGTCGTCAGCACATAGTCTCGATCCTAGAGAGCGGACTGATGTTCCGAGAGGACAGTATTGAAGTGGAACAGGAGGCCCCCTCGCAGGATGAGGTGTGGGGGGCTGCGGGAGGGGGGCGGGGGGGCTGGCTCACGAGGGGGGAGGGGGTGATGACTGGACTGGCACTGGCTGCTTGTGTAGGACTTTTTCCACCAAAAAGGTACTTATGTTGTTTTATCTTGGAATCCTTTGTTGCGTATGAAAAAATATCAGGCCTTGTATCTTCATTAGATGATTTATACAGCGTCAGGAGGCAATATTTGCCTACGCTCAGTGGGACACTGTAGTGCTTGGGACATTGTTGAGTTGGAAAAGGCCTAATACCTAAACATCCTCTCAGCTTAGCCGGCCATATCCACAGGAAAGAAATAAAAAACATACCTATTATTTTTGTATCAATGACCCATGTGCACAGGCTATAAGATTATTTATTCTACAGTTTCAGTCGCACCGCCCTCATCAATATATCTCTCTACGCGTCCATTCCCATCTCTATTCGCGCCACTCACCGCGCGCTGTCCCGCGGCTGTCTGACATCACTACTGCGGTATATGAGGGAATATCTGGCGTTAGCGCGTCGCGCCGCCGCTTGTCTAAAGGAATTCGCTGCGCTACATACACAGCTGTAAGTCTTTTGTTTACGTGCGTGGGTGTAGCTTGCTGTGCTCGTAGTGTAGCTTGCTTCGCTCGCGCTCCTCGCGCTCAAGCTTATCTTTACCTTGGATTAAAGAATAGGCTACTTTTGATCCCAATATTCCCACGGGAACGGAAACTATTCACCGCGGGGCGCAGCGAGTTCATCATAATTACGTCAGCTTAGTTAGGTTCTTTCTTGTCAATGAAAAGAGGTGGAAACGGATTTTGCAGCCATATAAAACATCAAAATGTTAAAACTAAAGCTTAACCAATTTCCTTATTCCATCCAAAGGTTGCCTGAAAGGGATCGCTTCTTAGCGATAAGACCGCCCATTGTACATTATTTTGTTTTACTAGTTCTTAAGTTAATTTTGCAAATGTACATATAAAGTAATTTTATTCATTCATTCATTCATTCTTCATTTCCAGAGGATCCCTATCGTCTGTGATAGACTCGTGTCGCACGATGCTATGTCGTCAACAAAGCGAGCTGGCCGTCATAATGTCGCGAGCGTCGTCAGCGTTGCTAGGCAACGCGCCGTGGCTCAGAGACGATGTGGCCTGGCACGCTGTGGCGAGGGACGATGTCGACACGGAGAATTTGATGGTAAGATTTTTGATTAGTTCGTCATGATTCCTAGCTCAGAGACGATGTCGCCTGGCATGCTGTGGCGAGAGACGATGTCGACGCGGAGAATTAGATGGTAAGATTTTTGATTAGTTCGTCATGATTCCTAGCTCAGAGACGATGTCGCCTGGCATGCTGTGACGAGAGACGATGTCGACACGTAGAATTTGATGGTAAGATTTTTGATTAGTTCGTCATGATTCCTAGCTCAGAGACGATGTGGCCTGGCACGCCGTGGCGAGGGACGATGTCGACACGGAGAATTTGATGGTAAGATTTTTGATTAGTTCGTCATGATTCCTAGCTCAGAGACGATGTGGCCTGGCATGCTGTGGCGAGAGACGATGTCGACACGGAGAATTTGATGGTAAAATTTTTGATTAGTTCGTCATGATTCCTAGCTCAGAGACGATGTGGCCTGGCACGCCGTGGCGAGGAACGAAGTAGACACGGAGAATTTGATGGTAAGATTTTTGATTAGTTCGTCATGATTCCTAGCTCAGAGACGATGTGGCCTGGCATGCTGTGGCGAGAGACGATGTCGAGACGGAATTTTATGGTAAGTCTCTTTGTTAGTTAAATATGTCTACATGAAATATGGATGAAAGACGATGTCGACGCTAATATTTAGCCATTTAGCGCGTCACCAGCGCGTTTTACAAACGCAACCATTCACGTTTGTAAAACGCGCTGGCGACGCGCTACACATAAACGTTTTTAGAACAAGCAGTCGCTGCGACTGCTTGTTCTAAAAACGTGGTGTGCATGGGCTCTAACTGAACATGTGGCCATGAGCCAAATATCTTTGGACATGGCTCAGACTACTCCTTTCAACATCTTCAAAATCTTGCAAATAATAATAATCTGAGTGTGTGTTCTCTGCTCCTAAGGAAACAAAATTAAATGCTCACGACTATTTATATTTTGATCATAAGTTTTATTATGTTAGTCTTAGCAAAAAAAAAAAATTTTAGTCTGTTTTTCTTCCACAGAAAATCCACCATGCCTTCCTTGTGGTCCAGTCTACCCTACTAAAACACATAGCAATGGTCCACTACATACCTTCTCCAAAAATACAGAAGATTTACAAAAACCATAACGAAAGGCTATATTGGATTCATAACACACTTATAACAGACCTTCTTGAAGAATTCAAATCGAATTTCGAATCTCTAGAACGGATGTATCGACTTCTCAAAAACGCGGGAAATAAGGATGACAGTGACAGTAAAAAATTAGGGACAGCTGTCAAAAATAACTGGGTTTATTCAGAAGTACACACAGGCGTTGCTAGAACATGTTTGGAGTTAAAATTAGCGTTAAATAAAGGAAATAGTCTTGATATGTTCCTAGATTCCTGCGCGATAAATAATCAAGAAATTAACGCTGATATTTTAAACAAAGATATTGATGATATGGTAGAAAATATCACTAACTGCTTAACTACTATACAAGCTTCGCAGCTAAGACTCAAGAAATTAAAAGGAAAGATTGTAGAGAACGTCCATAGACAAGAGGAAGTGGTGGAAAATGTAGCGTTTACGGTTATAGAGGACAAAGAACCACAGACTAAAGATGAAGTTTTTTATTTCGTTAAAACAGAGGATGATGATATATCAGCGCCACAGAGAGAAATAGCAGTTGAGCCGGGAAAGAAGGAAAAAGAAGCTACGAAAATAGTCCTGAACGAATTGAAGAGGAAATTGGGGAAGCGAGAGGACCTTATGAGGGAAAGAGAAAGGCAGGCTCTAGTCAAAACAATGCCCGAGTTAAAAAACATACCGGAATTTCCAAGGCAGATTAAATTCGACGAATACATAGTTAGGAAAGGTTATATTACTAAAATAAATAGAAATAATGATAAGAAAAAACTGTTCAGACATTACTCAATTGAATCTAAAAAAATAAATAAAAAGAAGTATGGATTAACGAAAAAGGAGTATGTTAGCGAAAATGACATAAAAGATGATCTGTATGAAGCTAATTCTTTTATAAACGTTAAAGGTGAACTAATTTCGCTATGTAGTATAAATAAGGATATTTTTATTAATTTATGGTGTAAAGCTAAGCCAAGAGCGAAATTTAATTCCGATTTCTCAGATTTAAGCGATAAGGAAGCAAGTACAGTTAATAAAAAAATTAACCAATCGGTTAAAACTCACGAAGTTACTCTGAAATTATCAAAAAAAGACTTGGAGCTAACAGAATCGTCATCAGAAAGTGATTTTGAGTATTACAAAAACCAGAGAGCGCTTTTGAACGATATCCGGCGACATAGGGTCGCTCGAAAGAAAAATCATCCAAATCGAGCTCGACCCATAGATAACTTAGACAATAGAAAACCCATAGACAATGTAGACGAGAGTCTAAAACCCATAGAGTATAGTTTTGGCGCGGGATTGGCTATGGCTTCAGTGTTGCAAGTGAATAATGCCAAGTTTTTGAATATTGAACAAGAGGAAGTTTTTAATGGGGATGGGGAGGTGTCGAATGATAGTGGAAATGATGAAGACGCCTAGTATTTTAACGGTTGCAATTGATATCGGAGAACAACAGAATGACACTTAGAGTATAGGTCGCGCCACGTAAAAAGAGCGCTGGCTGTCAAACTACGCAGTGGTAGATGATTGGTGGAGGTGTTGCGGCGCACTTCATACCATTGATTTAGCTAGTGCTATTGGCTCGTCAGCGAGTGAACACAGCCGCAAACATACCCCCGCTACTTCCCCGACCAAACTCTTTTTACGTGACGCGACCTATACCCGACTGCGCCAGAAGGAGGGTAATGGTTTTCGAGCGTAATGTATCCAAGTCCATTTCTTTGGCACGCCCCTACAGCCCAAACGGCTGCACTTATTCTATCAAAACTGGCCGTTATAATAACCAAGGACTCTATTACTACGAAGGACGATATAATATCGTCCTTGTTACTATTAAGTAATTAATGTTTAAAAGTATTTTTTTTTCTAGTCGATTTCTATTTCGCGGCGTATTGTAAATAGTTCTAATTTTTCATACTTAATTGTAAAACTGTTATAGTTGATAATAATTAAAATAATTTTGTTCAATAATTACCTATAATCGAAAAAAAGAATTAATAAATATTTCAATCATAATCTGCGTTTTTTTTCAGTATTTATATGACATTTATACATTTAAGGTTGTGGGTTTTAGTCTGTGCATCATATTATTCACAGCCTCTAACTAAACGGTGAAGGAAAACATCGTGACTCAAAACACCAGTAAGCTTTCCAATAAATCTGTTCCCGAACATTTCAACAACCAAATTAATTAAATGAAATATGATCACAACTGGTATCCCGGGAGCGGTAGACATTTCTTTCGGATTTTTAGGCAATTTTTAGATCTTTTTGAAGATGTCTAAGGGGGTAGTCAGAGGTATGTCCAAATACATACATATTTGGTACATGCCCACTCTTTCCATACGTGACAGGTTGCAAGCCCATCGACGCTATTAGAGAGCTAACTGGTTTCCTCACGATGTTTTTCTTCACCGTTATAAGCTCGTGTTAAAGCGCATATAAATTTTTGGAAACCAAATAAAAACACAACACTATAATCAACATTTTACTATGCATTATGGAAAACACTCTTCGCTTTCTTCTCCTTCTTCTTCTTATCCCGCTTGCGCTTCTGCTTCTCTGTGCTTCGCAGCAGCCGGGCGATCGCATCCTCCGACGCTTCTGTGCTTCCCTCGGTCGACGGCTTCACCTTTTTAGAAGGAGGCGCATCTTCGGACAGTTCTGTTTCCTTTTTGGGTTTGTCTCTGAAAAAGATTTATTGAAATTATTAAGTGTAAGTATATAAAAACACACTATTATGTATATAAAGGTGAAAGTTTGTGTGTGTGTAAGTGTGTTTGTTACTCTTTCACGCTCAAACGGCTGGATTTGAATGAAATGGGGTACCAGAATTGTTTATGGATACCATGGATTAAAAAATAGGCTACTTTTGATCTCGGTATTCCCACGGGAACGGAAACTAACCGCGGGGCGCAGCTAGTAAATCATTTCCACGACACAGGTTATGTTTTTTTCAAAGCTATTATGAATTGAACTGGGGCTTTATTCCCCAAATCACTTTATAAGAACGTAACGTGCAGTGACGTCATTTTGAAATACGAATCTATAGTGCCAAGGCTTGTTTTCTTAAAATGGTATTCTCCACGCTCTTTCACACAAGTCAAGTCTTGATCTTGAACGAATAGCCACTGGACTAGACATATTAAGTATAAGCGAACGTACCTTCACCGGTCTTGTCAGTAACCAGTCAAATTCTAGCCTTGGTCGTTTGTTTTTGCGTAAGTCTGAAGCACTTACTTTTCAATAAAACATCTCCCAAAAATGACTAAATGTTCAGTTAAATTGTGTAAAAACTATAGCGGCGGAAGCAGCACTACTTCTTTTCACATGTTAGGTACATTATTTTATTACATTAAGGTATTGTTATTAATCACTAAATAGAATCACATGTAGGTACCTACCTAAAATATAACTTCGTATTAGCCAACTTTATTTAAGGTGCATGTACGGGTGAAACTAGCGCCATGCGCCACCGCCTATTTTATTTTATTATTACGTTGAACAAAGGAATTTGAAAAAACTGAATGTACAGTTTGTGAAACCTATCATAAGCTTTTATTAATACCTATGTAATAGTTTCATTTTGTATAGTTTAGGAGAAATAGCGAAAACAGAGTTTGGTAGCTACCAAGTGCAAATTCGCTATGTATAATAAGTACCTATGTATGTAATTACAGATAAAATGTATCTATGTAGTTTATCAGTCATCTGGTTACCATAACACAAGCATTAAATTGCTTAGCTTGGGACTAGATGACGCCGCCGTGTGGAATGTCCAAGGATATTTATTTATTATTTATTTATTTATTTGTATTTTATGTCGGGTCCAGTGGCTACTTCGTTCATGGTCTTGATATTTTCGTAATTCGTTCAAAACCATACTTCCGCGAATGTTTTTGGAAAGATATTATAATTTTAGTTGATAGATTTTTTTGGTTTAAACCACATCATATTATAAGTAAAATAACATTGAATTAGATGATTATTAAATCACAATAATTATTAATTTTGTTGTTATTCAAAGTTTTGAGTCAAAAAATAATTATTTTAATTCATTAGGTACGTCCGACTAGTTCCCGGACGAATTGTCAAATGTCATAACAATTACCTACTTCAATCATTGATTAATTTTCATCGAAATTGCATTTTCTTTACCTAAAACTAGCAATGAAAATGTAAATTGTTCTTCGAAAACAACGCACAAACATAAGTAGGAGAGATTTAGGGTACCTATCATGATCCCAATCAATGGATCCTAAAATTGTAAATGTGTGAGCACTACCTAGAAGTGGTTTTAGTGATTGCGCGGCATCCTTATAGGCAAACTTGGGTAGCTTTGTACTTTATTTGAAGCTATCAAAAGTCAATTGGAAACGATTGGTTAGCACTATCAGCCAGCCTAGTGCAAGTCGCTTCATAGCGAAATTGGAGAGCACGTTCAATGTTGCTGCCAACCTACATTTCCTACTTCTCGTCTCGGCAAGAGAGTAATTAAGTCAGAGTTTTTTTTTATCAACCACATTTATTTCACAACCATTTATTATTAATTGCATTTGTTAGATCCATTACATCAGCGATCCTGTGAAAGAAATCTCATCATAGTGCTTTGTGAATAAATTTATAAAAAATGTGTTGTTTTTTTCTGGCAAAGCATAATATTTTATTATAGCACTTATTTTAGGTTATCTTGTTAGGATTACCGACTTGATTTATCTTTGTTGCCGACAAATATTCAATGATAGAATACGTAATATAATTTTATCAAAATACAATAAATAAATAATACCGTGCCGTCACTAATGTCAAGTCAAACCCTGACAATCAAAGAGAATATAAACACTACGTTTACTGACAATGTTCCCCGACGGCAAAAAGTCTCTCCTCCAATGAGGCTGCAGTGTAGATGATGTGACCAAAAAGGCGTTTATCTTAGTTGCCGCCTAAAACACCTATTCAATGATTTAGAACATTATTTGTCGTAAAAATAATATTGTTAAGCTATTGCATAGCTTCTATCGCGGGCCTTGAGCGTGGAGACCGAATACAGAAATTCCGTAACGAAAATAACCTAACACCCCGAAAAAATGCTATGCAATAGCTTTACCGCGGCAGTCTCCGAGTGCTACACGTCTTCTTTCACCATTGAATAGTTAAAATAACACAAATCTCATAATAAATATGAAAAATTGTACCGCGCTTCAGCAGTGTTTTTACAAAACACGGTATTAAGAAGCATGGAATTTTGACAGGTATTAACCTCGCCTAGTCGTGGCACAAAGAGCATGTAACGGTGGCATACAGAATTTGAAAATTCATGACATTGCGTATGTTATGTTTTCATTGGTCAATACCAATCTAAACGAGCCTAGGTGACATGTAAAATTGCACATTTTTGGATTTTGAATTTCGAATAGTCAATAAAGCACGTGTTTGAGTGAAGTTATGTTACTTTGTGCGCTGGGGAATAAAGCTCCTGAATGGAAACAAGTGTCAAAATTAAACATTATACCGACTTAAATTTCGTAAGAGACTAATTTGCAGTGAGCAGTCGAGTGATGCACGGCCGGATTCGAACCCACAACCTCAGATCGAAAGTCGAAGTACTTATATCTGCAAATATTTGTCTCGTGTCTGGGTGTTTTCTATGTACCAATATATTAAAAAAAAATTGTAGTATATCATTCACCTGGTTACCATAACACAAGCATTGCTTAGCTTGGGACTAGATGACGCTGTGTGTGGAATGTCCAAGGGTATTATTTATTTATTTATACACTTGGCCAACACGGCTTTCGTAAAAATATATACAAAATACAAAACAACTTAGAATCTCCTGCACATTAGTAAAGAAGTAGAGAAAGGGATTAGTAAGAATCTCCTTAGCATTTATAATATAAGTAAAGAAGTAGAGATAGGGATTAGTGAGTAGGATGCCTTCTTACTCACCCGACAGTCTCCATCCTATCGAAGAGTGCGTCAAGGTCATCGGGTATCTCCTCTTCCTCTTTAACTTCCTCTGCCTTGATCTCTTCTGCGTTCCGAAGTGGAGTGTTGCCTTCCGTCTGCGCGAGCAGAGAGGACAGCTTCGATGTTAGGTAATGCTGGAACAAATATTAAAATAATAATAAATAAATATTACATATGAAATATTATAACAACAACAACCATCATCCAAAGAGCGCAAAACGGCATTTTAATAAACCTATCCAATGCACCATGGTTTATAAAGATCGATGCTACACAACGAACTGGACACCAACACCGTCAGCGACGAAATAAAGCTGTATTCAGCAAAATATAAGAAACGTCTACACAACTACCCCAACTGTCTAGCTTCAAGGCTGACAACCATAAGCTACCCCAAAAGGCTAAAAAGACAACACATCATAGAACTCGATACATGATGGGAAACAAAGGGGGAAATGATCAATGGAACATTGCCCTGTAAAGCTCGACGCACTCCACAAACCTGCTTATAGTCAGAAGACTGATTGCAGATATAAATATAACAAAAAAAAAAAAAAATAACAACAACAACAAATAATTTATTTATTACTAGCTGCGCCTCGCGGTGTTACCCGCGGTAGTTTCCGTTCCCGTAGGAATACCGGAATCAAAAATAGCCTATTTGTTATTCCCGGTCATAAACTATGTATATTCCAAGTTTCAGCCAAATCCGTTCAGTAGTTTTAGCGTGAAAGAGTAACAAACACACTTACACACACACAAACTTTCACCTTTATAATATTAGTAGGATAGTAGGATTAGTAGGATTTTACAGTGTTAAACCACACTTAGGTATTGGAAATTTCATCGGTGCTTTAACCGATACAAAAATCATCTTACTAATAGTTTCAGGCCTCGGCTTAGAGGGTCCGTAGCCTAGTGGTCAGGCAGCTCGGCTTAAGAGCGATCGCTTGTATCTACGCAGGTTCGAATCCTGCCGGAGCCTTTAACTTTTAGTAAGATTTTTCATTTATAATGAAACAACAAATAAATATTACATATATTATTATTTTAATACTCATTCTGAGTTGATACAAGGGAAGCGAAAACAGAGTTTGGTGGCCACCAAGTGCAACTTCGCTACTCCTCCTAAACTATACAAAATGAAACTATTACAGAGGTATTAAAAAAAGCTTATGATAGGTTTCACAAACGGAACGTTCAGTTTCTTTAATTTCCTTTGTTGAACGTAATAATAAAAAAAAAAAAAGGCGGCGCTAGTTTGACGCATACATACACCTTAGGCTCAACTCACACCAAAAGAGCATCGAAGAGCAGCGAAGAAGAGCGCAGTTTCAGTGTCATACGAATTTCAACTCTATTTTCATTACTATAATACTTATTCGTATGACACTGAAACTACGCTCCGCTTCGCTGCTCTTTTGGTGTGAGTTGAGCCTTAAGTGCAATCGTTTGTATCTATGCAGGTTCGAATTAGAATCCTGCCGGAGCTGTTCACTTTTAGTAAGACTTTTAATTCATAGCTAGTACCTTATACAGCAGTTCCTTGGTATCATACTGGTGCACCCTGAGATGTCGGTCGAGGCTAGCGCTCAGCACCAGACGGTTGCTCAAGGCTACACAGGTTATGGCCCCACCCGCGCCTTGGTACCCTTTGTCCGGACGAGATGTGCGCAGGTCTACTTGGCGGAGCTGACCGCGACCGAAGCCTACTAGCACTTGCCTGGAACAATATTATAAACTCATAGATAGATAGATAGATAAACAATAAATAAATAAATATCCTTGGACATTCCACACAGCGTCATCTAGTCCCAAGCTAAGCAACTTACTGCTTGTATTATGGTAACCAGATGACTGATAAACTACATAGATACATTTTTTTGTAAATACATACTTAATATACATAGAAAACACCCAGACACGAAACAAATATTTGCAGATCATGCAAACATTTGTCCCGCAGCGGGGATCGAACCCGCAACCTCTGCGTCTCAGGCGGGCTTTCGCCCACTGCGCCACAGATGTCGTATCAATATTATAAACTCATAGATAGATAAACAATAGTGGCAATTCTGAGTGTCGCAAAAGCTAAACTAAGCTAACTAAAATTGTTGCCGTCCCTTTCATAGCGATGGAAATAAAAAGGATGGCAATAATTTTAGTTAGCTTAGTTTAGCTTTTGCGACACTCAGAATTGCCCCCAATAAATAAATAAATATCCTTGGACATTCCACACGGCGTCATCTAGTCCCAACAGCTAAGCAACTAAATGCTTGTGTTATGGTAACCAGATGACTGATTATAATTCTTCGATACATATTTTTTTTGTAATTACATACATATATAGAAAATTAACAATATGATAAACACATAGATAGTCATTGTCATACAAGCAACACAACAACTTACAGTTACATATTTATGATGACATAAATAAAATAAAATTACGTGTTTATTGTATGACTCTGGTAAATTATAATATAAAAAAAATATTATACTTTATTTATTTATATTTAAATTTATTCTCAATATAGAACACAAGTGGCAAAATTAATTTATTAAACTGACTTAAGTTAGACCTTTGCCCAGCAGTGGGACAGCATAGGTTAGAAAAAAAAAAAAAAAAAGTTTCGTAAGAGACTGGCAATGTGTTCTGGGACTGACAATTGGAATTGGAAACATACCGATTAAACCAAAGACGATTAATATCTAGAAGACAGACAAAGGCCATACACAAAATCGTAACCCTAAAAAATAGCCTGAAAACTCTAAAACATCAATTTTATCCAAGAAATTTCAATTACTTTCTAGTTAAAAATGTTTAAATATTGAATATTGTTGCTACCTACTACTAAGTATTGAAATTTCTTGGATAAAATTGATGTTTTAAAGTTTTCAGGCTATCTGGTACTGCGGGATCGGGTTACGATTTTGTGTATGGCCTTTGTCTGTCTTCTAGATATTAATCGTCTTTGGATTAAACTAATATGCACTGAGGAGTTTAGCTGTGATGCTACTGGTTGCCACTAGTAATTAATAACCCATCTATCTTAGCTTTGCTTACTGCGGTTAGATATTCGACATTTCTTCCATACAAAAAACTATCTAATTCCTTTAGAATACCTGTAGATGGCGCTAATCGGTGCTCTAACCGAAAAATATAATTTTACTGATAGTTTCGTCGTCTTTATGGCTTTGTGGCCGTGTGGTCGATGGCAATCAGGCTAAAGGATGATCGCTTGAATCACGCGGGTTCGAATCCCGTCGAAGTCGTAACTTTTCGTAAGATTTTTCATTTTCTTCATACAAAAAACGACAAAATAGCTACTGACAGTAAGAAAACCAAGATAGGTTATTGAGACTGGCCGTAAGCGAGCAACGAGAATTTTGTTGTAAAAAGCTATGACTCACCGTTCATTGAAACTGGGCACTATGCAGGTGGCAGGCATCCCGCCGGGGAACGTCACGCTCGCTACCGGGCGACGCTGCGCCCGCGTGTCGTATAACCTACACACGGAAATAAACCATTGCAAGAAATATTGTAGGTTCAAGATTTATACTGTTAGGACTTTACGTTTATTTATTACTAGATGAAAACCCGGCTTCGCTCGGGTAAAATGTGACTCATACATAGGTAGGTACCTAATACCTGAGCCTAATACACATCTAGGTACAAAATATAGGTAGGTATAATGTTTCTGTAGTCATCGGTTCTCAAGGAATATTAAAGGTAAGCAAGGCATCAAAAATCTCTCTCCCTCTCCCTCTCCCTTGGCATTCGGCCAATCTCAGGTTTTAAGAAAAAATACATATAAACGCATTCTATAAAATGACCAAAACAATAGCTTTGCGAAACGACTGAAAAATAATATTTTTTTATTCGCCTAATGTTTATGGTAAGTATTCAACGTTTACTTACACAATCAAAGAGTCTTCTTCTTCTTCTTTATTTGGCTTCGCCGACCTTTGCCACGCATTTAGCCACTACCATGTCATTATAATTCAAGTTAGTAAAGTCAAGTCAAAGTCATAGTCAGTCAGCGTCAGTAAAGATGTGGGAGGGACTTTTTGACGGTTATTTGAGATGTCATGTTGTTTTTTTTGTTTTATTTTTCTAAACTTGTGTTTTAGCGAATGTTAATGTGTAATAATGGTGGATTATTAACTGTTGAGTGTTCGTGAACGTACATAAGTGTGGGCAAATGAAACAAAACTGGATATCATTGCATTTCGAGTTCTCTCAAAAAGTCCATGTAAGTAATGCTTCATTATAGAGCCCACACACATCTTTACTGACGCTGACTATGACTTTGACTTGACTTTACTAACTTGAATTTGATTATAATGACATGGTAGTGGCTAAATGCGTGGCAAAAGCCAGCGAAGCCAAAATAAAGAAGAAGAAGAAGAAGATGTGGGATCTTTACTGAAGCATTACATGGACTTTTTGAGAGAACTCGAAATGCAATGATATTCAGTTTTGTTTCATTTGCCCACACTTATGTACGTTCACGAACACTCAACGGTTAATAATCTACCATTATTATCTTTGCAAAACGACTGAAAAATACTTAATCTTTTTTATTCGCCTCATGTTTATGGTATTCAACGTTTCGTTTTACACAATCAAAGAGTCAGTTCTTTGTAATGGACACTTTTTTTTTCTTTTTTTTTGGCTTCGTAGCCACTATCATGTCATAATTATATTTCAAGTTATGATATAAAGGTACTTACACAAATACAAATTATATACTATGATACATACGTATACATAATATCCCACCCATTCCCTTGTGCCTCAGTAAAGATGTGGGTCTTTCTTTACTGAAGCATCACACGGACTTTTTGTGAGAACTCGAAATGCAACTTGCTAACCAGTTTTGTTTCATTTGCCCACACTTATGTACGTTCACGAACACTCAACGGTTAATAATCTACCATTAATACACAATGTAAACATTCGCTAAAACACAAGTTTCGGAAAATCAAACAAAAAGAAAAAAAAAGCCAATGGACACTTTAAAAATGAATGGCGCGATAGCATTTTATTTTCTTTGGGCGCGCGACGTCTACCTACTCAAGATGTCAATGTCATAATATATCCGGTGTCGTGTCAGTGACGTTTGCTCGAGTATCCAGTGTTCAATGGCGACTGCGATTTGTCATAATCATTAGAATTTAACAAAATACTCGACAATCCGAATTTTGCGGATATATGTTGTCGATTCGAAATCAATGTTTTTTTATGTTTTATTATTCTGTTATAGTTTCAATCGAGTCTACCGTACCCCTTGACGAAACTATTAGTTAAAAGATTCTCTAAGCGCGATAGTGATTTTATTCTCTTTGGGCGCGCGACGTCTACCTACTCAAGATGTCAATGTCAGTCATCCGGTGTCAGTGACGTTTGCTCTTGTCAATGCGTTTGCTCGAGTGTCCAGTGTTCAATGGCGACCAAAATGGCGACTGCGATTTGTCATAATCATTAGAATTTAACAAAATACTCGACAATCCGAATTTTGCGGATATATGTTGTCGATTCGAAATCAATTATTTTTAGTGTTTTATCATTATTTTATGGTTTCAATCGAGTCTACCGTACCCCTGCACGAAATTATTAATATAGACTAGCTGCGCCTCGCGGTGTTACCCGCGGTAGTTTCCGTTCCCGTGGGAATACCGGAATTAAAAGTAGCCTATGTGTTATTCCCGGTCATAAACTATGTATATTCCAAGTTTCAGCCAAATCCGTTCGGTAGTTTTAGCCTGAAAGAGTAACAAACACACACACAAACTTTCACCTTTGTGTAATGGTAACCAGATGACTGATATATTATTTATTTTTTGTAAATACATGTACATATTACATTATTATAGATAGAAAAACATCCAGACCCGGAACAAATATCTGCAGAACATGCAAACATTTGTCCTGTGAATGAATGCAACTCTCTTACCTGACATATCCATGCCTCGAGCAGACCGCAGCCAGGGCTCCATCACATCCCGGCAGGAAGCACAGCCCGGACACCCAGACCGGCTGCCTGAGCTGCAGCCAGTCATTGGCCAGGTTCTTGGCTGCGAAGAGGGGCTCAGGTGTGCCTATTCTCCAGATCTTTAGGTCATTCTCTTCACCACCTTCAAGAAGACAAAAAAAATTAATGATCACGACTGTATCCCATCTTCTTTTGAAGATGTCTATGGGGGTAGTCAGAAATATGTCCAAAAACATTTTTGTAAAGTTAACAAAAGTACATGCCCACATCTTGCAAAAGTTAACTTTCCATATGTGACAGGATGCATACCTTCATGAAGAAGAGAATATAATCACAACTAAGTAAGTTCGTATGAGCAAGTGGCCAACTTTAATGACGGAGTTTTTAGGCCGCCTTAAGGCCTCCGTCATGGCTTAACGACTTTAAAATCCGGGACCGAGGGGAGTCCGTAGCTACTGTGGTCACCAGTTGTAGTGGATAGCCAGATTAATTACCCACCAATAGTTGCGTCATTGACCAACAAGCCGGGACTGACAATTTAACGTGCCCTCCAAAGCACAGAACCGCTCAGATATAAATGCCACTTGCCCCATCCAAGTTGTGACCGCTCAGAACATTGCTTAACTTCGACGATCTATTAAGAACGTCTTAGCTTCGCCACGAGCGCTTAGTCAATTGTATACCTGTAGCAAACATGGTAGGATCATCATCCAGAACCTTCATAGTATCCAATTTGCCACCCGTCTGCACCTCATACTCGTGTTTCTTGCTCCATATCCTCACAACTCCCGAGGACGTGGCAGCAAGCAGCTTCCGCTTGCATCTTGCGAGACCTACCACGTGGCCGGGGGCAAAGTCTGCAGTGTGCGTCGCTGTTATACCATCTGTTGTGGAGTACACTTGGATCTGGGAATAAAATTAAGGGAAAAGAAAATATTTATTAATATTATAATAAGCCCATTGTGTCCCAATGTTGCAAAGGTCAAAAAGCATGTCATGAATATTTAGAACATTTTTTATTAAATAGATGTGTTCATGAAATAATAAGAATCCTAAAAAAATTTGTATACATGCAAATGGGGATTGTGATGACTCCACCTAGCGTGGGATAAGGGCAAGAAAGTGATGATGATTGAAATGGGGATTTGTTTGTTTAATTGTTATTCTTTTACACCTAGTATTTATAAGATATCATGAAAACATCTAGAGGGGACTACTTGGGCGGATTTCACAATCGTTGTACGCAGGGAAATTGCATGTCCTATGACTTCTAACTGGTTTATCAGTGACGCATTGCTTCAAAACACGTGTTTGTAACAAATAAATTGAAACGTTATATAATAAAGTATTAAAAAACACATTTATAATAACTGCAAAGCCTCAATCCGATTAAATATAAATTAAATGAAAAAAAAAACATGCTAAATCTCACATGTCCACACCCACATTTTCAGATTCAAGATGAAAATTTGTAATGTTGTGCTTCTCTTTGATATTGATACGATTGTTATTTAAAAAGATCATATGTCCAAGATATTAGATTCAACTTAATTACTTGGTGGTTAGAGTAAAATATTAAAATAAAACACAATATTAATCCGACTCTAAAATCCGTTCACGCGGAAATTCCACAATACGTCACTGCGTGTTTTTTCATGTTCGAATGAAAAAAGTATTATAGCTGGGATTTATTTTAATAAAAGGCAATATTCTAAGCCTAAAATTAACTTCTACATTTCATTTTGGACAGCAATTTAGTCAGAAAACTGAGCAAAAAGCGTGAACCGTCACGTGGCACAAATTGTAATTACATTACGAACGACTGTTTTTAAGGGTAATACTCCTGTTTGAAGTCGATTTCTTTAGGTTATATGGTAGATTTTTTATTTAGTAATGGTATAATATGAGTAGAATATGCAAATTCTCTTTAGTTTAGGAATTATTTTCAATAATTCCCGACCGGGTAGACATACGTCACATCTATTACGTAACGTATTGTATAAGGGATCGCAAAAAGTGATGTAATGGAATTCATAAGCACCGTGTACAATGTATAACAAATATTTCTCATTTTTTAAACTTGATTCAGTCCAACTGTTTTCTATAAAACTGAAAACCAGTTTTAAAGATTAAATAAGAACAGAAGACGGTAGTTTCAAAATGTATACCTACCGTCTACTGTTTTTATGTTCGTGTTATTCAGATTAAAATATTAAAAGAATGAGTTTCGGTAGTTTTGAAATGAAATATGGTAAGTAGAGTGGTAGGAACGTTTTTTAAGAGGGATTGCCATAAGTACATTCTATAAATATATCATCATTTACTAACACTTGGTACCTTATACGTAGATGTCACCATAATTATAGTATATTTCATCTATTCCATCTACAAGACTACAAGATGTTAATTTAATTAGATTGTTATAAAAAAATGTAGACTAAGCTTAATAGTTCCTATACGTCATATCTCATTCCTTTTACGTTACATGTCCTACTTTGGTTGTGTTATTTAAACTGTTTAATTTTGTATAATTATAGGTAATATGCGGCGCCAGGTTACGAAACAAAAGGATAAATAGGCACTTGTTTAATTTTTCACATATTTATATCATTATCTGGCGTATGAACCGCATAAAAGACCTTGGTGTAAGGGCTAAGGTACCAAAAAGTGACGTAATTTTGTTTAGTGCTCCAAATTACAATTAATTTAAACTGCTTAGGTTTTTATCACACCTATAACAGAAGCGAGATTATATATAAAATTAAAATAATTAATGCCGGTATCAATACTACAGGCCACTTTTATTTTATAGGTAGGTTTATTTGGTGACGTAATGGAAGTTCTCATGGACCGAGCACACATTGAGCTTCAATTTATGTGAAAACTAATGAATATTTAAAGTAAAATGTTATATTTTCCTATAGTCTCATTATTACTTAATCAAATAAAACACACTTTATCCTAAAATAAATACTTTTAAAAATGTGGAATTCCATTACATTACGGACAACTTTCTAGAAATCCGCCCACTTACAGATAAAAAACCATTAGGTAAGTATTATTTCTTTTATTATTGCAATATAATATCTACAATTTAGGTTTCGGCGCAAGAGAGCGCATAGATCTCTAGTCTCAGCTATAGGTACAGAAGTGTATTCGTGTAGGTACCTGCTGGTTCTTTTTGCCGATAAGTATCTCGGTTTGTTCATGATTTCCCCACTGTAAACAAGTGATGCAGTCATCTTTCTGCAGAGTTTTGATGTCCACTAGGTTTTCGATGCACTTTTTACTGTTTTTTGACTTCTCTGTGTAGTATTTTACATCTGTAAATAGTCCAAACAGTTATTGAGACACCGAGTGGATGCACACAAAATTATAGCTGTAATCCTGATTCATGGACTAACTTACGTTTGAATGACCCTATCCTGCTGCCGACAAAAACATCTACTTCGTGATTTGCTGTAATAGTCATGATTATGGTATATAATTACTGAGTAATAAATGTATCTTCTTTCATTGCTTTTGTAACCAAACAAACAGTGGTGAATTTTAACGAAGAAAGAACACGTGAAAATTAAAGTTGACATTGACTATGACTTGACTGACTGACATAATAAAATATTGACAGTATAGTATGAGTATGACACTGACATGGATGTATTACTAGACAAGTGAGCACTTAGATCATTGACATTAACACACTAGAACACATATTGGTCATAATGGTCTGTAGTTATATTTTTGGTAATGTATTTATTGCATAGAGAAAGGAAAGGATAAGAAGGAGAGGAGATACTTCTTCTATAATCTAATGACTTGTTTGTTGAAATAAATAAAATAAAATGACAATAGTGGCAATTCTGGATGTCGCCAAAACTTAACTAAACTAATTTAACAGCACTACCACAATGAAAGGGACGGCAACATTTTGAGTGCTGTCAAATTAGTTTATTACGTTTTGGCGAGAATTGCCACTGTGCGTTTAGTTTTTTCGGACGGATTTTTATGATAAGTGGATTCCGGACCTTTATAACTTCACCGGGCGCGTTTAGTTTTTCTAAGGATGGATTTAAAATAAATGCAAATGACGTCCAAATAGCACTAACGAAACGTTTATGACCTATCTTGAAATAATTATCTTACGACATGCATAATGTAAATATGCAATGTAAATAATAGGTACTATATTTTATTAATATTATAACGGAGCTTCTGAGCTGAGCTGAGCTGAGTTGAGTAAATATTGAAAAGGACAGAAAATTAGTACCACCACAGATAAAAGAATACTAGTAGTACCACCTAATATTCTATAGGTACCTTTTATATAAAAAATAAGAACTTTTTGTTTTCCAAATTTGCTTAAAAGTAGTGTTTACAGTAGGCATGAAAATTATTGCTACTTTTAAATAATAATTAGAATGGTAGTGGGGGCAATTCGGAGTGTCGCAAAAGCTAAACTAACCTAACTAAAACTATTGCCATCCTTTTCATTTCCATCGCTATGAAAGGGACGGCAACAATTTTAGTTAGCTTAGTTTAGCTTTTGCGACACTCAGAATTGCCACTAGTATTTAGCTAATTAACGTGAATTAGCGTGCCAAAATAATCGGACTACTTACGTTAAGCCGCTACATTTGCCATTGCTACTGCCTGCTAATTTTAACGTATATGTCACGCCACGTAAAAAGAACGCTGGCTAAACTGCGCAGTAGAGGATGATTAGTGGAGAGGTAACGCGGTGCACTTCATTCATACCATTGATTTAGCGAGTGCTAATGGTTCGTCAGCGAGTGAACACAGGCGCAAACAAACCCCCGCTACTTCCCCTCAGCGCTCTTTACGTTGCGCGACCTATATCGGGCAGAAATAAATGAACGGCAAGGGCGGATCCAGCTTTGGTGCCAGGGGGGAGGGGGGTCACATAGTCGTGGTCAAGTCACAAGAAGTTATAATTTAATTTTTATAATCATACATAAAAGTAAAAAGTAGGTAAGTACTTTGTTAATGTAACAATAATGTATAGTCTGGCAAAAACTGGTAGAAATGGCAACTAAAATTTTATTACTTTGGAAACCCTTTCTCTTTCTCTAGGTACTAATCTATGGTAAAGTACAGGTTTCTTGTATATGGTACAGGTTCCGAAGACGTCAGTCAGAACTCAGAAGTAATACAATTATATTGGAATTTTAAAGTTTTTTAACATAATACTATGGTATTTACATAAAATCTATATTGTGGAGAAAAAATATATTCTTACTTAAACCATTACCTATGTTTAACAATTTTAATTAGGGCTCATGACCCCGATGCCCCCTCCCCCCCTGGATCCGCCCTTGATGTAGCTTTAGCGCGTTAAGTCGCTACATTTGCTATTGCTACTGCCTGCTAATTTTAATTAGCGTATCGGGCAGTAATAAATTTAGCGTTAGCGCGTTCTCAGATATTTAAATTTTTTAACATAGAGCACTGCCGATGCCGCTGCAAATTTTGTAGTAGCGGGCTTTAATTGTGATTTAACTTTTAACGTTATATTTAACATTTCTATTGATAATTTGTTCCATGCCTAGTTCACAGAGAAAGTAAGCACTACCACGTGACGTACTGACGTTCTGACGTGGTCTCTTCAATCTTCCTAGGACGTGGTATGGTTGGTATTGGTAGCAAAGAGATTCATGCTCTTTGTTGAAGTGAAGAGAATAGGTATAGTACGTAGTTGGTAGTGGTTGGTTGGTGGTTGGTAGCATGCTCTTTGTTTGTTACACAGCATTGTATCTTTCCTTCTTCTGAGTTACACAGTGTTACATTACAAATTACATTCTCTTTGTGCGTAGATTGCATTGCAATTTGCAATAGACGTAGTTATTAGTGTTTTATTCTCTTTTTGATTGCAAATTGCAATTTAAAATTACATGCTCTTTGTTAAAAACAAACACTGCAGCATTGCCTGGCATTGCCCTTCGTATTGATGATACAAAAAGATAAATATTACTTATTTTCATTCTAGAAGTAATAGGAAAATGGAATTCGAAGAAATTTGCCGAACATGTCTTGGAAGCACATCTTTGAAGCCTATTTTTAAGAATAAAGAACACCATGAACGCTTTTCTTTAGCTTTGGCAAATACTACTGGATTAAAAGTAAGTAGCAATAAGCTTGTGTACCTACCTAACATGCTTGTGACATAACCATATTCAGAACAAATAAATAAATCTTTATCTTTATCTTTATCTTTATCTTGCATTTATAAGACGTACCTACACAGGTACCCACCCACACTGGAAATTACTTACCTACTCACGTAAACATGTCATTGACTTCAACTGGATATGAGTTGATTAAGGTTACCTACTCCTCACAGACACCCTGTGAGACGATATTTTTACGTGTGTAATAAGTATCTATTAAACCATGTGTCTAACATATAATTCAACAAAATATTATACATTTAATGTCAAGTACAATAAGCTCATAGAAGATTTGAAAGGAAACATTTTATTTTCAGGTGGAACTAGATGATGGATTGCCTCAGAACATCTGTATAGAATGCATGTCACAAATTAACGCTTCTCTTAAGTTTAGAGCGAAATGCAAAGATGCTGAAGCACAACTTCTGCAAATATATCAAATAGAAACACTAGATACTTCTTTTGAAGATGATAACAAAGAAGATATAGTAATTGACAATGAGAAAAAAATTGAGTCTGAATTTTTGTATGTGAAAACGAAGATAGACATTGCAGACAATGGTGACGATAAATCAATGGTAGATTTGAACGGAACAAAATTTTTCAATTTAGGGGGTTGTTTAGAAAACACAGACAGTACATCTTGTGACATTAAACCAGAGAATATTACCATTTTAGAAAACAAAGTCTTAGACGTCAAAAATTACAAACGAGAACGATCCAAAAACAAAAACAAAGAAGAAATTGAATCAATCGATTCAATTACAAATGAAGATGATTCATACAAAATTGAGTTAAGAGACAGTGATGCATTTTTCACGGACATAGACTCAAATTATGCAATCCTAAGTGAAGTTAAGACTGAAGAATTGGACTTAGAAGTAGCAAACAATAGGGTTAAATGTAGAATATGCAAACAAAATCTGTCTGTCCGTAGCATAGATGCTCACATGAATAAAAAACACCCTGGTGCAGACGAACGGAAGGCGAAATGCGAGTTATGTGATGAATATGTCTTAAAGACAAAGTTGAACCGACATAGAACTATGGTGCATGGAACTGAATGTACTAAATGTATTGTAAGTTTTTCTCTGTACAATTAATAGTAGGAATGAAAAATCTTACTTAAAGTTAAAGGCTCCGGCAGGATTCGAACCTGCGTAGAACAAGCGATCACTCTTTAGCTGAGCTGCCTGACCTGTAAGCCTAGGCTACGGACCCTGTAAGCCGAGGCCTGAAACAATTAGTAAGATGATTTTTGTCGGTTAAAGCACCAATGAGCGCCATCTACAGGGATACTAGAATATCACCTGCTCATTGATAAGTGTGGTTTAACCCTGTAAAATAATAAATAAACTATAATAGTAGGAACTCATACTAACCTATGTTTTTAACTTCGTTCGTTCGTATGAGCAAGTGGCCAACTCTGGTGACGGATTTTAGGCCGCCTAAAGGCCCCGTCTTGGCTTAACAACTTCAAAAGCCGGGACCGACAATTTAACGTGCCCTCCGAAGCACGGAAGCGCTCAGCTGTTAATGCCACTTGCGGTCACCCATCCAAAAGTCAAGCAACATTCTGAGTAGTCACTACTGTAACCACTCAATCTTGCCGCGAGCTTGTTGTTTGTTTTCTGATTTTGTTACCCGCGGTGAATAGCTCCCGTTCCCGTGGAAATACCGGGATCCAAAGCCTATGTGTTAATCTAGGATATAAGCTACCCTGATACCAAATTTCATTAAAATCCGTCCAGCCGTTTGAGCGTGAAGGAGTAACAAACATACACACACTTGCACACAAACTTGCACCTTTATAATTATTGATTAATGATTATTGATTAATGATTAATTTAAATTGTGTACTTCTTGTCACGCAGTACTGCAACATGGAATTCAACAACAAGGGCTTGTTAATTGAGCATGTAGTGTCGTGTTCTTATAAGAGGTCACGGAAACTGGACAAGGTATGTACAAATTTATAAATTCACTAGTTTACTCGCCCGCGGCATCGCTCGCGTTGATAAGATGTAGCCTATGTTCATTCGGAAAGTCCATGCTACATATTGGTGAACGAATTTTTGAAATCGGATGAGTAGTTTCGGAGATTACCCCAAACATACAAACAAACAAACAAACATTACCTCTTTATAATATTAGTATAGGATATACTTAAAACGGGTCATATTCTATGTGAAGATGTTATAAAAAAATCATTGTCAATAACCCGTTTTATGTGTTTGTAATATTCAAAACCTTGACCCTCTTATTAATAAACAAAGATCAACGAAGTATCTAATTTGAAGTTTTATTTGTATCTTTATTCTGTGTACAATAAAGTGCTAATTCGTTCATTCACTGACGTTCTTTGTTAATCTTCGTTTATTATGGGGTTATAGCATCGAGTTACTATACTAAAGAGTCACAATCTAATAGCTGACAACACTTAAAAAATGTCATAGCAAATTCAATGTTCTACAATGACATTTGTCATTTGAATGTAGACGTTAGTCGTTTGTTTTAATGTTCAATGTCGCTTGTACGCAAAAAATTAAAACTCTGCACACTACGTAGAGTGCGCCGAGTTTTGGCGCGGACATTTTATTTGTCTAATTGTGGCTCTTTAGATTGTACCTCAATGGGTTATAGTTTAAAAAGTTTTATGTAAAATGTATTTCTTCAGGTCAAGAAGATGAGCGAGTGTGACATTTGTCACAAGACGATGCAGCGAGCTAGTCTGAGGATGCATCAGAAGATAGTGCACGCGGGACTGGGGCCCATCTGCGACGTAAGTTAGCGTTCAGTGCCAACACGAGAGCAAGTTGGCTGAGGAAAATGTGTTAAAAAGTTGGCAAGCTAAACTGCCCCTGGATTGTGTTCGACTTGTCTCTGATTGTATCCAAGTTGTATCAAAGCAAAAATCACAGTAAATCGCGAAAATAACTGTCATATTAAAGGCTGATTAACGGCCGGTTTCAATATTAAACTTACGTATCGTAGATTGATCGCCATAGCAACTTTGTTTAAGGGTAACAACCCATGTTTTTTTTTTTAATTAGCCTATATCATCCCACTGCTGGGCAAAGGCCTCCCCCAATTCCTTCCAACACTCGCGATCACTCGCCACTGCCCACCAGTCTTACCTAAATGTATCAAGGTCGTCACGCCAACGTTATATCTGCAGGCACCCATTGTGTGACGACTCCTGCCCACCTGTCCATACCCATAAGTAAGTAAGTTCGTATGAGCAAATGGCCAACTCTGGTGACGGAGTATTTAGGCCGCCTTAAGGCCTCCGTCATGGCTTAACGACTTTAAAAGCCGGGACCGACAATTTAACGTGCCCTCCGAAGCACGGAAGCGCTCAGATATAAATGCCACTTGCGGTCACCCATACAAGTTGTGATCAATATCAATAATCACCCATCCATACTCATACGGCTGGTTGATGGAAAATAAAAACTTTTTCTATTCTACTATTTTGAGATGGCGGGACGAACTAGACGTCTTTGAGAGGGACTGACGGACGAAGGCACTGGATCGGCGTGACTGGCGGAAGTGGGGGGAGGCCTTTGCCCAACAGTGGGACAGTATGGGCTAGTAGTAATAGTAATAGTAATTCTACTATTTTATTATTTGTGTGCAGCACTGTGGGCGTAAGTTCGGCAACAATCTGCGTCTGTCTGAGCACCTGCGCGCGCGTCACGGACATGACAAGTACGAATGCGATCACTGCGCCTTCTCCAGCGCCACGCTCGCTGCTATGAGGGTAATGTACTTGGCTTAGAACTCCCAATATCATACTACTACCACAGATTATATAATACACTAGTACAGATGCTTCATGTAGAACATTGAAAACAATCCTAAATTTGCGGGCAATTCGTCGGGCTATCCCGTTTTACATGTGTTTCTGAGTCAGCGCCATCTAGCGTTCATGTCATGTAATTTTATTTTATTTTGTAGAAATTGATCTAGGAAATAAAATAATGGGATATTTTATTTCGTTATATTGAAAAAAATATATTTAAAACACAAAATGTATGATTCTGGCATAATTTTGGTGTATACATGAATTTCCAGAGACATTATTTCGAAATCGCAACACGTTAACGCTATCTATTATTATTTTTTGGAACTGTAAGCGTTTTATAAGGAAATGATACCCCATGGCTTAACATTGCTTATGACAACATCTGTAGCTCAGAAAGTAAAAATCATTTATTTCTGTAGGACCCATTGAGGTACAATCTATAGAGCCACAATCAGACAAATAAAATGTCCATTCCAAAACTCGGCGCACGCTACGTAGTGCGCCGTTATGGCACACTCTTAAGAGAGCGCCATAATTATGCAAATTAGTCGTCGAAATCCTTATCGAAATCCTATGAGATGCAGTATATGTGAAAGCTACGACCTTCATATTTAGGGAAATGATACTTTGAACTTTTATCTTGCGTTATGTGTTTTAGAAACACGATTGGTAAAAGTTTTCTCGATGATATATTTTTTGAAAAATACATGTTTTTCACACATTTTGCTATTTATCTCAGGAATAGAACTCTATTTTTGTTGATTTTATGTTTTGACATACAACCTAGAAGTGAGAATTATTTAAAATAAATAAATAATTTTCACAAAAAAAAAAAAAAAAAAAAACCTTGAAGTACCTATTTATTTAGTTCTGAGTTTTAATTTTTCGATTGCTTGTTTAATTAACTTGTACTTATAAAAAAACTGTTTTTTCGCTATAAATTATGTTGCGTGTCTATCGTTCTGTTCTTCTCACTCACGAGTAAAAACATTCGCTCTCCCGCTCATTCCTCGGCGTTATGGCACACACTTAAGAGCGGTCAACCCGGCTCAGCTTTCATACAAACGCTCGTACGTAATTATGCCGTTATAACAGATCTTTCTTTTAAACTTTTGGACTAATAGGTATCTTGTGCACTATATCTAGGTTTCTATTGAAACTAAAAATCAAAATTTTGAGAAACAAATTCAGTATAAGCTTCCAAAAACCTGCTTTTATCATAAATTTTACCTTAACTTTGGCCGTTCATAATGTACTCATAAATTGTAAACGTAAAGAAAATATTGTCATAGAAACCTTGCAAATCTTATGGAGATTCTAAATGACTAATATTTATTTTACAAACTTGTAAGGCTTACTGAAAAAAACGTATTTCCTGGAACACTTTTTATGAAATTTCCGCACACTATTTTTCGAGTGAGCGAGTGAGCGGCGAAAGTACCTACTGAATGCCGAGCGCTGAGGCGCTATCTCTCTTTTTTCGCTTTGCTTCTTTTTCTAGCATTGCGCTGGATGAAACAACAAGCTTTTCAGCTATGCCCGCGTCGATGATAGACGCACCGGGAAGGGCCACCTTAACCTTACTGCCATAACCACTCGGCCACGAATCCTATGACGCCGAAGCCGAGTAGTAAGGCAGCCCGGCTTAAGGGTGATCGCTTGTATCTCGCGGGTTCGAATCCCGTCGAAGCCGTAAAACTTTTAGCAAGATTTTTCATTTTAAAATACCTAAGTCTGGTTTAACACTACAATCAAAAATATTTATAGGTTTTTCATTTGTTCGTTCGTCCGTTCTAAAAGTTTACGGCTTTCACGGGATTCGAACCCGCGTGATACAAGCGATCGCCTTTTAGCCGGGCTGCCTTAACCAAAGTGTTTTGTGTACAGAACCACGAGCGTCGTCACCGCGGCGAGAAGCCGTACGAGTGCGAGGCTTGCGACGCGCGCTTCCACGCCTCCTACCTACTGGCTCAGCACAAACAGACGCATCGCATCGACAAGCCTGCTAAGGTAGCCTGCTAATGGTGTCAATTCTGATGTCAATTCTGATGTCGCCAAAACTAAACTTTTTTTTTTTACAATATACATTGACGACCACTGTGGGTGAAAACCCGTCGAGACGCAGAGGTTGCGGGTTCGATCCCCGCTGCGGGACAAATGTTTGTATAATCTGCAAATATTTGTCTCGAGTCTGTGTGTTTTCTATGTAATATATGTACTTATGTATTTACAAAAAAAAAATGTATCTATGTAGTTTAGCAGTCATATGGTTACCATAACACAAGCATTAAGTTGCTTAGCTTGGGACTAGATGACGCTGTGTGGAATGACCAAGGATATTTATTTATTTATTTATTTCCAGTGTGACCTCTGCCCTGCAGCTTTCAAAGTCAACAACGGTCTTCATATGCACAAGGCCTTAGTTCACAGCAACTGTACATATCAGTGCACGCTCTGTGAGAAAGAATTCCGCTGCAGAAATTATGCACTTCGACATCTCCGCACTGTGCATGGATATAGTGACTTGAAGAGCTGCGAAATAGAGGATACAAATGCCATGAAAATAGTGTAAATAAAAATCATTGAGATGTATAAAGCCACAATCAGACAAATTAAATGTAAACGCCAAAACTCGGCGCACGCTACGTAGTGCGCAGAGTTTTTCTTTTTCGCGTACAAGCGACATTGAACATTACAACAAACGACATAACGTCTACATTCAAGCGTCATTGTAGAACAGAGTTTGGTGGCCAAGTACAACTTCGTTATTCCTCCTAAACTATACAAAATGAAACTATTACATAGGTATTTAAAAAAAGCTTATGATAGGTTTCACAAACTGTACATTCAGTTTTTTAAAATTCCTTTGTTCAACGTAATAATAGAATAAAATCGGCGGTGGCGCTAGTTTCACCCATACAGGCACCTTAATACATCTCAATGATTAAAATACAAGATTGTCTTTTTTAAACTTTCGCGGTCAGAACACATAAAACATATGTGTCCCACCAGTGGGACAAGTGGGACCACGGTTCCGGAGTGATGCGAACGGGTATTTATCATGAATTTTATCTTTAATATTCGCCCGACGTTTCGGATTGCACCAGCTGTGGTCGCGGGAAGACAAAAAAATTCGTGATAAATACCCGTTTGCATATGTTTTATACAAATACAAGAAAAAAGATGTATCAAGAGATCGCTTCTTAGCGTTAATACCGCCCAATACTAGATCTTAAGTTTTTACTAGTTCTTAAGTGTTATTTTGTAAATGTAAATTAAAGTATTTTCAATAATAATTCATCGTTTATTTTGGTGGGACCTCAAGTATCATGGCGGGAGCAAGCAACATGCCCCGCGTCACGTACAATGTTGCGGGGCATGTTGCGGGACAAAATGTTCCCTAGTGTATCCTTGGCTCAAAAATATCAGTTTCGTCTTAAATGCTAGGTGATTCTAATGCCTGTTCCAACGCGACTCCCTATACCTATGTTTAAATCCTTAGTATAGGTACCTAGTATTCTTTTATCTGTGGTATAGGTCGCGCCACGTAAAAAGAGCGCTGGCTGTCAAACTGCTCCGTGGTCGATGATTGGTGGAGAGGTGTTGCGGCGCACTTCATACCATTGATTTAGCGAGTGCTATTGGTTCGTCAGCGAGTGAACACAGGCGCAAACATACCCCCGCTACTTCCCCGACCGAGCTCTTTTTACGTGACGCGACCTATACCTTAGTACCTGGATGACCCAGATGACCGGTCCGGTTTTAGTTGCCTGAAAACACGGATAAATAAAACGATATTTTCTAAAAATCGTACCTAGTTAGATCGATTTATCGCCGAAATCCCCTGCATGCTAAATTTACCGTCCGACCCACCTTCACACTGAGCCATAACACTAACCTGTAATCAATCCACCCAGATCGAAATCTGTTGGTTAGGTTATGTTTGAACAGTGACCAGCAACGCGCGAGGCGAGCCGCGGCAGCGGCCGCCGAAGCGCCAGAAATACTTACGTTAAGCCCTGAAATTATATTAGTGTTAAGGCTGGGAAAGTAATTTCCCTACCTTAACACTGGTGTGAAGGCTCAGTGTGAAGGTGGGTCGGACGTCCTAAATTTCATGAAAATCGTTGGAGCCGTTACCGAGATTCAGATTTAGGTACTTACAGGCAAATTTTTGGCCGCCCTTTTCTTTATAGGTTTTGTTCTTAGGGTGTCAATTCAGATGTCGCCAAAACCAAACTAATTTGACAGCACTAAAAATGTTGCCGTCCCTTTCATAACGATCGAAATGAAAGGATGGTGTCAATTTTAATGCTGTCAAATTATTTTAGTTTTTTGCGACATATTTCATATTTCTTTATTCATTAACAATCATACAAATTGTGTCTAAATTTTTGACATCTGAATTGAAACCATTAGCAGTGATGGATTGCAGTTATATTTTATGTTTTTTTAAGTCGTAAGTAAGTAGGTACCACCTATTTAATTAAATTTGTAAGTAGATTACTGATGTCTACTTACATATTACATGCCATAACAGTCTTACACAATATACTTGTGCTCTCCAAAATATATCTAAGCGCAAAAAAACACAGTAGATATAACAAATAATCAATTGTTTATTGATACAATAAATCCAATAATAAACTACATTTTAAGATTAATTAATTGGTCATATTATTCGATGGTTAATTCATAAAAATAAGTGTGACATCTTGTATTCTTTCGTTCGATCGTGTGTGGCCACTTTATTTGTTTTTAAATTTTGTATTAAATCAGTCGATTAATGGATGAGGGATCGCTATTACGTAACATACAATCAAATCTATTATATTTTGCCCGAGTATTTAGGTAAGTAGGTATTTAAACATTATTTTCTTTGCTTGAAAAATTTATTCTGTAAATGCGCCTACAACTGAAAAATGCATAAAAAATACTGCTGTGTCACTTGTACCATTAATGGCACAACTCAATGGTACTTCTGACACAAAGGCTTTTTTTTCTATTTAAGACAACTAAATTAAGATTAACACTAACTTTGATGAAATGGCTCACAGATAATATACTTCTTATAGGTATATAATACACTAGTAAAACAGTATTCTTTTATCTGTGGTAAAACTTAACTACCTAATGATGTCAATTCAGATGTCGCCAAAACTAAACTAATTTGACAGCACTAAAATTGATGCCATACTTTTTGCTTCGATCGTTATGAAAGCGTCGGCAACATTTTTAGTGCTGTCAAATAAGTTTAGTTTTGGCGACATCAGAATTGGCACCAGTACTTACCTAATAAACTATTGTTCCTAAAGATATAAACTTAACTAAAAACAATAAACTAGAGATGGTAACAATAGCGCTAATAACCTAAAGCATTTCTCAGAGTACATTAGGTGCAATTTAGGCTCAACTCACACCAAAAGAGTGGCGAAGAGCAGCGAAGGCGCGCGTATTCGAATTCGCCGGAATTCCCGCGGCGCCGCGGGCATCCGCGCGACTCGTTCGAGTTTCTCATGCGTTAATAAGTGTTATATTAATGAAAATAAAGTTGAAATTCGTATGACACTGAAACTGCGCTCCGCTTCGCTGCTCTTCGCCGCTCTTTTGGTGTGAGTTGAGCCTTATTGAGATTTCGTATCGCTTATTTAGCTTATGGACGCGTCTTTTACTATTTAAATATCTTAACTGTCCGAGACGTTCATTTACGCACATTGGTCCTTCGAGCCGGATTTGAACCAGCGACCTAATTTATCCTAAATAACTGGTAACTTTAAATGTTCTCACTGTATAAGTAAAGCTTCTTACACAATTAAAAAATAATGGCTCTTTAGCTGTGTATACAAAAATAATATTAAAATTAAAAAAAAAAATTATACCTATAGGTATTTTATTAAAAAGCTCATGCTACAGCTTGCCTTATCATTCTGATAGCTAGATGGACTAAGTGCAAAGTACCTAGGTCTCGTCTATCTCTACCAAATTTCATCAAATTCGGTTCAGTGGTTCGTGAAAGTGAGACATACCAGACAGAGATTACTTTCGCATTATAATATTAGTAGGATATTTAAAAAAACTGGCGCCATATTTTCGTAATACTTGTAAAACCCGATAGTGGCAGTGTTATTAATTTTGACGAATTCATAAAAATCTGCTACGCCATCTAGATTTAGCCAGAATTTCGGGTGCACGCAGGTTTGTATTAAAATTAACTGCCTTTCTTTACTACTACCAAAGACGATTAATATCTAGAAGACAGACAAAGGCCATACACAAAATCGTAACCCTAAAAAATAGCCTGAAAGCTCTAAAACATCAATTTTATCCAAGAAATTTCAATTACTTTCTAGTTAAAAATGTTTAAATATAGCCGTACCAGGCTATCTGGTACGGGTTACGATTTTGTGTATGGCCTTTGTCTGTCTTCTAGATATTAATACTTAGTCTTTGCTACTACTTAGAATCGGATAACTTAATAGGAATTACGTTATCTATCGCCTTTTATTTTATACCCTCTAGCAAAGGTAATCAGACGACATCAAGCCGAGCGCTTCTGTGCTTCGGAGGGCACGTTAAATTGTCCCGACTTTTAAAGTCTTTAAGCAATGACGAAGGCCTTTAGGCAGCCTAAAAACTCTGTCACCAGAGTTGGCCACTTGCTCATACGAACTTTTTTTAAGCCAAAAAGGTTAGTATCGAAATCCCTATCAGGGATTTTTAGTGAACTTTGTAAGGGCTAGCACCGACAGCTGTTCAGCGCGTCGTGTATGAGTCCCGTTAGCTCGGTATACAGTAGACAATGTCTACTGGACGGCTTGCAGATTTCTCGGTGGTCTACTGAAACGCCTAGAAGGGTGCCGATACCGGCGTCTGTGGACAAAACAAATGTATTTAGAAAAGTATAAGAAAATTATGAATGTGAAATGAAGTAGGTACCTATAAGTAGGTGTCGCGCCACGTAAAAAGAGCGCTGGCTGTCAAACTGCTCCGTGGTCGATGATTGGTGGAGAGGTGTTGCGGCGCACTTCATACCATTGATTTAGCGAGTGCTATTGGTTCGTCAGCGAGTGAACACAGCCGCAAACATACCCCCGCTACTTCCCCGACCAAGCTCTTTTTACGTGGCGCGACCTATACCTACCCTAGACCTAGGTACCTACCTACTATAGAAAAGTACAAAATAATTACCTACTAATGATCCCCAGGCATAACATAATACGTAGTTACAACTTAAGTAAAAACAAAGCAAAATCGAGCCACTAAAATCTCAGCTCGCTTCGCTCTCGTTATGTTTGTTCACTTTGCTCTTCGCGAAGCGTTGCTTAAGTACGTCATGAGTAAGTAAAAATATATTTAGGTAAGTAGGTACTGAGGTTGTGTGTATTTTTTTTAACAGCCGGGGCGTCGTTCTTTAAAAATTTGGACTCGCAGAGAATCATTTTTATCTCTGGAATTAGTTATTTTATTCTGAAAATTATTTCACTACTGGCAAACTAGGTAGGCAATTCGGAGTGTCGCAAAAGCTAAACTAATTAAACTAACTAAAATTAATGCCATCCTTTTTTCCTATCGCTATTAAAGGGACGGCAACATTTTTAGTTAGTTAAGTTTAGCTTTTGCGATACTCCGAATTGCCACTAATTTCTGCGTGTTTATTTTAGTACTTACCAGCAGAATGCACGCTGACGATCCTCAGCCACAGCACGGCCATCAGTGTCCGGTGCGTCTCCACGGCGCCGCGCACGGCGGGGCGACGCACGGCGCCGGCCGCCAGCCAGCGACGCTGTAAGTCTAGCACTAGCGAGCAGTCTGGAATAGGCATATTTATTTATTTATTTAATAGAAAGAAAGAAAGAAAGAAAATATTTTATTTAACACACACAAAACATAATTCGTACAACAAGAAGATACAAGGACGGGAGTGGACTAACAGCAGAATATAACACATCATACAGTACCTAATACTAGCTGCGCCCTGTGGTGTTACCCGCGGTAGTTAAAAGTAGCCTTATTATTATTATACATATAAACCTTCCCCTTCAATCACTCTATCTATTAAAAAAAACCGCATCAAAATCCGATGCGTAGTTTTAAAGATTTAAGCATTAGGGATATAGGGACAGAGAAAGCGACTTTGTTTTATACTATGTAGTGATGGACACCCAACACAGGGTTACACAGTAGGGACATGCATAATCATTGGTCAAATATTAAAAAAACTAGTGCTCCCGTACCTAATTATAGGATAGGGTATCACAACATGCGTTAAAAGACAACAGCTTAATTCTAAGTAAATAATTAGGTAGGTAAGAATAAGTAGAAACTTTCTACGTAGGTATAACACTACCGAGGATTGATTGGCTATCTTGTCGCGATACCAACATTTGTCGCCATCACGACTAAATGACGAAATATGACAGCAAAACGCGACTACAACTGTCAAGTTTGACATAAAATGGTCTAAATTAAAAATTTCTAAATAAGTATTAGGTATTCTCTTCCGCCAATCTACACCAAATAAGTTTCCTCAAGATGTTTACACAGAGGCCACCCAAACACCCTCTATCTAGATCCGAACCTTACTACGCCAGGCTAGGCAAATCCGGAACTTCCGGACCGGAAGCACCACATAACAAAACTTAACTTATTTTAAATATTTGAAGTTTGGGACTAGATGACGCCCGGCGCCGTGTGGAATGTCCAATGATTTTGTATTTTAATGGAACATATCAATGGTACTATCGACACCACGCCTTATTGAATTTGTTTTATTGACTGTATAGCTTCAACTGTTCTGAATTTTCCACGATCCATTTGAGAAATATACCTTTGCTGATCTCAAGAAGCTCCAAGCTCCTCGCTGTGACTGGTGTCTTTATATCAGCGAGCGGCGACCCTCGGTGCGGCACTGAGTAGAACATGAAGCCCTCGCTGCGCTTGAATATACGCGCGCGCCGGGATAACTCCACTTCTGAAAAGTTCGGTAATTTATTAAAACTTGATGAGTGGGAGGGCCTCAACTTTCGATCAGAAGGTCGTAGGTTCAAATCTGGCCGTGCATCAATAATGTTTTCGAAATAAATGAACATTATCATGAGCTCTTAACGGTGAAGGAAAACATCGTGAAGAAACCCGCGGCTAGTCAGCCTCACACGTATTGACCATTGTCTTTCCTGTGGATATGTCCGGCAGCTGAGAGGATGGTTTAGCTGCTACAAGCCTATTCCATCTCAACAATGTCCCAGGCACTACAGTGTCCCGTTAAGTGTAGGCAAATATTGCCTTCTGTGAGCTAATGATGTTGTACAACAATGAAATGTTGCTTAATGTAAGCTTGATTGATTTAATTATTCATTTATCATTTATTCATATATTTATTTATTTATTTCTTACCTTCAATGGTTGAAGATATTGCTTGAACATTTCTACTCGGCGTATTTTCATTTCCATTTGAATCCGTTATCTTACATATATTTTCATTATCTTCTAAAATCACATTTACATTAATTGTCAGCTCATTTCTTACATTTAAATTAGTTATTACATTATTGCTATATCCCTTGGCACTTGGTTCATTTATTTCATTTTTTCTCGTTATATTCAATGTGTGAGCATTATTTTGTACTTTATAATCATTGAATGTCATATTATCATGTTCTTTGTATTGTTCTTTGTTGTCGAACATATTTCCAACGATGTTGTCTATCGTTTCGGCTATAACCGCATCATTATTGGTCGAATTGGATCGTTGAATAATATTATTATCATTATTTATTTCTGGAGGGACTAATTCTTCGTTTTTGTTTAGTTTTTTGTAGGCTTCGTATGCTGAAAAAAGAGATTTATTTAAGTACCTAAACATTATTATAAAGAAATGGATGGACTGTGTGAGGGATGACACGAGTAAGGAGTGAGTGCTGAGATGACGTCTGGTCTGATAGAGGGAGATGGAAGAATACATACATGTTGTGCCGACCCCACATAGTGGGATGAGGGCAGGAAGAAGAAAAAGACATTATTATATAGAAACAATATTTCCAGGGTGGTTATTCGCTATGATTCAACAGAACGTGACGCGAAAACGCCGCTCGTCACCGCGATAAAGTATTGTATTTGCGCGTTACTGCCTTATTTTATAGTGTTAGGTTTTGTTGGGTTAAAGCTCAGAATTTATTTTCAAGATAGGTAGGAAGCCTACCTATTCATTTCACCCCAAACGAAAAAGGAGTGAGTAATACGTTTGTGGTGTTTGTGTGTCTTACGTAGCTCGTGAACGGATGACCATTATAAAAAAGTTTGCTCAGACAAAAAAAATCTGTTCTTTTTTAGTTGGCGAGGGTTTTTCGTGAAATTTAAACCCACCTAATTAATAAAAAAAGTAAGTAAGTTCATAATAAGAGCAAGTGGCCAACTCTGGCGACGGAGTTTTTAGGGCGCCTTAAGACCTTCGTCATGGCTCAACGACTTTTAAAGCCGGGACCGAAAATTTAACATGCCCTTTGAGGCACAGAGCAGATATGAATGCCACTTGCGGTCACCCATCCAAGTAGTGACCGCTTAGAACGTTGCTTAACTTCGACGATCAAGAACGTTTTAGGAAGCTTCGCCACGAGCGCTTCCTAATTAGGTAATGATATTCCATATTATGTATAATAATTGTTTTGACTTACTAAGGTTGGTGTTTAGTTAAATGTTCTATTGTTCATTCAATTATCCTCACATTGTATACCACATGTGAGTGACTCATACATACCATACCTACATAGCACATACGTATATGGGTAATTTGACCAAGACATTATGTTTTGTGATTTTGTCTGTCCTACGTAATATACCAGCGTATTACAAGCATTTATCTAGGTTCATACATACTACGCAGGTACCCAGAAAGGATCTTAAAAAAATATTGTAGGTTCCTACTTTACAAATATGTATTTGGAGATACATACCTTACTATGTTTAAGGTACCTATTTAGTTTGATTTTATTTGATGACCTTTTGGGAGTTTACTATACATAGGTACCTACACCCTTTCCACCCAGATATAGGTAAGTACCTACCTATACCTACATAGGAAAAAACTGAAAATCTGAAATTTTAAATAGTTTTTGAACCCCCATAACCCCAACAGTCCCGTAATATCAGTCATCAGGTTGCCATAACTAATAGTAAATTATACCTTCACAAAAAATCTCCTTTATGAAAAGCCCTCCTTTGGAATGTCCGACCCATACAATGGGTTTCTCGCCAACACCCATTTCTAACAGCTGCTGCATCATCTGTTCTGCTCTGACGTGGAGACTCAATCTAGAAGTAGGATTAAGCAACTTTAAAACTTGTTAATTTATATAGAAAATAGTGGCAATTCGGAGTATCGCAAAAGCTAAACTTAAATAACTAAAAATGTTGCCGTCCCTTTCATAGCGATGGGAATAAAAAGGATGGCATTAATTTTAGTTAGTTCAGTTTAGCTTTTGCGACACTCCGAATTGCCACTAATGGTACCAATTCTGCACACGCCAAACTAAGCTAAAATCATACTAAAATTCTTAAATTTAGGTTTAGAGACTCAACCCTATTCAGATGGCACCAAACTAGACTAAAATCTGATTAAAATTTTTAAAATTCCTAAAATTATAGTTGGTTACTCAACTTAGACCAAAATGCTAAAGACTTATTCGGCGACAACCATTTTAGTATTTTTCGCGTAAATTTAAAACTTTATCCTAATTTTAGAGAGCATGTAAAAAGGTGTTGATTAAAATTAGTAGGTAAAGTGCTAAGATTTTTGTTGTGAAATTGGAAGCTATTACAGTGCAAAATCAAAGTAAATTATAGTAAAATGTATAAATAACAATGGTGTTTGGTAGAAAAGTGTTGTTTTAGTGTTATAGTTAACTAGAAATACCTACCTACTGGTGATAGTGGACTTTGTGGTGGCTGCCTGTGATGGATTTGTCGGAAAGGTTTGTGTTTTTGGTATCTTCTTTAGGTACTACGTAGTAGGTACGAATGATTTCTACTAGTAGTAGTAGGAATCATTAGGTAGGTAGGTACATTGTAGTCCTTGTTGTTATGTTGAAATAGGTAGGTAAGTAGGTTGTTCCTACTCATAATTATCTACCTACTTTAAATGTGCAGTGAAGCTTTATCTCTTCACATCAAAACTCAGGTGGGCTACCTACCTACCTACCTACTCATCATTATCTTTTTGCCCCTATTCCTCATTGCGGGGTCGGTAAAACATGTTTCTTCACCACTTTCTTCTATCAGCATCATCTCAGTGCTCAGCTCACTCACATTTTGTACAATTTTTGAATCTCTAGCGGTGTAGGGTCACATTTATCCATCAACAATCACATTTATTGTTTAGTAGACCGTATCTACCTACCATGTCGGTAACATGACTCATTCCTCTTTTGATTTGCCCAGCCCATGAGCCCATGCCAGCAAAGAGCATGTAGGTAATAGCATACCAGGCTAGCCTTGTTCTCCTCAATTTATCAGTTCCAGGCATTATCTTCAATATTCCCCTGATCTATACACACACCTACTGCTATAGGTAGTTAAAATGTAACCTGCAACTAGGTTAGGCACTAAGTAAAACCTTTTGAAAGAAATATTACTTATATCTAATGAATTGCCTACTATATTACAGGTGACAAGGGCTACCGTTATATCTTGGTTGACAACATCAAGAATGAGCCACACAAAGGACCGGAGGACCACTGATAAACTGAATAAGTGTCTACACCCCCACGGACCCTGATTATAAGCCCAGACAATGTACAAAAATCATAGTTGCATAACCTAAACCCTGGACAAGATTATGTTTATGGATAAAGTTCTCAGGCAAGGATAATACTGATTATGTGCTCACATCTCTGGTGTCACACTAATTATAATACTAAATCATGGTTACTTTTTGCAGATACACTGGAAAACCATGCCCTAGAAGGTGATAATACTAGTTAACATTCAAGAAAACAAGCAGCATGATATTGAGCTTGGAATGGACTTCCTTTCCAATGCTCGGGCTATTAATCAGTCAAATTTAAACATTTCTTGTTATGTAAAATTAAAACTAGTTATTTTAATTTTGTTACTTTTATTAAACACCATAATTTGAGGAAAATAACAGTACCTACTAGATACATTTATTTAAGTTGAAATATAACCAATAAATCGGAAGGTACTACTATAACAATACTAGTTACATTCATTTGAGCGAGCAAGGATTGATTAGGATTGTTTTGTAACATAGCATGTGGTGTAGGTACCACTTTGACCAGACTTCTTCTACGGTAAGGGAAACTCCTGGTTCTGTAGCTATGAGGTTTCTTTGCGAATGGTGAGGCAGTCAAAGGTAGATCCTAAAAAGAAAAATTGTTTTAATTACAAGTTACTTTAAGAACTTACAAATAACTTTCTAAAAATTGTTTTAATTACCAGTTTGATGTTCTGTCTTCTGAGGCAGTCGGAAAATCTTAAGAACTTTCTTGCTATTTAGGTAGGTATATGTTGTTGTTACTAATGTAGATCCACTCGAGGTGTCATCTGCATGTTCCTTGAGGTGTGGATCTGAACTTTCTATGCATTTCTATCACCCAGTTATTCAAAATCTATGAAAATAAAACATTGAAAGTTAAAATAAAATACAAGTCAAAAAACACTAAAGTAAGTAGGTAGGGTAGGTAGTTCAACAGTGAACCAGGCAGCCACAATTAACCATCGTTATTTCTCAGAAATCTGACGTTGCCCATTTGTGCTTCTACCTGTAAATGATAGGCACATGTGTCCCCCCTCCGCACACCTGTTTGTGCAAGTCGCCCACTAATAACGGCTGTGTGAGAAGCGTTTGTTTGAAAATTGAACCAAAAAGTATGTTTTTTCTGCTGGCATCTTTGATTTTTTGTGTGAATTGTATAAAAGATATCACTTTTTTTATTACAAATAATAAATAAACATTTAGTTAGCTTTCTCATGTACCGCACGTAAGCTTAAAATAATAAGACTAAACCGTTGAAATTTTCAGATTAGTTCAAAGTATGTGCTGTGTCTCTCATAGAACCACATCGAGGTAGTTCACAATGAACCTGGTTTTTATGCTACTTGCTAAGTGTAATTTTCTAAAAAAAATAGAAACCTTGCTGATTTTGATTAAGGTTAATAATAAATAATAATTTTGATCTCTTTATCGTGATTTGAGTGTTTTTCTATTAGTTATTCAAATGTTGTACAGGTTAAATGTAAATTTTTGACCGATTAAATGTAGAAAAATGATAAAAAAATAGAGAAAAGTGTTTTATGCTACCAAACCATAAATATCGCAATTAAAAGCATAAAAGTACTATGTATTTTCATATATTGCCCTTTATTAATGTTTTATAATATAATTACGCTACCCAAAATAAGGTGGTTCATTGTGGAAAATACCCCGGTTCACTGTGTACACCTAAGAGTACACATTGAACCAAATCTCATTTTTTTTTAAAAACCATGTATCTTCTAAACTAATAAAATTTGTAAAGAAATTTAAATGCAAATTGAAAGACAGATAAATTCACTAACGAACAGTGAAAAAACCGAACACAAAAACCCAAGAAACTCGAAGCTAAAGGCTTCCAAACTTTACCTGGTTCATTGTACGACAATGTACCCTATATGATTTTTCTTATGAAAAGGTAAAACTTACATGTTTGTTTGTGACCCTTTACAGAAACTATTATCATAGAACTTTCAAATAATGAATTTATTTCGCCCTTAGCTTGATTAGGTATCTGAAACAAAGTCATTTAAAAATTAGTTTTACATAGGTACATACCTCAACCTATGTAGGTACTTTTTATACATAATACAATATAGAATCACGCCTCTTTCCCATGGGGGCAGGCAGAGACCACGGATCTCTACTTGCCAGGTACACTATGTGAAACAAAACAACATTTTTCACGTATTACTGTAATATCATTTTCAAGATCAAAATTTCTTTATCTTCCACTACTAACCTTTTCAAATTAGCATGGTATGAAGTGACCGATTGGTCGTCCCAAGTATCGGTGGAGCGATAGGATGGAAGCTGACTTGCGCGACCTCGAAGCCAACAATTGGCAAAAGACTGCAATGGACAGAAGAAAGTGACGAGTTCTCGGATCGGAGGCCAAGACTCACTTTAGGTCACTAAACCAGTGGAGTAGTATGGTATGAAGTGAAGAAGACCTAGGCTCTATGCCTCAAATATAATCTTTTTGAGAAGATAAATTGAATTCGAATTAAATTTTGTTTGTTTGTTTACTTTGTTTTTAGTTTGATGCGCTTGTGGCCTGTCAAAATTGTCAAATGTCAAATAAATTATATATGTCAACGTCAAAACATTAAATCATTCGTTCATACTGATGGAAACTGATGTCAAGCACCAATAAAATTTTCGAAATTGGCAACACCATGAATTCAATTTAAAAACCAGACTAGGCATGCCAAATCGGTTTAAATTTAGTATGTTGTGCTGTGCGGAATAACCTATAACGCATTTTTAAACTTAGCTAGGATTTTTAACTAGGATTTTTAGTTAAAATGCGGAATAGCCACCAATGTGTACCTAAAGCTTCGAGGGTTCTATTTTTAGATGGTGTGATGTGACTACTTTTGATTACATTTTTAGCCAAAAGGGTCTTCAGGGTGATCCAAAAACCTGTAAAGTTTGGTAGCCATCTGATCAATAGAAACCCAATGCGAAACCGTGGGCGGGTCGCTAGTTGGCTATAAGACTTGAACAGAGCAAGTTATTTCGCTCATATGAACTTTTTCTAAATCTGGTGTCGGAGTTTTTTTTTAGGTTAGTTTTTAGGCTTAGGTATCTGTCAATGGTGGCTATTCGGGATGTCGCTAAAGCTAAACTTAACTAATTTGACAGCACTAAAATTGATGCCATCCTTTTTATTTCGATCGTTATGAAAGGGACGGCAAACATTTTTAGTGCTGTCAGATTAGTTTAGTTTAGGTTAGGCGACATCCCGAATAGCCACCAATACCTACCTACTTGATATAAGTAGGCAAAAGTTTGGCTAAAGTATAATTTCATGTTGTAATCCCAAACGGAAAAGTATAAGTACCTATCTCTATGTTGCACATACTAAAATATTAATGTTGTTTGCGTAAAATCATTTATAACGTGAGAAAGTAGTTGTTTCTAGAAATCCAATAGGCAGAAAGGCAATTGTTCAACATGAACTAAACATCATTCAAGTTCCAAGCGAAAATACTAAGAATTTTCCGAACAAAGAAAAAAACTTGAGTAGGTACCTAAGGCGCGGGACAGACAGAAAAGACGTAAGGCGAAGACGGGGCGCGCGCCTAACTACTTTCAAAGAATTTAAGAACACTACCTACTAAGTCGTCAGCTTTGATTTTGGTTTCAATTGCTATGCTACCACAAAATATTTGCGGTATGATAGTCTTCTATGGTTATGGTAATGGCAATTACTATGTAAATAAAATTATTTCATACAGCAATTAAGTCTCAATGATTATTTAAAAATACATAGGTACCTACTGGAACATGCACTCGTCAAAAGTGAAAAAGAAAGAAAGAAAAATCTTTATTTTGTCATTAAGGAAACACATTACATATAAAAACATATAAAGAGGTTGTCTATTATAATTTTCATAATTTGTTGCCTTATTTGGAGCAATTTTCTGCTAGTGCCTTTTAATCTAGGTAAAGATAGATAGATACGATAGATAGATCATTTTATTGTAAACTGTTGAAATTTTTACAAAGATGGTAAGTTTGTGTTTAAAAATTCTTACCTTTTGTTTTCTTTGATCCAAAGAGGCCTCCACAAATACGGGTCACTGGTATAATTAATAGAAATAACTCTAGCCCCCGGGAAATCCTCTTTTATCCAATCCTTCGGCCAGCAAGTGGAGTAGCAGTCATCACATGTACACCCACAGCCAACTTCACATTTCCTATCGTTACATTTACATTCGTTAACTTCATTTATTTCGGTTATATTACATTTACTTTCGTTATCTTTCGCATCACATTGTATATCACAGTCGGTTTCACGTTTAAACAAATCACGCACGAATTTCGCTTGTGTTTCATAATTATCTCCAACTTCCACTTGATCTAGTAGAGTGTTGTTATAAAACTGTTCAGTTATCAGATCATTTTCTTTCGGTATGATTTTCTTGAATAACTTTTCATTTATTCTCTTCACCGTCATTTCAGTTTGATTTAAATCGGTTATGTTATAAATGTTTTCGTTGGTGTTACATTTATTTTCATTATCTATTTGTTTTTGTAGGTTTGTATGGCATTTGCAGGTTTTGTTCTTGTGGTCTCTTAGGGTTACTTTTGTAGGGTCTGTTTGATATTTGGATCGCCAGTCTCCTTGTCGCCATGTGTTTCCTAGAGACCCTGAAACAAAGTGATAATTTACAAAACAATAAGTAGAGGTACCTAGGTACCTACCTAGCAAAACTAAAAACAATATAAAAAACCGACTTATATTTCGTAAGAGAAAGCAATTTTCTACACTCTTGAGGTGCTTTTTTGTTCATTAGGTAGGTAGGTAGGTACTCTAAAGATCTTAATCAGATCTTCAAAATGATTTAATAATATGAAAACACCACCACAGGAGTACCTTAGTAGGTACCTTTAGGTAGTACCTATAGTTAGTACCTATTTATGTAGGTAGATTATTTTTTAAAACAAAACTCACGGCCTCATCCACTACACCAGAGGTCGTAATTCAATAACCACAGAACGTTACTTCTGTGAATTCTCATCTTTGTCACACATTTATTTCGACTCTTCCATTATTTATATTATTCTTCACACAATAAATGTCAGAACTAATACAGACAATTGCAACTTTGATCAAGTTTATCAAACGTTGCGTTGAACCTACAATACATGAGTCAATTGATAGCGATTGTATCGTTAGTCAGAAAGTAGCTGTAGGTAGGTATAGGAACTTACCTACTAGCTAGGTACATTAACGAGTAAAAAGGTAAGTAGATACCTACCTAGGTACCTACTAACTACTCGAGAAATAGGCTGGTGAATCATGCGAAATAGAAATAGCACAGATAATAGGTACCAATAAGTAGGTAAGTAGTATCTTTGCTGATAAGTTAATAAACTGTTTATTGACTTTTAATAGTTTTAATAATGCTCATTAAGATAATACCTATGTAGGCGATGATAACGGATACAGCTGCAACTTTTGTTAAGTATTGTTGTAGTTAAATTGATAGTAATATTAGTTATTGATATGATAGCTTAACAGCGTCAGGCAGGCAGGAGACAAGCTTAGCCTACACTTAACGGGACTGTAGTGCCTGGGACATTGTTGAGATGGCAAGCTTAGCCTACACTTAACGGGACTGTAGTGCCTGGGACATTGTTGAGATGGCAAGCTTAGCCTACACTTAACGGGACTGTAGTGCCTGGGACATTGTTGAGATGGCAAGCTTAGCCTACACTTAACGGGACTGTAGTGCCTGGGACATTGTTGAGATGGAATAGGCTTGTAGCACCTAAACCATCCTCTCAGCTGCCGGCCATATCCACAGGAAAGACAATGCTCAATACGTGAGGTAACTAGCCGCGGGTTTCCTCACGATGTCTTCCTTCACCGTTTAAAGCTCGTGTTAAAGTGTAGGTAGTACTTAGGTAGGTACTTAAGTACCTAAGTATATAAGTAGGTAAGTAAATTTTTCGACGCGAAAAGTCCATTGATGCAATCTACAATTGATACCTATAAAATGAAAAATGAAAATGAAAAAAGCTTTATTACAATGCAACATAGGTGATAGTAGTAAAAAATGTAAAATATATAAAGTTTAAATGCTGTTGATTACAAATTGGCGGTCTTATCGCATATAGCGATTTCTTCCAGACGACCGAAATATTTCGCTCACCATACAATCCGTGCACAAAAATGACGTCCAGCTCATGTGCCAATGGCTGATGCAGTACCTGGCACTCCACACGAGGCTCTGGGTGCAAATGCTCGGTGCCGGCACACCGCTGTGCCTTACCTTTCAACTGCGGGCGGGGACCTGCAGAAAGAAAAAGCATTTAGGTACTTACACAGACGGCGATTCTGTTGCAACACTGACTAGCTAAATTATGACTAAAATCGAAAGCTTTTATTACGTTCATGCTAAAGACTAATCTAGCAAAGCACTGAAAATAACATTTGAAGAACAAGGTACTTTTAACCTTGTTTTTCTTCTTTGCGGGCAGTTTTAGTCAGAAGTAATCAAACACAAACTAAAACAATCACTAAAACATAATTTTAATGTCCCATCCATACTCTCCACGAGGCTACACGCGGCTACGCGAGTGCGAGAGTGAAGACGGTGCACTCGTGTCCTAAGCTCTCGCCTCGCTGGGCGCTCCACTTGGTGTCAGTTTTCGGGCGAGAGTCAAAGGACGCGAGGGGGCGAGGTGAGACAATCAACGGCGAACAACTGAATAAATGGAGAGTGTGGATGGTTGACTGACACTCCTGCCGCCTCCGCTCGCCCAGACTCGTGCGAGGGCCTCGTGGAGAATCTGGATGCGGCATAAAAGCATTTGCTCAGCATTTGCTGTTTTGCTCAAGACAGGATAACGCTGATCTTCCGTTGGAATTGGAACCTTAATTAACCGTCAATAATACTTAAACCAATTTTGAAATTTCTTTTTTTATTTGATAGGGTAGGTATAACGCTGATCTTCCGTTGGAATTGGAACCTTAATTAACCGTCAATAATACCTAAACCAATTTTGAAATTTCTTTTTTTATTTGATAGGGTAGGTACCTACCTACCTACCTATACTCCCACGGTGGTTCCAAAACATTTAGACCTCATGACGGGATGGCCATCGATGGTAACTTGCAAAAGTTATCATAGTATGTGTAGGTATTATTTGGACGTGTCTTTGACTAAGTACCTACCTACCCCTTAGTTCTAAGGAATGAAACATTTGAAGATCTGCAAAATTTTGAGGATAAAGTCGCCTTCTACGTTTGTAGGTAGGTAAACCAACATGAATTTGCATGAAAATACTTCATTATCTATTGAATGAATCATTCATTACTTAGCGACGTAAGTACCAACCTAACTACGTCGGCTACTTATACTTACCTATTGTTTTGTAATGAATTCATGTATTCCGTACACAGTCATTCATAAAACAAGTAGGAAAACAAAACAATTCGGTGGAAATTTGAACCCTCAAACCCCTCCCCCGACCTGGCTACGCCCATGTTGTAAAGCCATTAAACCTAGGAACAAGGATAACAACATCCTTCTGAGCATTAAACTTAGGTCGCGCCACGTAAAAAGAGCTCTGGTTGTCAAACTGCTCCGTGGTCGATGATTGGTGGAGAGGTGTGAGGCGCACTTCATACCATTGATTTAGCGAGTGCTATTGGTTCGTCAGCGAGTGAACACAGGCGCAAACATACCCCCGCTACTTCCCCGACCAAGCTCTTTTTACGTGGCGCGACCTATAAGTAGGTACCTGTGATGGGCTGCAGCGGCGTCGTCATCAGACGATGAAGAAGCACCGTCGCCGTACTCCACAAACAAGACACGCACCACCGTCTGGAACCAAACAAATGAAATATGATCACGCACGACTGTATTCCAGTGTATTAGGTTATGCACTTCAACACGAGCTCGGTGAAGAAAAACATCGTGAGGAAACCCGCGGCTAATCAGCCCCACACGTATTGGATTGGCTCTTTCTGGATATGTCCGGCAGCTGAGAGGATAGTTTAGTTTAGGTGCTACAAGCCTATTCCATCTTAACAATGTCCCAGGCACTACAGTGTCCTCAAGTGTAGGCAAAGCTTCATACGTGAAAGGTTGCAAGCCCATTGACGCTACTAATAGAAAGCTAACAAATGATTTATAATAGAAATGTATAATTATGCTTGACATTACTTTCATACAGAAAATTACAAATATCTATCCACAGTAAGCAAAATCAATACTTGTAGGTATCCAGACTGACCGTTAAACGTCCTTAGGTACCTACTGGTTGCTGGATACCTATTCATTAGCATCTAATATGACGTCAACAGGGCATGAGCGGTGGTGGAAGAATTCTAATAATATCCTTATCTAAAGAGCTTCCTTTGGGCCTATACACATGCATCAGTAGACCAAGCGCAAGGGTTGTCGTCATGTCAGCGGATCAACGACAAACTATCTATCTAAGCTACTCTATCTAAGAACTAGCTTACTCGCCCGCGGCTTCGCTCACGTACCTTGATAAAATATAGCCTATGTTCATTCGGAAAGTCCATGCTACATAACGGTGATAGAATTTCTAAAATCGGATGAGTAGTTTCGGAGATTACCCCAAACAAACATACAAATCAACTTTTCCTCTTTAATAGATAGTATAGATAGATAGGTAGATAGATAGATAGATATACATAGATATAGATAGATAGATAGTAGGTATAGATAGATAAGGGCGCTGGTTTTCCAATGGGAGCGCCAAAATCGTAATCGATAAATTATGATCTTGGTGCCCCTGGACCAGCTTTGCCTTTTGTACCTACATAGGTAGATCCGATCCTGAGGGCTGTTTTTTTTGTGTTCATCGATTTTACCGTCAATAGAGGACTAGGTAGGTAATTTATAAAAAAATCAGAGGCTCCATTATAAACATTGGAAGATCTTATGAGTACCTACCTGTTGAGATACAGAAATGAACCTCGAGAGTGCAGAACCGTTACTACAGTTGTATTGAATACTATCCTCGATACCGATAAAAAAATAAATATACCGATTACCGAGTCAAGTAGGTAGGTACCTACATAGGTACTTATTACAAAATATGTATGAGAACCCAGTACATCACCGCTTTCGGTAACTTGCAAGAACTAAATATTTCATATAGGTATTTGAAATACTTGACCGTGTAGCGAGGATAGTTAATAATTATACCACTCAAAAACTGATGATAGGTACGGTACATTCACGGTTTATAAAATTTTCAATTTTGTTAGGTTCTTGTACTTAGGTATTCTACCTCGTAAATGTATAAAGGCAGCTAAGAAACCTACACTATCTACCCACTAGTATTTAACGTCTTCAAGACCTAGTCTTTATTGAGCTCGTTACACAATGGAATGGTAAATATTTCCTCCATCCATTGTAATCATGGCTCAATGAAATGCCTATTCGATGTTGGTAGCTTAGATCATATAGGTACATAATAAAAAATAAAAAAAAATAAAAAAATTCAAAATTTAGGCATTTTCATAAATTAATTTTCCAGTGACTTTATTTTGAAATAGCAAGACGTAACGCCATCTATTAATTTGATTTTGGAACTACAACCATCTTATAAGGGGATGGGATACCATGATAAAGGGTAGAAGGTCTTTGAGCAGCGCCCTCCAATCTTAAGACGGTTTTTCCGAACAGCTTCTACGTATCTGATTTCTCGTGTCAATAACATTCTGTCGGTGACAGTACCTGTCCGTAGAAAATAGCAGCACAATTGGAAGAATTACCTCAATTGAACGATGATGCCAACGAATGAGTGACCAGTTGACAACAAACGCCCAATTGGGGACAACGGGAAAAAATATGTTCACGATCGCTGTATCGAGCTAATCTAATCTAATCTAAATAGCCCACGAGATCCCACTGCTGGGCAAAGGCCTCCCCTCCCTTTTTCCATTCGCCTCGGTGTAGGGCTTCTGTCAGCCAGCTGGTGGAGTATCGAGCAGTGTGTTAAAATCTAGCATTTATAAGCACCACACCAACACCAGCTGATGATTATAATGACAAGTGGGAAATAATAGTTGAAAAATACCCAAGAATAAAACATTTTTTTCATTATAATGACAGTGTTCACTCTCTCGAGGTGTATTAATTAGAAAAATGATTTCGCAAAAATTTGGTCTTTTATTTTCCCGAGACTATTTTGAAATCGCATCCCGTAACGCCATCTATTATTTTTTCTTGGAAAATAAATCGGGGAATGGTATAATAGTAACAAATTAGTTAGTCTCTGACGTATTTAGTTAAGGTAGTAGCACAGATTAACCAGAAGTTTGTTCAGGTGCGTAACAGCCCTACTAAGGTTTCCTTGCCCTTGACAATGTGGTGTGGATTATGTACCTACTACCTAGGTACTTGAAGAACTACTTATACCTAGGTACCACACAAAAACCGCCGATAACCCTACTGTCTAAAACCACCTAACTATTGTGTAGGTATAGGTACCTAGTAAAGTTTTTTGTTCTACGTGCGGCATCTGTACTAGTATTCTTTTATCTGTGCTAGCCTAGTATTCTTTTATCTGTGGTGCTAGTAAGTAAGTATGTAGATTTTAGTGATAGTCATGCTAACCTTGAATGATTTCAACAGCTTAGCGATAACTCGTGAATTTCTAATATTATCTAACGCTGTTACATAGCGAACACGTGCTGTTATTATCTACAAACATGTGCCGGGACATCGACCTTTTGGCATTGGGACGCTCTGCCAAACGCCTCGCTAAATGAGATGACGGATTTTTGAGTTTTATGACGCGGGGACCTCGCGGGATAGAGTTTGATTCCATTGAAAAGGAAATTATAATCTGTGAAATAGATATAGGTAGGTAGGTACTTACTTAAGCACGTAGGTAGGTAACTTCTTATCTACTTACCTCTAAAATATAACTTTATTCACAACTAGTAGGTATCATCACGACTTCACAAAAGAAGAGAGTAAAATTCTTCGCAACAAAAATAATACGACAAATTGTGTAGGTATTATACCTATTGGTAGAGTAAAAACGTTGCGTCTTTGCCAAAATAAAATGTTACGAACTTTTATTGAACAACATTGTACCTATATCTATTTAAATCTTTTCAAAATTCGAATGACTATTTTTGCCGCCAATATAGACGTCACTTTGACAGACGTACCGTGGAGTAATTCAAGCTCTCCTATTAAAGTTAACCCTCACTAACTTCTACATAGAATATTATTTCGTGAAACAAAATGCGAAGAAGAGCTATATATGGCCTTCACAGCACTGATTCGTTACGTGGTTTATTTAAACATGAGAAATTTTTAACACTTACGGGAATTTATATCTTAGAAACATGTTTGTTTGTAAAAAATAACCAGGGATACTTCTTTGCAAATAAATCTAAACGCAACCTTCGTACTATATATAAATATAATATATGTATTCCTCAAGTTAATAATTGTATGTTTCACAAGAGTACTTACTACTCCTCTATTAGAATTTATAACCATTTACCTCAACACTTAAAATCTCTATGTGTAGATTCTTTTAGCAGTAGACCCTTCAGTCCCCAAGCGGTAACCGGCTACCGCATGAACATAAACTAAAAAAATCCGTATTTTCACCCTGTTACAGACTACTTTTGTTTGAACAACTTGTGTTTATTCGAATGAATGATAAATATTCTACTCATTTCAACCTTTATGTCAGTGTCAAAAATGAAAGATTATAAAGAAAATCACATTACAATCTGTGGGCGCCATTTTTCGTATAAATAGCTATAGTAGTATTAGTCTATACGTCACTCCAATAAGGTTCTTATTAGATTGGCAAACGCGTAATATCAAGGTCGCGTGTTTTTATCTATGTTTTTCTTTCTTTTATTAGGTTTTTCGTAATAATAGCTTAAACCAATAATACAAACATGTAAATAAATTATTTATGGAGATATTTACCGAACGGAATGTGAAAAAAAGTTCGAATTATTTTTTGCTAATCATTTTTCTGAAGGTCGCGTCATTAGAAAGCATTAGAAAGTTCGCGAATAAATAGTACCTGGGGTTGGAAGGGTTAAGAACTGGCTTATTTCCAAAGTGTATTACGATCTGCAGGAATTCTTCAGTGATTGAAGGTATTGTGAGCATTGTGATTTTGATTGCATTTGTGAGCTTAAGTAGTTATTAAGTTTTTTATTTATGTTGTACGTCCGAAAAGGGCAAACTGTTTGCACTTATATTTAAACACAAACCTACCACCTTTGTAAAAATTTCAACAGTTTACAATAAAATGATCTTATCTTATCTTATCTTATCTTATCTTATCTTAGAAAGTTAAAATGTTACTCACACAAGTGTCACGAGGTATGGATGTAATTTGACATTGCCCTGTCCGTCTTGCGCGACAGTGATGTCACCGGACGTCGTCGCCGTCATTTTACTTCTGAGATGATTCAATCTGAAAAATTGAAATAATTTATATAAATACTAGATACTTACCTATTTAATTTTGGCTTCGAGAGGCCCGGTAGACATTCTCTCAGATTTAGAATCTTTTAAGATCATTAGAAACATTTAGGATTAGGATTCTAGGGTAAGGTAATTATCTAATGGGTTAGTTAGACAGCGGTTTATCATAATTTTTTTATACGATGTACCTATATTACAGCATTTAGGTAGGTACATTCTGAAATCTGTGGCATTCTTTAACATGTAATGTAGGATAAAAATATACATACAATCATCAAGATACTTCTGGCTAGGGAGTGGGCGCCCATTGTCCAACTCAACTACCTACCTACTTAATGTTTAATTTTAAAAGTGTAAAGTACTTAGTTACCTACAACAGTCCAAAGTTTCGTTTCAAAAGCAAAACAGTAAGTAAGTAGGTACTTACCTATTTGAAACGAAATTTGGATCAGGCAGTGTAAATTGTCAAAATTACAAAACATTAGATTTATGTTGATATGCTTTATTATTTTGTACCTACCAATAATTTATTATAACTACCTACGTTGTAGTTGAAAGTTTATAAAAATATAAATTAATTGTGTCGATTTGTTTATCTAAGAAATTCCCGTGATGCGAAATGAATCGCAAAATAGTAGGTACCTAAGTAATCTTATTTTTAATCAACGTATCACAATCACAAACTGTTTTCCGGCGGCGCAGTAGGTAGGTAGGTACCTATACATAACGGAAGATAATTGAACAATTTTAAATCGCATTGTTTCAAAAAAACACATTGACCGGAAACTTTAAAAATAGATTACAATGCAATAAGGTTAATTGTAAACAGTAAAGTAAAGATAGGTAATAAAAATGGCTAAAATCAACCTCAAAATATAGTACCTACATGAAAACAAAGTAAAGGGCCATTTATTTGCCTTGAGAAGTACCATGTTATAGTTTCCTCATCGCTAAGTCAATTTATCAAAGTCAGAACCTGTTGTAGGTAGTAGGTACCTTTGAGAATATTAGACGCCATCTTTCTGGTCTTATTTAAAATAGTTGTTGTAAATAAAACTTATGCAGTTATGGCCTGAGCATTTTTTTTTTTTTTTTTTTTTCCGACGGATTTTTATGTTAAGTGGTCTTCCGCTTTGGCGAGTGCAGAAGGCATCTACGCCGTAAAAATGAATTTAAGCTAACCTACTCAAGGTACTGACCTTGGATTGGACTGTTGCCATGAGAGGCAAGGCCTGAAGGGGGAAGAACCTGCCCTGAAGGGGCGACGAGTGCGGCCTGGGCCTGAGTCAATCACCCATATAAATAAACAAGTCCTTGGACATTTTACACATCGTCATCTAGTCTTCTAAGCTAAGCAACTTATTGCTTGTGTTATGGCACAGATAATATAATACTATACTGTTACGGTAACTGAGCCTCGACCATCACAGATAACTGATAAATTATACTAGGTATAGGTACTTACTTGGATGCATTTTTTTGTAAACACATACCTAAGTAGTACCCTATTAAGGAATTAAAATTAATTTGATGTTGCAATGTAGCAATAAAGTTGTTATTCTAGTTTTCTTATCAATTTACAACAAACACGCGCATTTTATGAATTTATTAATCATAAAAATGAATAAAACAATATACCTACTATGATTGAATCATTGAATATTTAAGCGATGAAACTACAAAGTAAAAACACGAGCTCGAAACAGTGAAGAAAATCATCGTTAGGAATTTCATGACTTCAGCTCCAACACCATTATTATGCAATATAATCTGTTTTTTTTCGTCAACCTATATCGTCCCACTGCTGGGCAAAGGTCTCCCCCATATCCCTCCAAGCCTCCAACCATCTCTGTCCTTCGAGATTTCCCACCAAACTCTCTCGAAGGTGTCGAGATCGTCCCTCCAACGCTTCCTTGACCGACCATGACCTCGCATCCCGACGGGCTGCCAATTGGTAACGGCATTTGTCCAATTATCGGGATTATATAATCTGGTTAAAGATGATAAAATTGAGCATTATGATCAGATCAGTGAGTGATGGCCCGCCTGAGACGCAGAAGGTTGGTTCGATCCCCACCTCTCGGGACAAATGTTTGAATTATCTAAAAAAATCATACTCTAAGTAAGTAGTGTAGTATTATCAGTCATCTGGTTACCATAACACAAGCATTAAGTTACTTAGCTTAGGAGTTGGGACTAGATGACGCTGTGTAAAAATGTCCAAGGATATTATATTATGTATTTATAAGGCCAGGTCTCCCCTATTAACTCTACTACATCGTCAAGGACAAGGTGGCATTTTTTCTGCAAGATCTCACTCAGGTCATTAATACATCACTGTTAAATTGTATCTATTATGACCATTTCCTTTAAATATTATATTTACCTAATTCTGATCTCACAATTTCTTACATATTCGGTAACTTATCATAATATTTCGAAGATTGAATCAAAGAATTGAAAATCGAAAGTCAGTGTTGACCACTAGGTCAAACAATCACACTTATGTGCCAGGGTCGACTTAGGTAATTTTTATACTGTGTAATACTATCTACCACCGTCTACCTGGCTTTGCTTAAATAAAAGGTTAGGTTCCAACAATTTAACTAAGTACCTAATAAGCTCTAGGTACTAAACCACGTCTTGGTACACCTGTAAAAAAACTTCATCAAATCAAATCCATAATACTTTAGAGTATGATTCTTAATCTGTCACTCATCCATCTCTCAATCGACAATTGATAATATCAGGTGATTTCAAATACAAGGGCAATTGCCCTGGGCGCGTCGCGTCTCTGACGCCAACGACGTCGAGACGCGGCGTTTGCTTGTGTGTGCTGTGGGGCCTGTGGGCATTTTAACTAAGTAGGTAGGTACCTACAGCTACCTATAGCAGTTCAATATTTTAGCATTGATATTAGTGAGATGAAAATAAACTATTACGTTAGGTATAACAGATTAGGACCAAAAAGGTAGGTAGGTAAGGTACCTTACCTTCGTTCCATAACTAGAATCAATAAATGTCGTGAAGGTAACAATCAATAACTGAAGCCTGTCTTAACTTTGTTTCTAAATTTTCTAAAAGATCCGAACAATGAGGTTCTTTATGAAATACTAGCTGCGCCCCGAGGTGTTACCTGCGGTGAATAGTTTCCGTTCCCGTGGAAATACCTGGATCAAAAGTAGCCTATTTTTTAATCCAGGGTATATGCAAAACCTACTTAATTTTATTCAAATCCGTCAAGCCGTTTGAGCGTGAAGGAGTAACAAATATACCCACAATTTAGAAATGTAGAGAAAAAAAATTAGAATAAGTAGGTAAGTACCTAAGTAGTACAATACCACTAATAAACAGAGTTTGTTTGTTTCATACCACAGATAATAAAATACTAAACAAACTTTTTGACACAAACATAGTGCCCTGGAATAACACTTAAGTAACCTACTTTTTATCCAAGTAGATAACACGCGAGCACGGGCTTGTTTAGGGAAATACTAAAGTAGAAAAACGTAGGTTTCCTTCTAATTCTAAGTAAAATGCTGCATTTAGTACTAGTATTCTTTTATCTGTGATTTAGGTAATTTTGTCATAATTTGACGTATTTCGATCAATGAATGAATAACGTTAAATGTTAATTCCCTTTAGCCAACGTCTTAACTACTACAAAAGGATAATAAAAATACTACCTACATTTCGAACACCATGTCACGTAGTCACATGTAGTGTAGGATAGCCACAAAGAAAAAGTGAATTGATTTCTTCAAATATTTAAAAATGAAAATATCCCTGGATATTTCTCACATCGTCATCTAGTGAGAATACTTGGTAGGTACCTAGGTAGATAGGTAACCTAGTACCTAGATAATAAAATAATAAATCTTGGAAATTAATAATGCTGATTATTCCGTCACTAAAATGGATGAACCGATTTTGAAAAGTCTTTTTTTGTTTGAAGGAGTAAGTTATGGAGTTAGGTAGGTTAGGTACTACTCTCATGGAGATCCCATAAAAAATTGAGGATCTAAAATTAAAGTCAGTTTTTTTTTTTTTTTTTTTTGGTGTTGTTATTTTTTTAAAGTAGGTACGTTAGATTAAAAGGGATGGAGCGATCTTGATCTTTGATTAAACAAAATTATGGTAAGTAAAGTTATTTAGCAAATAAGGTCCGATACCTCAAAGAGGTAAAAGAGTAAAATAATACTTTGCTTAAAAACAAGTCCCTACTTACATCTTGGACATCACACATCATGAACAACCTTAAAGGATAGAGTTTTTTGTATTGTTGCCCAATTATTTAATTTAACTTATTAGGTACCTACTAGGTAGGTACTTAGGTACTTCTAATGATTAATCAAATAATGCTGTGCATGCCTGATGGAAATTTAAAGGATGGCATTAATTTTAGTTAAGTAGTTTAGTTTAGCTTTTGCGACACTCTGAATTGCCACTATTGTAAAGGCTCTGGTAAGGGCTCTAAATAATACAATAAGTATCTATCTATGTATTATCAAACAACCTTACCTTGAGAAAGAAACCATTCATCCACTGACAAAACCGTTTCTATGATAAAGCCTTATAAAGTGGCACATTTACAAAACACAATCAAACTATTTAAAAATCACAACACAAAAGGCTGACTGATTAGAACGAATTTAAATACAATGTGAATGCACCCGCGAGTTTTAAAGTAAATATTTAAAAACAGAATTCACGTGAACGCAACCGTACACAATCGTGTTTCCCGCGCGACTGATAGTGATGCGAGTTATTATTGTGATTGTTAATAGGTTTATTACCATGACGCGCATCGAGTAGTGTTCAGTTCTAACAATTTATCATCACGGAACAGAATTTTAATATGTATAAATTGGTTATACCTAACTTTGCCTTCCAAGTTCCGTACCCTACCTAATACCTATACTTACCTATGTTATGTAATAAAAAAAACAGATATTTTAGGCAGGTAATAATTTAATTTCTAATAGATCATAGTCCATCAAACTTATTATTGGTATACACACATGTGTAGTGGTTTCTACGCGTTTTTTTTTTCTTTTTTTGTCATCACTACCAGCAGCTCATGTCACCTATTATTATTTTTTAATACTGAAGTACCTACCTGGTTATATTCATTATTAAACCCATTCCCTGTCCTCCTAGTCCCTCAGTGCTCTCCGAACTTATGAAAGAGAAACTAAAAAAAATTATACACGCAAAAACAGTAGGTAATTTATGTAGAAAAAAGACTTAAATGATCACGACTGTATTCCCAAAATGCGTTAGACACTATTACAGATTATTTAATCATAATTAAATTCTTATGCTAGGTAAGAATCTACTCGTCACATCACTACGATGTTTAGTAATTTAATCAAGCACCAAAATTACTTGTTCCTATGATACAAATAATTTTGAACTTTATTCCCTAGGCACAGAGGCAGAATACAAACCATACAGCTCGTCGTAATTTTGCTTCTTTATCATGTCATGCCACTACAAACTTATCATTGCAGTTGTCAGCACGATGCTCGCCTTTGTAATCTAGTCTTCTAATTTAATTTTCAAATGCTGAACATAAATTTGTAAAGTCCATGTGGGTGAATACCTACTTGAATAGCTGATATGTAATAAACTAGGTAAGTAGCTACTTTGAGATAAAATTGCTGTGGCGTGTGTAAGATCCCGGCTAGTTACTGACTGCAGCTACATACCTACCTACCTAAAATGGCAACTAGTCCATACGAGGTTGGTTGGTTAGTATCATGGATGTATTACCTACCTACTTGTTTTTAATCCATCTTCCTAGGTTAGTATAGCTAGTGTAGGTATTATATAATCTGTGGTATAGGTAAGGTAGGCACCCTAGGAAGATGGATTAGTCCTACATCTGTGTAGGCCTAGGCACCCTATTAGGTATACCTACTCTACTACATAATGAATTTGCTATTCGAACAGGTTTACTTTTAAATTCATTATTTGGCTATGTACTTACCTACCTACCTTGTTTCTATGATCCTAAAATAAAAAAAGTTTAGACATCAATAATTTTACTGCTGATCTATGAGAGAGAAACAATTATTTTTCTTTTAGACTAGGTAGACGTGATGTTGAAGTTTTGCTAACTTTTATCTTTTATGTAGATTTTGTTAGGTAAGCTTGTGTCAGAACTTTTACCCGTAGAACGGTTCTCGCAAACGCAGACTATTATTCACTGATAAAATAATATAGCGATGACATAGCATAGTGAATTGTTAAATTTACAAGTCTTTTTCTCATACTAGGTAGGTACCGTGAATCTCTATATTTTGTAACAAAATCTTTTTACACATAAACTAATGATTATTTGTATTAGATAAGTAAGTACCTATTCAATTTAATTTTCAATAATAAAACTACTGCGATACAATGCGATAGGTCACGAGCAGCGAGCAGCAACCGCTGAAAGTATCAAGATATTTTTCAAACTTCGCGCTGCTCTACTTTACGTTTCATTTTAGTGTTCTTTTTGGGCGAATGTTTAGTCGAAAAACGTTACTTGTAATAATTCTCTTTTTAACTGTAGGTATATTAAGGTGAAAGCGAAAGGGCAAAAATAAATAACAAGATACCTAGTTTAATTGTTTGTAGCTCACGCAATTCAAACTTTTAATGTTTTTTTTTGCATATTTGCTTGCTTTTAGATTTTCGTGAGCTGTGTGTAACTCAAACTCAAAATGATTATGTAAATCAATAATCTCGAACTCTATTGCTATTTTTGAGATGGATATTAGAGTTGTATTTAGGCTGGGAATAGTCGTCTAATTTTGTTTCCGATTGTTTGATCCAACTACTAATGATCGGATTCACTCGAGAACGCTCAAAATGTAAAAAATGAGTGAAACGGAACGTTATTTCTCGATGACAGTGAATGCTGACAGGGTTGTAGCTTGACAGTGACATATGACTAACAAATGTTGCTAGGATCTGAATAATTTACTACCGAGTTCTGCTTACATTTTAATCGTAGTATTTTTACAATACCATTCATTTAATTTATTCCTATAAATAAATAAATAGATATCCTTGGTCATTTTACACGGCGTCATCTAGTCCCAAGCTAAGCAATTTAATGTTTGTTTTTTATTACAAATTATTTGGATTAGGAAGGTAGTTACCAACTTGCTGTTTTAAGCTTATTTTTATGAAAATAATTATTGGAGTCCTGACATAGGTATTCTACAAACTCTACAAAGATATTATATATAATTCCTTACATTTGTAAAAGTACTAGACGTTTTACTTTCTCTTATTTTATAGCCTTTGTCCGACCCCGATTCACTTTCATTGTGCTTTTTGTGCTTCATAATTGTAATGACAAAATAAAGATTTTTCTTTCTTTCTGTCTTTCTTTATAATTTGTCAAACAGATGCCGGAATTTGAAATGAAAAGCCACGATCCCATTTCATTGGTCATCATCTCCAATCCCAAGGACCCCTGATTTCTAAAAAAGTAAAAAATGGGGTAAACAAAGATTTTTTTATTGAATGGCAACATTGTACTAATCTGCTACATCCATGATAACTTTCCGTCACAAATGGAAAAATTAAGTGATTTTTCTGTAATTATTCTTTGTTACAAAATCGCTAATTGAAACTTAAAACAAGCTTGAATGTTGTGAATTTCACTGGCAACGTTTTGAAGTGAACAGTATGTGGTTCCGTGGGATTTGGAGGGAAATATCTTCAATTATCATTAGTCAAGTCTTCGAAACCTAAAAAGTGTTTTTTTGTTGAAACAACTCGTCGTAGGTATGTTTTTTTGCTCTCACGGTATCGATTAGCAGTCTTCGTTGTGGCATTGAAGTTTAGAACGATAGTTTTGTAGTAATTTTGTCTGAAAACAAACAAAATTGTTTGTTTACATTCAATAAATAAGTTTACTTTAGTCTGACATGGTGTATTTTCTAAGGCGTTGTATTTTGAACCCTATTAATTCTGAGTTGTATTTCCTCAATAAGTCCAATAATGTCAGAATTCAGAGTTCAACAACAATTTTGTTGACCTCAGTGATGCGATCAGACAAGAAGCATGTTTGATTCTTGTGCCAGGACCGATGTAACATTCTAAGTTTATTCAGATTTTTTTTATCTAACAGAGATCTGGACTATATAGATGACTTGCTGCTTTATAAATAAATAAGCCTTGAAACTATAGCAATATGATAGGCATCATCTCCTAATAACAGACAATAGTGTCAATTCATATGTCGCAAAAACTAAACTAAACTAATTTGATAACACTCAATTGATGCCAACCTTTTTATTTCGATCGTTATGCTTTCATAACGATCGAAATAAAAAGGTTCGTCCCTTTGGACGGCAACATTTTTAGTGACTTAGAAAGAGATGGAACAATGATCTCTAGAACTTTGACAAAAGTGTGTCCAAATGGCCCATAACTGTGATAGTTGGAAAGATTTCTGGCCTTTGCAGCAGTGGGACACAATGGGTAGTTTCAATATTATTATTATTAGGAGCCTGTATCATCCCACTGCAGGGTAAAGGCCTCCCTTCCTTCTCTCCACTCCTCTTTATTGTGAGCTAGTGTAGTCCATTGTGGACAGTAGGTAGTTTGAATAATAATAATAATTCATTATTATGTTTTGCTGCAACCTTGAATTGAACTTAACCTGTCAACCGGCGGAACGACCCCGGGGTCGTTGGTACTTTATCTAACTAATTCTAACGAATAATTCGCGAATTTCGGCATTTCGAATCTGAAAGCGATTACCTAAAACTTAAAAAGTCATAGAAAGTTAAAATTAAAAACTAAAATTAAATTAAAATTTTTAATCTTGAATATTTAATTCCAACTTTCTGTAAAAGGTACCAACGACCACGGGGTCGTTCCGCCGGTTGACGGCGGTTCGACATAATTCGCCCGTTAGTTGACAGGTTAAAGTAATGCAACAAATACCTAATCTATTTATTTATACAACTGTACAAGCAATTGTGTAATTGTTTAATGTGAATTATTTCTCAAGAATATTTTGTAACACAAGCCTACTTGGCTGTTAATTTAATTACCTACTCGGGACTTGAAGTACATATTTCTACTTTCTAGTGTTTTCATTTATAGCTACAACTATTAAGGCTGTGTTGGCCGAATAGCTTTGTACCTCGACTCTTTCTGATGGTCGTGTGCCAGTTCATATTTGGCCATGCAAAATGGTTTTTTCGTTTCGAAAAATGAATATGCGCTTTATATGAGCTCTGAACGATGAAGGAAAAAATCATGAGGAAACCAGTTAACTTTCTAGTAGCGTTGATGGGCTTGCAACCTGTTGCTTATGGAATATTGCTTCCGCAAAATGTGGGCATGTACCAAATATGTATTTGGACATCAATATGTCTATTGCATCTTGGGAATAAACAGTTGTTATCATATTCACTTTTTAATTTCCATACTTTTTTCAGTAAAATGAACAGAAACATGATGGAAATGGACCCACTTAGCTATGAGCAATACAACACCTACCAACCACCTTACCTTCCATCACATTCCATACCGCATACACAACCTAACATAGCCCACACACAACCTAACATAACCCACACACAACCCAACATGACCCACACACAACCCAACATAACCCACACACAACCCAACATAACCCACACACAACCTAACATACCCCATACACAACCTCTGCCCCTGCACCCAAATGTGTTATACCCATATAAAGATTACTACCCTCCTCCATACAACCCAAGCCATCCATGCAATGCACCAATGACAAGTCAAGAAACCAGCCAAGCTGTCGACCAAAACAGCCAGCCTAATGGAGAAACTGAAGCTACAGTATCCCAAAACAATGATGAGTCAAATACTGAATTAGATATTAAGCCTGATATAAAGAAAATCAAAAGCATACTTAAAAGAGCCCGCATACTTAAAGGTAAAACAAGTAGCTACTGGAATAAAAAGATTAAAGACAAGGATTTTAAGTTTTACGGCTGTTCTGTTTGTAATATCGCCTTTCAAGAGCTTTCCGAACTCGATTCACATGTAACTATGCACAGTAATCGTATCACTAGTTATGATATACGAGTGCAGAACTTAAAGAAGAGGAAACGACTTAAGAAAGAGAAGAAGAAGAAGAAAAAAGATGCTAAAGTGAAAAAGGAGACAGATCTTGAGATTAAACCAGAAGATGGGTATATTGGGACGGAAACAGCTGCTGAGTTTGATAGTAAAATTGAAAAAAGTGATAGTAAAAATGAGAAAAGTGATAATAAAAATGAGAAAAGTGATGGTAAAAATGAGAAAAGTGATGGTAAAAACGAGAAAAGTGACGATAAAAAGAAGGAGAATGGTAAAAATGAAGTTTACAAATGCTTTGCATGCAACAAACAGTTTGCATTGAGTTATTATTTGAAGATTCATGTCAGATCTCATACAGGTAAGACTTACATGTTATTATTCTACTCTGAAGGGCAAATCATCACTAAAAAATATGCAAATATTATTTTATCCTCTGCAATATTAGCAAAATCTAAGCTCAAAAAGATTAACCAATCATAAACTACCAATGACTGTTCCAACACTGTGTGATATAGACCTACCAGCTATAGCTGCTCGTCTATCATCTAATTAATAAATAAATAAATCTGTCAAGCCTTTCCCACAAGATCATAAATTATTTTTCCTTGTATAATCTGTGCGCCAACACGAGCGAAGGTGTGCGTAGGCAAATTGATGCAAAGACAACAGACACAAAGTCGCTTGCCTGGACTCGGCCAGTAGGCGAGTGATGACGAGCGAGTGCAAGGCAAGGCTAATATGCTGTCCATATGTCGGTATTGGCGTTCACTCGCCTACGCTCGGCCAACATGTACCGCAGGCTTAAGCATTGTTTGTATTTGACAGCACTTAATTGTATTTCTTCCTTAACAGTGCTCATTATGTACTTGAAGATCTTTTATAAATTTATTTACAGAAACTAAACTACTACATATTAACTTATCTGTACAAAATACAATTAGAACCAGTTGAGCCACCGAAGGATCGTTACAAAACTTTTATAAATGCATTTGATTTTATGTTTGATGACCTCTGTGGCTCAGTGGGCGAAGCCCGCCTGAGACGCAGAGGTTGTGGGTTCGATCCCCGCTGCGGGACAAATGTTTGCATGATCTGCAGATATTTGTTTCGTGTCTGGGTGTTTTCTATGTATAATAATATGTATTAAAAAAAAATGTATCTATGTAGTATATCAGTAATCTGGTTACCATAACACAAGCATTAAATTGCTTAGCTTGGGATTAGATGACGCCGTGTGAAATGTCCAGGGATATTTATTTTATTTTATTTCATCGCGTGCCGTTTTTTTGTATGGCCGGCAACTTGATGGTCCGAATTTTGTACTAGGAAACTATGGATTCATTGCAATTTTTGTCCCTCTCGGCGGCACGCTCACTGTTCGTCCAGGTACTATACTAGGTCCATGATAAATGCATTTTATATTTATTTTTCAGATGAGAAGCCCTACATTTGCAACTGCTGTGGAGAATCTTTTATAACTGCTAGCAAATTGGGACGACACAACAAGAGGATACATTTGGCGATCAGACATCAGTGCAGGATATGCTTTCAATCTTTTAGCAGGTAAAGCTTAACAATCTTCTCTAGGCCGTATACTGAAAGAAAGCTGGAAACTTATAAGCGCTTACCGGCGCTTGACAACGCTGGTCCGTTCTACACAAAGAAAGCATGTTGAAGCACAGTTGTATATTAATTTTAAATGGCAGCGCCCAGCGCTGATCAGCGCGTGTTGAAGCTTGTGGGAACTTGTCGGCACCGTTCAGTGCTTATCGGCGCCTGCTCATATATTTTCCTGCGCGCATAACAGCGCTGTCAAAAGCTGGTAAGCGCTTATAAGTTTCCAGCTTTCTTTTTGTATACGCACTAACCCTGTTATGTATGCAAGTGTTTTATAAATCAACTAGCTTACTTGCCCTCAGCTTCGCTCGCGTGGTACTTACCTTGATAAAATATAGCCTATGTTAATTCGGAAAGTCCATGCTACACACGAATTATTTATTTTTTCTTTTATAAGAACGAATGAACAAGCACACGTTTTAAAAACCGCTTGGATAAAATGTAGTTAGCGCAATATAACTTGACCGGGCCGAACTTAGACCCTCCGGGCGGTCGCGCATTATAAACAGTCGTTACGAAAGAGCTAAACAGACGTATCGACAGCGTGTGGAACAGAGATAGTGATATTTCCGAGCACTGCGACGCTAATCGTTACAACTATGTTCACTCCGGTCAACTTAGATTGAGCTTACTGTACTTATTTTACTAGATACCTTTACATACCTACATACATACAATCACGCCTCTTCCCCATGGGGGTAGGCAGAGAGCACGGATCTCCACTTGCTACGATCCTGACACACTTCTTTCGCCTCATTCACTCTCATTACATTCTTCATACACGCTCTCCGGTACTTCGGACCTGGCTTTTCTCCAAAATGTCACCAATTTGGTCCAAATATGTTCGCCTAGGTCTTCCCCTTCCAAATGTCCCATTTACACCCTTGTACACCTGTTTTGTTAAGACTTTTTTTCATCCTCTCTACATGCCTAAACCATCTTAACATGCCCTTACATATATATGCCTTTATATACCTATCTACCAATTTAAAATGTTTTACTTTTGTGTGTGTATTTTTATCCTTATTTTAAGTATTTGTAATGATTGTGATATGGGTAATTTATGCCTGAAATAAATGGATTTTATTTTATATTTAAGTATTTAATAATTGTTTTAGATTTGAGCTTCTAACAAAACATTTTGACAAGAAACATGCTGAGCATAAGTTGGAAGGGGAACCCTATGGTGAGTTTAAAATAAGTGGCATAATTTAACAGCTCTCGGCGTGAAGGTTCCGTAGCCTAGTGGTCAGGCAGCTCGGCTTAAGAGCGATCGCTTGTATCTACGCAGGTTCGAATCCTGCCGGAGCTGGTCCGGCAGAGAAAGCGTCTTTGTTTTATACTATGTAGTGATATTACAGATTACAATGCAATCCTGCCTTACTTAACTGAGTTAGAAGAGCAGTTTAAACTGGAAGACGATAAGAAGCTTAAGACCGAAGCTGAAGATATCTGGAATGGCAACGAAAGTGTACCTAAAGTGGAGGATACTAAGGTTGAAAATGAGGAAGTTTGTACGGTGAGTATTTTTAACCCCCTTAACGCGTTCAGTGCCCATGACGCACATGTGCATGTTGCTTCGAAGTGCTGGATTCAATTAAAACTTTGCACACTTATCACGGATCGATGACAATTCGAATAATTAAAAATAAAAAATTGGTGTAAAGCTTGCCAAGACGTTCTTGATCGATCGAAGTTAAGCAACGTTCTGAGCGGTCGCAACTTGGATGGGTGACCGCAAGTGGCATTATCAGCTGAGTGCTTCCGTGCTTAGGGCACGTTAAATTGTCGGTCCCGGCTTTTAAAGTCGTTAAGCCATGACGGAGGCCTTTAGGCGGCCTGAAAACTCCGTCACCAGAGATGAATTACTTTTTCCAGGTCCCAGCGAAATTCGAGTTTGCAGACAACACGTTCAAGGAGAAAATGGAGTTGGAGATCAAATGCGAGCCCGGGGGGGGAGCCGAGTCCGGGGGGGAGGGGGGAGCGGGGTCCGGGGGGGAGGGGTCGGATGACTTCCACGACACCTTCGAGCCGGAGGAAGAAGGAGTTAAAGAGGAGAGGTAAGTCCACGAACAGAACAAGAAACTCAAACACAAAATGTATTTGTTACTAGCTTACTCGCCCGTGGCTTCGCTCACGTGGTACCTACCTTGATAAAATATAGCCTATGTTTATTCAGAAAATCTATGCTACACATCGGTGAAAGAATTTTTGAAATCGAATGAGTAGTTTCGGAGATTACCCCAAACATACAATTGCTTTTGCTCTTTATTGGTCTGGAATCAATGATGATGCTGATAGTGCAAAAGACGTTTGACAAAGAAACAAACCAGCATTACCTCTTTATAATATTACTATAGAACTTTTAGTAAAGATTTTTCATTTATAATGAAATTAGTATAGAAGTATAGAAATCACACTGTCACGTTCCAGACTCCCCCCCACCGACGACGAGGATGAGTACTTCCCCCCCGAGGGGTGGGCGCGCTCCCCCCCTCCCTCCTCCCCCCCGCCCCCCTCGCCCCCGCTCAAGAGGAAGGGCGCGGGGGCGTGCGAACTCTGCAACAGAAGCTTCAGCAGCAAGTCTTATCTAAAAGTCCATATGAGGACGCACACTGGTGAGGGATAGTATTGCTTTGTATTTTACTAGCTTACTCGCCCGTGGCTTCGCTCACGTGGTACCTTGATGAAATATAGCCTATGTTCATTCGGAAAGTCTAAGCTGCAAGTGAAAAATTTTTTGAAATCGGATGAGTATTTTCGGAGATTACCCCAAACATACAAACAAACCAACATTACCTCTTTATAATATTAGCATAGAAGTATAGATATTCTTACTAGCTGCGCCCCGGAAGTTCCCGTGGGAATGCCGGGATCAAAAGTAGCCTATGTGCTATTCCCAGTCAGAAACTATGTATATGCCAAGTTTCAAACAAATCCGTTCAGTAGTTTTCGCGTGAAATATCAGTCATCTGGTTACCATAACACAAGCATTAAGTTGCTTAGCTTGGGACTAGATGACGCTGTGTGGAATGTCCAAGGATATTTATTTATTTATTTTATTTAAGTAATATATTTGTTTTAGGTGAGAAGCCGTTCTCCTGCTACGTTTGCGGTCGCGGGTTCATAACCGCCAGTAAGATGCATCGACACGTACTCACACATGACGACGCTTGGCTCGGTAAGATTTGCAACTACCCTCTATAGGTCGCGCCACGTAAAAAGAGCTTCTTCTTCTTCTTTATTTTGGCTTCGCCGGCTTTTGCCACGCATTTAGCCACTACCATGTGTACAGTGGCTTCGGGTAATTCCGATAGTCGGGATATTCCGATAATTAAGATCTACACCCAAACACGGCACTATTTTCCGCACTGGCAACATTCATTTAGCCGCCAAGTTCATCGCTCCCCGCATTAGTTACTATTGTCAGTGACAACTAATGCGGGCTAATGTAGATCTTAATTATCGGAATATCCCGACTTTCGGAATTACCCGAAGCCACTTATAATATATTTTCGTTTCGTTAGTCAAGGTCGAGTCAAAGTCATAGTCAGCGTCAGTAAAGATGTGGGTTCTTTACTGCAGCTTTACACGGACTTTTTGAGAGAACTCGAAATGCAATGATATACAGTTTTGTTTTATTTGCCTACACTTATGTACGTTCACGACCACTTAACAGTTAATAATCCACCATTATTACATATTAACATTCGCCAAAGCACAAATTTCGGAAAATAAAACAAAAAAGACAACATGCCATCTTGAATTCCCGTCAAAAAGCCGTAAAAAGAGCTTGGTCGGGGAAGTAGCGGGGGTATGTTCGCGCCTGTGTTCACTCGCTGACGAACCAATAGCACTCGCTAAATCAATGGTATGAATATATTTCATTATAAATGAAAAATCTTACTAAAAGTTAAAGGCTCCGGCAGGATTCGAACCTGCGTAGATACAAGCGATCGCTCTTAAGCCGAGCTGCCTGACCACTAGGCTACGGACCCTCTAAGCCGAGGCCTGAAACTATTAGTAAGATGATTTTTATCGGTTAAAGCACCGATAAGATTAATAAGATTAAGTTTTAGTAAGATTTTTCATTTATAATGAAATATCCAATACCTAAGTGTGGTTTAACACTGTAAAATAATAAATAAACTATGGTATGAATATATAATGGTATGAATATGATAATGGTACGCGTTGAATGGCAAAGCTGATCCTTTGAGTCTAAGTGCATTAGTAATTATTTATTTATTTTAGGTGAAGATGGAGTGAAACCCGAGGGCGCTGAAATCAAGTCTGAAGTGGACGAAGACCCTCCTGAAAGGAAACCTAAGAATAAGAAGTAAGACCATCTCTTTCACGCACACTAATTACTCATGTAATTCAATATATCACTGAGTACCTAGGTACATACCTTCCTACCTAATTTGTGTTTAAATGTTTGTTTGTATTATTTAATTTGTAGGTACCTAGGTACTTAGGTAGGTAGGTAAGGTACTGTTAGTCCACACCGTCCTTGTTTCTTCTTTTGTATCTATTATGTTTTGTGTGTGTTAAATAAAATATTTTCTACTAGCTACGCCTCGCGGTGTTACCCGCGGTTGTTTCCGTTCCCGTGGGAATACTGGAAGCAAAAGTAGCCTATGTGTTATTCCCGGTCATAAACTATGTATATTCCAAGTTTCAGCCAAATCCGTTCAGTAGTTTTAGTGTGAAAGAGTAACAAACACACTTACATTCTTACACACACACAAGTAGGATTTCTATTTCTACTCTCTCCCTATTCCACTCGTGGCGAAGCTTGCTACGTTCTTGATAGATCGTCGAAGTTAAGCCACGTTCTGAGCGGTCACAACTTGGACGGGTGACCGCAAGTGGCATTATCTGCTGAGCGCTTCCGTGCTTAGGGCACGTTAAATTGTCGGTCCTAAGAGATGGGGGTCTTAAGGCGGCCTAAAAACTCCGTCACCAGAGTTAGCCACTTGCTTGTTCGTATGAGCAAGTGGCCAACTCTGGTGACGGAGTTTTCAGGCCGCCTAAAGGCCTCCGTCATGGCTTAACGACTTAAAAAGCCGGGACCGACAATTTAATGTGCCTTCAAGGCACGGAAGCGCTCAGCTGATAATGCCACTTGCGGTCACCCATCCAAGTAGTGACCGCTCAGAACGTTGCTTAACTTCGACGATCTATCAAGAACGTCTTAGCAAGCTTCGCCACGAGCACTTCACTTGTACTTACTTAAGTTCATATTAAATTACAGGATAAAATCCAAGATAGAAAAGGCGAAGACGAAATTATTGAAGAAAACATACAAGAAAATGGACCCGGAGACCAAGAAGGGACGAGTGAGACCGCACTGCTGCGAATATTGTGGGAAAAAGTATGTATACGTTATAAATTTATATGCGCTTTAACACGAGCTTATAACGGTGAAGGAAAACATCGTGAGGAAACCAGTTAGCTCTCTAATAGCGTCGATAGGCTTGCAACATGTCACGTATGGAAAGTTAACTTCTGCAAAAAGTGGGCATGTACCAAATATGTATGTATTTGGACATACCTCTGACTACCCCCTTAGACATCTTCAAAAAGATCTATAAATTGCCTAAAGATCCGAAAGAAATGTCTACCGCTCGTGATCATATTTCATTTTTTTATTTCTTTTATCTATTACGTTATAAATGAAAAATCTTACTAAAAGTTAACAGTTAAGCCGAGCTGCCTGACCACTAGGCTACGGAACCTTCCCGCCGCTGAAACTATTAGTATCCATAAAATGTAAATCCGTTATTGGCTGTAAGATAAATTGTAAGAAACTATTCTTGTATTATTCTAAGGGCTTTGTTACATAAATAAAATAAAATAAAAATAAAGATGATTTCTCGGTTAAAGCACCGATGAGCGCCATCTACAGGGATACTAGAGGAAACTAGAGGCTTGTATCATCGCGGGTTCGAATCCCGTCGGAGCGCACTACCACCAGTTTTTTTAATGCACGAACCATCTACGAACTGATAATCTTGAGCTATATGAGTGACAACGAAATAGGATTCATTTTTATATAATTTACCCGCGGTGAATAGTTCCCGTTTACGTGGGAATGGGAATACCGGGATCAAAAGTAGCCTATTTTTGAATCCAGGGTTTAAGCAATCCTGGTACCAAATTTCATTCTAATCCGTCCAGCTATTTGAGCGTGAAAGAGTAACAAACACACTTACATAAACAAACATAAAAAACTTCTCAAACTTTAAATTTTTTGTGATTATATTATGATGTGATTAAATGAATATAGATAGATAGATAGATAAAGACTTTATTGACACACACACACATTACAGCACAGATGGAAAGGTTTACAGAGTAGAAGAACTTAACTAAACACAGAATAGTACAAAAAGGAAAATAATATAAAAAGGTAGGTAGGTAATGCAATAGGCCTGTGCTGTATATAGACGAAATGTATTTATTTAGCCATTAGAGCCGCCATTACACTTGACAGTTCGTTCGTTTGTTCGTATGAGCAAGTGGCCAACTCTGGTGACGGAGTTTTTAGGCCGCCTAAAGGCCTCCGTCATGGCTTTGACAGTAGTAACCGGAAGTACAATATTTTTTCTTAAATTTAACCTAAGAATCCGAACTAAACAAAACTGCCGGAACACATTAGTGTTGCCAATACATATAACATTTGTATTTCTAACATATTATTCCTTCACCTTTATAATATTAGTCTATACTATATTATAAAGAGGTAATATTGGTTTGTTTGTTTGTTTGTTTGGGGTAATCTTCGAAACTACTCATCCGATTTCAAAAACTCTTTCACCATTTTGTAGCTTAGACTTTCCGAATGAACATAGGCTATATTTTATCAAGGTACCACGTGAGCGAAGCCACGGGCAAGTAAGCTAGTGTGATTATATTATTCCAGATTCCTCCACGTAGAAACTCTGCAAGTTCACAAGAAGTCTCACGCCGGTGAAGAGCTCATCATCAGATGCAACTTCTGCTTGGAGCCACAACTGGATTATGTAAGTGATAGAATGTGTGAATTGACATGCCTTACTTTGTTCGACTGGCTTCCCACTAAAGCTTGACTATTTAGATTATTTTAGATTGTTAAGGGATCGCTTTTAAAAAAAAGCTAGGCCCACACCACCAGGTTCTTGCCTGATTCTTTCCCTGGTGTAGGGAGTCGCGTTGGAACAGGCATTAGAATCACCTAGCATGTAAAACGAAACTTAAGTGATCCTTGAGGTCCTACAAGAATAAATGTTTTTTTCTTTCTTTCTTTCTTTCAGAATTATTACAATAGAATCATTGAACTTCGTTCGTTCGTTCGTATGAGCAAGTGGCCAGCTCGGGTGACGGAGTTTTTAGGCCGCCTAAAGGCCTCCGTCATGGCTTAACGACTCTCAGCTGATAATGCCACTTGCTACCCATCCAAGTTGTGACCGCTCAGAACGTTGCTTAACTTCGACGATCTATCAAGAACGTCTTAGCAAGCTTCGCCAAAAAAAAATGTGTGGTCCCCGCATAACAGTCATCTGGTTACAATAACACAAGCATTAAGATAAACCGTCACCAGAGTTGGCCACTTGCTCATACGACGAACGAACGATTAAGATAAAGAAGAAGAAATACTTTATTGTACACAAAAGAAAACAAATAAAGGACATCATTTACAATATAAAGCATAATATGGGCGGCCTTATCGCTAAGAGCGATCTCTTCCAGGCAACCTTTGTATGGACTGGATAGGTGCGAAAAGAGAAGCGGTAGTGTACAAGTTGCTAAGCTTGGCACTAGATGGCGCTGTGTAGAAAGTCCAAGGATATGTAGGAATAGAGTAGAATAGAATAGAAATAAGTTTATTTGACACACACACCGCATAACAAAAGACAAAGAAAGAAAAAAAATACAGTGACAAAAAGGATAAAAATAAAGTTAAAAATGAAACAAAACAAAGCAAAAAGCAAACATGCAAAGGACATGTATGTATAAAGTCCAAGGATATGTATGTATGTATGTATGTATATTGTTACAGGACGCGAGGGCGGAGCACGAGGCGACTCATACCGGACCGAAGCCCTACTATTGCACGCTTTGCGGAAGAAACTATAAGGATAAAGGAGCTATGGTATGTAACCACTGACCTCTATAGTACAAGCAAAGACGATTTATAAAACAGACTGGCAAAGGCCGTGCCCAAAACGGGAGTTTAAAGTAGATGGCAGCACCAGATAGCCTGGAAACTTTAAAATATCAATTTTATCCAAAGACGATTAATATCTAGAAGACAGACAAAGGCCATACACAAAATCGTAACCCTAAAAAATAGCCTGAAAACTCTAAAACATCAATTTTATCCAAGAAATTTCAATTACTTTCTAGTTAAAAATGTTTAAATATTGAATATTGTTGCTACCTACTACTAAGTATTGAAATTTCTTGGATAAAATTGATGTTTTAAAGTTTCCAGGCTATCTGGTACTGCGGGATCAGGGTTACGATTTTGTGTATGGCCTTTGTCTTTGATTTTATCCAAGAAATTTGAATTACTTTCTAGTTAAAATTACCTATAATTTTTTTTATTGTTGCTACCTTACCTTGTTCTATGCCAACTTCCAATCTCTCACCACGCCATCTGTTGATAATCGTATGCAATTACAACAAATTATGTGAAATGTACCTATGTATTTTATTAACTATGTATTTTTCTGCAAAAAGTGGGCATGTACCTAAATATGTATGTACTTGGACATACCTCTGACTACCCCCTTAGACATCTTCGAAAAGATCTAAAAATTGCCTAAAGATCTGAAAGAAATGTCTACCGCTCCCGGGATACAGTCGTGATCATATTTTTGATATATTTTTTTATGTATTTTTAAGACCATTATGTACCAACTTGAAGCAATAAATGAATATGAAATATTATTAAGAAATACTTATTGTATTTTGAACAATATTAGATTTTTTAAATATTGTTAACATATTTTCTAGGTATATCACAGAAAGAATCACAAACCGAGCGACGAAAAGCTGTTCATTTGCGACATTTGTTCGAAGAGATTCAACTCACAGGCGAAGTTAGCCAGGCATATCATCACGCACTCCAGTGAAAAGTAAGTATAGCTAATCCGCCCGTGGCTTCGCTCACGTGGTACCTACCTTGATAAAATATAGCCTATGTTCATTCGGAAAGTCTAAGCTACAAAATGGTGAATGAATTTTTGAAATCGGATGAATAGTTTCGGATATTACCCCAAACATACAAACAAACCAACTTACCTATTTATAATATTGGTATAGAAGTATAGACTAATATAATATTTGACGACCTCTGTAGCGCAGTGGGTGAAGGCCCGCCTGAGACGCAGAGGTTGCGGGTTCGATTCCCACTGCGGGACAAATGTTTGTATGTTCTGCAGATATTTGTTCCGGGTCTGGGTGTTTTTCTATCTATAATATGTATGTATATTATAAAATACATACATATTATACGTTTTATCATACGTTTTTTAAAATCTCTCCAGTTTTTTAAAATTCCTTTGTTCAACGTAATAATAAAATAAATTAGGCGGTGGCGCCAGTTTCACCCATACAGGCACCTTAAATAAAGATTATTCTTTCTTTCTTTCTTTCTATCTTTACTATGAATTGTTTCAGATTCACGCTTCGCTACGAGTGTCCTGTCTGCGCGAACATGTTTCACACGCGGTGGCATGTGCAGATGCATCTCAAGTCACATCAGAAGGAGGGGCTGTGAGTATATAGCATAGCGTTAATATATTGTCGGCACGTAACTAAGTAGGTAGGTAGGTAGGTAGGTAGGTACCTACTCATATTTCCTGATTTAAAATTATTGTTATTAAGAGCAGCCAACCCGGCTTTCTTTTCATACAAACGCTCGTACGTAATTATGCCGTTGTAACAGATCTTTCTTTTAAACTTTTGGACTTATAGGTATCTTGTGCACTATATCTAGGTTTCTATACAAACTAAAAATCAAAATTTTGAGAAACAAATTCAGCATAAGCCTCCAAAAATCTGCTTTTTTGCATAAATTTTACCTGAACTTTGGCCGTTCATAATGTACTCATAAATTGTAAAAGTAAAGAAAATATTGTATAGAAACCTCGCAAATTTTATGGAGATTCTAAATGAAAAACATTTATTTCACAAACTTGTAAGGTTTACTGATAAAAACGTATATCCTGGAACACTTTTTATAAAATTTCCGCGCACTATTTTTCGTTCAATGTTATCGCGTTCTCACTTGCTGTTAGACACTTGGCGGTGAGGTGCGCGGGGGACGAGTCGTGTGTGCGGAGTTCGGGCGGGGTGAGTGAGACGGTTGAATCATTCAATGACGAGCGCCGCGCCGCCATGCGCCATTCATATCGCCGCCCCCACCGAATAATATCGTAATCGAAAAATACAAATTTTACAGGAGAATTAAAAACCGTTTTTGGTCTATAACTTTTCAGTTAGTTAACGTAGAAAGATCGTATATATACCAAAACATAGCCTAAATTATCACAAATAATATTATATTACAGAAAAAAATCTATAATTTACCATAACGAAGATATTGTTAAAATAAATATTACCAGAATTGAAAACACATTTTTTTACTGTAATATATAACAATACCATTTTATTCGTGGAAATCGTTGACGTGACCTGCATAGTAATAGTCAATCGCGATAATGTTGACTACAAAAATGTGATATTGATTGTTTCGGTATTGTAATGGTACCACATTATTCGGTGCTCTAATATATTGTAACAAATATCGTAAAACTGGATTACGTTCATTTTCCATGGCAAGTGAATTAAGTTTGTATAGTGTAATATCCGATACCGATTAATATCCTAATACAAATGTCATCGTATGTATATGGAGATTAAAAAGTTTTTTCGTTATATTTAATCAAAATACCAGAAAAAACATTGTATTTGAAATTATTTATTTATGTACTAATGCAAACTTAGTAATTTCACAATAAAAAGTATCTTATTCATAGTCTATATTAGTATTTACTCGTACGAATCGGCTGAAAAAAATTGACAAGGTGTATTTGGGCCTCCACAACAATTATTTCGATTAAAAGCACTTCTATCGTAATAGTCGATTACGATATTATTCTGTGGGGGCGGCGATATTCTCTTTGGTCAGACTCAGAGTGTCTGTCAGTTAGTAGGTAGATAGGTAATCATCTTCCTTGGTAGATATTGATTTTTTTTTGACAGCGCGTACTACGTGAATAACGCGAATGAGTTGTTGCATTTTATTTTTAGTGAATTCTGTTTTACATAAGTACCTACTACATTAGTTGCTATGGACACCGATTTTGTTTGAATAAAGATTTTGTTCGATTTTATTTAAATAAAAAGTCGTTGTGTAAAATGGGTAAGTAAGTAGATTGTTTTACATAATTAAATAATTATACAAGAGCTACAGTAGGTAGCTAAGTGTTAAAAAATATCAAACCTATTTACCACATCATGTTTATAGTACCTAGTTACCTACCTACTACAGTTTTATGTACAACCAAAGACGATTAATATCTAGAAGACAGACAAAGGCCATACACAAAATCGTAACCCGTAGGTACCAGATAGACTGGAAACTTTAAAACATCAATTTTATCCAAGAAATTTCAATTACTTACTTTCTAGTTAAAATTACCTAAAATTTTTTTTATATTGAATATTGTTGCTACCTACATTGAGATGTATTATAGAGCCACAATCAGACAAATAAAATGTAAACGCCAAAACTCTGCGCACACTACGTAGTGCGCAGAGTTTTTCTTTTTTGCGTACACGCGACTTTGAACAATAACGTCTACATTCAAATGTCATTTTAGAACATTGAATTTGCTCGCACATTTTTTGAGTGTTGTCAGCTATTAGATTGTGACTCTTTAATACATCTCAATTGGCTACCTACTACTAAGTATTGAAATTTCTTGGATAAAATTGATGTTTTAAAGTTTCCAGGCTATCTGGTACTGCGGGATCAGGGTTACGATTTTGTGTATGGCCTTTGTCTGTCTTCTAGATATTAATCGTCTTTGGTACAACTAACCAATGGAGAAGTTTCCTAAACATCAAAATTCATTTTTTTTAATTTTATTAGCAAGATCTTAACAATATCTTAACAATAATAGGTGGTGAAAGAATTTTTGGAATATCTTGAAAAATTACAAAGTTATTCAACTTTTACGGCGGCTTAAAAATAATAGAATCAAAAGGCTGAGATTTCCGCGTGTGACGTCACTCCATGCGAGACACAGATTTGTTTCAATTTAGTAGGTATGACAAAATTTCATACGATTCGCGCTTTTCTTCGCCGCGCCGAACTAAAAACATTATTCAAGCTTAGAAGTTTGTTTTTCATTTTTTCTTTTTGGACATTATGGAAGCAGGGTATAATGCTTGTTTAATATTGTACATAAAAGGCTTTACTTATACTAACTAAAAAGTGATCTTTTGATGATTTAGTTTAAAAGAATTTTAAACTATCGAATAATCGAATCGAATTTCGATTAATTAATTATTTTTACTTTTTTTTTTTTTTTCTAACTAATTTTTATTTTAATTTTTTTTTTGTCAGATTTTGATGTTTAACTATTTGTATTGTCATTGCATACCTACTGCACACTTATTAATGATCGATGACAATACAAATAGTTAAACATGAAAATCTGACTTAACGCGTTCAGTGCTCATGACGAACATGCAGATGTTGCTTCAAAAGTGCTCCTCCTAGACTTTCCGTTGTGAGCTCAAATGAAAGACCTTCATGAGATCTACTTTTTCGATGACAGCTGTCAAACTTAAAAAAAGTAGATTTCATGAAGGTCTTTCATTTGAGCTCACAACGGAAAGTCTAGGAGGAACACTTTTGAAGCAACATCTGCATGTTCGTCATGAGCACTGAACGCGTTAAGTCAGATTTTCATGTTTAACTATTTGTATTGTCATCGATCATTAATAAGTGTGCAGTAGGTATGCAATGACAATACAAATAGTTAAACATCAAAATCTGTCAAAAAAAAAAAAAAAAAAAAATTAATTAATCGAAATTCGATTCGATTATTCGATAGTTTAAAATTCTTTTAAACTAAATCATCAAAAGATCACTTTTTAGTTAGTATATAATGTACAATATTAAACAAGCATATAGCATATAGCTTCCATAATGTCCAAAAAGAAAAAAATGAAAAACAAACTTCTAAGCTTGAATAATGTTTTTAGTTCGGCGCGGCGCAGAAAAGCGGGAATCGTATGAAGTTTTGTCATACTACATTGAAGCTAATCTGTGTCTCGCATGGAGTGACGTCACACGCGGAAATCTCAGCCTTTTGATTCTATTATTTTTAAGCCGCCGTAAAAGTTGAATAACTTTGTCATTTTCAAGATATTCCAAAAATTCTTTCACCATCTTTATTTAAATGCTTAGGACTATTTATTCACATTAAAAAAAAATAAAAGGGAAACTTCTCCATTACCTACTTATCAAGATAGGTACCACCTACCTAATACCTTTATGTAGCTAATGTCAAACTGGCAATTTTTTTCAAACAACAACAAATCGATGTTTTACCTAAGTACCTACTGATTACCTACTCCACAGATCACACTCAGCCAGATTTCCGAAAAGGTAACAAAAAGCGTTTAGGTACGTCTTTCGGCTCGAATGAAAAAAAGGAATGGACTCGCAAAACAAAAAAGGATTCAAGTACCTACTGCTAGTTCATAAACAAAATAAATTATTTTATCTCTACTTTTTGTGTTTTTTTTTCGATATTATTTTCATGAATAGGTAGAAGATATAAAATACTTTATTGCACACCATATTTAGGCACATAATAAAAAAAAATTATTTGTCTAAGGCCGGCTTTACACCTGTGAGTTTTACTTACGTAAGTCACTTACTAAGCGACTTACGAGATCGTTTAGACTTGTAATTTTCCAATTTACGAAAGTAGTAAAAATTACAGTAAGTCACTTACAATGAGTGTTTACACTTGAAAATTTCTCGTAAGTAGCTTAGTATAAGTGACTTACGTAAGTAAAACTCACAGGTGTAAAGCCGGCCTAATGAATACATGAATGGCTCAGAATGAATGCTCGGATGGCTCACACTAGCATCCGACTGCCCGCGAGGGTGCGGCGAAAGTTCCCGAATGCCAACCGAGTGCTCAGGCCTATCGTTCGACCTAGGTCCGACCGCCCACGAGTGTGCGGCGAAAATTACCGAAAACCAACCGAGCGCTCAGGCCTAGCGTGCGACCGCCCGCGAGTGGGCGGCGAAAGTTACCGAATGCCGACCGACCGTTTAGGCGCTCTCTCTCTTTTCGCTTTGCCTCTTTTTCTAACATTGCGCTGGATGAAACGACAAGCTTTTCAGCTATGCCCGCGTCGATGAGAGACGCACTGGGTAGGCCAACCTTAAGATTAAAATGATCTGCAAATATTTGTTTCGTGTCTGGGTGTTTTCTATGTATAATATGTATGTATTTACAAAAAAAAAATTATCTATGTAGTATATCAGTCGTCTGGTTACCATAACACAAGCATTAAAATGCTTAGCTTGGGATTAGAGACGCTGTGTGGAATGTCCAAGGATATTTATTATTATTATTATTATAGTTCCAGGAGAGGACATAGTTCCTGGAACTATTTCATTCCGGAACTACCCATCTCTACTTGTATAGCTTACTCGCCCGCGGCTTCGCGTGGTACATACCTTGATAAAATATAGCCTATGTTCATTCGGAAAGTCCATGCTACACATCGGTGAAAGAATTTTTGAAATCGGATGAGTAGTTTCGGAGATTACCCCAAACATACAAACAAACGAACTTTACCTCTTTATAATATTAGTATAGAAGTGTGTGATAACTTTTCAATGTTTTATTCAATTCAGCATTGCCAATATTCAAGCATTTATATTGTAAATATTATTATTATTATTAATCTTCTACAGAATACTGGAAGAGAATAGGAACGCCGTCCTAGCTATGGTTCTACAGAACGCGCGCAAGATCCCCAAGACCCCCTCAGCGAACCCCCCGCACCCCCCCGGCCCCCAGGTGGCGCACCCCCCGGACGAGAGGTCCCGGATCTGCAATATATGTGGACAGGTGAGATATCTGCTATTTTTAACTAGCTTTATTTATTTTATTTATTTTAGTTTATTCGGAGAACAAACAGTACATACGATTACAAACTAAACTTAATCGCTATGGCCCATTTATGTGTTCCCACATATATATAGCTATATTTAGCTTGCCTGTTTGTTTGTGGACAGAAAAAGAAAAAAAAGACAAGAAAAATAAGTTGAAAACATGAAAATGTGGTTTATGAAGATATGAATGTAGGTACGAGGTACCTACCTATCTATTTAATATAGGTAATTATAATTGGAAGATAAGACCTCCTCGGGTCCGGCGGACCCCTCAATAATTCGTTCGTTCGTATGAGCAAGTGGCCAACTCTGGTGAGGGAGTTTTTAGGCCGCCTAGAGGCCTCCGTCATGGCTTACCGACTTTTAAAAGCCGGGACCGACAGTTTAACGTGCCCTCCGAAGCACGGAAGCGCTCAGCTGATAATGCCACTTGCGGTCACCCATCCAAGTTGTGACCGCTCAGAACGCTGTTAAATTGACGATCTATCAAGAACGTATTGGCAAGCTTCGCCACGAGCGCTTTTGCAATAATTAAAAAATACATTCTCATACATTTTCTATGAAAAATCGGGTGAAAAATATTGTATAATACATTGATGTACAGGTGTTCCAACATTTCTACTACTTGGAGGAGCATTTGAAGACGCACGGGAACAAGATTGCTGTCGAAGACTTGGACAAGGAGGAAGAAAAGAAGTATACTTGTCAGGTGAGCATAGCGAGCTACGTATTGGGCGAGAGAAGCGAGCCAGTTCTTTTAGATTCGTGAAGAGAGATATAATACAACATGTATTAAAAACTGTGTCCTCCTAACCGCAAAAGTAATGTAGAAATCTCACAAAAAAACTTTTACAAGATTTTTTAACATCCTAAGCTTTTTAATATTAACTTTGACATTTATTTCGTTCCATCGTATAAACAAGTGGAGTCCGGTGAAGGAGTTTTTAAGCCGCCTAAAAACCTCCGTCATGGCTTAACGACTTTAAAAGCCGGGACCGACAATTTAACGTGCCCGAAGCACGTAAGCGCTCAGGTGATAATGCAGACTTTGACATTTGATGGCGACCATTAAACTTATTAACTTATTATTTAACTTTTTTGCTGAAAAGTATTAGTTAAAATATTATATATAGTATAAAAATTAATATGTATGTATGTTTGTTCAAGTAGAATCTTGCAAGTTTTGAAGCAAATATCTTTAACCCATTGAGCTGAAATTAGGTGCACACGTTTAGTTTGGATGACAATGTATTATTAGCTGTGTGACGTCATTCTAAATCTAACATGGCGGAATATCCAAGATGGCGGACTAGTTTTTTTCAATGCACTCCTACAATATGGGTATAAAATCAAAGGGCTTGCTGAGAATAACTCAAAAATTAAAGTGACGTCACTCCAAAAAAAGTGTAAAATGTCCAAGGATATTTATATTTTTTTATTTAAATCCAATATGGCGGACTTCTAAAGATGGATTTTTTTTTCAGGTCTGCTCAAAATCGTTCAAGCTCCACTACTACTTAAAACTGCACAGTTTCACGCACACAAAAGAGAAGCCTTACATTTGCCAGCAGTGTGGCAAGGGCTTTATAACTAAGGGCAAGCTCAAACGCCATCTAGAAACGCATCAGGGACTAAAGAAGTACCAATGTCATATTTGCTGCAAATTCTTCACTCGACCAAGTTATTTAAGGATCCATGTTAGGACAATACATGGGACACAGGATTATAATTTTAGGGATTATGGCGTGGGGGTACCTTTGGGGTTGGGTGGGGTACCGTTGGGGAGTGTTACTAATGATATGTGAGGTTAATTTAGGGTAAAAAGGTGTTTAGGGGTAAAAAGGGGTATTTTGGGGTAAGAAAGAATGTTTCAATCGAAATACCCCTAAAAGTCTGACTTTAGTTCAATTCAAATAATAAAGGTGTTTACCCCAGAATACCCCTTTTGGTTGTTTTAGGGTATTTTAGTTATTTAATATTTTGTCGATGAAAAGGGGAATTGTGGAGTGTTTTGGGGTAAAAAGGTGTTTTTGTTAAGCGTACCATTAGAACTAATTATTTTTATACAATAAAATTAATTTGTAAGTAGTTGTATGACTTGTTGAAATCGGTTTTTTGAAACCAATTTTTTTTAAATGAATGTTTAAGTTATGCTATTTGTAAATAACTAGTAATAGACATCTTTTTTTTCTAACCTATGCTGTCCCACTGCTGGGCATACAATAAATACTTTGATATCCTGGGAATCGAACCTACAACCCAGTTTGCAGTTAAGTCTGATTTCGAAACTGTATCTTTTAGTTAGAATTTTAATTTAGTTTAGTATTCACATCAGCTGCTGATAATCCGAGCGAGATGGAGAATTGTTGATTTTCTTAAGAAAGAGAGGGACAGCGATAGATTCCCAGTCATTGCAAGAAATAAAGTTTTTTACGCTATTAAAAAAATATTAAATAATTTAGAAAATTAAAATTTTCGAATTTGTTCCGAAGATAATGGTCGTTAATAAATCGATTATGATGATTCTTTTTTTCACTTTTAAAACTATCGTCAGTTGTATTAGACATTATAATAGCACACGGGAAATTACTCACGTAAAATTATCGTCGAAACATTGTCGGTATCTAAATCGACGATAATTTTACGTGAGTAATTTCCCGTGTGCTATTATAATGATTATTTTTTTGTTGGAAAGAAGATATTTCAAGGGTGGTCTCATAAAAAATATTTGAGGATCTGATTAGGTTCTTCGGAATTATGCATCATCTCACAAAATTGAAGTTGGTTTAGATAAAATTGTTAATTTTTCCACTTCTGTAATGTAGTTCATCATCATTTCAGCCCATTTCCACCCACTGCTGAGTATAGGCCTCCTCTTTATCACGCCACTCTCTCCGATCCCTTGCGAGTCTCATCCACTGATTCCCGACCATGTTGATGATGTCGTTCGACCATCGGGCGGGTGGTCTGCCTCTTGGTCGTTGAGCGTCCCTGGGCCACCATTCAGTGATCGCTTTTGTCCATCTTCCATCGTCCCTTCTAGCCAAGTGCCCAGCCCAACTCCACTTCAGTCTCGCGATCCGCATACCTACGTCCACGACCTTTGTACGACGTCGAATTTCGACGTTGGGTATGTGATCGAGAAGTGAGAATGTAATGTACAATTTTATTGTTGTAAATATACACTTTCTTTCAAAAGAAAATCAAACCCATCTCACTCTGTTTTAGAAAGCCGAATGAATTATGATTAATTTTAATTTGTTAAACAATAAAGTGAGATATTAATACCTCCTTATTTCTAAGTTGGTTAAGTTGTTACTACTTTTTCACATTCATTCCCTTAGAAAATATTTCAACATGATTCAAAATAGTTCTTTCTTGACAGACGGACATACAACAAAAATATTCTTATAAGGGTACCGCTTTCCTTTGGAGACTTTGTAGTACCAGAGCCCTAAAGCCCGTCACACACGTAGCTATAATATATAGTAATATAAATTATAGCAAGGCATATTACGATATATTTTCTATACAAATATTCAAGTGACCGCACACGCAGCTATAATATAGCTATAGGTTTGTATAGAAAATATACCTTGCTATAATTTATATTACTATATATTATAGCTACGTGTGTGACGGGCTTAGGAATCAATTAAAAGATAATCTGAAGATTGTTTCTGTTTTCGGAAATGTATTTTTTGCAAATATTTTAAGTAAAAGGTGACTTAAGTTAGGCACAGGGTTTTTAGTTAGTAAATGAATAAGTTTTTCCTAAGTACATTTTTAAGTGATTTTTTTTATTATAAGTAGGTACATACATAATTTGAAAGTTGTCAAATAATTAAAAGTAATAATTGATTGTTTTCATACAAACGTATAAGTAGTAAATTTTTTTCTTAACTTCCAACTAAATTTGTCTCAAATCATTGATATTTTAATATTGTTAGATAATTATCACTGCCCATGACACACGTGAGCACACGTGAGCACAATTGTGAGCGCTCGGCTTACAAGCCGTAGACTCATCAAACCGAAAACGATACATCCATTAATCTATTTAAAAATATTATTGGAACTTAATCGCGTATTGAAATCAATATTATATATTTACCTCGTCAGTTGAAGATGCGAGCGGATGCCGGCCGTCAGTCTACTCGTGACCACGGTGACTGTAATGTCATCGAAACGTCGAGGTAAATAAATAATATTGATACGCGATTAAGTCCCGATAATATTTTTAAATATGTTTTCAAGTCGCGATAGTTTAGAAAGTTTCATCCAATAATCTCAGGTCAGCTTATGTTGGTGGAAACTGAATTCTTTTGAATAACCAATATAAGCTGGCCTGCGATGATGATTGTCACGATGCATCGTTATTGGCTTATAGAGCAGAGAGGGGCCGAGAATGGGTTAAAGAAATTAAATCAGTTTTTAGTTTTTTTTTAATATTTTGTTTTTAAAAACCTGAAAATGTAGGTTAGAAGAAAAATTAGGCAGTTTTTAATTGTTTTGTTAATTAATAAGTTGGGCTCCCATGATTATGAAATGATTGATGTTTTTTTGTAAATAGGTTTTGTGTAAATACGCCTGTTAAGTACTTAATAGTGGCAATTCTGAGTGTCGCAAAAGCTAAACTAAGCTAACTAAAATTGTTGCCGTCCCTTTCATAGCGATGGGAATAAAAAGGATGGCAATAGTTTTAGTTAGGTTAGTTTAACTTTTGCGACACTCAGAATTGGCCCCAATATTTGTTGAGCCAGTTTCTAAAAACAAATTGTACAGCTTGGCAAAAAAGTCTTGAATCGGAACTATTTTTTTTTTGTTTAAGACAACATTCTCAAAATAATGACGTATCATCATTTATTTTTTATGTAAACATAGATTACAAATTCTCAAATTATTAGCTTGGAGCGGTCAAACGGTGATATAAATACGCAATAGTGAAAAATAATGAATAAAACTGTTGTACAGTGGCGCCCCCATTATTTTCTACTCTTTTTTGCCAAGCTGTACCTACTTAGTAAGTATTAATCTGATATGTACCAACACAATAGTGGCAATTCTGAATGTCGCCATAGATAAACTAAACTTATTTGACAGCACTAAAATTAATGCCATCCTTTTTATTTCGATCGTTATTTTTTTTTTTTTTTTTTTTTTTTTTTTTTTTTCAAATTCAAATTCTTTATTAATCTTAGACTAACATTACAGACTTAGGATCTAAGACGTTAATCTATTGAGATCATTATAATATGGCAATTACCTAAAACTAAAAACAAAATAAAATAGGTACAATAAGACATTTAACCTATCTCTAACAATAAACTGACAAATTAACTACTATATAATTTACAATTTAATAAACATAACAAACAACGAATAAGTAACAACTATTATAAAGAAAATGTTACAAAAATAACAAAAGCAACAATAAAATTTAGTAATATAGCAACGAATTGAGTAAGCTCAGCAGTTATTAAGTTACCACGGTAGCAAGGAGTTTGGCTCTTCACAATAGCTCAGACACACTCTCTCGAGTACCGGCCAGTTGTCGGCGAAGACATCAAACTGTGCTTTTGATGCGGATATAGCATTGAGGTGGCGTTGTGCGCGACATACAGGCGATTGCTGGCGAGCTACAGTGCGTGCTGGTCTAGGAGCAAACAACGGCACTCGCCCTGGACGAAACCTAGCGCGATTTTCTGGCACATACAACCTACTTACCTCAGCCAGTAAATCAGGACAATTGAATATTCCACGTAAAATTCTAATAATATTGATAATTTGGTCACTAAGCCTTCGTGTTTCAAGCGAGTTGAAACTTAGTGCACCCAGAAGATATTTAGTGGGGTACATGAATGGATAGTAGCCGTATACCTTTTTGTAAAGAAAGCGCAGAAACCTTTTCTGAACTCTCTCCAGCATCAAGGTATACGTCACTTCATGAGGGTTCCACACACATGCGCTACACTCAAGTTTAGACCTAATAAGAGAATAATATAAGATTTTAATTGCTGCAATATTAGAAAAATCTCTACTATTTCTTGTGACAAATCCCAGTTTTTTAAAGCTATCTATTGTGAGTTTTCTGACGTGGTTGTGAAATGTAAGTTCTGGCTCAAATACTATACCTAAGTCTTTAACAGTATGTGGTCTCGATAGAAGCACCCCATTTAGACAGTAGGGCATGATAATTGGTCTGGCAGATCTAGTAAAGGTCATAACTTGACATTTAGGGATATTTAGGCTTAGTCTGTTTTCCTTACTCCAAGTACTTACCGACTCCAGATCTCTTTGTAAGGCATAGCTATCATTTGGGGACTTTATAGGACAGTAGAGTTTGAGATCATCGGCATACAGTAGGCATTTCGCCGTAGTTAATGTTTTTGCAAGATCATCAACCATCAAAGTGAACAGCAGGGGGCCTAAGGATGATCCTTGGCTAATGCCTGACCTCGTATGATAGTAAGGTGAATCAAAGCACCCCAGCCTCACAAACTGTGTACGGTCGCGTAGATAATCAGCGAACAGCTTAAGAAGATTAGAAGTAAACCCGTAAAGACTTAATTTGTTAAGGAGTACGTCGTTATCAACTTGATCAAAAGCTTTTTCAAAATCTAAATAAATTACATCGACTTGGGTGTTAAGATCTAACTCGTTTGAGATAAAGTCAACCAATGTTAAAAGGTTTGTGTTTACTGATCGGCCTTTTCTAAAAGCATGCTGAACATCACTTAAGTAAGGTTCTATTTGTTTGTACAATCTATCATGTAGTCCTGTCTCAAATAGTTTTGCTAAAGATGGCAGTATCGCAATTGGTCTATAATTATTCGCAAGTGATTTATCTCCTGTTTTAAAAATTGGTACAACTCTAGATTGCTTCCAAACTTCCGGATATGTGCAGTTTTGAATTGAAAGGTTAAATAAATGAGTGAGAGGTGTTGTAAGTTGTAAATTGAAGGCTTTAAGGATGTAGGAAGGTATATTATCAGGGCCTACAGAGGTTTTCGGTTTGAGTTTTTTAATGTAGTATGAAATTTCAGATTCCGTGAATGTATTAATAGTGACAGATGTATATTCATTAGCGAGTGCAGTTTGACTGACATCAAGGTTGGGAATGTTAGGTAGAAATACACTACTGAAGTAATTTGCAAATGCAGCAGCTGCAGCCTGTCCGGTGTGTTTGTGCCCATCATGAGTAATGGAAGGTTCAAACCCACCTTTTGTTCTAAGATTTTTAACATAATTCCAGAACTCACGAGGGTTAGATTTTAGGTTATTTTGAATGTTTAGTGAATATCGGTTTTGTGCTGAGGATACCTCGCGTTTTATTGCCGTCCTTATTGCAGAAAAGAAGTTATAAACATGGGGGTCCTTGCTAGATTTCCAGATTTTATGTAAGATCCATTTAATTTTAATATTTTCAATTATCTCTCTAGAGTACCAGGTTGGGTATCTACGCGTAGGTTTAGCGTTGCGGATTTTTTTAGGAATACATTGATCGAAACAGGAATATAATTTGGAATAAAAAATACTTACAGCTCTATTAACATCATTTTCTTGGAGTACTTCATTCCAATCAGTATTAATGACTAATTCGTAGAGAGAGAAGAAATCTGCTTTAGCAAAATTCCAGTCTGTATTAGGATCAATGTTGCTAACCTCGAGCGGAACAGCCTGCCCAATGGATAAGATGCAAAATGATATGTCTAGAGGGGGGTGATACTTGTCTGCAATATCTACCATGCCATTAGCTGCCTCACAAACGCTCATCTCTATTACTCCATTATTTGCAAGAACTACGTCTAACTTACTACCAGTTACGTTATAAATCCTGTTATAATCATTATGAAAGAGACGGCAACATTTTCAGTGCTGTCAAATTAGTTTGAGTTTTGGCGACATCCAGAATTGCCACTAATATTGTTGTAAAATACATCTTTTCCAATACAATAAAAAGCGTTACCCGAATTATTAAAATTTTCAAGCAACTTTCTCATTTCAATTTTTTTTATTTGTAAAAGAGTAGGTAACTGTCGGAGCTGTTTACTTTTTAGTAAGATTTTTCTTTTTTATAAAGAGTAGGTAGCTAATTCGTTATTTCTCAATTTATGCACTTATCTAACAATATTATTAATATTTTTTTTATTCATATAAATATCTAAAATAGCACATACACAGTGTTGGTCGAGTAGGCTACATCGACTTTCGATGGGTTCAAAACCGACAGAGCCTGTCGCATATGGAATGTTATATTTCTGCAAAATAAAATATGGATTTGGACGCACCCTGACTACCCTTCTAGACATGTCCCGATGGTATAAAAATGCGTATAGATCTGAAATAAATGTCAATCGCATCTTGGAAATACAGTCTTGATTATAACTAAATACTAGTAGCAATTCGGAGTGTCGCAAAAGCTAAACTAAACTAACTAAAATTAATGCCATCCTTTTTATTCCCATCGCTATGAAAGAGACGGCAACATTTTCAGTGCTGTCAAATTAGTTTGAGTTTTGGCGACATCCAGAATTGCCACTAATATTGTTGTAAAATACATCTTTTCCAATACAATAAAAAGCGTTACCCGAATTATTAAAATTTTCAAGCAACTTTCTCATTTCAATTTTTTTTATTTGTAAAAGAGTAGGTAACTGTCGGAGCTGTTTACTTTTTAGTAAGATTTTTCTTTTTTATAAAGAGTAGGTAGCTAATTCGTTATTTCTCAATTTATGCACTTATCTAACAATATTATTAATATTTTTTTTATTCATATAAATATCTAAAATAGCACATACACAGTGTTGGTCGAGTAGGCTACATCGACTTTCGATGCGAAGGTCATGGGTTCAAAACCGACAGAGCCTGTGTCGCATATGGAATGTTATATTTCTGCAAAATAAAATATGGATTTGGACGCACCCTGACTACCCTTCTAGACATGTCCCGATGGTATAAAAATGCGTATAGATCTGAAATTAATGTCAATCGCATCTTGGAAATACAGTCTTGATTATAACTAAATACTAGTAGCAATTCGGAGTGTCGCAAAAGCTAAACTAACTAAAATTAATGCCATCCTTTTTATTCCCATCGCTATGAAAGGGACGGCAACATTTTTGGTTAGTTTAGTTTAGTACTACTAGTAGCAATTCGGAGTATCGCAAAAAAGCTAAATAACTGTCTAGATGTGATTGTTAATTGTATACTGCGTTAGATGTACAGAATGGTTGAAATTTAAGTGAAATAAGCAATATTTTTCCATTTCCTAGTTATACCTAGTTGGTGTTAAGATTGTTGATTTTGTAAAAAATATAAAATGTCCTTTAAATTTTGTTTTATTTCTTGTTACTCATTCAGGGGGACATTCAACTTGGGCGTATATGAGGGGGGTCCAAGGGGGTCTGGAGCTTAGCATTTGACGAAAAAAAATCGCGGTTTAACCTTGTGAAAAAAGCTATAGCTAATACGCCCGTGACATCATTTGTGTGATGTCCCTCTGCAGGGAATAGCCATTTTAGGCATTTTTATAAGATTAATGCCTAAAAAGATCTGAGAGTGGACCCCAAGTTATGGATACAGTCGGGATAGATTCGTTTTTATTAAAAAAAAAAGTATTTGTTTAGGTAACTTTGTTCTACGTTCTATTTCAGTCTATTTCTATTCTACGAAATATTTCAGTCTTAAAGAAAATAAACAAAATAATTCACAGACAATTTAATCACTCAATTTTCCACATCAATAAAAAACCCTACAAAATTCCTCAGCAGGCTGAAGCAGTCGTGACAGATGCACCCAGCGATATCCAACAACTCCTTGAGCAGCTCCGCAATCCGTGGCTCACCGTCGCATCGTCGATGGCAGACCAGTTTCAACACCTCCTTAAAATACTCCGCTAATACACCGCAACAGCCACAGCAGTTTTCACCTGTGTTTTTGGCAATAGTCGCCAATGAAGGGTTGTGTAGTTTCTTGCATTTGAATTTTTTACGCTTGTCTTTATTGGACTTCGGTTTGCTCATCTTGGCGTTTTTCCCCGAATCTTTGCTCACAGGGATACAGGTCTTGACCTTTTTTGAATCGTTGTTGGATACCTGTAAGTTTTTATTTTTGCGATTTGAATGAAATTTTGCTTATACCCTGGATTCAAAAATAGGCTACTTAGATACCGGTATTCCCACGGGAACGGGAACTACCACGGGTAACACCGCAGCTCGTTTATAAAGGTAATAAGTAAGTACCTTAGGTAGGTATATACCTATATAAATCAATAGGAAACCTGACCCACTCACACACATAGTGAATCATAGCTAAAAACACTCGACTTTGATGAAGATCGATATATTATGTATTGTTTGTGAGAGAAAATAAATGATTGATTGATTGATTATGATTCTACCATCGCCTGCTTAGCTATAATCGCCCGTAAAAAATAAAAACCTTTGCCTTCCATGTCTCGACAACAACGTCCATGCTGAGGAAATCAAACTGTTAGATCATTTTGGGAGTTTTACTTTACCCAAAGGTTTTACCCAAGTTTTACCGTAAAATTTTACTACAGGATATCGAGGTTATTATGAAATTTAAAATGTCAAAGAATGTTTTTTATTTGGAAGAAAGACAGGAAGACAGAAGCATAGACAAGAAAATTGACATTTACGAACTTATTAGGTCGCCTCCAGGCTCACGCAGAGAATCTTTAATAATCTAGCTAGGGTGTTTGTTATTTTTAAACGCTCAAACAGCTGGACGGATTTCAATGAAATTTGGTACCAGGATTGCTTATAACCTGGATAAAAATATAGGCTGCTTTTGATCCCGGTATTCCCACGGGAACAGGAACTAAGAAAGAAAGAAAAATCATTTATTCTGGTAGGACCTAAGTATCACCTTCAGTTTCGTTTTACATGCTAGGTGATTCCAATGCCTATTCCAACGCGACTCCCTACACCAGGGAAAGAATCAGGCAAGAACCTGGTGGTGTGGGCCTAGCTTTTTTTAAAAAGTGATCCCCAACAATCGAAATAGTCAAGCTTCAGTGGGAAGCCAGTAAAACAAAGTACTTAGGTAAGGCATGTCAAAGCAAGTAAAATTAACAAGATACACCTCAACAAAATGCTGTCTGGCATCACACGCTACACTTGGCTGACTTAAGTGGTACCTAAGTATTTATCTAGTTATTGTTAAGCATATCGTCGACGATACTGCAATAGCGCTGAACTACCATCTGCAATACCGCGAAACTGCAAAAAGTAGCGAAATCCAAATTTACGTGACGCGCTGTCCTAGTCTGTCATTGGTTCAAGTTGGTGAGCACACCACTTTGAATAAGTCAATCAGAAGCTCTCTGACGCTTCGCTGCAATAGCGCGATGCGTTTGCAGCGTTTGAAGTTGGAAGTAAATACCGCGTAACAGATCAAAACGTAAACAAATTGTAGTGATTACTTTGCGCTGCGTGAAAATTATTGTTAAAAAGTGGTTATTTCTGCATGGAAAGTACCGGTAAGTGATGTTATCTGTTAATTTATGTATAGGCTTGCTATTTTCAATCATGGATTGTACATTTCTATGATATTTTATGGATAAAATCGATTTTGATGCAGGGTTGTAATTCCGCGGTTTTGTGTTAGGCAAAAATTTAGATGTTTTCGGTACTTTGATTACCTACTTTTGTACCTAATTAAACTATTTTCTATTTGTTTTTTCAGAATTTGTTTGTATGGAGGATGTTTGCTAACTTGCAGGACTTAGTCAAGCGACGGGACGAGTTGCTGATGAGAAAATAGCTAAAACTAAATTTAATCATAAAAATGTTATTTTAATACTTAATTCTGAGATTGTATTGTATCTGAAAAATGTCCAGTGTATCATTACCAGCGTTTTTGTCGTCAATTTATAGTAATTCAAATTTAACCAACCAAATTTTATCTCAATCCATTTCGGCTCTTCCTGGAAGTAGTCTTCAAATTTCTTTCCAAGACGACGCTCTCAACGCTTGGCACAGTGCTTGCCCCGGTACCGCTCCCCCATCATCCCTTTCGTCTCAACGGCAATGGGACGGGCCTCTGTGTGAGTTGACACGGAATTGTCTCCTACAGACGTGTTCTAGCTCCGCAGATCGTGCCCGTCTCATAGCCGTCTCAAATTGGGAGTCAGGTTTGTGGTTGCAAGCACTTCCCTCCAACAATTTAGACACTTTGATGGATCCCGCTAGCTTCCGTGTTGCAGTGTGCCTACGGTTGGGTGCGCCGTGTTGCGCCCCTCACCTCTGTCAGTGCGGTACGGCGGTCGAACAGCTTGGTCACCACGGATTGTCGTGCACCAGGGCCGCCGGTCGGATCTGCCGTCATGCCAGTCTTAACGATATCATCCGTCGAGCGCTTGTCGGCGCCAATGTACCAGCCGTTCTGGAACCGAGCGGTCTGATGCGTGACGACGGCAAGCGCCCTGACGGTATGACTCTCGTCCCTTGGCAGTGGGAAAGTCCTTTGGTGTGGGATGCAACTTGCGTCGACACCCTTGCGCATTCACATCTTCCGGGGACATCAGTTAAGCCTGGCGCGGCGGCAGACTCGGCTGAGAATCTGAAGAGGCGCAAGTATGTAAATCTAGATAGGGTTTACATATTTGAACCTTTTAGGGTTGAGACCCTGGGTCCGTGGTGTACCGGGGCCCATCGCGTTTTTAAAATTATATCGGGGCGTCTGGTCGAAGCGACGCGTGATCCGAGGGCTGGCACTTATTTGGCTCAAAAGATCAGCATTGCCATCCAGCGCGGCAATGCTGCCAGTGTCTTGGGCACGCTTCCGTCTGGAAGTGGTTTGGATCAGTTGAGCTTATAGATCGTTTGTAACGATCCTTAGGTGGCTCAACTGGTTCTAATTGTATTTTGTACAGTTATGTAAATATTTAGTAGCTTACGTTAGTGTTGTAATTTGTATAATTTGTTTTGAGAATAAAAAACTGTTTATTTTCCATATTTTTGTGGTTGAAAAGTGCCTTCCTTTTGAGTTTCAAATGAATAAATGATTGTTTTGTACTTTTTATCATAGTTTCAATTACGCGCATCTACCCTTTTATAACATCTTGAGACCTGATAATGATACAACAAAACCGCGTAAGTGCCATAAAACCCGAACTACTAGAAAAACCGCAAATTTTCTACTACTGACCGATGGCCAGGTACTCTAAAAACCCTATTATTTCATTAAGATGCGCTTATCATTTTAAATACTAAAATTAGAAAGTTTTTTTTATCTCCTGTAAAGTTGTCAACCTTGTAGTTACGCACTATTACAAATAGTAGATCAGCGCTATTGCAGTATCATCGACGATATATATAAAGCTTATCACTGCACTATTCACAGCGGGTAACACCGCGGGGTGCAGCTAGATAACTAGGTACTTAAGTATATAAAACATGAGTTGATTAAGATATTAGTGGCAATTCGGTGTGTCGCAAAAGCTAAACTTAACTAACTAAAATTAATGCCATCCTTTTTATTCCCATCGCTATGAAAGGGATGGCAACATTTTTAGTTAGTTAAGTTTAGCTTTTGCGATACTCCGAATTGCCACTAATAGTGGCAAAAGCTATTATCTTGTGTATAAGTATATATTGGGGGCTATTCGGAGTGTCGCAAAAGCTAAACTAACCTAACTAAAACTATTGCCATCCTTTTTATTCCCATCGCTATGAAAGGGACGGCAACAATTTTAGTTAGCTGAGTTTAGCTTTTGCGACACTCAGAATTGCCACTATTGTGTCTATTATCAGCATGGATAAATCAATAAAACCACTTAAATAATAATCTTCGAAATAGCATATATTTAAAAAAAACCACGTTACATACAAAATTCATAACATAACGTTCTTAAGCTTTAACTTACTCTAACATCGCCACTTGAAACTGTTTTGTGACCGGATTTTATCGAAAACTGTTCAGCATTTTACGTAAGCTATGTAACTTAGTTTTAATATTTGTTCGTCGGTACATCACGATTTCGAATAAGGTAATTAATTTGAATGGAAAATTGTATTAAATTTAAATAGGTTTAGGTACCTTGTTTCGTTTTTTTTTAGTTTAGGTACATGATCTTAAGCAATTTTAATACATAAAATAAAGTTTAATTGAAAAAAGTTATCGCAAAAAGTTGAACAGTTTTCATAATAGGAAAAACAAAAAACCTTTACAACTAAAAATTTTCATTGAATACAAAATTGATTGTCAAATTACATATTTTAAAGTTAAATCGATTGGAAAAAATGTTTTTTCATTTCGATTATTAATGCTCAGAATAAAAATATAACACTATAACAATTAAAACATAATCATTAAGTATAAAATAATATTCCATTTATTTTTTAATTTCCATTTTTTTGTCAAATATGACAGTAATTAAGTAAGTTACTTACTAATTTACTGCAGCGTTAAATCTGACAGTTATTTTCTCGATCTACTGTGATTTTTGCTTTGATAAAACTTGGATATAGGTCGCGCCACGTAAAAAGAGCTTGGTCTGGGAAGTAGCGGGGGTATGTTTGCGCCTGTGTTCACTCGCTGACGAACCAATAGCACTCGCTAAATCAATGGTATGAAGTGCGCCGCAACACCTCTCCACCAATCATCGACCACGGAGCAGTTTGACAGCCAGCGCTCTTGTTACGTGGCGCGACCTATACAATCCGGAATTGTTTGAAACGGCCATTTTAGCCCCCCATTTTACATTTGTTTTATTATTAACAATGATTATGGCAGTTCTATGTTTTATTCTGAGCACAATTTAATTTCAATTTGTCATTTTAAAAACACTAGATCGTTCTAGGTAATGTCAAATTGGCACGGGCCCCTAATTTCATAATGGGTTCCGACTATAAAATAATTTACAAAATGATAATCTAATATCGTTTTGAAACGTTTTATGTAACTTGTCAATAATCCCGCGCGTTTCAAACTTTTAATTTTTCAAAAGAGGGATTTTTTATGAATTCGAAAAAGATGATGTCCCAACATTTAAAATATAAGTTAAAACATCTACGTACGTAGCTAGCCGAATCTTAATTTTAAATAAAGTGCTTATATATATTATATTTTGTTTTTTATATTTTAATAACTAGATATCGGTCACACAAAACTACTACTTTTTTGTATTTTTGGGTCTAAAAAATTCAAAAAATGCTTAATAGAATGGTATCCCGCCTTAGTAAGTATTTTAAGCCGTGATTTTAAACATATAATTTAAGAAAGAAATAAGATTTTATTTTTAAATACATCGGTTTAAGTGCCTCAATATTTTGGAAAATAAAACATCAAACTTTTTAGATTTGTTTGTTTAAATTATTAAAACATTTAATTATCTTGTAATAGAGTAAAACATTACAGTCGTTATAGTTTTTTTGAACAGATTAAAAACTATTTTTCAGTTGTTAAATCACGCTGTCCCTTTCTCCCATGAAAACATAAATTCACCATTCGGGTTTTCGGTCTACAGATTCAAATAAATAGATTTGTGTCACCGACTCTGCTATTTATATATTTAAAATTACAATATTTTAAAAGCACGTACGGCTATCCGAAAGCATCACATGCCTATTGAGTAATTAATGTATGACAACATACATAGTTAATGAATGCACCAGAGTTGGTGCGATTTTGTGTCGATTATAATTGTACTTAGAGAATGTAGTCATAAGAATGTTTAAGTATTTTCGTTAAATGTTTTGATCTCTCTACGGTTAGGTCTGAGAAGTGTTACCATAATGATACCTACATAATTTTTTTTAATGTTAAGATTGAGGGTAGCTACGAAACTATCATAGTATAGGCAATATCACCGAATTTTGTTAAAATATTGTTCCATTCTCGTTAGAATGGAACGATTAGAGAGATTATTATAGACGAATCATAAGATCAACAAACAAATATTGTACTTAAGTTTTTCTGTCTCCAAAGCTGCCTAATTAAATCGACCAAATCGCACCAAAAAAAACTAAAATTACGTAAATTATACAAAATATAATTATTCCACCATAAGAACTTGATTGGCAAGTATACAATACAATTTTAGAAAAAAATAAATATTTGATAACTTATCATCTATGGAGCATGTTGATTTTAGCGCCATCTAGTAGCTAAACATTAAGAGCGCTTGCGTAACATCAAATATAATCTGACAGAGATGGAATATATCTTTCTATAAGAGGGAAGGAGATAACCTACAGTGCACCAAACAAAAACGCCAATAGGTGGGTATATAAAACTAAAAACGAGTTTGTATAAAATACTTAACTCATTTTTATTGCCAAATAAATAGCAGAGCTATTTGAGCGGCTACGCATCCGCCATTTTGTTTTCGGCCATCTTTATATTTCATTAAACTTTTACATTAAATAACATAATTCATTTAAATCAACATCTATAATTATAATTACTAAGGCTACGTATTTTAAATTACTACGATTTCACTAGACGGTGATGTATTCTGCATTTTATCTTCAAAATGTGATTACGTGAAAGTTATTAAATTGATATTTATTTTTAATAAACGAACAATCCAATGGTTTTTTTTATATTTTGTGTTGTAGAAATATTTTGGTCGATGATAATAAAATTCTAACAGCACCATCTAGCGAAACTAAAGTAAGTAGCATCTTGTCAAGTTGTAAGAACCAACAGACAATATCGGCGCCAAAGAAACGGATCCATCCGTACAACGGCGTTGTCAATTCGACGGTAGTTTCAGTGTCAATCTGACAGTAGTAATGTCAGTGTCAAAATGACGGACGTCCACTTGCGTTAGATATCCACACAATATGTACACCACGGCGACAGTGTAAGCAAATCTTAACGTATAGTAGAATTAAAGTTACGGTTTTGAAGCGATGGCAGTGTGATTTGTGGACATTACCTGAAAAAAAAAAAAGGTTTTTTTTAAAACCAGACTATTGGTGATCAGTGGCTTTACCCACAGCTCAACTTAACGCAGTTGAGCAATTTAGTTGAGCAGCGGGTATGAAGCTTATTTTATAAGCTGACCTACTGATCAACTAAGTTGAGCTACAGAGCATAACATTTTCAGTAATACAAGCTAATACTTACAAGCAATAGCCTAGCTGGCCATTCATGAACCGATTTTGATGCGATTTGTTCGAAAATTGATGTGATTGAGAAAGAAAAATCTTTAATTTGTCATTACAGCTATAGAACACATTATTATAAAAAGTGAAAGAAAAAACAAGAAAAATGACAAAAATGGCTAATACTCAGGATGATGCTTAAGATGGCAAGTTGAGCTCAGACAAACACACACACACACACACCTTATACTCACATCTAGGCGGGCTGGGGCGTGCTGGACTTCTCCTTCTTTTTCTCCTTCTTCTTCTTAAGGAAGGAGGGCGTCCTGAGACCCTTCTTCTTCTTCTTGTCTTTCTTCGGAGAGTCCTCGGTCGACACTTCCTTCGATGGAGATCCCTAGTATTATAAAACAAATTTCTATAAATAGAATAGAATACAGCGCCATCTAGTCCCAAGCTAAGCAGTTTAATGTTTGTATTATAGCAAGGACGATATATTATAGAAAATTAGCAGTCCTTACCTATAATGTCCTTGGTTATAGTAACCAGATGACTGACATACAACATAGATGTTTTTTTTGTAAATACATACATATTAGATAGCTAACACTCGAGATAAATATTTGCAGAACATACGAACATTTGTCACGCAGCGGGGATCGAACCCGCAACTTCCGACTCAGGCGGGCCACCCACTGCGCCACAGAGGTCATCAATATAATTTATATTTATGGCAGTGAGCCTGGTTAAGTGGACTCACCTCTTTACTGCTGTGAGAGAAAGTGCTTTGATGCGCATCCGAATGGTCGCCATTGACAGTGTGTTCGCCTGAAATGGAAAATAAATATTTTAATATAATAAATAATAATAGTATTCTCTGGATTTTATTTTACTTTAAATCTATTATTATTGTGCACCTTGTACTTTTGTTCTGAATAAAAAAATTATTAAGTATTATAATCTAAAAAGTTTTAGAACCCAATATTGTAGTTTAAAAATATTGAAAGAAAGAAAGAAAGAAAAATCTCAAGGATCACTTAAGTTTCGTTTTACAAGCTAGGTGATTCTAATGCCTGTTCCAACGCAACTCCCTACACCAGGGAAAGAATCAGGCAAGAACCTGGTGGTGTGGGCCTAGCTTTTTTTTAAAAGCGATCCCTTAACAATCTAAAATAATCTAAATAGTCAAGCTTCAGTGGGAAGCCAGTCGAACAGTATTATTGAATACCACCAAATTATACAAACAACATTCCAAACCAACCCACGTCATCACGAATGAATTGTAAAATATGACAGTAAAAAACAGAAAACAACTTATCAGATTAGACAGGAAAACCATTTTACTGTCACATCTGACCATTTTTTTACAGTAGAATCATTGAGATGTATTATAGAGCCACAATCAGACATATAAAATGTAAACGCCAAAACTCTGCGCACACTACGTAGTGCGCCGAGTTTTACTTTTTTGCGTACAAGCGACATTGAACACTAAAACAAACGTCACATAACGTCTACATTCAAATGTCAAATGTTATTGTAGAACATTGAATTTGCACGCACATTTTTTGAGTGTTTTCAGCTATTAGATTGTGACTCTTTAATACATCTCAATGAGTAGAATGAATCGTAATGGCGACAAATTTTGTAGGCAGGTTTTTAGTGCATCGCTGATGACCTGGAATAACACATAGATGTTATACGGGTTACCACGCGAGCGAAGCCGCAGTTACAAGTTAAATACAAATAAATTGAGGTACTTACTTCGCATAACCACGAAACGACTCTGCCTAAACCATCCCGTAGCTGGCATGCAAGTTTACGAGCAGAGGCAGAAAATAAGCAGAAATTAAACCACATTTTTGAACCGAAAACACCATATACGTTTAACTAGGTATAACATACCTCACGAGCTAAGCGAGCAGGTCTCTCCTGCTCGCTTAGCTCGTAAGGTATTGTTAATTTCACGAAATCAGTTTATACATTTTGGTAGTTGCATTCATATTGATTTACGGTTAGTTCCAAAATATTCTCTCCGTAAGTCTTTTTTTACTGAAGATATTTGACATTATTAGTACTTAAATAAGTTATGTCAAATATATTTACAGTAAAAACCAAAGATAAATAGAATATTGAAACAGGCCGAATCTTTGACAAGACGAAAGAATGTGTTCGATTCGATTATTTGGTTTAACTTCAAACAGTGCTGAAATAAAGTCCAAAACCAATAAATAAAATGCAATTAGTAGAAAATGTAGTTTAATTACACATAAAACATTCACATTAACATGCAAGAAGTGTAAAGGTGAGTGTGCATTTTCGTATCAATTTATTCTTCGAATCAGCAAGACAATACGATACGACAAAACGATAAACATTTACCCTGTTATTTTTATAACAAAAAAATGTACGACAATTTTGACAGTTAAAAGTGTTACAATAGCGATCGATCTAAGATCATTGGCAATTTTATTATTGAAACCGGGCATAGGGACTTTACTCGGAGATAATAAAATAAGCATTTAAAATAACAACTTACATGACTTTAGAATATAAATAAAACTTTTATAGTAAGACAAATTTACAGCCGACTGGGAGATCCTAACACAAGATCGTGACGTCTGGAAGGTATGGGGGGAGGCCTTTGCCCAGCAGTGGGACACAAACGGCTAAAATTAATAATAATAAAAATGACTTTAGAAATGTCTAGCTGAATCGATACATGCTTATGCATATTCTTTAAACTTAAAACAATATATCGTGTCAATTTTCGTAGTCTATTTAGTAGAGTTCAGATAGCAATATCACGATAAAATAATAGAAACACGATAAATGTCCGATATATCGATTTTATTTAAACTTCAGGTCAGAAAACAACACAAAATATAGCATGAAAAACAAATAGCTTTAAGTCCTTTTCACAAAAGTCCTTTTGCGGCGCTAGTATCTACGTGTAAAAGTAAATTTCTATAGGTTTTTTATTAGTTCCGCATAATTCCACAGAACTTTCGTGAAATACACCAGTGAATTCATAGAGGACAGTGACAATTGTATTAAAACATGACAAATGAAAAATCAATGGAGTATTGTAATCATGGCGCATGCAACTGTGCCGAATGGTAACCCGTTCAAAATGTACAAAACAAAACCATAGTTTAAAAAGTTTTAAAAACAATGATGTTAAAATGATGACTAACATCATTGTTACTCCATTCATTGTTGTTTATATTGTTTTAATTTTGACTCTAAGATGTTTTGAAAAGCTAACAAATATGTAAATTAGCGGACAGTTTTATAATATATTCTATCTGTGGTCTTGCTTACTTTAGTAAGTTACAAAGTTTTTAGTTGTGAAGTAATGTCAAATATGACACCGTAAACAAAACCACCTAAAGAATATAGAAATAAGCAGTTGAATAAGCAGAGAAAAGATGCTCTGATTTATGTTAGTTCAATATATTAGTTCAAAGTCAAAAGCACAAATATTGTTGACAAAAAATTACTTTTATTTTCTGCCTCATTATTGTCAGAAATTCAATGATATGTATGTGTTTATTTTTATCACTGAAATAACTCAATATTCGAAATAATTAGACAAATACAAGAAAATAAACTTTAAACAAAACGCGTAAAACAGCTATCTAAAATTATACATACTAACCATACCCGTTTTTCTTAGTACCTAAGTGGCTAATGCACATCCTAAGCAAAATATGAGCTAGTGGCTAACTCTGGTGACGGAGTTTTAAGACCGCCCGAAGTCTTAAAGACGCTTAGCTGTTACTACAAGATGACCCTTCAATAATTGTAAATAATTTACAAGCTAATAATCTTAGCATGTTCCATTTCACTAGGATCGAAACTCTCAGACATTCTAAACTTAGATATTATTTTGTAAAACAACGTATCTTCAAACGGGGGCCAAGTTGTATACAATCTGTCCCTTCTCCTTTGCACTTCATACAACAATGTCTTTTGAGGGTTGTCAAGATCGTAATCTTCTGAATTGTCAATGTCATTTTGAGTTATGTCAAAGTGTGTTTTCTGTGGACTATCTAGATCTAGCATAGTAGATTCGCAAGTGTCATAAAATTTGGAACTTCCGGGCGATGTGAAAATTGGTATTTGTGACTCATCATGCGATTCATTTGTTTGTGCAGCAAACTTATTTATTAACACAGAGCGTTTTGATCTAGCGTATTTGTTTCTCGCATCTTCATCATCAAAATGTATGCCGTAGAAGCTTGGAATTGCGTCGTCAGTGTTTTTAAAACTTCTTCTAGTATAACTTGTGTCGTTTGGAGCACTGTCATCAAAAGACAGCCAGTATTTTATACCGCCAGAGTTTTCTGTCTGCGACATTGAAATTACTGTTTTTTGTTTCACAAATGGAGATCCTAGTATTGTTTCGTCTTTATCATAAAGTATAGTGAGATCTTGACCAACAAAACTGGTGTTTAGTTTTCTGATTGGAGATTCGTCGCACGCATCGAAAACTCTAGAATCTTTTCGCGGTGATGACGCATGACTGTGGAATTCGTCTTGCACGAATGCTGTGTTCATTTTATCATTTTCCGCAATAGCTGTGTCTTCTACCTCAATAAAATCAGTAACTTTTTCAATAACACATTCTTCCTCATCGAACTCAGTATTTTTTGTATTTGTCCCTTCATTTATATTATAATCATTAGTGTGAGTTACTTGATTGAAGAGTACAAAAGCAATATCTTCTGCGATTTCTGTACTCATTTGGGACAGTTCTTTGCATTCTTCGTCGTCTGTTGTGGAATAGTCAAGTTTATTTAGTTCTGAATTACGATGGTGATCGATTAAATCATTTAGAACCATTTCATATTCGTTGAATGATAAATTACAATCAATATTTTCTTCAATTTCCCGACAGTCATCAACGTTTTTACTACCTTCACATAACTCTATTCCTGTCTCTTCTTCATATTTTAAATGCTTACAGTAAGTCTCATGAATATTATAGTTAATTTCCTCACAAACATCATCTTCTGCTATCTCTCTAATTTTGTTAAGCGGTGATTCATATTGTTCATCAATTGCTGTAGCCTCATCATATAACCGCTCACCTACATGTTCGATAATGTTTTCATTTGGTTCTACAGCCAAGTCAGTTGCTGAACACTTATTCTCACCCGGATTGGGGGTAGCATTCTCACTTTCGACTTTAAAGTTATAAAGCTTATCTTTATCAAAAACTGGTCTTAAACCTTGGTTTTGGTGTGGCCCTTCTTCAACACAATCACTTTGATTCTGAACAAACTCATCTAAGACTTTTTCATGTCTTACAATTTCCTGAACTAAATCATTTTGTATGTCTTCTAAACTTTTCTCCATTTCAAATTGTATGTTTTTGTTATCCGAAGCATCGTTTGGTACATCTAAAACATTATGTTCCTCATAAAAATCTGTATTATATTCAACGACATCATTAAATTTTAATTTAATATCGTTTTGCCCGTCCAAACTTTGCTCGTTTTCAATATCCACATCTTCTGTATCAATATAATTTTGTTCGACGTCAAAATCATTTCGCTCAGTATCAAATTCATTTCCTTGACCTTCAATATTAAAAATAATCTCAAAATTTTCGTTTTCGTCTAGCTCTGGCCACAATCCAACAGCGGTGTACATAATATCTTCAGCATCTACTACAGTCACGACTCTTTTGTTACTCTTCTTTCTATTCTTATCATTTTCCGTAACAAACACTCGATCGAATATATAGTAAAGGAGGCTTTCAGCTACTTTGAAAGGCTCAGTGATCCCGCTGTCACTTTCAGTGAGAATAGTTTCGTTTAGATTTATAGTCTGTTCTTCAAACTCTTGAATCATTTTAGTTATTGAAAAATGTTCATCTACGCTTTCCATAACTTCTTCATCGTCATGTTTTTTATCTGTGTATTCACATGTAACTTGTTCTGATTGTAATTCTACACATTTTTCTTCGAACACATCCATTATATTATGCTTCTTTTCACTCAAATTGAAATAGTTAATCTCAACCCCTTCATAGTTTATTCTGTTCAGGAGATTGGTTAGTAAATCAGTAATAGCTTCATATTTTTCAAACTCCACTGTCGAGTTAAAGCTTACAGTTCCAAAAGAGCTTGTCCCACTATACTCTATTGAACTTTTCCGCTGGTCTTTATCGCCAATGGGTTTAGGTTGATTATCCGACAATCCGACTTGTTTAGTATATTCGGATAGTACTTCTTTATTAGTACTTTCATCCGTCTTAACTTCAATTTCATTATCATTTTGAATTGGGCTTACCAATACCGTCTCGTTCTCCACATCTTTTAATAAATCAAGGACATTTACATTTTTCTCATTTTGTACAATGATTCCTCCATCTATATTTGGCTCATCGACCATCTCTTCTTGGAAGTGATTTGTTTGGGGATTTGTTGAAGTAATTCCATTTTCTTTTTCCAAAGACAATACAAAGTCTTCTTTTTCGAAATGTTCAACCGAATGAACAGCATCTACAGCATCATCCAGAATCTTATCTATAGTCTTCTCTATTAGAGACTGTACTTCAGATCCTCGCCTATCCTGCGACAAATTACCGGAATCATCTCCATAAGAGCTTTTAGACTCTTCTAATATCGGTTCTAGCACATTCTTGGGTGCTTCGCGTTTGAACGGCGATTTCTTCGGACTGTCATTCTTCCGGTTGTAGTCTTCACAGTAGAAATCTATAGGCACTGAATAGTCCCTGATGTCTTTCTCAACAAGATCTTTGACAGGGCTTTCGTATGCCTCTTCGAAGTCATCTGTAAAGCTATGATACTCCCCTTCAGTGGTCTCAAGAGTATCATCTGCGACGTCTGTCTCTATTTCTACATATTCTGCTCGACAAGTGACACTCTCATCTTCTTTATCACTATCATTAGTTACTTCAGTCTTTTCAATAACAGTTTCATTGTTTGTCGAAAAGAACTCACCCAGATAAGTATCCTCATTGAACTCTTGGCTTTCAACAAACTCCGGAACATTTTGTACCTTAAAAACTGGCAACACAATCTCTTTAACTCTAACCTTTTCCGTTTCATCAATACACGTCTGATGAATGTTATCTACGGATAGATATACCGACGTAGGAATATTTTTGTATACATCAACATCTTTAAGAGAATGGTTATTGACAGCGCTACAAGAGCTGCATCTAGGAATATGATAGTGCAAAGGTTCAGGATCTTTTATATACGCATTGACAAACCCAGTATGAGACCTAGTCCTGTACAGTTTACTATTTCTAGGCAAAGATTTCGAGCGAAGCGTGTAATCCGACCTGCATCTTCCATCCCATTCTATAGATGGGATGGAGGATAAACTAGAGCAGCTAATAACTGCGTTGTCAAGTCTGTTACTAAGACTGACTTTGCATTTTGGGCTGACTTTTCTGTCACTGTCGTACACTTTGACAATGCTGTCAAAGTTACTGCTACGATTGTATTCGTGGAGAGAGCGTTTGCTAGAGGAAAGGGCATCGTTAGCGTTACCTGGAAGCAGAGAAGCGTGCAAGCGTGCAGAAATAATGCACTTTTGGATCTTGTTTTTCCATCTCCAATAGTTTTAATAAGTTAATAAGTAATAACTCAGAAAAAAAATATATATAAAAACCGTGTGATGTTCTTTTTCACTTTAACTAATAAATTACTTGATTGGAGATGTTGAAACAAGCATTTAGAAAAACACTTAAATCGAAATCTTTGACTTAATTCAATTTAATTTTTCAAATAGGTAAGTGTCGCATTTCGAGTTAGGTCTTTTTCATTTTATACATGCATGGGTTAGGAGTTGAAAAGGACAATGACCATTTTCTAAGATCAAAGGTTATTTATTAACTAGTTGTACAACAATGATATAGTTAATAGTCAGATAGGGTACTGAGATAAGACAGATATTAAATGAACACTTAAATGGCATTTGCAGGGACATAGGTACAGGGTTTTAATAGCAGACAAAACGTGCATTCAAAAGTGAGTAAAATAAAATAGAAAATAAATAAGTAAAAAAGACAATATATACATAAAGACACCACAATCCGATGACGTGAGCCAATGATGATGATATTATATAAATAATAGTGGCAATGCGGAGTGTCGCAAAAGCTAAACTAAACTAACTAAAATTAATGCTATCCTTTTTTATTTCCATCGCTATGAAAGGGACGGCAACATTTTTAGTTAGTTAGTTAGTTTAGCTTTTGCGACACTCCGAATTGCCACTATTGTCTAGACCAGTGGTTCTTAACCGGTGGTCCGCGGACCACTGGTGGTCCCTGGAAGCATCCCAAGTGGTCCGCGGAGCCATCCCAATAATTATTAAGATAATAGTGACAACAAGTCGACACAACGCGACCCGCGCACGGCGCGTGACCGAAGACGCGAGGTGCACGAGTGTGGCGGCAAAAACAAGCACCGAAATCGGTTGGATGCCGCTGCGTCGATATGCGTTTGGCTTTAAGTAGCACTGAACCGAGAATTCAGAAGTTAGCAGTGCCATATTAACCCTAAGGCAAACTAGACACGTGCCTAGGGGCGCCAGGGTATCAAGGGGCGTCAGGGTATCAAGGGGTGCCGCGCCCGGAATTTTAAACAAAAAAAATAGTTAATTTAAAAGTCTTATAAGTATGCACTTTAGCAAAAGGATACACAGAAAAGGGTCACTTCCGCGTACCTTTCATACAAAATATATAGAGGCGTCGCGACGCAAAACTTATTTTATTATGTTATTTCTCATCGCAGAATAAGAACAGACCGTAAACCAAAAGCAAGAGCTACGTTGCTTTTATCTTAAAAAAAAATTTTGCTCGCTCCGCTCGCTTCGTTCACACTGAATAAGGACCGACCGTAATCAAAATCAAGCGCTACGTTGCTTTTATCTTAAAAAAAATTTTTCTCGCTCCGCTCGCGTCGTTTCACACAGAATATGAACCAACTGTAAGCAAAATCAAGTGATACATTGCTTTTATCTTAAAAAAAAATTTTGCTCGCTACGCTCGCGTCGTTTCACGCAGAATATAAACCGACCGTAAGCAAAAACATGTGCTACTTTGCTTTTTTCTTCAAAAAATTTTGCTCGCTCCGCTAGCGTAAGACAGGTGCCGATTGCTTGCCTAGGGCGCTCTCGACATTTAATCCGCCTCTGGAAGTTAGTTAAGAGTAGGTATTCTTTACATTTACTTAGGTACATAACTTGGTGGTCCATGGCAAGACATAAATTTTGTCAAATGGTCCCTCACGACTAAAAGGTTAAGAACCACTGGTCTAGACTCTAGAGTCTAGACCAAAGACGATTAATATCTAGAAGACAGACAAAGGCCATACACAAAATCGTAACCCGATCCCGCAGTACCAGATAGCCTGAAAACTTTAAAACATCAATTTTATCCAAGAAATTTCAATACTTAGTAGTAGGTAGCAACAATATTCAATATTTAAACATTTTTAACTAGAAAGTAATTGAAATTTCTTGGATAAAATTGATGTTTTAGAGTTTTCAGGCTATTTTTTAGGGTTACGATTTTGTGTATGGCCTTTGTCTGTCTTCTAGATATTAATCGTCTTTGGTCTAGACAAACATAATCTATCTAACGTTGAATATTATTCAGGTCCGTATTCTAGAACGTTACTAAGTATAGACATTAATTGTCAACTTCAACAAATCTTTAACGATATCAAGATAATATAGATCTCATAACATGCATTTCACCTTCAAAATCTAGAACACATACAAACCGATAAAATTGTAAACATATTTGGAGAGTTAATAGCGGCAATTCGGAGTAACGCGAAAGCTAAACTTAACCAAAAATGTTGCCGTCCCTTTCATAGCGATGGGAATAAAAAGGATGGCATTAATTTTAGTTAGTTTAGTTTAGCTTTTGCGACACTCCGAATTGCCACTAATATGTTTATAATCCAATTTGCGAAAATGACAACTGATTAAGAATAATGGGAAGTAATGACCAAACGACACACCCGACCACCACGACTACAGTTCAGGTTCGATTCCCGCCACAGGACAGATGTTTGTATGTTCTACAGATATTTGTTCCAGGTCTGGGTGTTTTTCTATCTATAATATGTATCTAAGTAGTATATCAGTCATCTGGTTACCATAACACAAGCATTAAGTTGCTTAGCTTGGGACTAGATGACGTCGTGTAAAATGTCCAAGGATAATAATAATTATTATTATTAAACTTCAGTATAAAAATACTCCCCTCACTAGTTTTTGACAGATAACTCAAATGACAGACCAACATTGACACCTCCACAACATTTCAAAAACCAAAGCACCAGTTCCCCTAAATACCTCTAACGCTCTGAAGCACAGGTGCGTTGCGAGCTCGCACAAGCACCGGTGATGTCAAACCGGTGCTAGAGGTACCGGAGGCGGCGGAATCCAAAAACACCTCCGAATCGGACAGCAGAAGGGGATCTTCAGAAAATGAATCGGTTTTGATTCATGAAAGAAAGAAAGAAAGAAAGAAAAATCATTTATTCTTGTAGGACCTCAAGGATCACTTAAGTTTCGTTTTACATGCTAGGTGATTCTAATGCCTGTTCCAACGCGACTACCTACACCATGACTAATGGTAATGTTACATGACATGACTTATCATATCAACAGGGCTATTCCTCACTTGTCGCGAAATCGAAGTATGCCGCCATCGCGACTAAACGGTATATGACAGTTAAACTGACAGCTTTGACGGTAAATTTGTTTTACTGTCAAATTTGACGGTTGTATTCGCAATTTTATGTCATATAAACTGACTGACTGAGGTTTGACGGTAAATATGGTTTAACTGTCAAATATGACAGTTGTCTTCGCAATTTACTGTCATTTTTGACAGTTTATTTGTAATGTCGAGAATTTAGATTTTGCGACAAGTTAGGCAAATAGCCCTGTAGGAATGATATGACATTTGATTATTCAGAGTCACATGACTTTTCATAACCCATAAAACATGAATTAATGAAAAACGAAGAAATGAATCCTAACAAAGTATATCGTGAAAAAATGAGTATTCAGAAGAAATCATCATTAAACTGACTGACATTATTGAAGATGATGATTGATAAAGACAGACATCTGTCCATTTTTGATTCACTCGCGAAGTCGCGAACGACACATGGACACTCCACTATCAACGACGATATAAACCAAAAGATCAATTTTATGTGTCAAATGGGTTCTACATTTGGGTCACTGGTGAACTCTAAACATTAAAATTGGCCACATGTGGTTCATGGGCTGTATTCACTTAAATCTGTATAAAGGCTGTTTAAGAGTAAAAAATTGGCCTACCAAGTAACTATTGGTGTCAAATGATTATCCATCACGACTGACTATCTTATCATTACATGACAAGTTACTTGACTATCCAGTAGTTGCGTGACGCCTGACTATCCGATAATTACAATACACCTGACTATCCAATATGTACATGACGCCTGTCTATCCGTGACTTGACTATCCAATAGTTGCATGACGGACTAACCAATGATTATATGACGACTGACTATCAAATCATTACATGACCAGTGACTTGACTATCCAATAGTTATTGTCATGTAAAGACTGACTAACTAACCAATGATTACATGACGACTGACTATCTAATCATTACATGACAAGTGACTTGACTCTCAATAACTATTAGATAGTCAAGTCACTTGTCATGTAATGACGGACTAACCAATGATTACATGACGAGTGACAATCAGATGATTACATGACCCAATAGAATCTCACCTCTGTGATGCGCGCGAGCAACGATAGGCCCCCGCTGCGGTAGAAACACATCGTCATCTGACAACACGGTCGGATCACGGGTGTCTTGTAGAAAGAGAAGTGCGAGTGTTAGAGAGAGACGGAAGGTATGTGAAGGTACTTGTAGATGTAAGTTTCAAGGAGCTGTCTGACCATCATTGTTATAACTCAAAACATGTTTTAAATCAATTACAATACAAGAAATGTTCGTCTTTGACACAAATACAATTATATTTTTTTAAGAATGTTATGGCGGTCGGCCAAGGAAGCGCTGGAGAGACAATCTCGATACTTTTGAGAGAGATTGGTGTGAGGTCTCAAAGGACAGAGATGGTTGGAGAGAATTGGGGGAGACCTTTGCCCAGCAGTGGGACAATGTGGGTTGAAAAAAAAAAAAAAACAAAAAGAATGTTATTCTCAACACTGTGCCGAGTGGAAAGTGGAAGTTTTTGCCCAGCAGTGGGACGGAACGGGCTGGTATTAATAATGTATTATTGTGACTTTAGTCAGTATACCTTTTCAACATATTTTTCTTAGATTTAAGTACATAAAACCATCACATAACTTCAGAAAGGAATAATAGTTAGTAAAATAGAAGGGAATATAAGAAATGCCATGCCTTATTTTAACTTATTTTACAAAATGCATTTCAAAGCCTGGCCTTTGTAATTAATTGCAAAAATTAAAACAGCTAATTCAGTACAGTACGGCGCAACTCAAAGCTTCAGCCAAAATTTACAAAGAAAATAGCTTTAACCGACTTAAAAAAAGGAAGAGGTTTATAGAACCATCCACTGTATTTTATTGTATACCATGGTCCCATAAAAAAATCAGATGTCGGTAAATTTTGAAATTAATAGTCACGAGCGTTTTGAGTTGTGTCATACTACACAAGTTAATAACCATTAATAAATTGGTTAATAGTGGTTAATAGGTGTTAATGGATGTTAATATGTATATAAAAACTTACCTTTAGTCCTGTCTGCATGCGAGCGCTCGGCATTCAAGAAATCGGTTGTGTCAACTACAAAAGAGGTATATGCTTAAACATGCATGTCAAAATCAACTTAATACCATGCCAAAACCAACATGAAAACTAGTTGTAACTTGTTTATTTTTAGACAAAGATACATTTAAAATTTAAAGTAATTAAATAAATAAATAAATATCCTTGGACATTCCACGCAGCGTCATCTAGTCCCAAGCTAAGCAACTTAATGCTTGTGTTATGGTAACCAGATTACAGATATACTACATAGATAATTTTTTTTTTGTAAATACATACATACTATAGATAGAAAAACATCCAGACCCAGAACAAATATCTGTAGAAGATATAATCATTTGTCCCTTGGCGGGGATCGAACCCGGAACCTCCGCGTCTCAGGCGAGCCTTCGCCCACTGCGCCACAGAGGTCGTCAACTACACATTTGATTATCCATCCCTGCTTCAGTTTTGCATTCTACATTCTATCTACACCTTCAAACAATACAAACAGTTTCCGCGTTGGTTTGGTTTATGTAAAATCAAAATGCATTATTTACATGCTAGGATTAGCAAAATTCAAAAAATCAAACTACGTAGAAGCCGCAACGACCTCATATACATTTGAATAATGATAGTAATTATAGAAATGGCAGAATACATATTTCTAACGAAAACTTACTGGAACAATTTCAAAAATTCTTTCACCATTAGGCCGTATACAGAAAGAAAGCTGGAAACTTATAAGCGCTTACCGGCGCTTGACAACGCTGGTCCGTTCTACACAAAGGCAGCATGTTGAAGCACCGTTGTATATTAATTTTAAATGGCAGCGCCCAGCGCTGACCAGCGCGTGTTGTAGCTTGTGGGAACTTGTCGGCACCGTTCAGTGCTTATCGGCGCGCGTTCATATATTTTCCTGCGCGCTTACCAGCGCTGTCAAAAGCTGGTAAGCGCTTATAAGTTTCCAGCTTCGCTTATAAGTTTCCAGCTTTCTTTCTGTATACGGCCTTAGAAAGCTACATTATCACCGAGTCACATATGCTGGGGCTACATCTGCGGGCTACGGCGAATATTCGTGTTATCGCGATAAATGTGGCCGGGTACATCGTGTCATCGCGTTGTATTCGGGCGAAGACGATGTTGCGTGTCTATCGTTCTGCGCTTCTCACTCACGAGTAAAAACATTATTCGCTCTCCCGCTCATTCTTCGGCGGTATGGATGTAGAACATCGCCTATGCCCGAACACGATGTTTTTGTCACGAATCTTCGCCCGCAGATGTAGCCCCAGCAATAGGCTATATTTTATCCCGGGAACGGGAGCAACGCAGGTGAAACCGCGTGGCACTGCTAGTCTGTAATGTGTGATGTTTTCACTCACCATCGCTGAGCACAACCTCGGGCTGGCTTCTGATCGGAGCTTGGGTCGTCTCGATTCTCAGCACGCGATGTTCTAAAAAATAAAACACATTTAAATAACTATTTAAATGTGGGCGTGTACTGAAAGCCACTGAAAACCAGCGCTCCAACAGTCATGATGCTGCTTGGAGCAAATGCTGAGGGGTAGCCTTATTTTCTTGTCACTCGATTGTCAATAAGTATTTTCATTCGTATATTACCCATGTTTATGTTGATGGAAAATAAAAACTTTTTCTATTTTTTTTTTTCTACTCAATGTAGGTATTTGGACATGCCTCTGATTACACCATTAGAGATCTTCAAAGGAATGTAATAGTATTTATTTAACACACACAGAGGGAGTGTATTATACAGAAGAAGAAATAAGGACGAAAATGGACAAAATAAAACAACGATGGTCTGAAACATAAAAACTTTTTAACTACAAAAGAAAAGGTAGCTAACCGTAAGGACTCGGAAATGTTGGGTAACGAACCCACCCGGTAGGGTTACCGGCGGTTTTTGTGTAGTATAGCAAAGACGATTAAGAAGACAGACAAAGGCCATACACAAAATCGTAACCCGATCCCGCAGTACCAGATAGCCTGAAAACTTTAAAACATCAATTTTATCCAAGAAATTTCAATACTTAGTAGTAGGTAGCAACAATATTCAATATTTAAACATTTTTAACTAGAAAGTAATTGAAATTTCTTGGATAAAATTGATGTTTTAGAGTTTTCAGGCTATTTTTTAGGGTTACGATTTTGTGTATGGCCTTTGTCTGTCTTCTAGATATTAATCGTCTTTGAGTATAGTAATCTATCCTCGCTCACGTGTCAAGTATTCTGTATTGAATGTTTAATTCATGCAAGTTACCGCGGGAGGCGCTGCCCTGGATTTTCATACATTTGTGATACTTGGACTCGGTATCGAGTACAGTATCCAATACTACGTTAAACTGACGTTAACCCCCCTGTATATTATTTCAAGGATGATCTATCTATATCGTCCTTGATGTATATCGGTCTTACCGTCTCTCGATTCCTCCTCGGTCTCGGAGGGTGCGCTCGCCGGGGAAGTGATCTGTGCGCCGCTAATCGCTTCCGACTCCGACAGGTCTGTATCGTCTGAAATATATATTACACTCCTTAGAGAAGGTTAGAAATATAGCGCTGTATATTCCTTTCTCAGTCACACAAAAGCAAAGAAGAATATGTATAATATATTCTTGTGAGTAAAAGAGACAAAACATTATATCTTATGTCCCTCATCGCGTGCCGCTTTTTTGTAAGGCCGGCAACTTGATGCTCCGAATTTTGTACTAGGAAACTATGGATTCACTGCATTTTTTGTCCCTCTCGGCGGCACGCTCGCTGTTCGTCCAGGTACTATACTAGGTCCATGGCGCTGTATATTTCTTACTCAGTCACACAAAAACAAAGAAGAATATGAAGACGAACTTAGATGAAAATGTGTGTAAAATTCTTCAATTTCATTGTCTTCTATTGGCAAATCAGTGAGGTACCTAATGCATGATTTCTTTTTTTCAGTCATCGTGCTCTAAAATTTTTGACTGATTTATTTCAATTTCATGCGTAATGCCCGTAAAATTACCTACATTTTTCATATTCATATTTTTGTCTTATTATGCCATTTGGCGAGATTTTACGAGATTCCTTTCAAATTTAAACCAAAATGCGTGTAAAATTCCCTAGTTTTATATGTTATATTGACAAATCAGTGAGGTAATGCTTGATTTCTTTCAATTTCGTAAGAAAATAAGCATAACATTCCGTACTGTTTGTTCCATATTGCCAATCAGCTAGTATTTACGTGATTTCATTTTCGGGGTGAGTTTCTATTCGATTTTGTTTATTTTTGCACCAAAATGCGTGTAAAATTCCCTATTCTACTCACACTCGTTGCCGCGTCTCTTTCTCTCCACAGCGCGCTTGTAATCCTCTATCTCATTGTCAGTGACGTGGTCGAACGGGTTCCGTGCGTAAGGCGCGCTGTACACCGTAGCGTTGTGTTGATAGCCGCGTTGGATAATTCCCTTAGATGCTGCTCCCATTAGAACCTAGAAAGGAAGATATAATTTATGACGACCTCTGTAGCGCAGTGGGCGAAAGCCCGTCTGAGACGCAAAGGTTGCGGGTTCGGTCCCCGCTACGGGACACATGTTTGCATGATCTTCAAATATTTGTTTCGTGTCTGGGTGTTTTCTATGTATAATACTATGTATGTATTTACAAAAAAAAAAATGTATCTATGTAGTTTCTCAGTCATCTGGTTACCATAACACAAGCATTAAATTGCTTAGCTTGGGACTAGATGTCGTGTGGAATGTTCAAGGATATTTATTTATTCATTTATTATTATTATTTAAGAAAAAATCATCATCATCATAATTGGCAGCTTAAATGATAGCCCACTGCTGGGTATAAGCCTCCTCTCAACGTCACTCTAATCGTTGCCGTTCGCATCCATGCCTTTCCCTCTATATCCTCCACTCACCGGGCTGATGGTCTGCCCCTGCTTCTATAGCTCTCTCTTGAAGAAAAATGATGTTTTTCATCACAATATTTTTGGTGTTTTTCATCACCATATTTTTTGTGTTTTTCATCACCATTTTTTTTGAGTTTTTCATCACTTACCACATGGTCCCCAGTCTGCGTATTAACAGCATCTTCGCCGACCATCTTGCTGGCTTCATCCCAAGTGACACCTTCCAAGATATGCGATTGAGGACCGGCGCTGATCTTATCAGCGCGACGATTCTCCTTGATCTATAACATAATGTTGGTATTAAAAATGGTAAGAAACAGACTTATTCATATAAATCCATTGAGGTACAATCTATAGAGCCACAATCAGACAAATAAAATGTCCGAGCCAAAACTCGGCGCACGCTACGTAGTGCGCCGAGTTTCAGGTTTTTTAAGGTACCACGCGAGCGAGGAAGCTTGTATCACAATGTTGTTGTTTTTGTTGTTTTTTTTAGCCTGTAGTGTCCCACAGCTGGGCAAAGGCCTCCTTTCCAGTTTTCCACATTAAAATAGGTCAAATGTACATACCTGTTGCTGCAATTTCTTGAATTCCTTTGGGTTGGTCTTCATTGGCACAAATTGTAGGGTGTCAATTTTGACAGGCGTGCTCGAATGCGCTGGCGAGCCATCTTGTACCCACTGACGTCGGAATACGGTCCAATTTCCAACCAAGGGTTTTTTGAGGGGAGAAAAAAAGTGAAATTAGTATAAATGTTGCCAGTAAAGGAGTTGGTTAGTGGTGCAAAGAAAGAGGTGAGAAAGTGTTCGCTTCTGATTGCCTGGCTATCGAGCGTGTACAGTTTTTTTTTTAATCCAATTATTAATTTAAAAAATATAGTTCATACAAAATGTGGCCATTCCCCATGCAAGATAATTTTTACGATTTTGATAAGTATTTTTAAAAAGGCTCGACATTTTTCAAAATTTTAATAATTTGTTTCATTATATTATTTTAATAAAACAAAATTCAATTCCAAGTAGAGTACTTTTTTATATTTTTTTTAATAAGTATGTAAGTACTTTTACTTTTTAATCCACACAAATACTTTAAAAAATAAAATCATGCAACATCTTGCCTGAATCAAGGATTAGGAAAAACAAAAAAGGTTGTGCGGAAGGGATAAGTAATGGCAACATTTAAACTAATTCCTTTCTTTCCTTTTTCACTGTACAAACTCGATTTTTGAACAAAATTATATCATAATCTCATTCACCAGGGGATTTTAATGAAATGCTGTTGATACGGTTAGTTTATATAATATAAGTTGATATATATATTAAGTTAATAAGTTGATATCCCTAAATCCGAAAGCTCTTATTTCGTTCCCGTTAAAGTTCAAAACAAAATAACAGCCTGAGTGACATCTCTAAAATTACTATAATTTAGTAAAATTAAAGTGAATGTGGGTAGAATTGATCAAGACCATTTTTACTTCTGACTAAAACTACCCGCAAAGATGAAAAACAAGGTTAAAAGTATCGTTCTTCAAATGTTATTTTCAGTGCTATACTAGATTGGTCTTTAGCATGAACGTAATAAAAGCTTTCGATTTTAGTCATAATTTAGCTAGTCAGTGTTGCAACAGAATCGCCACCAATATCCCGCGAAAACGCAATGATATGGTCACCAATATAGTTACATAAGCCTGTAATACAATGTTGGCCGAGCGTAGGCGAGTGAACGCCAATACCGATGTATGGACAGCATATCTGCCTTGCCTTGCACTCGCTCGTCATCACTCGCCTACTGGCCGAGTCCAGGCAAGCGACGACGTGTAGAGTTCATTTGTCATAGCGAGGAGTCGCGAGCGTGCACACGCGAGTACGGTAGCACTTGTCTTTGCATCTATTTGCCTACGCTCGCCTTGGCTCGACCAACATGGTATTGCTGGCTTTAGAGAATTGAATTTACAATATAATAATAATTACATATAGTTGATATAACCTGCGAATATGCAATGGACACCACAAAAAATACCCAAACAAATAAAAAACTTATAAGATTTTTAAAAGGCAATGAGGTGATAATAAAGAAATAATAAATAAAATAAGTAATAAGTAACATTATTATTATTATTTTGGTTTTTAAGTAGAAATGCAGTTAATTGTATGTTAGTAATTAAATCATGTTACTTTTTTTAGGCAGCTAATTAATAAAAAAAATTAAGTTAATATTCTCATTCTCGTATTTGTCTAAATTTAAAATAACTCAAAGTTAATAAAATGTTTAGAAATATTTATCTTGTGGTTATATTAATTTACAACCACAAATAACGTAAATAAGAGTATTATTTTAATATTTATTCAGTACAAATAATTTATTTAACTTATTTTTCAATGTATCTTCAAAGTATTTAAGAGTTAATTATAATTAAATACCCCAAGCGGAACCTTTTTTTCCCAGAAGAAAATAAGAAAAGAAAGATAAGATAATTATCTTCAATTATAATATTATTTACCTCATCGGTGTTAGCGTCCACCCACTGCAAAATATTACATAATTAGTCACACAAAAACACAACAAAACTTATATTATATAATTATTAATTAATAAACTTATATTATATATTATTAAACCGTCAAGAGCATTTCATTGTGAGTGAAGCGTCACGAAAAGATAATTCATTTATTTTATATATTTTATTGAATAAAAATCTCTATAAGCACTGTTTAAGGAAAGCTATTTTTATGATAATAATCGAGCAAAAACTTTTAATAATGGTTTAAAAATAACCGTAATAATGCATATTTAATAATGTGCTCAAAATAATTACTAATAAATTAAAATTGAAAGCTTTTGCTCTGAAAATCTGTCAGTCCTAGTAAACAAATTTAATACACTCTTAAGCAACAAGCATTAATTAAATTATATAATATTTTGCGATTAATATTAATAAAATGAATATACAACTTCGTATAATAATATCTGATTATAGTCTAAAAACGATTTCGATGACTTAATAGAATACAAAAACAAAGTTGTTTGAGCTATTTTGAGCGCTAACAGAAAATGCTTGACTATTTTTGACAAAACTCTTAATATTTAACAGTGATTGTTAGAGGAATGCAAATAGACTTCAATAGTAATCGTTAACATTTAAAACTATTTATCTACTGATCGAATAACTATTTGTTAATAATAAATATATGCATAGAAAAATAATATAACTAAAAAGAATAAAAAGACAATACAATATTTATACTTACAAATAAAGTACCCAAAATCCCAAAATATATATAAAAATAAATGGAATGTAAAGAAAATATAAAAAAAATCTTAAGATTAATACAGTGCGAGCGAGTGACGCGAGTATCATCCAACTCGCTCACTCGCTTATAGCCCAGCGATAAAATCGGAACTACACGCTCGCTAACTCGTTTCAAGCTTCCAGTTCAACTCGTTAATTCATCGTTTTCGGTTGGACAAGTGACTAAACTACTGACTAGCTCCTTGACTATTAAGGAGCTTGACTATTAAGATTGTGAATAGATCGAAAAAAGCAAACCCTTGTTTTTTACCTAACCCCCGGTTCTCGAACGCAGATCATCTGCAAAATTATGTATAGGTCGCGCCACGTAAAAAGAGCGCGGTCGGGGAAGTGTCGGGGGTATGTTTGCGGCTGTGTTCACTCGCTGACGAACCAATAGCACTCGCTAAATCAATGGTATGAAGTGCGCCGCAACACCTCTCCACCAATCATCGACCACGGAGCAGTTTGACAGCCAGCGCTCTTTTTACGTGGCGCGACCTATAACCAATGGTCAAATCACGTGACAAGTGTCAGATTAGGAACAAATTCGACACTTGTCACGTGATTCGACCATTGATTAAGTCTGATTATTTCGATATTTGGACGAGCTAGGTGGTGAAAAATTGTTGTTCATTCATTTTAAATTTAAAATTTGATTTTAAATATATAGTATAGGCATTGAGATGTATTATAGAGCCACAATCAGACAAATAAAATGTCCGCGCCAAAACTCGGCGTAGCGCGCCGAGTTTTACTTTTTTGCGTACAAGCGACATTGAACATTTGAACAAATAACATAACGTCTACATTCAAATGTCAAATGTCATTGTAGAACATTGAATTTGCTCGCACATTTTTTGAGTGTTGTCAGCTATTAGATTGTGACTAGGGAATGGCGGTAATGGACGTATTGACAATACCGGTAATTTTTCGGTATCAATATTTTTAAAACCGGAATCCCGGTATTTCGGTAATTTTTCGGTATTTTACTATAAATATTAAATTCGTTGAAAAAAATATTTTCTTCTGCGTGTTTTATTGTTTTAAACTGAGTAAGTATATCTAAATTGTAAAAAAAGGGTTCTTAAAAAAAGCAATAAGTACTTTTAAATCAACTTGAACTTTAATTGGGAATTTTTGGTAATTAGGTACTACTATACAGTCTTTCTTTACGCACCTTGTGCTCGTGCGTAGTAAAGTAACAATAACAATTGATAGAGAACTGGCCTACTGAGCGAGAGCGCACTATGCAATTGAAAATGTGCGTGACAAAGAAAGAGGCACTGTACGGGTCCGAAGGTTTTTTTTCCAAGACATTACAGGAACAATACTTATTTCGCACTAGCACGTGCATTCGTCGTTAATTTCGCCAATCAGTTTTGAGCTTTATGCATGCAGAAATAATGTCCCTGACGCTATGCTCGCTATTAGCTAGGTGGCTTGCTCAAAGCCACTCGCGTCAAGTCGCGTCCGACACACATTGACTAATTTGCAGTTTCAAAATATCTATTTATAGATATTTTAAAACTTTTATAAAAGTAAAGATTTAAATCAAAAAACAGTCTAACGCTATCCTACGGGCATTTGTTCGTTTTTTTATTTTGAAGTCGGTTTGTGACCACGTGAAGACATGGTGAAGCGAAAACGTAGACTTTCCATCAATTTTACAATCATTATAAATTTATAATAAGTTGTTTGTTATTTGTGTACCTAATCTAGAACCGCCTTATGAGTTTTTTTCGTTTATTTTAACGGTTAATTCAAAATACCGAATTACCGGTATTTGCAATTTCAATACCGGTATTCCGAAGTGCCTTAAATAACTCGGTATTACCGGTTTTTCGGTAATACCGAATACCGGTGTCCATTCCCTAATTGTGACTCTTTAATACATCTGAATGAGTATAGGTAGCCTTGATTATTATAGCACATAATAGATGCCTACAATAAGTTTTTCCTTTCTTTCTTTCTATAAATAAAACATTCGTCGAGTTTGCCTAATTTTTCGGACACAAATTTTAGTGGTTCGACAGGCGTGGTGTAAATGTTAAGTAGAAACACTACTCCGCCTCAACCCTCAGATATTCTACCTTGGTGATCTTCTTCGGATCCTGGGTCCCCGTCTCCAGCACCTCCACCTTCTGGTAGACGTTGGGGGAGTTCAGCCAGCGCGTGCGCTCGCCGGCCTTGCCGTGCCCTTTCTTCCACAATCTGGAATAACGTACATTATAAATATCCTTGGATATTACACACAGCGCCATCTAGTCCCAAGCTAAGCGACTCAGGCCCAACTCACACCAAAAGAGCGGCGAAGAGCAGCGAAGCGGAGCGCAATTTCATATGTTTTGTCATTTGTCATATGAATTTCAACTTTATTTCCATTACTATAATACTTATTATCGCATGAGAAACTCGAACTCGAGTCGGTTAAAAGAGAGTCGCTAATAAAATGTATGTTTTTGCCAAGTCTTTATGCACTTGTTATATTTTTTTGGTAGAACCATTGAGGTACAATCTATAGAGCCACAATCAGACAAATAAAATGTCCGCGCCAAAACTCGGCGCACGCTACGTAGTGCGCCGAGTTTTACTTTTTTGCGCACAAGCGACATTGAACATTAAAACGAACGGCATAACGTCTGCATTCAAATGTCAAATGTCATTGTAGAACACTTAATTTGCTCGGATATTTTTTGAGTGCTGTCAGCTATTAAATTGGGACTCTTTAGTATAGTAACTCGATGAGTAGAACTCACCCTTGCTTGTAGAGTTCCTCTTCTTCCAGAAGATATCCGAGAGAGGAGACGGCCGGAGGCACTTCCACGTCATTCTTCGGCTTAGGGACGTCGTTCTAAAAACAAAGAGCTCATATTATAAAGCCAATACTCACTGTGTGTTGAAAAAACGCATTATGAGAAAACGCAGCGATGCAGTGTTTTAGAATTTGAATCCCTATACGATTAGAAAATGAAAAATCTTACGAAAAGTTACGACTTCGACGGGATGTATGTATGTATGTATGTATGGGGACTCCCTTTTCCGCATTTAGACTCAAAGGCGGTCCTTTATGCGTGGGGATGACTTCGACGGGATTCGAACCCGCGTGATTCAAGCGATCATCCTTTAGCCGGATTGCCATCGACCACTCGGCCACGAAGCCTTAAACGCCGACGACGAAACTATCAGTAAGATTATATTTTTCGGTTAGAGCACCGATTAATCCCTATACGATTTCGTGAACAGTGTTTTCTAAAGCGTATTTTCTAAGTGTAAGTAGTAGATAGAAAAAAAATATATTTACAGATACATAGAACAGATCAAAAGAAAACGATTGAGCCCTGTTAAGGCAAAACACTGTAACTTGAGATACAGGCTTTACACGGTAGCCGACTCCCTACACCAGTAGGCCTAACATGTGCAACGCGACGAGACGACAAATGACATATCTCGATAATGCCAAACTGCTCTAACGTACTATGCTAGAGAAGGAGAGAAAATTTTGCCGACGACGAGAAGGTTTATCGTGTTGCACATTTTAGGCCTACAGGCGAAGAACCTCGTACCTTAGTACTCGTGGCGAAGCTTGCTAAGACGTTCTTGATAGATCGTCGAAGTTAAGCAACGTTCTGAGCGGTCACTACTTGGATGGGTGACCGCAAGTGGCATTTATATCTGAGCGCTTCCGAGGGCACGTTAAATTGTCGGTCCCGGCTTTTAAAGTCGTTAAGCCATGACGGAGGCCTTAAGGCAACCTAAAAACTCCGTCACCAGAGTTGGCCATTTGCTCATACGAACTTATAGGTCGCGCCACGTAAAAAGAGCTCGGTCGGGGAAGTAGCGGGGGTATGTTTGCGCCTGTGTTCACTCGCTGACGAACCAATAGCACTCGCTAAATCAATGGTATGAAGTGCGCCGCAACACCTCTCCACCAATCATCGACCACGGAGCAGTTTGACAGCCAGCGCTCATTTTACGTGGCGCGACCTATATACCTACATTATCGGCGTCGAACGTCTGTGCTGGTGTTCACCAAAAAGGAACAGTCTCAGCTTTAGGTTGCCCTGCCCTGGGTACAGAGCAACGCTGGTTTTCAGACTAATTTGCTCATACGAACTTACTTTAGGGGAAGAATGCAAACAGGTAGGTACCTTAATAAGCGGGTGCCTGTAGATGTACCCGGTGCGGAAGCCAGCATTGTCCAGCATCCGCATGAGCCCCTCGAACTCCTCCCCGCCGAGACGCCACTTGGCCTGCTCGCTGGGCGCCTTGTGCGCCGCTTCGTAGATCTGACGAGTGACAACATTTTGTGTTTCACGCCAAAACGCTCTGATCCTGCACTCTCGAGGTGCATTTCTGTACATAACTCCGAAGGTCCTCATCAGATTATCAAAATTTTCATGGGACCACCTCAGGGTTTATACCCTTTCAAATGTAAAAAGAATTTTCAAAATCGGTCTATTATTGACGGAGAAAGGGGTGAACATACATTAATAAATCTGTGGCTCAGTGTGGGTGGAGGTCTGCCTGAAATGCAAGAGGTTGCGGGTACGATCCCCGCCGCGGGACAAATTGTTCTGCAGATATTTGTGCCGGGTCTGGGTGTTTTCTTAAAACTTAATTAGTTGACATTTGTGAAATTAGAAATAGCAAGCCTATATTATCATTTCCACATTGTTCTATTGCTATTGCTTCTTGTTTTCTATTGTTACTAATTCACCCCTATTTTTTTTTTTTTTTATTATTTTTTTTTTCTACCAAAACTTGTACCTGCCTACCTCTAGCTCAATTTCCATCTAATTATTCACTCTCTCCTTAAATTACTATCTGCTCACCTTCCTTAATCTTCTACTCCATACTCACTTGCTGGACGTTCATTTCAGATCAACCAAAATGACTATGACTCGGAAGGCATGCGATTTGGAAGCAAAATTGAAGATGGCTACAGCGGAGCTCAAGGAATCTAAGGAGATTCAAAAACAGCTGCTACAGGAGCAAGAGGAGAGTGAGTCCGAGATGCTGGTGATCCTTGGTCAGAATCAGACTCTGAAGAAACAACTTGCCGAGCTTCATACAAAATATGAAGATGTACTGGAAGAGATGGAACACCTGAAGTCATCGCTGCAGTCGGTGGACCACTGCCACGACACATATGAAGCGGCTCTGCAGCTGAACAAGGACTTACAACAAGAGTTATCCGAGTGTAGATTGAAAATAGACAATTTAGAAGCCAAACAAGTGCCATTACCAAACAATTTCAGCAGTCTAGATTTGCAGACTGAGCTTCAAAATAGTGTGCCTAACCTTTCAATGTTAGATCTCACTACACCAAACTACAAAAATAATTCTGTAATAAAAGGGAGCAACAAAATTAGGAAGTATGTAAAATTAAATAATTTCATTAAAAAATCAGAAAAAAAGCTAAAAAAACATAGGAAAGTATTTGACCATGCGAAACTTTGTAAGGATAAGTGTAATTTAAAACAGGAGTTAAATTCCTGCTATAACTTGATAGGCCGCAACTCCTTAGAGTTGGATCACTTGACTGACAAAATTATAGGTCTAGAAAGATCACTACATGACATGACATGTAAATTTAAAAAAGCTGAACAGGAAGTATTAGACAGCCTTAAAAAAATGGACAACATTGTAGATGTAGTAAATAATGACAGTATATATGTACAAGTATGTAACAGTAGTTCTCAGACAGATCCACCCATTTGTGAAAATTTGCCTTTGGAAATCACACCTCCATCGGTACCAACTTTGTCCTGTGCACCTGTAGTACAGAAAAGGCAGGACACACAGTCCCCAGTTAGACAGCCTACATTCTGTCGACAGACCCGGAGGACTGTTATATACTCAGATAGAATAGGGATGGGAATGGGTCTACTACTTGGAAGTAAATTAAATCAAACTGTAGTAAATAATTGTTTCCCAAATGCCCCCATAAACCAATTTACAAGATGTATCAAGTCTGATACATCACTTGACAGCAATACCACTATGGTGTTGCATTTAGGTGACAGTAGTAACATAAAACGTTTAGACATAATAAACCTTGTTGACATTTTGTTAGAGAAGGTAAATCTAGGGTTGAGTAAATTAATCATTTGTGCCTTCCCTTACTCCAAGTCTCTGAGTGAACTTGAAAACCAGAGACTATATAAAATCAATTTATTACTTTACAACTTGACATGTCGTCATAGTGACGTTTTGTATTTTGACACTAATAATTTTATTAGTGACTTTAGCTTAAGTAGAGGTACAATGTACCATAGTAGCTGTAGTAAATTGATAATTGCTAAATTGTTAGCATATAATATTTTTGATGGTGTTATAAGTAGTATAACATATTTAACTGACGAGCCTGTATTTAGTAGTAGTACTAATAGGGTTATTAATGTAGTAGGGACTGCCGGTCAGCATTTAAACTGACCGCTTCGACAATGGGTAAGCTAGGCACTTTGCATGTTGTACATCAGAACATGCAAAGCCTCCCCAGCAAATTACTAGCATTAGAGTTATTTTTAAAGGGATGTAATGTAGACATTATGTGTGTGACTGAACACTGGATTGTAGATAATCAGTTGCTCCCTTATTTTGAACAATTTAATATAGTAAGTTCATACAAACGTAAGAACGCCACTAGAGGCGGTTCTCTTATTATTGTGAAAAATCATTTAAAATGCAAGGAACGTAAAGATGTTGTTAATCTCTCTATTGAGAGGACTATTGAGCTGTCGTGCGTTGAGCTAGAGCGACATATCATAGTGAGTGTTTACCGTCCACCTGACGCGGATTACGGGCGGTTTGAGTCCACTATGGAAGAAGTTTTGCTTAAGATTTTTACTAGTAGTAAAGTTTTAATAATCTGCGGGGATTTTAATATAGACATTATTTTAGATTCTCTGTCTGAAAGGTTCATTAACTTGTTCAAATGTTTTAATCTGACGCATCTTTTCAGTGAACCAACTAGGGTAACTATAACAACAGCCACATGTCTAGACAATATTTTTAGTAGTTGTGAACCAATTAGTAAGAACTTAATAAAAAAGTTTGGATCAGATCATTATGGTCAAAGTGTTAAATTTCCTAATTGCATACTAAATGAACCTCATAAATTCACTTACCGACCTATCACAGCGAGTCGTATTACAAAGTTTAAGGGTTGCATAGAACTTAAAATGTCACTTTTGCCTTGTATAGAAGACCCGAATGAGCTGTTTAACTGTTTATCTAATTTAATTACTGAGGAGCATAAGGAAATATTTAAATTAAAGACTTGTATAGCTAAAACTAGTGCAAGCTTTGCAGACTGGGCAACACCTGGTATTTATAGAAGTAGAAATAAACTTTATGATCTGTATTCTACAAGGGAACTAATGCTCCACGATCCTTCACATAACATTTACATTAAGAATTATTCTAAAACATTCAAAAAAGTATGTCAGGTAGCAAAATCAATGTTTTTAAAAAATAAAATTGAAACAGCACCTAACAAAATTAAAGCCACTTGGAAATTGATCAACAATGAGACTGGTAAGACAAAACGTGGCCAGAAACAGATAAATCTAAAACTCAATGATCATTTATTAACTAAAAGCGATGAGGTCGCTCACGCATTTGATAATTTTTTCTCTAATATACCACATGTAGTGACCCAGTCATTAAATTCATCCGCCACTATAGCATACGGCCTTTTGGAATGCAGTGTTGCTCAGGGTAATAATGAATTCAGATTTAGTTATGTTAACGCAGACAATATTGTCAAAATATTTAAAACACTGAATATTAAAAACACTGAAGATTTATGGGGGATTTCGACTAAGATATTAGCTACTATTGTTGGTGATATTGCTCCCTGTTTAGCTTATATCTTTAACAATTGCGTTGACGAGGGAGTTTTTCCCAATCTAATGAAGATGAGTAAAGTTATTCCTTTATTCAAATCTGGTAATGAAACTGACCCCGCTAATTATAGACCAATATCGATTCTGCCTGCGTTAAGTAAAATTTTTGAAAAACTAATTCTTAATCAACTGCTCTCTCACTTTAATCTCAACGGACTTTTACACCAGCACCAATTTGGATTTACGAGAGGTAGATCAACAACCGATGCAGGTACATTGCTTCTAAAGCACATTTATGATGCCTTTGAGAACTCACAAGACGTAGTCGGAGTTTTCTGCGATCTGTCGAAAGCGTTCGACTGCGTGTGTCATGCGACTTTAATCTCCAAATTAAAGTACTATGGTGTCGTAAACCAAGCTATTAACCTGATTCGATCTTATCTTTCTGAGAGACTCCTTAAAGTTGAAGTAGGAGGTGAAAAGTCCTCAGGGTCAGTTATTGATATGGGTGTGCCACAGGGCTCGATACTAGGCCCTTTTCTGTTTCTAGTGTACATAAACGACCTTCCTTCTTTTGTGAAAGATATGTGTGACATTGTTCTTTTTGCTGATGATACATCTTTACTTTTTAAAGTTGATAGGTCTAAAGATAATTATGATGATGTTAATGCCTCTTTATCCCAAGTCTCAAACTGGTTCACTGCTAATAACCTCTTACTTAATGCCAAAAAAACTAAATGTATTAAATTCACTTTGCCTAACGTGGTTCAGAGACCTACAAAAATTAAATTAAATGGGGAAGCACTTAATCTTGTTGATTCAACTGTTTTCTTAGGTCTTACAATTGACTCCAAAGTGCAGTGGGGTCCGCATATTGAAACACTTGCAGGTAGGCTTAGCTCTGCGGCTTACGCAGTGCGTACGATTAGGCAACTTACTGACGAAGGAACAGCTAAGTTAGTATATTTCAGTTACTTCCATAGTGTGATGTCGTATGGTATTTTTCTTTGGGGTAAAGCAGCAGATATTCAGACTATTTTCGTTTTACAAAAGCGAGCTGTCCGCGCCATTTACAAAATGAAACGTCGGGACTCTTTAAGAGAGCGTTTTAAAGAAATAAATATTCTTACTGTTTTTTCGCAATATATTTATGTAAACTTATTGCACACTCACAAATATATAAACAACTTTAAGAAAAAAAATGATGTGCACAAAATTAACACTAGAAATAAAAATAAACTATGTGTGCCTAAATTTAGACTAGAAAAAGTAAACGGTTCTTTTATGGGAAATACTGTACGTTTTTACAATAAACTCCCAATCAACGTAACTAACCTACCGACTCGAAGGTTTAAAACGTACATAAAGAATATTCTTGTAGAGAAAGCGTATTATTCCATTGAGGCTTTTATTAATGATAAAATTACGTGGCCTGATGTCGCTCTGCCCCTCGACGGTTGATGGTATACAATATCTTTACTACCTTGATAAGTAGGTACCTACCACTTAAGTCGGCCAAGTGTAGCGTGTGATGCCAGACAACATTTTGTTGAGGTTTATCTTGTTAACTTTACAATTACTTTTACTTTTTTTTGACATGCCTTACTTTGTTCGACTGGCTTCCCACTGAAGCTTGACTATTTAGATTATTTTAGTTAGATTGTAAAGGGATCGCTTTTAAAAAAAAGCTAGGCCCACACCACCAGGTTCTTGCCTGATTCTTTCCCTGGTGTAGGGAGTCGTGTTGGAACAGGCATTAGAATCACCTAGCATGTAAAACGATACTTAAGTGATCCTTGAGGTCCTACAAGAATAAATGATTTTTCTTTCTTTCTTTCTTTCTTTCTATCTATAATAAGTATGTAAGTACCTATTTAAAACATATCATTACAGACCCATAACAAATATCTGCAGAACATACAAATCCCCGGTGCGGGGATCGAACCCGCAACCTCCGCGTCTCCACTGCGCCACAGAGCTCGTCATAATCAGAGAACTTTGTTCAGAAATCTCTCATTTTTTCTGTCTGTATTCTCTTACCTGTCGCCTAGTCTCATCGTCTATCAACGCCAGCCGCTCCAGCGGTATAGCGGCCAGCCTCAGTTGCACGTCGGCCGCGGCGGTGAGCAGACGTGCGTGCTGGAACGCCTCCTCGAGTGTGGCGCCGCAGCAGAGGGCGCCAGAGTTGGAGAGGATCAGAACCTTGGAGGAGGGGCCTAGGGCTCGGACCAGCTTGTCCTTTTCCTCGTTGTCTAAGATGCCTGTGGGAGATGAGAACTTTATTTGTTCTGGTTATTTATAGTACATGGAATTCCGTGTAAGTGTAGGCAAAGATTACCTTCTGACTGACATTTCTGAAGCGCTCGTGGCGAAGCTTGCTAAGACGTTCTTGATAGATCGTCGAAGTTAAGCAACGTTCTGAGCGGTCACTACTTCGATGGGTGATCGCAAGTGGCATTTTCATCTGAGCGCTTTTGTGCTTCGGAGGGCACGTTAAATTGTCGGTCCCGGCTTTTAAAGTCGTTAAGCCATGACGGAGGCCTTCAGGCGGCCTAAAAACTCCGTCACCAGAGTTGGCCACTTGCTCATACGAACGAACGAACCTTCTGACATTAATCAATAGTAAAGATTAAAGGCGTAAGTTTGTACTTCACTAGCCAGCTCGTTAAGAGTCGTACTATCTACATTTTACACTTAATGGAAACACATAAATAGTATTATAACTATGCGCTTCACACGAGCCATTTGCTATTGCAGTCGACTTACCGATTGGTACACGATGGACCACACACTCGCCGAGAGCGGCTGCCTCATGGCACAGCGGCAGCAGGCCACCCGTCATGCTGGAGATGGCCAGAGCGGACGCTGAGCGGACGTGCAGCACGCAGCGGATGTCCGGCCGAGCGGAGTGAACGGCCGCGTGGATGGAAAACCCTGGGGGTACAAGAAAAGGTTCTATATTTTCTGGTGTTTATTTCATTTGTAGATAAGTTATATAATTTAAATAAAACATTGTTTCCATCTTAAATTCTGGCATATGTTAAGCCATGACCGTTGACAGAAAAGACTAAGCCATGACGCTCCTGGCTTAAAACAAAAGACTTACCACCATCCCAGCTAAAGTCTTAACTTCTTTAAGCCAAGCCGACCCAACTAGAGCGACTGCTCCTGGTCATCACTCACCTCGCTTAAAACAAAGCAATCTGTTCTTCCTTCCTAACAACTGTCTCCTTTTAAGCCACGTCGATCCATCTAAAACAATTCCTAAGCCGTGACAGTCCTTAAGCCATGACGCTCACCTTCGACATGCACAGGGAAGTTGGTGGTCCCCTGGTCCTGCACCGCGCCCTGCATGTCCACCTTCACCAGCGAGGAGGCGGTCACCTCATGAGGGAGTAGACCCCGAGGAGTTGTCAGAACTGACTCCACAGCGGTGTTGAGACGAGCGGTGATCTGACCGTTGATGCCGGCTGAAAATTAACAGTGTTTTTTAACTTTACATTTTGTAGTTGAAGTAAGCAAGTTCCTATGAGCAAGCGGCCAACTCTGGTGACGGAGTCTTTAGGCCACTTTGATTGAACTGATGGCAGTGTTATCATCAGTATCTAAATGGACGTTATTTTAAAATGAGACTCATCCATTTCTATCTATCCGTCGTCATTCCAAAATGTCGGATATAGGGTGATGGAACTCAAATGGAATTGGGCAGGACACTTGGCAAGACGAAGTGATAGCAGGTGGAGTAACTTTGACGAGCTTCACTTTGTTTGACTGACAACTTGACTATTTAAACTGCTAAGGGTAATAAAAAAAGGGCCCACACCTTGTGTTTTTCCAGCTTATTTTTCTTGATGTGTCACAGTTAATACCTGGCAATAGCCTGGCAATAGCGGCTGCCTCATGCAAGATGTTTTCTATGAGACCCTATGAAGTCCTACTGAAATAAGTGTCTTTTACTTTCTTTCTTTCTTCAATACTTTTTAAATAAATGAATGAATATCCTTGGATATTTTACACGGCGTCATCTAGTCCCAAGCTAAGCAACTTAATGCTTGTATTATGGTAACCAGATGACTTTTATCTAACCCGCAACCTCCGCGTCTCAGGCCTTTGCACACTGCGCCACAGAGGTCGTCAAACTTTGCCGAGAAGTGGCCAGTAATTGGGCATAGAAATCGAGGTTGTCCAACAGCCGCCAGCATCAAAAACCTCAAACACTCACTCTGAGTCCATCCGAACAGGTCCACCAAGCGGTAGACGGCAGCGAGCTTGCATCTCAGTATCTTCTCTCCCTTCTCGTAGCCAACACCTTCGATGCCGCGGATGTCGTTGATCGGCAGAACGCAGGTTGGACCCTGGTGATGATGATTTGTCAGTAAAGGAAAAAACAACAACACATTTTCACGCATATGCACTGGATTGGCGTGACTGGCGAAAGTGGGCCTTTGCCCAACAATGGGACAGTATGGGCTAATAGTAATAGTAATATTAATAACATGTTCACGGCTCTAATAATATTATTCCTCTCACATATTTAGACATCCCTTTGAAGATGCCTAAAGGATATCCTTTGGATAATTTCCATAAGAAAGCTTTCTGGTTTCTTCACGAGGTTTTCCATCACTGATGCACATGTAAAAGCGCATATTGTTTCTCGGATATGATGCATCAGCTCCTCTAATACAGGACCTCCTACGACTCCTCTTAGAACAGCTTCGAGGACATGTAAGACACATTCCCTGTTCCAATCGACGGTGTGTATACTGCAGGCATTAGAATCACCTAGCATGTAAAACGAAACTTAAGTGATCCTTGAGGTCCTACAAGAATAAATGATTTTTCTTTCTTTCTTTCTTACCCTCAAAGACCCTCCATGCAGTCTTCCTTTACCCATCTCCTGGATGAGCTTCCCCTGGGTCGTCCCTTCTTTCATGCATCTGCTGATCCATTACCCACAAAAACACCTCAAACATCAGCTCCATGAGAGACAGTTCTACATCTTCGAGGATATAAGAGACAGTCCCAGATGTATAGTGCCCATATTCTTACCCTCAAAGACCCGCTATGCAGTCTTCCTCCAACCATCTCCCGGATACGCTGCAGAAGAGGGGCGTCTCCTCCTTCATGCATCTGCTGGTCCAGCACCCGCTCCAACTCCTCGCGGAACAGCTTGGAGGACATGAGAGCCTCCACGCGCTTGCGTCTCTCCATCTCACGGACATCCTGGAACGACAAGGTTATGATGAAAATCACTCCACTATTGAAACGTGAACAATGAACATACAATAAAGGAAATATACAGTGGAAGTGGAAAATAACCTCCTCTGTTTTTGAAGAGGGTTAAAAAAACAGTTTTCATCTTTAACAAGACGATGTAATGTAATATTTTTTTTAAATACAAACTTATAGACAGAAAAACACCCAGACCCTGAGCAATATCTGCAGAACATACAAACATTTGTACCGGCGGGGATCGAACCCGCAACCTCCGCGCCTTCACCCACTGCGCCACAGGGGTCATAAACAGTGGCTACATGTTTAGCTTACCGCATCGATGTCTGCCGGGCGCTGCTTAAGACGCTCTTCCTCTTCAAGAGACAGCGTCGCCGTGCCGTTCTGTAACGTCTCTACGTCTGCGTCCGCCATTTCTGTCGCTTGCTCTCTGAAAATATAGAGACATTTTGTTAAAAACATAGGTAATGGTCTCATTCATAAAGATTTGTCAATTTAATATAGATTTAAAGAATGTTTTTTCTTGTTACTCTTATTTCAATGAAAAGAGATAGCAACAGATTTAATATCCGTTTTAGCTAAAGTAGGTTTACTAAACCAATAATATACATAAGGAGGGAAATAAAAAAAACTAGCTGCGCCCCGCGGTGTTACCCGCGGTAGTGAAAAGTAGCCTTATTATACATATAAACTTCCTCTTCAATCACGCTATCTATAAAAAAAACCGCATTAAAATCCGTTGCGTAGTTTTAAAGATTTAAGCATAAATAGGGATATAGGGACAGAGAAAGCGACTTTGTTTTATACCATGTAGTGATGATAGTGATATATACAGGGTGGGATTAAATGTTGAGTCCTTAAGGGTAGCTAGATAGCTAGAAAGTTATGATGTTAAACAATCGTTGTTTCAGTTTGAGAATGCAAATTGCTCTCTTGCTACGAAATTAAGTCGGTTTATCTAAATATTTTAATTTTGCTGCAACAAATTAATTTCAATTAGATTTATTTCTCTTTCCTTCTGACGCAGTCGGGTAAAAATTACTCACTTTGGAATTTTCATCTCAAAGTCTCAAGATGCACTGAACTTTAGAACCAACTCATAGATGACGAAAACCAAGAAAGACAACACAGATTTTAATGCACTATATCAATTTCTAAAGACGCCCCAAAGATTACTTCACTATAGTACAAGATTTTAAGTCCAAATCCATTATAAATCACAGACTAAATAAATTCAAAGTCACTACAGATCATGCACTGTGATGTCACCTCTTCGAAGAACAAATTGCAATAACCCAATAAGTAGTCACAAAACGATATCTATCTTCGTCTATGACTAAGTGCCTCAACAATAGACGCGATAAGGGTAACGAGAGAATATAATTTATTTACATAAACTAAACTACTACATATTTACATAACTGTACAAAATACAATTAGAACCAATTGAGCCACCATGATTGTAGTTAAGTGTGTGCCATAACGCCGAGGAATGAGCGGGAGAGCGAATAATGTTTTTACTCGTGAGTGAGAAGCGCAGAACGATAGACACGCAACATAATTTATAGCGAAAAAACAGTTTTTATTTAATTACAAGTTAATTAAACAAGTAATCGAAAAATTAAAAAACCAGAACTAAATGAATACTTCTAGGCTATTTGTCAAAACATAAAACCAACAAAAATAGCGTTCTGTTCCTGAGATAAATAGCAAACTGTGTGAAAAACATGTATTTTTCAAAAAAATATATGATCGAGAAAACTTTTACCAATCGTGTTTCTAAAAAACCACAACGCAAGATAAAAGTTCAAAGTTTAATTTCTCCAAACATTATAAGGTGGTATCTTTCACGGATTTTGAGATCTAATACGATTCAAACCACATATTTGCTACCTACGGCCTCTTAAACATCAGTAGGTAGTGTAGGTAAGTATAATTCATGAGCAATTAAATATTATTAATTATTATTATTATTAGCCCATTGTGTCCCACTGCTGGGCAAAGGCCTCCCCCAATATTATTAATAATTATTAATTATTAATCGGATCGCGAGACTAAAGTGGAGTTGGACTGGGCACTTGGCTAGAAGGGACAATGGAAGATGGACAAAAGCGATTACTGAATGGTGGCCCAGGGACGCTTAACGACCAAGAGGCAGACCACCCGCCCGATGGTCGAACGACATCGTCAACGTGGTCGGGAATCAGTGGATGTGACTTGCAAGTGTTTGGAGAGAGTGGCGTGATAAAGAGGAGGCCTATACTCAGCAGTGGGTGGAAATGGGCTGAAATGATGATGATGATGAATTATTAATTAATAAAAAAACAGTGCACTCAGTATCTGTTACTGATCACATTTTTGAATGAAAAAACTAAAAATATTATTTGTTTTTATCCCAGAACACAAAATAATTAATTATAAGCCATGGTCGCGGGTGGACGTAAAGAAATAAGGTAAATAAGGTAAATAACGCGATAAAACCCCGTGTCCATGTATTTATAAATATGAATTAATAATTAATTATTTTGTGTATTGGGATAAAGAAAAAACAATATTTTCAGTTTATTCTTCATAAATGTGATCAGTAACAGACACTGAGTGCACTGCTTTTTTTGGTAGTTACAAAATAGTGATGATAGTATACCCTTCCAAATAAAATATTTTTCAAAACCACCCACTATTATAAAACTTTTTAAACTATCGCGACTTGAAAACATATTTAAAAATATTCATGAAATCAATATTATTCAATACGCGATTAAGTCCCGATAATATTTTTAAACGCCTACTATTATCGACGGAAAAAAAATACGTTAAGAAATACAAATAGACCTTCTTTTGAAGACGGTATTAAGGTCAGAACAATCATTTCTGATTCACAGAGATTGAGAAGAGCACATTTCGCAATGTCTCTCCAAACTTGCACAAGAACGTGGGACTGGAACTTACCGTAATTGTTTCGCAAATTGTGGTTGAAGAGAAATCCGAAAACAACATTAATTTTCTGTTTTAAGTTTGTTCATTTATGTAAATAGTAACCGCCTGCTTCGCTCGCATCGAACGTGCCCGGATAAAAGCCTATAAAATAAATAAATATCCTTGGACATTTCACACAGCGTCAACAAGTTCCAAGCTAAGCAATTTGATGCATGTGCTATGGTAACCAGATGACTGATATACTAATTAGAAACAAATATCTGCAGAACATGCAAACACTTGTCCTGCGGAGGGGATCGAACTCGCAACCTCCGCGTCTCAGGCGGGCCTTCACCCACTGCGCCACAGAGGTCGTCTGACCGTGGATCCACAACATGAGCGAAACTTCTAAAATCACAGCAAACCTAGTTCAAAGTAGTTCAAACTTTATAAAGTAAAACGTAATGAACAAGGAAATAACCTAACACGATTACAAAGTTCAACGCCCTGAAATAACAAAGGTGCGTCGATAAACGCGTACCTACCGTAATTATACCGCCTATGGTTTTATCGATGGTATGGGAAAAAATACATCTACATAATGTTTTAAGCTGGGGAAAACTGCGTTGGTCGAATGGTAACACATCATTATCATCAATCAGTCTCTAGCAGACATGGCTAGGCTATAAAAGCGCTCGTGGCTACGTTCTTGATAGACCGTTTAAGCAACGTTCTGAACGGTCACAACTTGGATGAGTGACCGCAAGTGGCATTATCAGCTGAGCGCTTCCGTGCTTCAGAGGGCACGTTAAATTGTCGGTCCCGGCTTAAGTCGTTAAGCCATTACGGAGGCCTTTAGGCTAAAAACTCCGTTACCAGAATTGGACACTTGCAATTTGTTTTACAACTATAATGCGGGCACCCTATGATGTTGGAACGTGTTGGTTCCAACACTATGAGGGTCGATCTTGGACGGTTATTGGACACAAACGGAGCATTGCCATTGGCCATTCTATTCGTAGCCAATGTTGGAAGCAAGTTGAAGCCAATGTGTGGTGCCCGCATAAAGAACATCTTAGTAACAGCAGTGACTGCTAATTCGTTAACGTGGTGTGCATTGGCTGTTACTCTATGAGCACAGAACGTCGCTAACGTCTGGCCGTAAGCAAGCTACGCTATGAGCGCATCATTTAAATTCAATGACGTGTGTCATGTCATGTCATATGCTGTATGACTTCATCAGATATAAACGATGCGACGCGTGCGAAAATGAACAAAAAACACAAGCTCACCTTATTGCCCATTCAAATTCGAGTTCGGAAAAAAAGTTGCAAAAAAAGTCCTCTACCCATTGTTCTGTCGTACTTTATATTTTGACATAGCGGTTAAATTCATAATGATAGTAGATAATCCCCCGGCGCGTCTGTCTGTCTGAACCTAATAAAATTTAGCTTTTACCAGTTCGAAGCCGAGGCGGGTTGCCACTGTTGCCAGTCAGACAATAATCACACTTCACACTAATAAAATAAAGGTGAATATTTGTGTGTGGTTTTTACTCTTTCACGCTCAAACGGCTGGACAGATTTGAATGAAATTTGGTAACAGGATTGCTTATATCCTGGATTAAAAAATAGGCTACTTTTGATCCCAGTATTCCCGAACGGGATCTAATCACCGCGGGTCATACCGCGGGGCGCAGCTAGTAATGACATACAGAACAATTGGTCAGTGAAATTTTCAAGATGGCGGCGGTCATTGACCTGGTACGGCGACCATGAATATTGACTTAGGGGGCCGATTCTTAGTAGATGACCTATATGTTTTATGTTCCTGCTTGGTGGTTAGGGGGAATTTTGAAATGTATACTGTTCAAATTTCGATGTAAAAAAGCATTAACAGGCGACTGTTTATCTAAGGAAAGCACAAAGGTACTTACTTGAAATGAAAAATAAATAAATATGTTTGGGATGATCTCTGAAACTACTCATCCGATGTGTAGCATTTCCGAATGAACTGAATAGGCTATATTTCATCGAGGTAGGTACCACGTAAACGAAACCGCGGGCAAGTAAGCTAATCTCTAATAAAATTTGGAAATCTAGTTGGACTTGAGCACGAAACCCATGACCTTTGACCGAGGGCCGAGACATGGCTGTCAAGACCCCGTGATCCTCAGATCCAAAGTCGAGGCACAGGCACAAGAGGCAGGTGAAAGGTTGGCCCTACAGCTGGCCTTTCCTTTCCACTGATTTCGACCGTGACCTCGCGGATTACGAAGCCTCACGTGACCCACATCCTATGTACTACCCTACTTACGCAATATGTAAGAATAACTGTAATATACTAGCGACTTGCTCATACGAACTTACTTACTTTAACAAAAATGACAATTAAGTGTGTGCCATAACGCCGAGGAATGAGCGGGAGAGCGAATAATGTTTTTACTCGTGAGTGAGAAGCGCAGAACGATAGACACGCAACATAATTTATAGCGAAAAAACAGTTTTTATTTAATTACAAGTTAATTAAACAAGCAATCGAAAAATTAAAAAACCAGAACTAAATTAATACTTCTAGGCTATTTGTCAAAACATAAAACCAACAAAAATAGCGTTCTGTTCCTGAGATAAATAGCAAACTGTGTGAAAAACATGTATTTTTCAAAAAAATATATGATCGAGAAAACTTTTACCAATCGTGTTTCTAAAAAACCACAACGCAAGATAAAAGTTCAAAGTTTAATTTCTCCAAACATTATAAGGTGGTATCTTTCACGGATTTTGAGATCTAATACGATTCAAACCACATATTTGCTACCTACGGCCTCTTAACCAATAGACCTACTCTATAAACTCATTTCGAACTGACGTTCGACTTCGAACTGAATTCGAGTTTTTTAGTGTTGTAGTGACCTACATCACTAAAAAATTCGAATTTACTTGACTCGGTTGTGAGTTCAGTACTTGAGTGAATTCATATTATTAAATAGGTACGGGGTTTTATCGCTATTTACTTTATTTCTTTACGTCCCGACATCTAAAACCGTGTCCAATTGTTCATGTATTTATAAATATGAATTGTGATCTCGAAAGTTTAAGAAAAACTATTGAGTGAGTTCGAGTTTCTACAGAATGTCTCATTTGCCACTCTACCTTCCCAGTATGTTTGATAATTTCGGATTTTTCTCAATACTGTCCCGATTTTAAAAAACACACTGTATGTATACCTACTGGGATGAGTGAAGACCGGAAACTAGTAGTTAGGGCTATTATAGCTTCTTAAATCACAATTCATTGGAGGAAGTTGCATGTTGCAAGTACGCTAGACAGTTCTTAATATGCTTGATCTATGTCTTCAATTTGACAGTCAAATTGACTTGCCAATCAAAAGGATACTGTGGCTGAGAATCTTAGTGCTCGTTCGCACGAGAGCTTTTTTAACGTCCGTTAAAAAAGCGTTCAAATGACGTTAAAAAAGCTTTCGTGCGAATATGGGCTTTAACGTCCAGCGCAGAAAATACAACACTGCTCGATAAAAAACCGTCGCGTTTAAAAAGCGCTGACGTGTGAACATATACTTGGGAATACGTACGTTAAAAAAGCGTTCAAATAGAACCAAAGTATTCCCAAGTAGGTATATGTTCACACGTCAGCGCTTTTTAAACGCGACGGTTTTTTATCGAGCAGTGTTGTATTTTCTGCGCTGGACGTTGGACGTTAAAGCCCATATTCGCACGAAAGCTTTTTTAAAGTCATTTGAACGCTTTTTTAACGGACGTTAAAAAAGCTCTCGTGCGAACGAGCACTTATAGTTGTTAGTGGCATTATGAGCCTATGCATACGATTTCCGAACGAGCTGTCACTATAGTCATTTGTATGTCTTTGTCATTGTTGTCATTTCATAGGTCGCGCCACGTATAAAGAGCGCTGGCTGTCAAACTGCGCAGTGGTCGATGATTGGTGGAGAGGTAACGCGGCGCACTTCATACCATTGATTTAGCGAGTGCTATTGGTACGTCAGCGAGTGAATACAGTCGCAAACATAAGAAAGAAAGAAAGAAAGAAAGAAAAAACATTTATTCTGGTAGGACCTCAAGGATCACTTCAGTTTCGTCTTATATGCTAGGTGAATCAAATGCCTGTTCCAACGCGATTCCCTACACCCCCGCCACTTCCCCTCAGCGCTCTTTTTACGTGGCGCGCACGACCTATACGCGTTGTGTAGCGCGCCACCTGTTAATTCGCAGTGTTTTACAAACACGAGGTTAGTGTGCACGGTCACAGCTTGCCGACTGACTTTTATTAGCCTCACGTTTGTATCGATACAAACGCACAGTGAGGGCGCGTTAGAAAAACGGGTGTGCATTGGGACTAATGAGCGCTTTTGCTTTAGAAGGGACGTAATTTGATGGTCTAAGCTAAGCTTTAAACTTTAAAGCTTAGACCAGGTATGTGCAACCTTTACCTTACCTTTAAAGTTTAAACTTTGAAGATTTCCATGTCATGCTTTAAAGTTTAAAGCTTAAATTCAACCCAAACACAATAATGTCTGCATATCACTGCAGTCTATTTCTAAACCAACAACAAAATCTAATATTACCCGTGTCATAACACAGTGACAAACGACAAACACGTGTCAAACTGACAGGAAACTAACAGACCTGCCCCAACATTGACTATTGCATTTCAACTCACAAACACATTCAATGTGTTTGTGAGTTGAAATGCAGTAGTCAACTTCTGCAAAATGTGTGTTGCTGCCAAATAATGGACAAACCCTTGCCTTACTTTGTTCGACTGGCTTCCCACTGAATTATATTTAGATTTTTTTTAGATTGTTAAGGGATCGCTTTTAAAAAAAAGCTAGGCCCACACCACCAGGTTCTTGCCCGATTCTTTCCCTGGTGTAGGGAGTCGCGTTGGAACAGGCATTAGAATCACCTAGCATGTAAGAGGAAACTTAAGTGATCCTTGAGGTCCTGCAAGATTAAATGATTTTTCTTTCTTTCTGTCACAGCAAGTCCATCAAATATAAATACGACAGCTGATCTTTACGACCAAATATTGAGATGCCTGAGAGCCGTTGACACTGGAGAGGAATTTACGAGACCACTTACGGCTGTGTGGAATTTCTCACAGAATTATAAAAGGGCGAGCAAGATGGCATACAAAAGAAAATGTTGTGTCTTATTTGTGAAATTGAACACCTTAATATTATGGTAACTTAAAATGATTTGAATTTTAAACTAAAAAAAAACCAGTAAGAATTATACGTAGGTAGCAAAGTTATTAAGCCGTGTTGGCCGAGTGGGATGTGTGGATGAGTGGGGTTCAAATCCGGCGGTGCATCAAATAATTTTTCGTTTCTAAAAATGTATATATATAATGCGCATTAACACGAGCTCTATATAGTGAAGCAAAACATTGTGTGTGAGGAAACCCGCGGCTAGTCAGCTCCACACGTATTGACTATTGACCATTGTCTTTCCTGTGGATATGGCCGGCTAAACGGAGAGGATGGTTTAGGTGCTAAGCAAGCCTATTCCATCTCAACTGTCCTAGACACTAGTGTCCCGTTAAGTGTAGGCACAGATTGCTTCCTGACGCTGTATAAATCATCTAGTAAAGATGTAAAGGCCTGAGTCTGTATAGCAAAGTCAAGAAGCCTATAAATATTTCTTAATTCTGCCCACTCACTGCTGGGTCTGGGTACACACTTAGCTACTTCCTCATAATTCAATTCTCAGCCGCACCATGCTGTAAGTAAAGCTGTTAGTAAAGAGATTTTTTGTATTATTTTTGACGCGATAATAAAACATTTTATAGAGCGCACCAAAAACGACCGAAATAGACAACGTGCGGTGAAGGAATGCGCTTCCGTCGTTCCACATTTAAAATTTTCACCAATTTTGCTTTTGTTTGTTTCGTTGGTACGCCTTGCTCGATTTGTTCATTTTTAATCGATTTCAAAAAAGGGAGGTTCGATGTTTCACTATGTGTATCGTTTTTTAATTGAATAAGCTAGGTATTTTATTAACATTTTAGAGAGTTGTAGGTAGCATTCGATCAGTTTTTGCCGGACTGGAGGGTAGTTGCAGAGGATCGTGAGGTGTGGAAAGAGTGGAGGGAGGCCTTTGCCCAGCAGAGGGATCATCACGGCTCATAATAATAATAAGTAGGTAGCATTAACAAGGTACATCGTCGACTGAAATAACATAACTTCCTGGTGACAGTAGTAAAAGCCCTATATTACTGTCGCCTCGACATTATCACCTAGAATAGCTATAAAATACAAGTCCTAGTACCATAAACTTAATATTACAGTGAAGTTCAAGACCTCAGCGCAGGTTTTGCGCCCACGCAGGTTCAACGACCGCGGTGACTCATCGCCCTTGCCACTTCCTTGGCACTTGGGCGTGTGCGGATTTCATTACGATTCGGGTTTGGAGATCAACTCTGATTATAAAATGAGGTTAAGTTGTTTTACACTTATCAAATAATGTTAAAATCTGTTTAAAATGATATTTAACTTAACCCAACCCGGCTTAAGGGTGATCGCTTGTAGCACGCGGGTTCGAATCCCGTCGAATTCATAAACTTTTAGTAAGATTTTTCATTTATAATGTTTAATATTCTAATTAGCATTCCTAGCCTACTAATTCTAACTAGCATTCCGTTTACTAGCCCATCACATATTTGAAAGGCAAATGCCCCAAAATAAATAAATATCCTTAGACATTCCACACAGCGTATCTAATCCCAAGCTAAGCAACTTAATGCTTGTGTTAATAACACAGATACGCTGTGTGGAATGTCTAAGGATATTTATTAATAGGTATTATAGGATATTTTTTTTGTAAATACATGGCTTTACTATACAATGACATAGAAAACACCCAAACACGAGACCATACTTGTACATATACAAACATTTGTCCCGCAGCGGGGATTGAACCCCCAACCTCTGCGTCTAAGGCAGGCTTTCACCCACCGCGCCACAGAGGTCGTCAAATTCCTAGGTTCCTGACCTCAACCCCCACAACGAACGCCTGTCTTCACTAATTGGCATAATCAGGCATTTGGCCCGTGGCGCCATGACTCAACGCCTACTCACGCTTGTCCAATACTGAGCTGTGATTGTTCATGTCATGACTCAGATATAGAGGTGGCTATTTTTGACCAACTTCAAAAAAGGAGGTTTCTCAATTCGATATTTCTATAAATATATTTTTTTTGTTTGATCGTGGATAACTTCGTCGATTATAAACCGATTTTGATGATTCTTTTTTTGTTGGAAACAAGATAAATTAGATAAATGAAAAATCTTTGGAGTTATGCACAGAGATGCACCTCAAGAGTGCAGGAAATGTGGGCATCACTGTGGGCGCATGTACCAAATATGTATTTGACTACCCCCTTAGACATCTTCAAAAGGATCTAAAAATTGAATAAAGATCTGAATGAAATGTCTACCGCTCCCTGGGATACATTCGTGAATCGTAATTATATTTAATCTTTATATTTTTGTATTTCACTGGAACATAAACCTCTCCTTTTTTGAATTTGGCAAAAAAAAAATACATTTTATGTTTTCTTTGTTTTGGAAACGCGCTAGGCCTATGGCTGCCATGCACATTTTGATGTGTACGACAATCAGTCTGAAGCATGATGTCATGTCACGACTGTTCATGGAATCCAGGTCGATACGGGGTCAACGCCCTGTTTCCAACTTTCCACCCTCTGAGGGGTGGGCTGATCAGTTCAGACTGACCTTTCAGGCTTTGACTTGAAACACCTTGACGTAATACAAACATACAAATCTGTGATCTTCACTCGCTTCTCTCGCTCGATTATGTTCCGGGTCTAGGTGTTTTTCTATCTATATACTATAAAGCATATCAGTCATCTGATTACCATAACACAAGCGTTAAGTTGCTTAGCTTGGGACTAGATGGCGCTGTGAGGAATGTCGAAGGATATTTATTTATTTATTTTCACACGTCAGGTTTTAGTGTATCTAGTACGTTACGTACTCATAATTTTCAGCTTGTATTTCATAATTAAATATTAGATATTCACTATACAGAGGCTTATAACTCTTACATTCTGTCTGAATAGGTCTTGAAAATTATAAGCATAAGTTAGCGTGCTTTAGATCTATAAGAATAATAGAAAGAGAAAGAATTTGCGACATCAAAGTTTGAAGATCTCACTATAGCTCTATCAGTATGAATAGTTGAATTTATGAGGCTATAAGATACCGTGAAAGGGCCTTGTACAAATATAACCTGAATCTCTAGTGCTGTTTTAGCTATTGCAAAATGAACCACAAGAGCAAAAACATAAGACTCATTTCACAACATCCGTTCCGTAAAAGGCCGTGCCATGTACCATGTTGGGCACCCATTTTATTTCATCCTTTGAAAACCGCGTAAATTCTAAATAGCCTCAAATACGAAGGGCGTAAGGTTTAAGTTAATGTCTATTTTAGTAAAAAAACTTCTAAGGTAACTATTATAGTAGATAAGTAATCTTCGTTTTCTAATCAACTTATCAATATTTCTACGACGATAAGATAAAAGGATTATTTTTATGCATTATTATTCAACTCGTCTTCGTTATATCAAGAGTTTTGTGACATTTAAATGCAATTAATATTTATGCATAATGCTTAAATTAGTGAGTGGTTTCAAACATTATGTATGACACATGCATTTTTGGTACACCAACATTATATTTGCGATTTCATGATCTTGCCAAATGACAAAGAAAACGTTTATATCCATATTGTCCTTAAAATCCAATGCATTCAAATAATAATCTTATGTGTATATCATAAAGTGTCATTTGCAGAAATACAGAGTAAAATTATCTCCAGAACAAAACAAAGAACGAAATAACTCGTAGCCCTACCACTAGAAAGTCTTTAATTTTGTCTTAAATTTTATTTAACCAAAAGAGACGTTCCGAAGGCCAACATAAGGTACAAATTTCAACGCCAATGACTGCATAATAAACTGTACCACGTTGGGCGCCAACAGCGTAGAACTCATGACAAGACCAAACCAGAACCTTTGAGACTGTGTATAAGGCACAAATTGCAACGCCAGTAACTTCTACTTTTGGCGCCACAAGTCCTACTGACGACGATCGATAGAATACGCACGCACCTCACAGGATTTTGCCGCACCTATAATTGAATGGACATAGTGTAGCATGTTAAGGTAGCTTAGTAAGCTTGCGGGCAGTTAGTTTGAAAATGAGCATGCTGTTTAGTTTAGTCTTTCTGTTTCTTTTTCATAAAATTATTAAAAATCTACGGTTTGCGTTCGTAATTCTTGCTTCATAGTTTGATCAATGGTTTCTATACTTAAATGCTTCCTAAATAAACATTCCTACAGTCTCTTATAATAACCCTTGCTAAAAGGCTTTCTTCTATAAAGCAGATTAATTAGATAAAAATAAAGGAATAGCACAAAAACAAAGTCGTATCCTCAGGGATATGTTTCTAAAGCAATTACAGAGATAGAATCATGTAGTTCCACCCTCAAAGTGCGTCGAAGCGAAGCCAATTCTTGTCAATGTCAATCTATTTGATTAGATATTTCCTGAGACTCGGAGATTACGGGTTTGATCCCCGTCACGGGGAAAATATTCGTATGTTTTGCAGTAATTTGTTCCTGGTCTGGGTATTTTCCATCTATAATATGTATGTATTTACAACAACTATGTAGTATACAGTCATTTGATTACCATAACACAAACATTAAGTTGCTTATCTTGGGACTAGATGACGCCGTGTAAAATGTGGGATATTTATTTTAGTTATTTTGGACCAAAGTTAAACCCATGCATACGTGCATGATGGCACTAAACGTGATAAATGGACAACCCATTATCTGCCCTAGTTCTGTGGTGTCCTCACAAGCGGAGGGCTTAGTAGTCCATACTGTTTTATAAACAAACAAATAATGTCGAAAAAACTAATCAAAGCTCTGCGTGACCAGTGAATAAAGCCAATAGAGCCTTAACAAAACGTAGGATGAAATTGCTGCGGAAGAGATTGACCCACTTTCACGACCTTCGAAGTTGGAACTGCTACATTCTCTGTGCGCTCCCAAAGGATAAAATTAAGATGGTATTGAGGGTAAAAACAAGGAAGTTTGTAATTAAGGTCTTTGTCGACTACACCGCGCCATACGATGACCGTGTTGTGACAGTATAGGAACGTGAAAGGGAAAAATTGTTTTAACAAGAGCAAAATTAAAATAAAATAGAAACTGAATTCATTTTCTGCACTCTTGAGGTGCAGTTCTGGTCATATCTTCAAAGTTTACAAGGAGAGGAAAGCCGACGGCTAACGCTCACTTTAAAAGCCTATGTGTGCACGTGTTACGAACGCGCAGTCAGTGCGCGTTTGTATCGATACAAATGCGCGGTGAACAAAAGGCAGTCAGCAATCAGTGCACCCATGCATACTATAATTGCGCTTGTGAAACGCGCAGATCTAGCTGGTGACGCACTACACAAAAACGTGCAGTGACTGCTCGTTCGAAAAACGTATTGTGCATAGGCTCTAAATCATCACAAAAACATAGTTCTAAAAGTCCGAGTTCTTATGAAGACGATAGCCATTTATAAACATACAGATGACGTCATCGGTACACAGTAGCCATGCCCATAAACCCATTTCCGATGTGCGTGCAAAAATAACCTCTATCACTGTAGAGGATGATTGTAAATCGATTGTATCGCGTAACAAAAGCACATTAGTAGTGCAATGCTTACGCATTCAATCTGTATAAATATAACTACTTATATACTACTTTTAAAAATGCTTAAGTTTGTGAGAATGGATGATTGTTATCTTTCACGCAAAAACCACTGAACGGATTCGGATGAACTTTTGAATATAGTAGATTGTAGGTGTATGATATTAATACTACTACAAGCTAAGCAATTGAATGCTTGTGTTATGGTAACCAAAAAAGCAGTCCTCATTCAAATCGGTAAACATACAACAATGTTAAAAAAACAATCTATAGAAGTCGATGATGATGATTGTCTATGAGCTGACTTGGGTGATAGGGACTTTTATCCCGATTAAATGCTCCCTTGGGAATATATTATTACAAGCTTATGCCTTTTATGCCTGCCAGTACATTTGATAAAAAAATCTTCTGATTATGTAAATTAAACTGACCGAGGGTGTCGACCACAGGTGCGTCCACCACTGGAAGCCTAAGCCACGAACCCGAACATAAAACCCCCTTTTTATAGTAAAAAGAAAACTAAGGGCAAAACACTAGTATGCAATGTACACTCGTGTACATTGCATATGTACAAGAACATGTGTTTGTCTTGTTAATTAACGATGGACAATTGGACATTTGTGTAAGCATACCTATCGTGGATAGTATTCTGAATCCATGCTTAGTCATTTCTGATAGCTTGTCGAATTTAAAAGCTTACCTATACCAAGGACGAGAACTGAAAACTCTTTTTGCTCTTGCTGGAAGAGAACTCTTTTTACCCATCCCAATAGTAGCAGATTTGCATGCCAAAAACTTTGGTAGGACATAGTTTGGACTTGGACTAAGTAATGTATTTAAGTCCACTTTTTTGTAACATAATGTGTTCGTGCAAATAAATGTAATTTATCATTTAGCTGCTCAGAATGTTTCTCTATCAAGAACGTCGAGGCAAGCTGGCGAAGATTATTATACACACTGATTATTTCCTCAACTGAGTATAATATCTGTTCTTGCATCATCAAATATTGCATCTCACGAGCGCGAACCATTCAACGCCTTTCAATTCCAAATAAACCTTGTACAAAAGCTAATAATGAATCACGAGTTGGCTGTGTATTACGAAATGTCGGAGACTCAAATATAATGTAATAAGACGATGAGATCTTCAGGAAATTTGTAATCCCTTGCGATCGATTAATACCGGCGGGCTGATCAGGTATCTCGCGACAACAAATATGGATGTTAGCCTCAGTAACCCTCAAAAAAAAACTCACCCTGTATAAAGTATAAAAAACATAATGGAATATAGAACATCCTTCTTTCTTGAAGTCGGTTAAAGAGGCCCTAGTATTCCGCTAACATGTCATCGTTAACACGTCCAATGCCGTGCTAAATACCTAATTATTGACGCGTTAGTCACAGGCTAGCGCCATTGGGCATCGCTAGACACAATAACTGGTTGTACTGATAACTATTTATATATTCAGACAGACAATCATAAGTTAATAGATACGAAACTGGCTGTGCCGTACTATTTATTTATTTATTAAGGCAACGACAACAGTACACAGAATTACACATTGTAAAAAACATTCATATAAAAATACTATATAATGTGTACCCAGTACAGGCATGCACAGCACTATTTAATAATCATTAATAATAATCTATAATAATATGAATCTACGTAGTAATCAATAATAAAAACTAAATTTATTAAATTAAGCAACAAAACAAAACTCTATACATGTTAAAATAAAATACTTATATAATTCCCTAAAATTCTCATAATTTCAACACCTTCATTCTAAAATATCTAACTAAAATTATCTTTGCCCTCACTAATTATTCTCAGAAATACTATAAACTGATGAACACAAAATTTGTCAAATACTCTGGTATTTTTAAGTTACTACGGTACTTTCTGAGTGGTCAAAACTTGGACCGGTGACCGCGGTGACCGCGAGTCGCATTATCAGCTGAGCGCTTTCGTGCTTCGGAGGACACATATTGTCGGTCCCGGCTTTTAAGTCGTTAAGCCATGACGGAGGCCTTTAGGCTTTAATAATTTGGTGTACTATTTGTTAATGATCAGACAGAGATCAGTGGAGGTTTTGGGGGAGACCTTTGCCCAGCAGTGGGACATAGTAGATTATAAAACAAAAATAGTTAATGACGACTTCGCAGTTGCCTATCTATCAGCCTCCAATACTTTTAAGAATAACAGACTACGGTAATGATTTAGCATAACATATGACATTAGTATTCACGGTGCCTGGGTATGACATAATCATGATGGATAACGTAAACTACGTTCTACGTAACGCATAATACAAGGAACAGCACGGTCAGGATTCAAACCCACGTCCTTCGGAGTAAAAAGCACTTTCCCACTCGGTCAAAACGGCCTAATTAGGAAGTTAAAATGTGTTCATGTTAATAAATCAAGTTCGTTCGTTCGTTCGTTCGTTCGTATGAGCAAGTGGCCAATTCTGGCGACGCCGACGGAGTTTTTAGGCCGCCTAAATGCCTCCGTCATGGCTTAACGACATGTAATTTCTGCAAATACCATTTGAAAATAGTACAGGTAAGTGGCGTCACGGTGAGACAGCAGTCAACTTCCGGCGCGGGCGCTCAATTGGACTCGTCCTGCGGAACGATCGGCGGAAGTCGAAGTCAACCGAGCGACTCTCGCAATACAAAACTAGTTCAGGAGGATAGGATACCGTGTAGATTTAGTAAATCACCGCGCAATAAAGATTGAGATGATGATACCTAGTTTTAATTGAAGAAAATGTTGCACAGATAAAGTATATTGTAATAAATACTTCTTTTTTTTTTAAGTCTATTGGGACTTCATAATCAGCGTGTTAATGCTGTGCAAATTCCTGACCTATTTAATTATATTTTGACATGGCAATGAAATAGATTTACAACGGGAAATTTACAAGTAAAATAAATAAATATCCTTGGAAATTTACATTTACTGTTGAAGTCGGTTTTATAAAACTTATAATTCTGTTACTTGTTTGAAATACGTAAAACAATTGTATCTTTAGTACAAGCTCATAGAAGCATGACATAAACGCCATAAAGAGTCTTATAAGTACAGCAAAAACTTGCCAAGTCAACGAAACTAAGCAATTCCATTTCCACCATTAATAAAAACATTCTCAACTACCCTCGCAATAAAAACAAATTGAGTCCCGTCTCGAGGACGTCGTTAGGGGTTGAATAGGGGTAAAAGCTAGTAGGCTATAGAATATTCATTATTTACAGACGTGCTGTTTTTGAATACCGGAGAGAGTGTATGAAGAGTGTAATGAGCGTGAATGAGGCGAAAGAGGTGTGTCAGGATCGTAGCAACTGGATATCCGCGTTCTCTGCCTACCCCCACGGGTAAGAGGCGTGATTATGTTTTTTTAATGCCATGGAAAATTAGTTTTAATTATAGGTGCACAGACATGATCGAAAGAAAGAAAGAAAAATCATTTATTCTTGTAGGACCTCAAGGATCACTTAAGTTTCGTTTTACATGCTAGGTGATTCTAATGCCTATCGTTATCCTGATATCCAGAAGTCCAGACTTAAGATTTGCCAGAGGGCAATAGAACGCAGCATTTTAGGCTTTAAACGCGTAGATCATGTGTAATACAATGCTGCCTTCAATGACCGGCATTGCCGATGTTGGGAGCAAAACAGCAAAGCTCAAATGGGACTGGGCTGGGCGGGCCAGGTGAGCCGGATGCCATGTCAAAAGTGAGCAAATATTGTTGCTCCTTGGGTACATGACAACGGTAGGCGAAGACGAGGCCGGTCGAGAAGGCGTTGGCGGGACGATCTTAATGGATTTGTGAAATGAGATAAGAAGAGTGACCTATGACATTATGGTTGCCACGATATCGTTGCAAGAGATCATAGAAGAGTAAAGAAGACATCTACATATTGTGTTTATTTTTGCTCTCCTATTCTACACTATCCTTATCTTTGCTCATTCCTTTATCCCACGTCAATAAACCCATTACTTTCTTTGCAATAAAAACTTTTGTTTTTTTACATTCTCCCCTTCTAGACGAAAAACAATAACGTCCATCGATCCCGACTGTTCGGCGCCCCTGATAACGTAATTACAATGCGCCCCGACATTCTTTGACTAATGCGAAACTCAATGACGATGTGCATTTGTACAGTCAGCAACAGTACTTTGAATGTTCTGTTCTTAAGAGTGTATCACATGCAAATTAGTCAATTTACCAGTTCTTAATCCTTACTTGCTCACAAGCGCGAACAACGTCATGAGCAAGCCTCCCTTTCTCCAACTCAAAGGGAGTTTTTATGCCAAATTTGCGGACGTAGCTGTCGCTCCCGCATCGGTCTCACTAGCCATGTACGTAATGCCGGACTTCCCAATCGGATGCTGCATAAATCATCTCATGTAGATGTATAAGTCCCATGATGATGATGAATCCTTATTTATCTCAGAATGACATGTGTGTTTTTCTCTAAAACTCTCCTCTATCACTCGTCAACTCTGAACTCAATCCTCTTACATTCATATCCTCTTTCACACAACCCATCCACTTCTTCGGCCTTCCTCTACTTATATACCCATCCATATTCATACTCTTTTGGTAATGTCTTTCATTCCTCTTCATTACATGACCATACCTAGCTAAGGCCACATGTCTATTATTTCAAAGAAAGTTTTATGCTAAAAAGGCAGCACTCTTCAAAGATTAGTCACGTTTATTTCTGTACTCACGTTAGTCGTGATTAGCAGCTATTCAGTCGTATCCTTCATGCACAACCCTGAAACAGAAAATACAATCATGAAACCAGATTGACTACGTCATTGGATTAGTACTTCCACTTTCGATCCGAAGGTCATGGGTCCGAATCCGGCATAATGGAGTTTTCGCATCGAAAAAATTAAATGCGTCTTAGACATCTTCAAAAGGATTTAAAAATTACATAAAGATCTGAAAGAAATGTCTACCGCTCCCTGGGATACAGTCGTGATCGTATTTTTTTTATAAAACGCGTAATTGTAGAAAATGTGTAACTGTATAAAGTTCCGACTACAATTTCTTAGATGAGCCATTTTCTGCATTCTCGAGGTACATTTCTGTTCATAACTCGGATGATCCTCGTCTAATCCTCAATTTTTTTTATGAGATCATTTTGGGAGTATATTATTTATAAAAAAAATTGTAATCCGTCCGCTATTGACGGAATGATCGTTGAACATACATAAAAAAACATACAGTGGAACATAGAACCCCTTGCTTATTTGAAAATGAAAATGAAATGAAATAAAAATGAAATATGATCACGACTGTATCCCGGGAGCGATAGACATTTCTTTCAGATTATTAGGCAATTCTTTTTAGATCTTTTTGAAGATGTCTAAGGGTAGTCAGAAGTATGTCCAAATACGTACATATTTGGTACATGCCCACTTTTTGCAGAAGTTACCTTTCCATACGTGACAGATTGCAAGCCCATCAACGCTTATTTGAAGTCAGTTAAAAACTGGCTGTCCCCAAACACCGTTTTTAAATGAGTATATAAGTACATCAAAATAAATCTATAATGTTATCTCTGTCTACTAATTTATTAATTGACTTTTATGAATTATTATTACTAATTAACAATTATAGTTCAAATATTAATTATTAACATTATAAAAACAACTTTTAATCAAGCAGTTAATGTTCTCCTTAATACTATTATTGCTTGAATGCTTTTAATAGTTAAATAAATAAATAAATATCCACACACTTTACACGGCGTCATCTAGTCCCAAGCTAAGCAACTGAATGCTTGTGTTATGGTTACCAGATGACTTAAATACTTAAGTACTTTTTTTTATAATACACACATATTATAGATAGTTATGGTTATTTATTAAAATAATAAAAATGATAATGAATGAGCTATCAAATGCAGAAATAATTATAGAAACATAAAAACTGTTTCCGCTTTACAAAAATGGAGTTGGATAATTAATATTTCTTGTAGTTATTATGAAAAGAAAGTCGTCGACTCGCCTGACCTCTGACCTTACAATTTTATCACCTAAAACGAGGGTACATTACAAGATTGACCTCAAGGTGACCTTAGACGATAGAGTCAAATGAATACTGATTCACTGATTGATTATGACAGTTCTAATAATCGATGAATTAATGGTCTGTCACATGCCCATGCCACTAAAAGGTCATTGAACTTATGTCATTGAAAATCTTTGACCTCGACACAATTATTACTAAAGTATTTTATTTTAAACAGACTTCAAAAAAGGAGTAGGTTCTGATCTGACGCTGCTGACCCACCGTACTACCGACCATGATGTATTTTTTATTGTATTTTCACCGATTATTCCGTCAATAAATAAATAAAAAATGATTAAATAAATATCCTTGGACGAAGCTTGGGACTAGATGACGTCGTGTGGATTCCACAGTCACATCTAGTCCCAAGCTAAGCAATTTAATGCTTGTGGTATGGTAACCAGATGACTGATATACTACATAGGATACATTTTTTTTTTAAATACAAAACATAATATACTAGAAAAACAACCAGACCCGGAACAAATATCTGCAGAACATGCAAATATTTGTCCCGTGGCAGGGATCGAGCCCGCAACCTCCGCGTCTCAGGCGGGCCTTCGCCCACTGCGCCACAGAGGTCGTCAGATTGAAGCTTGACTATTTAGATAATTTTAGATTGTTAAGGGATCGCTTTTAAAAAAAAGCTAGGCCCACACCACCAGGTTCTTGCCTGATTCTTTCCCTGGTGTAGGGAGTCGCGTTAGAACAGGCATTAGAATCACCTAGCATGTAAAACGAAACTTATGTGATCCTTGAGGTCCTACAAGAATAAATGATTTTTCTTTCTTTTCTTTCTTGATAAAGTATTTGCTAAAAGCACCACTACCAGTAGCCCGTACTACAGTTTACATTATCTCATAGACTCGCCCACCCGGCGACCTTGTTACTATTTCATTTATAGCAATAGTTAATGTACTTCGTGCTCTACGATCATTCACGTCGCATTTGTGGCAATTTACTGGCATCCGTCATTTTGGATGTTCTGTAATTGAGCCACGGCTGAAAAAGTTTAATCAACCCTGAATGGTGGAAGTTTTGTCTTTGAAAGGTTGGTTGTCTAGTCACGCGAGTTCTTGAGAAATTCAAACAGTGCCTCTTTTGATCCAATGATGATCTGCGCTGTGCTTGTTTTTAGACCACCTTAAGGCCGTTATGGCTTAAGCCGGGACCGACAATTTAACGTGCCCTCTGAAGCGCTCCGATATTAATGCCACTTGCACAATCTAGTGACCGCCCAGAACGTTGCTTAACTTCGACGATTTATCAAGAACGTCAGCAGGTTTCGCTACAAGCGCTTCATTATGATAACAATACTAATTTCTCAATATCAAGTGGCACGATTTTAAAATTTAAAAAACCGACTCGTAAGCGTGCACGTCCGTTTTTTTTATGGGACCACTTGGGCGTTTGGGTAACTCCTCTTCTTACTATCAAAGCCGCGTGCGGAAGCTAGTAATGCAAACCTAATTCGCATAATCAATCTTGGTAGAGTATAATGTAGGTCCAATTTCAGCACATCAATGAGTCAGCAACGCACAATGTGGTTTTGTGATATTTCCGCTCCAGTTCACGCGATGAGCGGTGGCATGACCCTGGATCAATTACTTCTGATTTTAGTGGGCTGAATTTCATCATGTAGCGCTGAGATTTAAAAAACATGATAATCCTCAAGCGTGGAAGACGATCTATCAGATACAAATTTGTAAAGCCTGCAATAAATGTTCGTTCGTTCGTATGAGCAAGTGGCCAACTCTGGTGCCGGTGTTTTTAGGCCGCATAAAGGCCTCCGTCATGGCTTAACGACTTTAAAAGCCGGGACCGACAATTTAATGTTGCCTCCGAAGCACGGAAGCGCTCAGATGAAAATGCCACTTGCGGTCATCCAAGTAGTGACCGCTCAGAACGTTGCTTAACTTCGACGATCTATCAAGAACGTCTGAGCAAGCTTCGCCACGAGCGCTTCTATAAATGTTGGCCAAAACTAAGCTCGTGATAAGTTTATACACCACTATTTTGTAAGTAGGTACCAAAAAAAAAGGTTAGGTAATCTTACAGAAAATAGTGTATGAAACTTGTTGACTCTATACAGTTTTTCCTTTACGTTTAAGAACCAGGGCAATTATCACGTCTTGACTTGACGCTTATGATGCGATAATTCAGATCAAGCTACTGAAACCAGGGCTTCATATACCGGTAAAATTTTCGTACCGTTACTTCCGCTCAGCACTAGGTAACGTTACCAAAACAGGTAACGTTATTTTTTTTAACGTTACTTTTGTGGCATAATACCGGTAAATGAATATAGCGTTACTTTTAATTTTATCGGTAAATTAAACGTTAATTAACGTTATATTATTATTGATACTAAACAGTTTTCTATCTCTTTCTTTGATTTTCGATGTTACAAGCAGTTGACTTGTTACCTTGAGTTGGTTTGATTGTAACACGAGATATTTTGTGAAAAAATGGTAAGTACCTACCTACCTACCTAATTTTGTATACTAAGAGTCAGTCAAGCTCAACTATAGTGCTGGAAGCTATATGCAAGTTAAAAGAGAGTATTTTCGCTTCATAAGTTACTACTTATTTGTGCTAGTGGGCATCATACCAAACTACTAGCTACCACTATAGTAAATAGGCTTGGTTTAATAAAGCTGTGGCAAGTTGTAAATCTCACTTACCTACCTTTTTAACACTATTTGTATAGTAAGTAGGTAGGTAGGTACCTACAGAGCATTCTAGCTACAATTTTATGGTAGATAGCCATGTTTATCTATTATATCTATTTAATTAATAATTTTATATCATTTACATCGGTTCTTAACCGTGGTACGGTTATGTAGTCCGGCCAGCCGGACTATGGAAAATTTGTTTTTTCGATAGTACGGTGACAATACTGTTTGGTCGATTGTACATCTGTAAACTGTACCTTGGTCCGGTTGTAATTCAATGCCTCTATCTATGACTAACTATGAATTAAGGAGGCATTCCTCGTAGCGCACCAAGATGAACCGGACTCAGATGAACCGCACCTAAGTACTTCCATATAGCGCACCCGTTTTGGTGCGTTTCATTCAGTAGGTATACTACACTTTCCGTTGTGAGCTCAAATGAAAGACCTTCATGAGATCTACTTTTTTGATGACAGCTGTCAAACTTCAAACGCCCATATCTCGAAAACTACTCGTCCTAGACTTTCCGTTGTGAGCTCAAATGAAAGACCTTCATGAGATCTACTTTTTTGATGACAGCTGTCAAACTTCAAACGCCCATATCTCGAAAACTACTCGTCCTAGACTTTCCGTTGTGAGCTCAAATGAAAGACCTTCATGAGATCTACTTTTTTGATGACAGCTGTCAAACTTCAAACGCCCATAATCTCAAAAACTACTCGTCCTAGACTTTCCGTTGTGAGCTCAAATGAAAGACCTTCATGAGATCTACTTTTTTGATGACAGCTGTCAAACTTCAAACGCCCATATCTCGAAAACTACTCGTCCTAGACTTTCCGTTGTGAGCTCAAATGAAAGACCTTCATGAGATCTACTTTTTCGATGACAGCTGTCAAACTTCAAACGCCCATATCTCGAAAACTACTCGTCCTAGACTTTCCGTTGTGAGCTCAAATGAAAGACCTTCATGAGATCTACTTTTTTGATGACAGCTGTCAAACTTCAAACGCCCATATCCCATATGTAGGACGAGTATCGTGAGTATTACTCACATATGTATAAGAAAAAAAACTAGAAGTATTTAATAACGTTTATAAGTCATTCTGTTTAATATCTATTTAATATTAGCAAGTTTTTCCAAGGCATGCCCTAACACGATTTCATGGTTAAGGAATTGCAGTTGTGCGTATCGCATTTTTTTTTATGTTTTATTTATCTTTTTTTATGTTTATTTATTTTCTGTATATTTTTTATTTAAATTTACATTTAAGATTTTTATATGCGGCACATCTCCATAAAGTAATCTCATTTTTTTATCTACTATTTCCTTGTCTACATATTGTGACACACAAGAAAGAAAGAAAAATCATTTATTCTTGTAGGACCTCAAGGATCACTTAAGTTTCGTTTTACATGGTAGGTGATTCTAATGCCTGTTCATTGCACACAAGCAAAAAGATTACATACTGCATGTACTCGTATTACAATGAGATTACTATTTTCCATGGTTCGGTTAACCGGACAGCTGAAAAAAAATTTTTTTCCTTGGACCGGTCAACCGAACTATCGAAAAAACAAATTTTCCATAGTCCGGCTAGCCGGACCACACAACCGTACCACGGTTAAGAACCGCATTTACATGATCTACTTAAATGAAATCAAACAAATCTTACTTAAATTTTTTCCTAAATTTAGTTTGGCTCATTTAGAGGTTTAACTCTTTTACCAAAATGTATGTATGGGTTAAGTTTTTTGCGATTTCTGACATTCCTAGTACTCAAACCTCAGTCGGTCCAGTGGAGACTTTTGATCCAAATAAGAAACAGGATCGATCGGCATCAAAAAAAGTTTTTGTGTAAAATGACCATTTTCTTGCTGACTGTTATTTTTTTCCAAAATCTGTAAATGCAGTTCAGTATATCTCAAAAATTTATTGATAGTCACCTAAAAGTGTTTTCCTGTTACTATAACGGTTAAGGTACCTGCCTGCCCTAACTGCCACGTCTCAAAAATTCACCCGTTATAGTATTTTAAGCAATAGCAGTTTTCCATTAGAGATGGGTGGGTATCAACTATTTTTTTTATCATGTAACCTTCATTTATTACATTCTTATAACTATTTTACTATTTCAGAAAATGTCCAGAATCCAAAAACCAAAAAAATACGTTTGGCGGGAAAGGAAACAGGATTAGGTGACTGCCCTTGTTCAAAAAATACGAAAGCGGTGGCATTTCGTTACCTTTTAAATAAAATTCCTGAGGAAGAGGTAGAAAATCTATTGAAAGAAGTTTTAGAAGTTTTTAAAAAATACAGTAAATAAAAATCAAATTCTAAAAAAGATTTTTGTAAGTTTTATTGAGATAAAAAATTATCAATCAAATCACAATTATTCATATGTGCTGTAGACGCCTCGATAGCCAAAACGCAGCGACAAATGTCACGTGTTACGCGAACAGACACGCGCACAGCGCGCCATCACCGCGCATGCACTTTCGTTGCCGCTCTGCTCGCCTAGAGCGGCAACATGCATTTTTAACGAAATGAAGTATCGGTATATTATGGGAATTACCTCTGTAGGTGTAACGTTATTATATTTTTCGTTACCTAGGTAACAATACTAACTAAATTACCGTTATATAGGTATCTATATGAAAGTAACGTTATTTACCGTTATTTTTATTGGGAAGTGGTAACGTTATAAAGCCCTGACTGAAACAGCTAAGTACGTAGTTAATATTCCCTAAGTGCCGATCTAGGCATCCTAAACTGATGTGCGTGACCACGGTGGCATAGGACAATGGCGTACGATGACCCGATACCATCGATTCGGTCGAAAGCTGCACCCATTGTCTGACTGTTTTAAATGGCCACCAAACAAGACAAGTTTAAAGTCACTTGATATTCCTATCATAACTCCAAATAATTATTTGCAACACCTAGTAAAACTAAAAAAATCAGCTAAGTGCGAGTCGGACTCGCGCACGAAGGGTTCCGTACAATTCTGTGAATATTTTAGGCGTCTACGTGTTGTTGTTATTAATATAGAGCAGAAAACGGTAGCCTGGTGACGGACAAGACAGGACAGGCGGACAGACAGGCGGAGTCTTCGTAATAGGGTCGCGTTTTTACCTTTTGGGTAGGTACAGTAGGCCGTAGGCTCAATCTGTAACTCACTTCGAACCTCGCTAAGCTGAATCCGCAGTAAGATTCAAATTTATTATGTAGAACTCGATAGCGCCTGTGACGAGTGTGCCAGCGATATTAAAATCAATATTATGGTAGTTTCCAAGTCACCACACAAAACACGAATTCACTTGTCGACAAGGTGAGTTCAGTCACTTAAGTGAATTCGAGTTCGATTTGTCACAGAATGACTCTACAGAACCCTAAAAAATGACGTTTCTCAGAATGGAAAATACAAAAACAACCAAACAATCTTCCCGGCTCAGTCTGGCTCATCATAACTAAACGTAGTTCTTTGCAACAATTTAAAGTCATCAAAAACATCTCAGTATGATGTAATCATACAACCATTTCAGTGGATCCTTGCAAATAATCCGGCCTTCCTATGACATCAACTATAGAGCTAAGTGGGGACAAGGTCAGTTCGAATTGAACTAATGTCTAAATCAAGGCACTGTCTGGTCTCATTTAGCAGGTGGTTTTATAGATAGAGGAGATATTAAGTTCCCGATTTCAATATTCAACTTACGGAGCCTTTAGGCGGCCTACAAACTCCGTCACCAGAGTTGGCCACTTGCTCACGAACGAACGATATGCAACTTTCGAACAAAAAATGTTAGTAAGTACTTACTCGTACTCGTAATTTTTTTAGCAATGTTAGCGCTCGCGGCGACGACGATCTTGATAGATCGTCGAAGTTAAGCAACGTTCTGAGCGGTCACAACTTTGATGGGTAGCAAGTGGCATTATCAGCTAAGCGCTTCCGTGCTTCGGAGGGCACGTTAAATTATTATTAAGTAATATAAAACTGCATTCAAAACGGTCCACTCGTTTAAGAGCTACGGTGCAACAAACAGACCCACATACACATAACGGTCAAACTTATAACACCTATCTTTGTCTCAGGGGTTAAAAATGTAGTTCGTCAAGCCAAAAATTTATACCAATTACTTATTTTAAAACCAAATTCAGAGTACCATTTAAACCAGACATACTATTTAGAACAATAGAAATAGAAAGTTGAGTTGTTCCAAGAAATTCAGTTATTAAGAAATGCACCATTACCTATATTATCAGTCCGACTTCTACTTTGAGATAGCGATAAGATAGCAATTGTTTGTAGAGCTGGACTATCTATATAAATTGCTTTATTGACTGACTCATTCAGCAATCTACAAGACAAAATCCGAACACAACTTCAGAAAAATATTACACAATTACTTTCAAGAATTTACTTACGCCCCAATACTGAAACACCACTCAATGTAAGTGGTGCTTATAAATAATGACATTATTTGACGTTTGTATGTACAAATCTGACAGGTATACCTACTGTATACACCCGAGGTGGTCCCAAAATTTGAGTTCGTTCGTTCGTTAGTATGAGCAAGTGGCCAACTCTGGTGACGGAGTTTTTAGGCCGTCTAAAGGCCTCCGTCATGGCTAAAGACTTTTAAATTTGAGTTGGTGAGGATTTTCGGAGTTAATTCATAATTCATAATTCATAATTATTTTATTGTTCAACATAGGTTAACATTACAGTTCTTGGTCAATATAAAGTAGAGCCTCTATGTTACCAACTTAGGTCGGTGTACAATAATTAGGTATGTCAGGTAATTATAATAACAGATAGACAATTAAAATATGTGTCATGCAACATTACATTCATTAAAAAATAATTACCTACATAATATAATTAACAAAATTAAACTAAAATAACCAAATAAACATTACAAATTCATTTTAAGAGTCAAATGGGAATAGTAATTAATATTTTTAAGTCAACCTAGGTACTAATTCCTTTATTGAGTAAAAACATTTTTCTGTCAACCATAACTTTAATTTATTCGTAAAACTAGGTAAAGGTAATTTTCTAATGTCATTAGGTATTGCATTATAAACACATCCACACATAACATAGCTGCTATTTAAATACATTTTTGTTCGTGGGATTTTTGGCATCACAATTCTGTCATTGTGTCGTGTGCTTCTTGGGTACAACTCAGCAGCCTTTACAAATAAATGATTATGTTTTTTGACGAATAAAGCAGACTCCAGTATGTACAGGCTAGGCAGGGTGAGGAGCCCGAGTTTCCTAAACAAGGGCTTGCAAGATTCCCATGGTACTATTCCACATATAGCTCTGACACACCTTTTCTGAGCTATGAATGCTCTCAGCATATCAGTTGAGTTTCCCCAAAGAATGAGTCCATAGGTTAGAACTGAGGCCACGTAGCCGTGATACGCCTGAAGTACCGTGAACTGAGACGATGTTTTTCCTAACCTATAGAGTGCATATACAAATCTATTTACTTTTGTGCATACTTTGTCTATGTGGGCTTTCCAATTCAGGTTTTTGTCTAGAACCATACCAAGAAATGTCGTACTTTTTACCTCTGATATACTTGTGTTTTTATATGAGATGTTTAATGGTTCCATAATTCTTGCATAGGAGCCGAATTGAATAAAAGTTGTCTTTGTCAAGTTAACATTTAAATTATTCATGTCAAGCCAATTAATTATACGTTCAATAGTTTTATTTATGTCAGATTCATATAAATCTATGTCAATATTACGCTTTGATTTAAAAATTATCGAAATGTCATCAGCAAAAAGTATGCAACTCTTATTTGTAATATCAGGCAGGTCATTTATGTAGAGTAGAAAGAGAAGTGGTCCTAAAACACTTCCTTGTGGTACTCCAAATTTATTGCATTTGTAGGTTGAGCGGAACGATGTTAACTCCTTTTTCTGATTCATATCTTTTATTTCAACACATTGTTGCCGATTTTTTAGGTATGAATCGAGCCAGCTAAGAACGGTTCCACGAATTCCATACAGTTTTAACTTTTCTAGTAAAAGATCATGAGATACAAAATCGAATGCTTTAGACATGTCAAAAAACATCACGGTTACGAGTTCACTGTTGTCGATACCGTCTATCAGCTTACTAACTAAATCAAAAGTGGCTAATGTTGTTGATTTCCCTTTTTGAAATCCAAATTGCTCTTGTTTCAATATTTTATATTTTTTTAAAAATGTCTGTAAGCGTGTTTGCATTGCCACTTCAAATACCTTTGATATTACAGGAATTAAAGTAATGGGTCTATAATTATCGAGTTTGGATCGATCACCTTTTTTAAACAAGGGTTTAACAACAGATTGCTTTAAGAGCTTAGGAAATGAACCTTCTTCAAATGACAAATTAATTAAATAAGTTAAAATAGGAGTTATTTCAAGCGAACAGGCTTTTAGGATTTTAGTAGAGATTTCATCATAGCCTACTGCATCAGTATTACGGAGAGACATTATTATTTTGTATATATCGTCAAAACCAAAAGGATTTAAGAAAATGCTATTGGAAATTGTGTTTTTTATAGTATATGAACGGCATTTCTCATGTGCAGTATTGGTCAGATTTATATAATAATCATTGAATATTTCAGCTATATCAGTTGGATTTTGGATGTTAATGCTATCATGATTTATACAACTAATGGGTCTGACCAAGTTCGCGTCCTCAGTTTCAGACTTAATGAGTTTCCATGTCGCTTTACATATATTTTTTGCATTATTTATGATTTTATTATTATGTAGTTTTATGGACTTGTCAATGCATTTGCGTAGCAGAACTGAGTATTTTTTGTATTGAATTCGATTTGAATCAGATTGGTTTGAATACCATAAGTATCGTAAATGTCGTTTTGTTTTGCAGCTGACCTTAAGTCCTCTACTTATCCATTTATTTGTCTTTATTTTGTTACATATTTTTATTTTATATAGAGGAAACGAGAGTTTGTATAGTAAGCAGAAAATGTCATAGAAGTTACCAAACGCAGTATCTAGGTTTTTATCCAAAACATCTGAGAAAGTGAGGGATGACAGATATGACCTAAACTTGACTACATTTTCTAAGGTATAGTCTCTTCTGTAGTTAAAATAATATGTTGAAGATGATAGTTTCATTTTAATTGGGATATGAAGAATTTGTGCCGTATTATGGTCTGAAATACCCCAATGTAGAAGGTCTCCTCTTGCTGATTTTATAGAGCTCATTATGTGGTCAATGCAGTTTTTATTTCTTGTTGGAGAGTCTATGTGAAGATACAAATTGTAACTACAGGCAAGTTCTCTTAGCCGTGTAGAGTTCTTATCAACTATGAGAGTATTAATATTTAAATCACCTGCTATAACTAAATTTTGTTTATACCTAGAAGTAATATAGTATAACAATTTGTCTAATTTATCCCAGAGAATATTTATATTGGAGTCAGGGGTTCTATATACACATACAATTATTATATTTTGAGATGTCAGATTAATGCAACAACATTCAAAATGCTTGTCGATTGATTTTTTTTTTGCAAATTCCATATCTTTAGAGAGTAGACTAGCTTTAGTGAGTATACATACACCGCCGTATTTTTGTTTTCTATTTCTACAAAAAGATGATGCAACAAGATATCCTTGCAGCCTGATTATATGCTCCATACCTTTTTTGACTTTAGTTTCCGTGAGACATATAACATCCGGTTCCTCGTTCCTTTTCACAAGATCAGATAATTTAATTTCCAGTACATTTCGCTTACTTACATAACTATTAACATTTTGGTGGAGTACTCGAAATAGAGCTGATTCATTAGGCACGAAAAAGATTATTTGAATTAGGAGTGTCATCGTCGCCTCGCGCTAATTTGTCTGTATGCACAGAAGTGGCGTTTGTTTGCGTGGATTGAGTTTTATACGAAACTGGATCGTTACCCAACCTGTGCACTTGCCGGTCACACTTAGAGGCGGCCCTGAACGTCAAAAATCTTTTATTGTAGTCTAACTGGTCTAATACAGAGTTTATATTTTTACACATGTTAAATGTACCGTTACTTTTAGAGTTAAGCTCTACAAATTCACAATCATGATATTGAATACTAATTAATTGTAACATGTCATTCAATTTAATTTCATTGAGATACAAATTACTTTTAACACTTAATATTATAACCGGACACACAACAGATTTTAAAAATGTGCATAGTTCAGCTATAATTCTAAGTGGATTTGTATCATGTTGGCCCACAGCAATGATTAATCGGTCTTCGGAATTTATGCCGTCACACATTTTTAAACTGTTTAATATTTCCTCCGTCGAGGCAAAAGGTTTAACATATGACATGAACTGATAGTTAACATACCGGTTGTATAGTCTTGATTTAATGAGTTTCAATGCCAGACCGTTACATTGCTGTCCGCCTAGAATAAACACACGTTTTCTTTTAATTAAATTATTGGTACATACATTTTTCACAGGGATTTGAGATTCTTGAATTTGGGGGGGAGTTGGAAAGTTCAATCTGGCCGGGAGTGTTGTTTTAAGTGGGGGGTCTATAGCATCCTTCTTCGTATCCATGGGAGGAGTATTGACGAGTAGTTTATTTGTTGGTTCTTGACTTTGCTCGGTGTTTGTGGTACACTCTTTCCCTTGTGAAGGTGTTATGTGAAAAGAGTCAGTGAGTCGGCGTCTTACTACTTTTTTGATGCTGTTTGACATGTTTTTTTTTAGGGATGTTGTTGGACTCCTACAAATTTGTTTCAAAATACCTATGTCCTTGGTCAGTTGATCAATTTGTTTTTTCAGGTCACCGTTTTCCAGGATCACATTTTCTAGTTCATTTTGAGTACTTTCAAGGCTTGTCTTCAGGTGTGAAATCTCTGTTTTCATTTCGTCTATACACGTAGAATGGATATTCGTCGAGAGATCCAAGCTTTTAGCCATAATGTCTTCGCATGATATTGAGCTTAAACTTTTATCAAAAGATTCTAATGATTTCGTTCTAGTTTTTGTTGCATAATTCATTCTTTTTCTCAACGTTATGTTTTCAATGGGATCCATTTTAGATGTCAATTTCTAATCAAAATTTTGTTTTCTAAACAACAAAAAGTATCGTCGAGTAGATTTTAGCTTTGAATTAGCTGCTCTAGAAACTTTGCGAAAGCAAAAAGTCACTCGATGCTCAGATTTGAACTCGGAGCTCTAGGTTCCCAGTCGGAGCGCTGAACCGCTGAGCCGATCTGACCAGTGAAGAAGGGTGCGAAATTAAGAACTGCTTTTGAATGTTCTTTTTTGTGTAAACAAGTCCATAGCCGCGGCAGTCGTTAGAGATGAGTCACACTAATATGGATACACCGCCACTAGTTTTTTTTTTTCCTTGTTTTTGTATTTTGATTGAATAGTTCTTTATAATTTGTTATTATTTTGATCACTAAGTTTATGTTTTCACCTGGTAGGGTTCGTCGATTATTCACTTTGTATTTTATAGTTTTAAATTAACACTACGGTCACCTACTATGGTTTTGATTTGTATTACAGTTTTTGTTTTTTTTTGCACTTTATTTTTTAAACTCACACTTGATAACTTTTGCACACAAGCTTTACTTGCTTATATTTATTTGTATGTAACTTTTTTGTTAAATAAATCGTTTATTATAATTTTAAAAAATAATTGTACGCAGAGCCAATGTTTACGTGACAGTGGCGCCACCTCTCACTTACTACCTTGAGTTATGTACAAAAATGCAGAAAATTGCTCTCTTCTGACGAAATAAGTAGGTTTAATACAATTTTTTATTTTACCTCTTGTAGTAGCTATGTAAGTGGAGTCTCAAACATCTCCCTAGTGTTAAATAAAGGTTTGCCATTCCGTTTTGATGCTTATCAACGTATTTGTGCCGATGTTCACGATGTAGATTCGACTTGGATAGTGACAAGCGTGCATAATACAAACCAGTATTCACTTTGATGTTATCTTTACTTGAAATAATATCGTGTCTCCTAGCAACAATATACAACAAGTAGGTACATATAAGGGACGCAAAGTACTGTTTTACACCCTATGTTCAGATAACTTCATGCGTACTTTCCGAGTATAAGAAATTAAAAGATTAAATAAATAAATACAAAATATCTTTCGAAATTCCACACAGCGTCATCTAGTCCCAAGCTAAGTTATTTAATGCTTGTGTTATGGTAACTAGATGACTGATTATACTACATATATTTTTTTATAATACAATTCATCTAACATCAGACATAGATATTGCAGACATACATTTGTCCCGCAGCGGGGATCGAACCCGCAAACTCTGCGTCTCAGTTCAAACACAACGGTCAAAATCTTAGAGAACCTACCCAAATGTCACGAGCAGTCATGGACCTATGGATAAGGAGACGCAAAAAACACTGCACATCGTTACATCAAATGACGGGCCATTAAAGATAGGAGATTCAAGTTGTCAAGAGTGAGCGCAAGAATACTAATGGTTCCGTACTACTGTGGGATCACATCATCATCATTACCACTGGCTCCTAAAACACAGTTAAATCTAGTTCGGGAACCTATGGATACATGAAAATCTGTAATATGTTTTATGTCAGTAAAAATCATTTATTATTACTTCCTAACAGTCCTACAAGTATTAAGAATAGCAGCCTTCTGCATGGTTTAAATAAATGTTCTCTTGCAATTCAATAAATCTAAAGATTTGAGGTAATGAAGTAGATTTTTTAGCACCATACCCGTACAGGAGAGAACCAGTGGCACAATCTTAACTTTGCTCATCTTCCAAATTATTATTATTTCCTCTTTTAATTATTATTATAAATGATCAAAGTTTAGAGATTCGTTTGAACTAGCGGCTTGGTGTTGGAATTCTTAAGCTGACAGGTGTCTAAATAAAAGCAGGGACACAAAACAAAAGTTTCATTTTGTAATCAAGACTCTAATAATGATCCCTGGTTTAACGACTTTATAAATGATCGACAATTTCAGATTTAGAATCACTTTTATAATATACCTACAACAGCTACTTGTTCCTGTTAGCAAGTGGCCAACTCTGGTTGCCGCCTAAAGGCCTCCGTCATGGCTTAACGGCTTTAAAATCCGCGACCGACAATTTAACGTGCCTTCTGAAGCACGGAAGCGCTCAGCTGATAATGCCACTTGCACTCATCCAAGTTGTGACCGCTGAGAACGTAGCTTAACTTCAACGATCTATCAAGAACGTCAGCAAGCTTCGCCACGAGTGCTTCAGCGCCTACATCAATGGCTTATTAACTTATAACCCGTGACCGACAATTTATTAATGGTCACCCATCCATATTGTGACCGCACAGACAGTCGCTTTACTTCAACGTCTTACTTAACCCAATATGTTGAGACCTTCAATTTTTACAGAACCCTAATTCCAAAACATCGTATCTCTTTCCAACATCATCCATCTCTATCTAAAGGATTCGGAGGGACCGGTTAGTCAGGTTCACTTATAATTCGTCTTTGGGAAGGCGTGTCACGTGCAGCTTAAGTTGCTTTAAGCTCTACTGCATTGAACATAAAGTTCAAATATGAAAACTGCCGTCGTTTGGAGTCACATAAAAACTTGCATTTTTCCTAAACCGAAGTCTTTAACATGGTAGTGGGTTACAGCACTTAACGAGCAATTTCTTGGCTCAGAAATGGTCTCATAATAAACATTTAATAAGCTCTTGATGCCATAAATGCCATAGATAATACTAGATGTGTTGACTGAGTGGGCCAGAATCTCGAAATTCAAAGGAAGTCTGATTTTGTTCATCAATGGATTTCACGTTTCGCAAAATCGAACTGTCTAATAGATATAAATATGTAAAACAAAGTCTGGTTTGTTCGAACACGAGCACGGCTGGACCGATTTTCTTGGTTTTTGATTTGTTGAATTTCAAACTTTACACATGGCATGACGTAAATATAGTAACTGTCACTCATAATATTATTGCGTGGTAATCAACCTTGTTGTTTCATGACGTTCAAATGATACTCAACCGTAGGGTATAGGTCGCTCCACGTAAAAAGTGCGCTGAGGGGAAGTAGCGAGGGTATGTTTGCGCCTGTGTTCGCTCGCTGACGAACCAATAGCACTCGCTAAATCAATGGTATGAAGTGCGCCGCCTCTCCACCAATCATCGACAGTTAGACAGCCAGCGCTCTTTTTATGTGGCGCGACCTATTAGACCACATTTTTGACCGTACTCTAAGCTAGTATGAACAGGTTAATTTAAAACGTTTACTCATCATTATTTACTTAAACGCTTTCTTAGCACTTGTATAATCTCTCAGGTTTCTATTTAAACAACAGAAAATGCACGTGTGATGTTCACTGCATGTTTTTTTGGCTATAAGAACTGAGTGCTTCCCAGCCAAAAGAAAGAAAGAAAGAAAGAAAGAAAAATCGTTTATTTTGGCAGGACCTCAATGATCACTTCAGTTTCGTCTGACATGCTAGGTGATTCTAATACCGTGTTGACTTCTGCCGGGTTCCTATAGCCAACTAACGGATGTCCGTACGTCATAGCAACGTTGTTTATTCAACACAAAATGTATGAGACTTTTTGACAGATAACAACGTTGCTATGACGACCGACCTACGGACATCCGTTAGTTGGATATAGGAACCCGGCATAAATGGGTTGGAGCCGAACGATCCGAAGGTCGATACTGATGACCTATCAAGAACGTCAGTAAGGTTCACCACGAGCGCTTCCTTTGAAATTAGAATTGAAACTGGGTATAACCTAATTATTGTAATGATGTGCTGACGTCAGTAATGTAAACTCTTCGCTCCACTAGGCTACCGGATCATCCATTCGAAACAAACGCTATTTATAGCCTACGGAACATCACGATTAACTGTTACAACATGTGTGTGGTTTTGGGAACATAATCTTCTATTTGGACAATCGGAAGAACAAATAATAAACACGGAAACAAAAAATACCTATACTTATTAACCTAAAATCTATAATAGTGGCAATTCGGAGTGTCGCAAAAGCTAAACTAAACTAACTAAAATGAATGCCATCCTTTTTATTCCCATCGCTATGAAAGGGACGGCAACATTTTTAGTTAGTTTAGTTTAGCTTTTGCGACACTCCGAATTGCCACTATTATCTATCTAATACTTCTATATATATATATATATATTATATACTAAAATTATAAACAGGTAAAGTTGGTTTGTTTGTATGTTTGGGGTAATCTCCGAAACTACTCATCTGATTTAAACAAATCTTTCACCAATTTGTAGCTTAGACTTTCCGAATAAACATAGGCTATTTGGACCACTGCCCCGAAACGACCGAATGAAATAGGCTATTATTTGATCAAGGTAGGTACCACGTGAGCGAAGCCACGGGCAAGTCAGTTAGTATTTTATAAACCAAGTCCTGCAACAGGGTTAGGCAAGGATATAAACCACGGATCGCGCCAGAGGATACATAAAGTAACTAATGGATTAGCTCGTAGCTTCACCGTTAAGAGTCGCAAAGGTGATAGGACCGTCCCGGGACCGGTTTTGGCAGGCCAGTGCATACTGTAAGAGAAGCGATGATTTTATAGCATCGACATCGCCATTCGATTGGCTGACCCGCTGGAGTCTTGTCTTGACTATTTAGAGCCCTAGGGGGTTAACGCCAGTTTACTGTAGTATTGGATACTGTCCTCGATACCGAGTCGAGTCAAGTAATGTATGAAAATCCAGTGCAGCGCCTTCCCCGGAAACTTGCATAAACATTAGTTTTACTTTATTTCACTTTCCGTGTTTTTTTTTATAATAACAGAAATAGTATAGCATAGTATGAGTAACACTATCAGTCACTGGAACACAAGTATCTCGCAGCCGGCCGGTCCAGTGCAAGCGCTTACGCAAGCCTATTAAACTTTTATTGCGAATATCCAAAGCTAACTAGCAGTCGGGTAATCTTGCAATCGAGACTTGCAAGATGAAAGGAATAATTTTGTTATTATAATACTTATTTTGTCCTCCCTTCGTTAAAATTATTCTTCTAATTATTCGTCTACGAATGTTATACCAAGGACGATATGTTATACTACTTCTATGGCGCAGTGGGCGAAGTCCCGCCTGATTCGCGGAGGTTGCGAGTTCATTTCCCGCCACGGGACAAATGTTTGTTATGTTCTGCATTCAATTATTTATTTATAGGTATTTATATTTGTTCCGGGCCTGGGTGTTTTTCTATCTATAATAAGTATGTTGTATTACGTTAAATTATCAGTCCCGGCTTTTAAAAGTCGTTAAGCCATGAGTAGGCGTTTAGGCAGCCTAAAAACTCCGTCACCAGAGTTGGCCACTTGCTCATACGAACTACAGTTATGCGATTCTTAAGCTTGGTGATGTCAGATTATTTTTATCGATCCTAAGGTCAAATCGTTTCCGTCGAATCTTGACTCATAATATCCTAAAATATCTATAAATTGCCGATATTGCATTATTTAGTAAACAAAACTGAGTGTACAGCATTTGGCGTACAGCCATATCGCAACGGCGAAGTCTAGTGCCGGGCTATGAGGTCATCAGCCTATTAAGATCTTGACGCTTGTCATTACTAAGTTTGTAAGTAAGTATTACTTACTAAGTTTGTAGAGTTTAAATGTACTAAATAAACTGAATAATTTTGTCAGTCATTGGAGGAGGCCTACACTCAGCAGTGGGTTGACACAGGCTGAAAATGATGAAATAAACTGAAAGTAGTGGCAAAATTAAAAATAAACAAAAACCTATTATTGAGGATCTGATGAGGATCTTTTGAGTTATAAACTGAAATGCACCTCGAGAGTGCAGGAAATTGGTCTGTTCTTACGAAATTGAATTGAACCACTTGGCCACTTGCTCATACGACGAACGAACGAACGAAATTGAAATCGGTCGGTTCCATTAAGCATTTTAATTTTGTCACTTATATTATTCCTATTTTATTAAGTTAATGAGGTAGAAATTGTAAAATTTTGTATATAAAAATGTTTTTTTTTTAAATCCCGACCAACTAGTTTAATACTCCATCATAACATTACATTTAGTACACTCAGCTATATCCACGCCTAAATAGACATTAGATACCTGACGTCATGTATCCTGGCTGCATGCCAGAAATATCGTACACGCAAAATAATGGTTCTTTTGTGAAGACTAGATGACTGGACTTCGCTGAAAGGACTGTTCATTATCATCATCATTTTCCTGCTTCTTTCAAATAAAAGAAACATAACAAGAGCTTTAAATGGTAAAGGAAAACACTGAAGAAACCAGGAGGCTCACTCTGTAAACTCACTTCGAACCTAGCTGTCGAATCTGCAGTAAGATTCAAATTCACCTTCAGGCAGCCTAAAAACTCCGTCATCAGAGTTAGCCACCAGCTCAGCTCATACTAACTTACACACTATTTCAAAGTTAATTTGCCGAGAGAGTACTTCGTAATCCATATTTTAATTTAATTGTACCTGTACTGTAATGTGTGTGAGTGATGTAAATATTCTATTCTATCTATACTTCTATATCTATACACATACTATAATATTATAAAGAGGTAAGTTGGTTTGTTTGTTTGTTTGTATGTTTGGGGTAATCTTAGAAACTACTCATCCGATTTCAAAAATTCTTTCACCAATTTGTAGCTTAGACTTTCCGAATGAACATAGGCTATATTTTATCAAGGTAGGTACCACGTGAGCGAATCCACGGGCAAGTTAGCTAGTTTAAAGATAAAGAGAATGATTTTATTTGTTCGGACACACGCACACTATAAAAAGACAATAAGAAAGAAAACATAGAATATAAAAAAAGAGCACAGAAAGATACATCAATATCAATAAAAAATTAGTGGAAATATTGGTCCTTCCTTAAGTGTGCGGCTAAACAGGTCCAGCCTCAGCTTAATGTCGCTACCGCAACATGTGCGATGTTACACCTTCGAGATTCATCGGAGCTCCAATCTTTGTGAACGCGGGTTAGCTGCTTTATAAATATTTCTGGTTCGTTAACCAGCTATAAAGTAACTCGGCGTATTCTATAATGGATACTACATATTCCTAAATAAAAGCTAAAGTTGTACACCGTTAGGCCGTTTGTCCACCGCCGCCGTCACCGGGACGTCAACGAGAACGAGATTATTTCGGGTCGAGTTTAAGATGACGTGACGGCCTTGCGGTGGACACGCGGCTATAGTTCTTCTTCTTCTTTATTTTGGCTTCGCCGGCTTTTGCCACGCATTTAGCCACTACCATGTCAAAATAATTCAAGTTATTAAAGTCAAGTCAAAGTCATGTCATAGTCAAGTCAACGTCAGTAAAGATGTGGATTCTTTACTGAAGCAATCTACGGACTTTTTGAGAGAACTCGAAATGCAATAATATTCCGTTTTGTTTCATTTGCCCACACTTATGTACGTTCACGAACACTTAACAGTTAATAATCCACCATTATTACACATTAACATTCCCTAAAACACAAGTTTTGGAAAATAAAAGAAAAAGACATCTTGACATCTCGAATTCCCGGCTATAGTTAGTCTATGTATCAGTACTTCGGCGCCGTCATCTCGTTCTCGTTGACGTCCCGGTGACGGCGGCGGTGGACAAACGGCCTTACAGGTTATTGTCCGTTAGACTTAAAAAACGCAAGAAACGTGTTTAACTTCACCACACCATAAGCTATACTGTGGTTTTTTGTAAGTTTTTTTAGGACAGTCAGTCAGTAAGTTATTGCCGAGAACGTCATTGATGAAAGAATATTCAGTACTTGCTTACTCGGCAGCGGCTTCGCTCTTGGTAGCCACCTGGATAAGATCTAGCCTATGTGTTATTCCACCTCAAAAACTAATAGGTACATATTTAAAAATAAATACATGGACACAGGGTTTTATCGCGTTGTTTACCTTATTTCTTTACGTTCCGACGTTTTGGCTATGTTGCAATAGCCATGATCGCGGGTGGACTGAAACTGAACTAACTATACGTCATGTATATTCTAATGGTCTTATTCATAAAGATTTGTCAATTTAATATAGATTCTAAATATGTTTTTTTCTTGTTACTCTTATGTCAATGAAAAGAGATAGCAACAGATTTAATATCCGTTTTAGCTAATATAGGTTTACTGAACCATTATGCATAAGGGGGTAAGTATCAGTCAAATCCGTTTGTATCAGTCATTTGGATACCATAACACAAGCTTGCTTTGCACAACAATTGCTTAGCTTGGAATTAGATGATGCTGACGCTGTGTGAAATGTCAAATGTCGAAGGATATTATTTATCCTATACATTTTATTATATTTAATTTTAAGTTATTAAATATTTAGTTTTACTTATATCCTTTGATCTGCCCGCTGTGCGTTAATGCTAAGAACTGTCTAACTGGAACACAGGCTTCCTCGATACAGGCCTCGCCTAGTGAGGAAGTTAACAATAAATAAATAAATAAATAAATATCCTTGGACATTTCACACGGCGTCATCTAGTCCCAAGCTAAGCAATTTAATGCTTGTGTTATGGTAACCAGATGACTGATAAACTACATAGATACATTTTTTTTTTTGTAAATACATACATATTATACATAGAAAACACCCAGACACGAAACAAATATTTGCAGATCATGCAAACATTTGTCCCGCAGCGGGGATCGAACCCGCAACCTCTGCGTCTCAGGCGGGCTTTCGCCCACTGCGCCACAGAGGTCGTCGTATGGCTTAATATGGCTTTCATGTTAAAAGTTCTCTGCAAAACATGAGTCTCCTGCATGTGTTGTATTTGTTACCTTCTTAAGCGTTAGTTTAATGATTGTCTGTTTTGTTGAAATAAATATTTTTTCATTTTTCATTTATTATTAAGTTTAATAATAAAAATGCGTGCCGCGGACGCGGCAGACCGCGGCGGCGGTGGAGTGACGAGCTTGATTCTTACTGTCCACAATGGACTACACTAGCTCATAATAGAGATGAATGGAGAGAAGGAAGGGAGGCCTTTGCCCTGCAGTGGGATGATTCGGGCTAGTAATAATAATAATTAAGTTTAAGTTGATCTAGGTCTTTAGGTTATATCATCATTATCTAGGAGTTGGTTAGTGCTAATCAAACAGTCCAAGATAAGATAGTCAAGTGAGACCTACCTTCTTTTATCAATTGAAAATAAAAATATATATGTCATAGATTTGTGTGAATTGGACAATATGGTCACTAAACACACTATATTTTTACTTTTCTAAAAGTTATATTAGCTTACTCGCCCGCGGCTTGGTCTTTATGGTATCTACCTGGATAAAAAGTAGTCTATATGTTAATCCAGGTCATAAACTATGTATTTTTCAAGTTTCAGCCAAATCTGTTCAGTAGTTTTTGTGTGAATGAGCAACAAATGTCCATAACATCCATCTACATAAACTTTCACATTTAATAATATTAGTAGAAAGGATTTCATTGAACTTAAATTACCCCAGGACTATAGAAACCCTTCTATTAGTGAGTTTTCTGCCTGCTCAAGGGGTTGATCCCATAATTATGATTATTTTATTATTATGAGCCCATTGTGTCTCACTGCTGGGCAAAGGCCTCCCCTTGGTCTCTCCAATCATCACGTTCCTGTGCCATTTGGACCCACGCTATGTTAAAGGCATTAAGTTTGATCCCATCGTTAACTTAAAACAGCATGAGTCCTATGCCCAGCAGTGGGATGAGATGGGCTACAGATGAGGATAATATAATACTATGTATGACAACATTTTCAATGTCTAAAGAAATCTCTATCCAAGCCATGACGGAGGCCTTTAGGCGGTCTAAAAACTCTGTCACCAGAGTTGGCCACTTGCTCATACGAACAAACGAACTATCTTAGCAAATACAATAATGTATATCACTATATTTTATTTTACATATAGAGTAACAAAGTAAAATACACAAGATAAGAAAATTTTACAATTTGTTTAACAAATAGGCTAATTACCTACTGTGCTACATAATCTGTGATATAGTTGCTTGAAGCTATTCTGCCGCAGTGATTAGTAACTTTGTTAGTAACTCACTAAGGGTACCCAATATTTTAACAACTAAAACTGAGCATTTCTTGGGTAAGTTAATTCATCATTGTATGTAATACCTAGTTTAGATAGATAGATAGATATAAAATTTATTTGGAAAACACAGAGCACAGACGAACATTACAATATAAAAAACAGGAAAGGAGACAGACAGTAGATTAAAAAATTAAAGGTAAATAGGTAGGTACAGCTATCTAGACTGTCCCCGTTCAACATTGAGTAGCCACAGGCGTCTGGCGTAGGTGTGGACCAAATAGGATCGGTCTCAGCATAAAAAGTCGCCCTGCACCAAAAAGGTACAAAGCAACGCTGATTTTCAGACCGCTCCTGAATATTGGCGACATCACTACCTTACCTACTGAATTTGAATACATACATAGTAGCTACATAGTAGTTTCAATATTATATTTATGAGTGATTGCTTACTGTGGTTGCATATTGTACATTAGTAGCTACTCCAGTATTTTACTTCCTAGGGCGTAGTTTTCCCAAAAACACCATCAGATTTGGCCTAAATATTTTAACAACACCTTACAGAATGTGTGTCCATCTGAACTCAAATATTATACCTAGGCAGAAGCCCTAACTCAGCAGATTACAAGTTCTATCTAAAATAACATGCCTTTCGAATCGTGAAAGAACTTTTCAAATATTTTGAGAGGTTCATGAGATACCTATACCACATAAACAAAAAAACTATTTTTATAATATTAATTATGGATAGTTAAACTCCTACAAAAACCAATTGACATGTAAAAAAAGGTACTTTGGAACCTACTACCAAAGACGATTAATATCTAGAAGACAGACAAAGGCCATACACAAAATCGTAACCCGTACCAGATAGCCTGGAAACTTTAAAACATCAATTTTATCCAAGAAATTTCATTTACTTTCTAGTTAAAATTACCTAAAATTTTTTTTATATTGAATATTGTTGCTACCTTCTACCAAAGACGATTAATATCTAGAAGACAGACAAAGGCCATACACAAAATCGTAACCCGATCCCGCAGTACCAGATAGCCTGAAAACTTTAAAACATCAATTTTATCCAAGAAATTTCAATACTTAGTAGTAGGTAGCAACAATATTCAATATTTAAACATTTTTAACTAGAAAGTAATTGAAATTTCTTGGATAAAATTGATGTTTTAGAGTTTTCAGGCTATTTTTTAGGGTTACGATTTTGTGCATGGCCTTTGTCTGTCTTCTAGATATTAATCGTCTTTGCTTCTACTAAGTATTGAAATTTCTTGGATAAAATTGATGTTTAAAAGTTTCCAGGCTATCTGGTACTGCGGGATCAGGGTTACGATTTTGTGTATGGCCTTTGTCTGTCTTCTAGATATTAATCGTCTTTGCTACTACCTACCCATTTTTTCAGTATGTAGACAATGTGAGAGAATAGAAAGATAATAAAAATAAAGCTAAACAAAATCTGGACACATCTGTGAATATCCGTGGGCGGGAGCCAGTCATCTTCATTGAAACATCCTACATTGAAATCAGTTCAACTACATACCTATCAAATCACATCAATAACTATAATATTACCCAACTAAGTTGCATAACGGTTGAACTGTGTTAGTTTATAGCGAAGCATCGACGCACCGCGTTTTGTCGGTTTATACTTTCCGCCCGGCCCAGGGGTGATGTCATACCTCTTTCAGTTGATAAAAGGTGTAATTGATTACTCTGGCACGCCCATATTGTGAAAAAACTACAAAAAAACCTTGTAATTCGTTCAATCACGGGTTCCGAAAATAATATTTTTGTTTTACATTGTTTTGGAGATAATACTGTATGAGTTAACATTTCCTGGTAGAAATAAATAAAACGAGAAGTAAAATAGATGAAACAAGCCATTAGTCTTATATTAGAACTAACAAACGTGTAAAAAAACTCGTAAACTAAAAACAGCGACCTAAATTGTACGCCCGGACTCGACACACCCAAATCACATTCGACAAAAAAACAGCGTTTCACGCGAGATTTAACGCGATCTTATTGGAAATGCAAACGAATTAGATCAAAAGAAAGCTGAATGCACGCAATACGTACCGGCAGTGGAGTCCAAGACACTGCAAAGTCGGATTTCTAATCACAACCACAATCACTGAAGTTCACTGCACTATAGTCAAGCTAATAACAACACTAAGCACTCGTACGAAGTAACATGTTATGAAATAACATGCACTGAACGTTCTTCGTTTATTTTCGAAGCACTAGCACCACATACATTACGCGAAAACGCGGAAATCACTTTTATTTCGTTCGTGGGAAAAAGAATCCTCAACACGCCACCGGGCTAGATCGATGTCGGCGTGAGTTTCGTTTTTTCGCCGCTATGGGTAGCGACGTCGCTAGTATCGAATACTTAGTTCAAAAACTAGACACAGGTGGCGCTGCCTTTGGTATTGCCACAGGCAGTATAGAAACTGCCCTAAATAAGAAAAAAAATATTTACTGCTGAAAGCATCTACACTAGAGTTAAAAGGTTATAAATTTAGGAGTAGTAAGCACACTTGTGAAACATACATTTTAGCATCCAACAATCAAGCAAATGAATCATAATCAAGTTGCATAAAAAATCGAGTAGGTAAATAAATAATCTGTCATGGTGGCGCGCTCGGTTTCCCAAAGGAGTTTGGTATTAAATTTCGGTTATCACCTATTACCAATATTAGAGCATAACATTATTGTAAATAGGATCCACATAACACCTTTGGATCCCAAGCCAACCTCACCGGCCCGTGGTACACCCTGCCGACCAACAGACGAGGCTCTGGCGCCCCACCCACCAACACGCACTGGACCAGCGCGGTGGGATATGGTCCAAACCCCCTCATCATGACAGACACAACCAGCGATAGGCCCCAAGTTCCCGGCGGCTCTGGGGTCGGGTCTGTTTCTGACGGAAAACTGAACCACCCTAGAGCCAGGGGTGCTAAGAATCCCCGGGCGAAATCGATACCCCGTCAAACGACCCAGGCTAAACGCAAAATGGACACTGATTACTCTTTAAAAATTTTAACATACAACGTACGGACACTTCAATCAAACGAGCGCTTACTCGAATTAGAAAATGCACTAGATTGTCTAAATTGGGATATAGTTGGTTTATGTGAAGTGCGCAGAAAGGGAGAAGAAACCGTCGAAAGGGATAATAACATCTTTTATCAGTATGGAGAAGAGGGAAGTCAATATGGAGTCGGGTTTTTAGTAGCTAAAAAATGGAAAGATAATGAACAATGGCAGTTCGGCATACATTGTTTTAGTTCACATAAAAATCTCGCGTCTAAGTGTAAAAAAAATATATACACAATCCACAGAAGTCGTTAAAACCATATCATCAAAAAAAATATTTTTAAACACCGACGTTACAAATAAATCAGTACTTTAAAAAGTAGTCTTGAAAGAATTATGTTCGTAACATCGCCACAGAACATCCTAACATCTAGCCAAAATAGAACATGACATGACATGACACATGCTCTTTGACATGACATTGAAAACGTCGAATTGGTATTGCCATTTTTAAAATTATAACTTTTACTATAATGGTGCTTTACATAGAAGTATTTTCTGTAAATAATATTTTAATTTACATTATTTTGAATTTATTTTCATGATTTAATTATAATAATTATCTTACTACAAAATATCAAATCAAAATACCACAAATTGAAAAGGGCCATTTAATAGCAAAAACTTCTAATAGATCTAAGGGGCTTTTATTGGCAACACTACTTTTGCAATGGAGAAGAAAAATCACATTTTCATAACTTTTTATTCTGTTTTTTTAATGTGGGTTTATTAGAATACATAAATATCGGTAAAAACCTTAAAATATTTATAAATTTACTTGAAAATAAAGATTTTTTAAGACGCTCTTGAAAGTCGGCATTTTTAGAATTTATAGGTATTTCAGATAGAATAGCAGTATTAAAATTTAAAGTAACCGATAAAAAACACCTCACAGTAATTCAAGTTCACGCTCCTACTTCGACCCATCCCGACGAAGAAGTCGAAGATTTTTATGATCAACTGAACCAAGCTTGTAGCGAACATAGCAGTACTTGGAACGTAATAATCGGAGACTTTAACGCTAAGATTGGGGAAAGGCAGGATACAGATAATTGCTCTCACATTTTAGGCCACCACGGTTTAGGAGTCCGAAATGAGCGAGGAAGCCGCCTTTTAGAGTTTGCATTTGGCCAAAATCTTAGAATCAATAATAGCTTTTTCTATAAAAACCCAGAAAGACGCTGGACTTGGCGATCTCCAGGCAATTTATACAAAAATGAAATAGATTACATACTCTCGTCTACAATGACGACAATTACAAATGTACAGTGTAGGTATTAATAAAATAAAGTTTAGCTCCGACCATCGCCCCCTTCGTGCCACTCTTAAATTCAACCTAAAAATCCAGCGACAAAATATGATTAAAATAAATATAAAAAAACTGAACAGAGAATCTTTAATAGTAAGTCAAGAGGAATTTAACTTAAATCTTAAAAACAGTTTTAAAATATTACCGGTACAAATGGAAAATGTTCAAGAGGAATTTGATATGATTGAAAGATCAATAAAAGAAGCAAGTTTTAAAGTAAAGAATATCAAAAATAAACTAAAAAAACTATCAACAGAAACAATCAAACTTATAGACGAGAGAGTAAATATGGATTATAAAGATCCAAAATATAGAATTATAGACAAAAAAGTTAAAAGATACATAAGAAAAGACAATAGAAATTATAATACAAAGTTATTTGAGATTGCATTAGAGAATAATAGTTCATTGAAAACACCAAAACAATTAACTTCCTTGGGAAAATCATGGGTGACATGTTTGAAAGACAAAGACGGAGTAAAACATCAAAACAGAGAAAAAGTACTGAACATCTGCACAGATTTTTATAAAAAATTGTACTCTGATTCTACGAACCCCCCAACATCATTCACTGATACTCCGTACTCATGTCCAAACGATATCCCCTACATAACAGGTTCAGAAGTTCACAAAGTTATAAGTCAATTAAAATTTAACAAATCACCGGGTTATGATGGAATTACCACAGAGGCCCTTAAAATAGGAAAACCCACCCTCTTGCCACACATCACAAATCTTTTTAACTCCATTTTAAAATCCGGATCATTTCCACGTTCTTTTTGCCATTCCAACATCATCCTTTTACATAAAAAAGGTGATAAAACAGACATCAACAACTACAGACCCATAAGTTTGGTATCTCATTTGTATAAGGCGTTTGTGAAAGTCCTCGAAAACCGCATTTCTGGACAGCTAGACCTGCAACAACCACCTGAGCAGGCAGGCTTCCGCCGAGGTCTTTCCACAACCGACCATCTCCACACAGTAAACCTCATCATTGAAAAACACCAAGAAAATAATATCCCTCTGTACCTTGCCTTCGTAGATTATACGAAGGCATTCGACAGCATCACTCACTCTTCCATTTTCCAATCCCTTTCGAACCAACACATTGAACCCACTTACATCCATTTACTTCACAATATATATTCTCATAGCACAGCATCAATCAAACTAGAAGCAATAGGCCCATCTTTTAAAATTTCAAAAGGCGTCAAACAAGGTGACCCGCTTTCTCCAAAATTGTTCACCAGTGTCCTGGAAGAGGTGTTCAGGAAGTTGGCGGCTAGATGGGAAGAAAAGGGAATTGACATCGGCGGAGTGAGGTTAACCAACCTCCGCTTCGCCGATGACATTATCCTATTTTCCACATCTTCCTCGGACCTACAAGATATGCTAGAAGACCTTAGCATTGCAAGCCTTGAGGTTGGACTGAAGATGAACAGGTTGAAAACCAATGTCATGACCAACAGCGTTAAAACCAAAGTTAGAGTAGACGGGGAAGAATTGCAATATGTCGAGGACTATATCTACCTTGGCCAAATAGTATCCTTTAATTCCAGGCAAGATAAAGAAATCGCTCGGCGAACTGAGAATGCCTGGAGGAGCTATTGGGCCAAGGGAGATCTGATGAAAAGTCCAGACTTTCCATTGTCGCTAAAGCGAAAATTAATGGACACGTGCATTCTCCCCGTCCTCACATATGGTGCGCAAACTTGGTCATTGACAAAACTTCAGAAGTCCAAACTCAGGGTTTGCCAACGTGCGATGAAGCGCAGCATCCTGGGCGTCAAGCTCATGGATAGAATCCGTAACACCGAACTGCGCTCCCAAACACAAATCGCAGACGTAGCGACGAAGGCCGCTAAGCTGAAGTGGAACTGGGCTGGGCATGTCTGTCGTATGCCAAATGAGCTGTGGGCGAAGGTAGCCACCGAGTGGCGCCCCGACCCGGCGAGAAGGCGACGCGGCAGACCGAGACGGAGATGGCGGGACGAACTCGACAAATTTACAGCCGACTGGGAGATCCTAACACATGATCGTGACGTCTGGAGGGAATGGGGGGAGGCCTTTGCCCAGCAGTGGGACACTGACGGCTAAAAATAATAATAATAATAATATTTAAAACATTATAATTAAATACTACGACGCTTTTGAGAAAGATTGGTGTGAGGTCTCAAAGGACAGAGATGGTTGGAGAGAATTGGGGGAGACCTTTGCCCAGCTGTGGGACAATAAAGGTTGAATAAAAAAAATTAAATATAATAAACATTGTGTAAAACAACCTGTTCTTACGTTGAAGAAATTAAACTTGATTGATGATTGATAACCGGTTAAACTATAATAGGTAGGTACCTATAGAAAGAAACACACCTATCTACAGCAAACAGAAATATTTTCTAATTAATAAAACAATACAATTACTTATGAAGCTTTAAAAAATCTCGTTGGGTAAGAACTAGAAAAAGGGTAGCTTGATGTAGTTTGATCATAATCACGCCACGTTTAAATCTATGGCCAAGGTGAGCGCGAATTACCGTGCCTTTAACCAATATAATGATTCTCCCTTTACACAAACTATTTCCCGAAACCGAAGCAAAAATACTTTTATTGCAACCCAGAAAAAAGAACGTTTCATTACACGCACTATTTTTATTTTAGTGGCCATACCAAATCGTCCACTAATAATTTCGGAAAAATTTAGACAACTTTATGCAATAGCAATAAAAATTCAGTAATGTCAAAACCTGAGAAAAAATACTAAGAACAAAAACAATATTCCCAAAATGTTGTGTTTATTGCGAAGTGTTTATTGCGTTTCGTTTCTGCAACGTAACAGAAAGTATGTTGGTTCTAAATTCCTAAACTAGGAATAATAAATCTAGTAAAAATCAGCTTTAGATTATTTTCAACTACAAAATATTCCTTTGACGTTCTTGTTTATAAACATAGCTAATAGTTCCTATCAAAAATAACTGAAGAATCTATGAAGAATACAACGACGCGACGGTCGCAACGAAACGCAAATGTCATTCATCCTTCTCTCTCGTAAAAAGAAATATTTTATTTCATTTCATTCACTTTCAAAATGGCGTTCGTTTAGGTCGTGCGTGTTGTTATTTCTTTTTATTTTTATAAATTTAAAACTGTTGACTTAAAATTAAGGTAAGTTCTGAATTGTTCAACTTAACTTCTTTAAATTCTAGAAATATTTCTTTCTAATTTAAAAACTTTGCCGCCTAACACATTGTTTTTCAATCAGGTGAAAAATGGGCCGGTCGCCGAGCCCGCGTCGGCGCGACGACAGAAGACACGAGCGCAGGGACAGAGACCGAGACAGGGAACGCGAAAGGCGAAGGCCTAGGACCCGCTCCCGATCTCGGTCTCCTGAGCGCCGACGACGATCGCCCCCAGACAGAAGGCGCTCCCCGTCGCCACGCCGACGGCGCTCGCGCTCCCTCTCACCAGGCCCCAGCACCTCCTTCGTCAAACCAAAGAAAACCTTCGGAGAACGCCCCATAGTCACACCCGCGGAGCTCGAAGGAAAGTCCGCTGAGGAACAGGAAATGCTCAAAGTAATGGGTTTCTGCGGCTTCGACACAACAAAAGGTAAGAAAGTCGACGATAACGTTGAGGGGGAGGTTCACGTTGTTTTAAAACGGAAGTATAGACAGTACATGAATCGGAAAGGAGGTTTCAACAGGCCGTTGGATTTTGTTGCGTAGCTCGGTCACTGGTCAGACCTACAGGGTCGTAAGAACGCCAAGTTCAGCCTGCAGGGCTTATTGTTAGTGTATTGTAAAATGTGATAATTGAATGCTTGTTCTGTGTGAATATATTGATATTTACAGCATTTTTATGCTATAGAAGCCCACGAAGAAGTCCAAATTTTCCTAAGAACATGGATAATATTGAAACATGCTAAAAGTGAAGTCATTCTACTACCTATACCCCCATTCTCAGTTAAATGTACATATCAATATAATTAACATATCCCAGTTAGGTTCTTAAAACACCATAAAATATTGATTTTTTAACTTGCATGTCGCACAGTCCCACGTGTTAGATATATCTACCAGTTGTTAAAATCCTTGCCCATTTTTAGTTATACCATAAACATTTATGGTATAACTAAAATTTTTTTTTTCGGAACTCTGAAATAGAGCAAAATGCCCGTGACAGAAATAAAAGTAATTATAAATGTTTCCTAGTACAAATATATAATAAGATCAGTGTATTCATATAGAACAAGCACCAAAACTGACCTTTTTTACTTTAGTTTAAGTGTTAACTGCTATTATAATTTACTACCGCAACTCTATGTATGGCTGTGATATTGTTATTGCTAGATAACTTTATAGGAACCAATAAAATTAATTAAACCTCTTGATTTTCTGAAATAGGCAAGAACAGGATATATTTTTATCAATAATCTTCTTTCATCAGACAAGATCAGTCATTGGCTATTGCATTAGAACTTGGGCTATTGTCATGAGACTATCAAAAATTATTTCCATCTTGTGCTCTGTTTTAGACAATGTTTTGATGAAAGTTTAAGAGCATAAATTATATTATAATTCAAGGTAAAAATATGATACTCAAATTCTATGAAAATCATTGAATATAATAGTCACTTTGATCAATAACTACGGATTTATTAAAGTAAGTTTTTGGAGATTTGTGAAAATTCTAGAAATTTTATTTTTCAAATGCTCAATTGCATTAAAAGCCAGCAGTGGGATGAGATGGGCTGCACATAATGATAGTAATTAAGTTATTTACAGTAAGACTATCACATCCATACAGAAAACTTAGTATCCTGCCACACATTAACTTGTCTTTAGAACAACTAACTAATTTATAAAAAACCTTTACACTCACACTTAAAATTCCTCAATATATATTTTTTCTGGAGACATCTTAAAATGAGACCATTACACCGGACATTAGACACTCTGAATATTACAGCTGATCAAGAAAATACTCTGGTATTTTAAATTATGATTATACCATAAAAACTACGCTCAAATCTGATTCATTCAACATTGTTGAGTACAAAGTTGCACCATGATATTTTAAAATAATATTCAATTCTTCATTTCTCAAAGAAATATTAAAGCTGTCTTATTTCACAAGCGTCTACTGTCCGAGTGACACTCAGACTAAGTGGCAAGATTTAGTTTTAAGAAAGCTAAAGTGGTCTAAGTTGCATGGACACATCAACGTTTAAGATTCATATTCTATAACATCTATAAGTCCGATTGTAAGAATGTTTTGCAACTATCTAGTTACTAAAATTCATTAGAAACAGGCAACAATCGATAGGACTAATTATTCAGAAATACATCAACATGGGAATTTCTTGAGTTCATTACCTTTTCAATTTCTCACTCCTGTGCTTGATGTAATTTTTAATTTATGCCATAATTTTCAATCATGGCAGGTTAATTTTTTTTTTATCATTTATTTCTTAATTTATATGTATAAATCTGTCCTAAAATTCAATTAGCTTAGATGTATATGAATGCAGACTCAAAAAGACTTCAAGATATTTGTCAATCTCTTCCAACCCTAATGTTTAAGTCAATATTTATGCGACCTAGACCACTATTAGTACCACAGTTTTAGATTTTAAGCCCGTTAAACCGTACCCGCGTGATGCCTACGGCCCGCGCGGGCCCAGTCAAGCGCTTAGCGCACCAAGAAACTGATGAAATCGTTGTGATTTGATAGGGTACTATTGTCTTGAAGTATATACGCCCTGTTTAACAATTTGAGCATGGTAGATGATGGTTTGTCTATGGAAGAGTAGACAGAAATAGAAAAACATTTGTAGCAATAGATTTCGATCTGCATAAGATCCAGAGATTAATGAATAAAAATTGATTGTAAAGTTAACGCTAGGAAACTATCGCTAATTCTTTTAAATCTATTCAAAGAACAACTACAATAATTTTTAAAGCTCAAGAATACATTGAAAAAGGGTAAATTACCCTAAATCTATCTCAGTAGGTGTTAAGTTTTTTTTTTACTTTTTTTAGTAGGTGTTTTATCGCGAAAAATAGAGTGATCCTACTGAGACTGGCCAAGTTCAAATTAATAATACTCTTTTGTAGACAATCAATTCCGCATGCTCTAAGAATAATGGTTGATATTGACCAATAGATTAGATTAGACGAACAGTTTCACAACATATCTTGGACCGGTGGATTATTCCACAGCGCTGCTTTTGCAGAATCGGGGGTTCTAGGCATTTGTAAAACTGACAATTCAGAAAAATCATCTTAAAACTGCATCATAGAATTCTCAGACTTCGAAATATCTTAACAATAATTATGTTTCAAGCATCTGCCTTTTTTTACCTTGAGAAAGTTTTTACTTTCACGCTCAAATTTCACTCTAAGGGGTGTTACCGGTTTTTATACAATAAGCTTGCTAAAATTGACCCCTTTCGACCCCATTGACCATAAACTAGACCTTATTCTCTTGAACTTGAAAGGGCAAACGTGTTATCATTGTGCTATTTTAAAAGCATACAGAATAGTCGAAGACCGTTAAAAAGTCTGGAAAAAATCTATGCATCCGCAATGTCGGCTAATGTACTTCATGACAGTGTACCTTTTTATAAGACTGAATGAGGCTTTTCGCGTGTTGTGCCACCTACCTAGACATAGTGTGAATAAAGATATATTTATTATACACATATACACAACTCCCCTTACCCCGTTTTCCTCCACAAACTACAATAGTTCAAGATTTTTCTATCAGAATGTTGTGTCTCTGTTTTATTTCGCTGGCATTAATTTCTGTCCTTTTATGTCTATCTTTACACGAAAATTCTGAAGTAATTTAAAACGTTAATGCTAAAACGTAAGTTCCGGCTCGAAAGACCACAACTATTTTTTGCTTTAAATAACAAATATCTAATATCCGGCACGAAGGACCAAACTAGAAATTTTCGCCAGCCATAAACTAAAAACACAGCATTCTGCCAGACGAGTCTCCATAGCCATATACACAAGTTACAATGTGATATTTTTTAATTAGTTTTACGCACAACACGACACGCGGACACGGCCGTCAACGAATAATATTCGCAACGATTTTTATTAGTTTGTCACACCACCAGCACTTTTTATGAATCTGAAAAGTCTGATTTTTAATAAACTTTACCCGAAACTTGGAGCTCAATATCCTATCCGCTGATTTCATTTAAACTGGATACAGTAGACAAAAGCAGATTTTTTAATTACTAAAATTTTAAAATGACTCTTAAATTTTTTCTGTTTCCCTACATACCTACAGTTCGAAAAAAAGTTAGGAATTGAACTGTTGTAAATTGTTTACTACTAATTAAAATCTGTAACTACATTTTTATTATAAAGAGCTCGAAGAACATTTTCTGTTATTCACTAAAGTCATTTAGAATCTCATTACCTACCAACAAACAAACAAAAACTTCTGAGATTCTGTTTAATTTTACGAAAATAACTAATATAGCGCTGATTTCGATGTAAAGCGTTATTTAAACAACTCCGATTATTTTAAATAAAACATGTCTAGATTATTTCTATTAAAAATATTTTGTTACTTACATTTTTTGTGACTATTTCATTGTCAATTATTAAAATTACACAGCCGTTGTCTCTGTTTTTTAAAATTATTATGTTATTTATCTAATTATTAAATCATAAAACAACACGGCACTGTTTTGTTACATTAACTGTTATAATTTTGCAAAAAAAAATGGATTTATTAGTCCATTTTTTTAACATCACTGATCTGATACACAGACATAATATGAATGAAAAGATTCATACCAATGTACATACCACCATTGTTTAGTTATTATTATGTAAAAATATTAAATATTTGGCTATAGATAAATTATGATTCCCTTGGACAATTTGCCACTTCTATTTCTTTACATAATTATGTACTAATTGCAAAACCAATTTGCATAAAACTTCCATTTAATAGTAATTTGTAATGGAGTAGGTTTATTGAAAGTTGTATATTTTAATGTATTATTTCTGTATAAATTATTTTAAGTTTAGTACCAAGGATGTCAAAAATGTATGATTTTCTAAAATAAATGTTTGGAAGTCAATTTCTGTGTTTTGATTCTGAACTACTATTTTTAAATATTTCTACCGCCTGCGATTTCGCTCGCGTGGTACCAATATTTAAATTGTCGTCATATAGGAAAAAGGATTCGAATATAGCTAGACAACAATTTAGTAGGCCTTTTTGTTTTCTGTGCGGGTCTGTACTCCTGTCCTTCTGCTTATCTAGAATTTTGCTATCTCCATTAATGGTACTGCTACATGGTACAAATGGTCCAGCCGAAAGGCCTGGTTACCCAACGAACACTTTACCTACTCATTTATATGATCCACCGTCACACTGATTATTTTAAAATAGGTCAGTATGAAAGCTGGGAAAGTAATTTCTCTACCTTAACACTGGTGTGAAGTGAAGGCTCACTGTGAAGGTGGGTCGGACGGGGTCCTTTTGCTGCAGAGGCGTACAAATCAGGGCTTCATACCGGTAAAATTTTCGTACCGTTACTTCCGCCCAACACTAGGTAACGTTACCAAAACAGGTAACGTTATTTTTTTTAACGTTACTTTTGTGGCATGATACCGGTAAATTAATATAGCGTTACTTTTACTTTTATCGGTAAAGTAAACGTTAATTAACGTTATATTATTATTGATACTAAACAGTTTTCTAAAAAAAGTAGATCTCATCAAGGTCTTTCATTTGAGCTCACAACGGAAAGTCTAGGACGAGTAGTTCTCGAGATATGGGCGTTTGAAGTTTGACAGCTGTCATCGAAAAAGTAGATCTCATCAAGGTCTTTCATTTGAGCTCACAACGGAAAGTCTAGGAGGAGCACTTTTGAAGCAACATCTGCATGTTCGTCATGAGCACTGAACGCGTTAAGTCAGATTTTCATGTTTAACTATTTGTATTGTCATCGATCATTAATAAGTGTGCAGTAGGTATGCAGTGACAATACAAAAAATTAAACATGAAAATCTGTAAAAAAAAAAAAAAAAAAAAAAAAACATTTAGTTAGAAAAAAAAAATTAAAATAAAAAATAATTATTTAAACGAAATTCGATTCGATTATTCGATAGTTTAAAATTCTTTTAAACTAAATCATCACAAGATCACTTTTTAGTTAGTATAAGTAAAGCCTTTTATGTACAATATTAAACAAGCATATACCCTGCTTCCATAATGTCCAAAAAGAAAAAATGAAAAACAAACTTCTAAGCTTAAATAATGTTTTTAGTTCGGCGCGGCGAAGAAAAGCGCGAATCGTATGAGATTTTGTCATACTAAATTGAAACTAATCTGTGTCTCGAGACAAGTGACGTCACACGCGGAAATCTCAGCCTTTTGATTCTATTATTTTTAAGCCGCCGTAAAAGTTGAATAACTTTGTCATTTTTCAAGATATTCCAAAAATTCTTTCACCACCTATTATAGATTCTTAAGATCTTGCTAATAAAATTAAAAAAAATGGATTTTGATGTTTAGGAAACTTCTCCAATTTTTTCAGTTTCTGACATTTCTAGTACTCAAACCTCAGTCGGTCTAGTAGAGACTAGAGACTTTTGATCTTTATAAGAAACAGGATCAATTGGCATCAAAATAAGTTTTTGTATAAAATGACCAATTTCTTGCTGACTGTACATTTTTTCCAAAATTTTGTTTGGCTCATTTAGAGGTTTAACTCTTTTACCGAAATGTATGTAGGGTTAAGTTTTTTGCGATTTCTGACATTCCTAGTACTCAAACCTCAGTCGATCCAGTGGAGACTTTTGATCCAAATAAGAAACAGGATCGATCGGCATCAAAAAAAGTTTTTGTGTAAAATGACCATTTTCTTGCTGACTGTATTTTTTTTCCAAAATCTGTAAATGCAGTTCAGTATATCTCAAAAATTTATTGATAGTCACCTAAAAGCGTTTTCCTGTTACTATAACGGTTAAGGTACCTGCCCTAACTGCCACGTCTCAAAAATTCACCCGTTATAGTATTTTAAGTAATAGCAGTTTTCCATTAGAGATGGGTATCAACTATTTTTTTTATCATGTAACCTTCATTTATTACATTCTAATAACTATTTCAGAAAATGTCCAGAATCCAAAAACCAAAAAAATACGTTTGGCGGGAAAGGAAACAGGGTTAGGTGACTGCCCTTGTTCAAAAAATACGAAAGCGGTGGCATTTCGTTACCTTTTAAATAAAATTCCTGAGGAAGAGGTAGAAAACCTATGGAAAGAAGTTTTAGAAGTTTTTAAAAAATACAGTGAATAAAAATAAAATTCTAAAAAAGATTTTTGTAAGTTTTATTGAGATAAAAAATTATCAATCAAATCACCATTATTCATGTGTGCTGTAGACGCCTCGATAGCCAAAACGCAGCGACAAATGTCACGTGTTAGACACACGCACAGCGCGCCATCACCGCGCATGCACGTTCGTTGCCGCTCTGCTCGCCTAGAGCGGCAACATGCATTTTTAACGAAATGAAGTATCGGTATATTATGGGAATTACCTCTGTAGTTGTAACGTTATTCTATTTTTCGTTACCTAGGTAACAATACTAACTAAATTACCGTTATATAGGTATCTATATGAAAGTAACGTTATTTACCGTTATTTTTATTGGGAAGTGGTAACGTTATAAAGCCCTGGTACAAATGTTAGACATACTCTTTAGTTAAGAGAAATTTAATAAATCTGATGAACAGTTACATAAAACGAGACCTGTACAGCAGGACGGATTTAAATGAAATTTGGTACCAGGATAGCTTATATCTTGGATTAACAAATAGGCTCCTTTTGATCCCAGTATTTCCACGTCACGTCACGTGTGCGAGTGCCTAACAAATAAAAACACATGTCTCACAAATACATTTAATAATTCAATTTCTCACCAGCACAATAAATAACTTTATACATAGATTATGTATTTAATTGAGTTTTAACATTACGAATAGGATATTTGGTGCACGCACATCACCAATTAATCCACAGATACAATATGGCTAAACTCACACCAAAAGAGCAGCGAAGCGGAGCGCAGTTTCAGTGTCATACGAATTTCAAATTTATTTTCATTACCGTAAAACGGGGTGGATAGACATGGTTTTAAAGTTTGTTATAATTTCTTTATAGATTTTTGTATGATTGGCTATCGTATTAGTATTTTTTTATTATGTCTCGGAGTTCAATTAATACTATTCTATCATGAAATATATAGATTTGTTTTGATTTCATCGTAACATGCAAAAAATATGTTACATTTCTATTTACCCGCAATTGGGGTCAATAGAAACGACATAAGGGGCGAATAGAAAAAATCGCCAGGGCTGTCACTTTCCAAAAATAGGTACCTAGGTAAGTTAGAGGGTAGGTAGTGTTAAGTAAAAAAAAAGTACGTAAGAACTCTTATGTAGGTACCTACCTAACAATATTTTGGTGGCAGCCCTAGCACATAATTTTCTATACACCCCCTTCTCATTTCTATTGAAACCTATCCCGTTTCTATTAGCCCCGTACTTCATATCTATTGACCCCATACTATGTATCTATTCGCCTCTTTGGCATTTCTATTAACCCCAAAAATTTAATAAAATTGACTTGGTTTACAATTTTAGCCATAAATTTAATTATACAACATAATTTTACTTTTATTTACATTAAAATGAACCGTGAAGAACTGCCAAATACACAATAAACTTTGAATTTTACAAGAACTCGCTTTTACCAAAGATATTGATAAAGTTTTGAGGACCACAAAAATAACGTCTCACGACGACTCACTTTCAACGTATTTTTTTTTTAAACTTCTAACCTGACAGCAAATCAGTCTTGCTATTTCAATAAAAAAAATACTGTAGTTTCCAAATAAGTAGAATTTGGCGTTTTTATTTGAAAATGTTTGTTAATAATTGCCAGAATAAAACTTTCTTGGTTTTATTTCCATTCACCTCTTGAATTCTATTCACCCCGTTTTACCCGGTACTATAATACTTATTATCGCAAAGAAGGCGCGCGTATTCAAATGCGCCGGAATTCCCGCGAAGCCGCGGGCATCCTCGCGACTCGTTCGTGTTTCTCATGCGATAATAAGTATTATAGTAATGAAAATTAAGTTGAAATTCATATGACACAAACTGCGCTTCGCTTCGCTGCTCTTCGCCGCTCTTTTGGTGTAGTTGAGCCTAAGAAGATAACACTATAAAAATATAATGCTAAGCTTAATATGGCCCGTCTCATAATATACATATAATTAGGCCAACTATAATTTGCTGTTAATTCTCTTGTCAGCTTCAAAAACAATATTTTTTTTTATAAAAACCGACTTAAATTTCGTAATAGAGCAAATAACAATTTACCGCACTCGAGGTGCATTTCTGTTCATTTGTGCAACTAAGATACTCGTAAGGTCCTCAAACAAATCTAGGACCATCTCGGGAGCAAATACCTAAACCAAGGACGATAAAGATAACTATATAAAGTAATAGCGTCGATGGGCTTGCAACCTGTTACGTATGGAAAGTTAACTTCTGCAAAAAGTGGGCTTGTACCAAATATGTATGTATTTGGACATACCTCTGACTACCCCCTTAGACATCTTCAAAAGGATCTAAAATTTCCTAATGATCTGAAAGAAATGTCTACCGCTCCCGGGATACAGTCGTGTTCATATTTCATTTTTTATAAAGTATATACTTAATAGATACCTCTAATCTATAACGATAATAGTGGCAATTCGGAGTATCGCAAAAGCTAAACTTGAAATGAAAAAATGAAATATGATCACGACTGTATCCCGGGAGCGGTAGACATTTCTTTCAGATCATTAGGCATTCTTAGATCTTTTTGAAGATGTCTAAGGGGGTAGTCAAAGGTATGTCCAAATACATACATATTTGGTACAAGCCTACTTTTTGTCGTGTTAAAGCGCATATAAATTTTTCGATGCGAAAAGCTAAACTTAACTAACCAAAAATGTTGCCGTCCCTTTCATAGCGATCGGGAATAAAAAGGATGGCTTTCATTTTAGTTAGTTTAATTTAGCTTTTGCGACACTCCGAATTGCCACTAATAGATTCCTATATCGTCCTTGCCTAAACCTACATACTAATAAATAAAAAAAGTATTTTCAAAATCGGTCCACTATTGACAGAATAAAGCCCGTCACACACGTAGCTATAATATAAATTACTATAAATTATAGCAAGGCATATTACGATATATTTTCTATACAAATATTCAAGTGACCGCACGCGCAGCTGTAATATATATTATAGCTACGTGTGTGACGGGCTTTAATCGATGTCATACCTACATAAGAAAAATATACATACAGTGAAATATACTTAGTACCGTCTATTCCCGTTGTCCCCGTATACCGAGTCCCGCTGTCCCCGTACTGCGGGGACAGCGGGAACTTGATTAATTTAATACCTCCTCCTATTTTTAATTCGGTTAAAAACGAAAGTCATCATGAAAAATAACACAAATTGACTTAATATAGAAATTTAACAAATCATTTGAATATATTTAAAGATTTATTTATTATTTTACAGTGTTAAACCACACTTAGGTATTGGATATTTCATTATAAATAAAAATCTTACTAAAATCGGTGCTTTAACCGATAAAAATCATCTTACTAATAGTTTCGGGCCTCGGCTCAGAGGGTCCGTAGCCTAGTGGTCAGGCAGCTCGGCTTAAGAGCGATCGCTTGTATCTACGCAGGTTCGAATCCTGCCGGAGCCTTTAACTTTTAGTAAGATTTTTCATTTATAATGAAATATATTTAAAGATAACAATATAAAAGTACAATAAGAGCAATATAACGTGACCGGGCTGAACTTAGGCCCTCAGGGCGGTCGCGCATTATGAACAGTCGTTACGAAAGAGCTAGACAGACGTATCGACAGCGTGTGGAACAGAGATAGTGATATTTCCGAGCACTGCGACGCTAATGCAACAACTATGTTCACTCCGGTCAACTTAGATTGTGCTTACATCTAATGAGATACTTTTGAGATCATTTAAACGTGAAATTATCACACTTATAATAAACTATAAACACTTATATAAACTTAACTAACTAAAAATGTTGCCGTCCCTTTCATAGCGATGGAAATAAAAAGGATGGCATTATTTTAGTTAGTTTAATTTAGCTTTTGCGACACTCCGAATTGCCACTAATATATCTATTGTCATGTTACAATAATTAAAATAAATATTATTACACATCCAAAAAATAGTGGTAAACATAAAAAGGCATTTTTAAGCTATTGCATAGCTTCTATCGCGGGCCTTGAGCGTGGAGACCGAATCCAGAAATTCCGTAACGAAAATAACCTAACACCCCTCCGAAAAAATGCAATAGCTTTACCGCGGCAGTCTCCGAGTGCCACACGTCTTTATTTTATATTAAAAAGCCTTCAATTTAAGAAGCGATCAATTTCTTGCACAACCGAGGTGCATTTCAGTTCATATCTTCGAAGATCCTCATCAGATTCTCAAACTTTTAATGGAACCACCTCGGGTAGGTTAGGTAGGTATACTCTTAACGGCCGGTTTCAATATTAAACTTACGAATGATCGTAGATTGATCGCCATAGCAACTTTGTTTAGACAACAAAAAATGTAGGACAGTTTTTGACAGATAACAATATTACTATGGCGACAGATCCACGGTTATTAGTAAGTTGAATATTGAAACCCGGCATAAAACAATAACAAAATGACAATAACGGTCCACTATTAACGGAATATTCAGTAAAAAAACAGTGAAACATAAAACCTCCTTTTCTGAAGTCAGTATTACACTTGTGACAATTCAGATATCGCCAAAACTAAACTAATTTGACAGTACTCAAATATTTGTTCACTTCGTTCGACTGGATTTCCACTGAAGCTTGACTATTTCGATTATTTTAGATTGTTAAGGGATCGCTTTTAAAAAAAAGCTAGGCCCACACCACCAGGTTCTTGCCTGATTCTTTCCCTGGTGTAGGGAGTCGCGTTGGAACAGGCATTAGAATCACCTAGCATGTAAAACGAAACTTAAGTGATCCTTGAGGTCCTACAAGAAATAATGATTTTTTCTTTCTCTTTCTTTCTTTCTTTCACGTCATCTAGTCCCAAGCTGAGTAAAAATTGTAGTGTGTCAAATTACTTTAGTTTTTGCGACATAAGAATTGTCACCAATATGAGTGCCAAATATTCATCCACAATAATAGCAATGCTTAGAAGGGCGCGGCCTCGTCCAGAGTGTGAAGCCAGTTGAATATCATCATATTCCTTTCGTACTTGGAGAGAGGACGACCTCTCTCCCGCTCCAGGTCATCAGCTGTGAGGGCCAGGTGTGCCGCTTCTGAAAAAACAATAACATTATAGAAATGAAAAATGTTATAGGTCGCGCCACGTAAAAAGAGCGCTGGCTGTCAAACTGCTCCGTGGTAGCTCAACGGCAACATACATACATACATACATACATAAAATCACGCCTCTTTCCCATGGGGGTAGGCAGAGACCACGGATCTCCACTCGCTACGATCCTACGGTGGTCTTTGCACCGCGAAGTATGTGATATTTTATTTTATATTTTAAGAACTTATACAACCATACTTCATGCAAATAAATGATTTCTATTTCTATTTCTATTTCCTGACACACTTCTTTCGCCTCATTCACTCTCATTACATTCTTCAACGGCAACAAATCCTCAACAATCAGAGGTCGCTCCTCGAAGCCTGTGAAGACCCCAGAACACTTCTATGCTTCTGGGAGGAGCTAGGCTGGCTTCACTACTAGTGAGCCAGGTCATCCCCACGCATAACGGACCGCCTTTGAGTCTAAATGCGGAAAAGGGAGTCCCCATACATACATACTGCTCCGTGGTCGATGATTGGTGGAGAGGTGTTGCGGCGCACTTCATACCATTGATTTAGCGAGTGCTATTGGTTCGTCAGCGAGTGAACGCAGGCGCAAACATACCCCCGCTACTTCCGCGACCAAGCTCTTGTTACGTGACGCGAACTATACTAAAAGTTTATGACATCGATTTTTTTTGTAGTCACAAAATAGTGGTGTGTGTTTAAAAGATTGTTCTTTAATTTTATATTTTTATATTATTATTTACACTAGGTATTTAAAGTCGTTAAGCCATGACGGAGGCCTTTAGGCGGCCTAAAAACTCCGTCACCAGAGTTGGCCACTTGCTCATACGAACGAACGACGAACGATTATTAAATATGAATACGTCTTAAAAGTAATATACCTGGATGCACAAATCTAGTGTGTGTTTGTTTGACAGTGGGCACGGCCAGCACGGTGGGGCCCGGTCCCGCCGCGCCGCTGGACACGGCGGATACGGCCGCCGCCTGGGAATGGAACACAAATGTATGAAAATCCAGTGCAGCGCCTCTCCCGGTAACTTGCATGAACTAAACATTCCATACATTAACGGCCGGTTTCAATAATAAACTTACGAATGATCGTAGATTGATCGCCATAGCAACTTTGTTTAGACAACAAAAAATGTAGGACACTTTTTGACAGATAACAATATTACATGGCGACAGATCCACGGTTATTAGTAATTTCACTTTCAAAACTATCGTCAGTTGTATTAAACATAATAATAGCACACGGGAAATTACTCATTGTCGGTATCTAAATCGACGATAATTTTACGTGAGTAATTTCCCGTGTGCTATTTTATTGTTATTAGTAAGTTGAATATTGCAACCCGGAATTAGAATACTTGACACGTGAGCGAGGATAGATTACTATACTACACAAAAACCGCCGGTAACCCTACTAGTAGACATTACTCACCTCCAATCGATCCAAGTTGAACTCTGACTGAGACATGCGCTCCAACGCTCGATATGTAGTCAGCAGGCGACGTTTTATATAGTTCTGACGAACCTGAAATAATAAAACAGGCCTTTACATCTTTACTAGATGATTTATACAGAGTCAGGAGGCTTTGCCTACACTTGAGGACACTGTAGTGCCTGGGACATTGTTGAGATGGAGGCTTGTAGCAGCTAAACCATCCTCTCAGCTGTCGGACATATCCACAGGAAAGACAATGCTCAATACGTGTGAGGCTGACTAGCCGCGGGTTTCCTCACGATGTATTTCTTCACTGTTTAAAGCTCGTGTTGATGCATATAATTTTGCGACGCAGAAAAGTCCATTGATTGAAATAATCATTAAAACCACACTAATATTATAAAGGTGAAAGTTTGTGTGTGTATGTTACTCCTTCACGCTCAAACGGCTGGACGGATTTGAATGAAATTTGGCACGAGGATTGCTAATACCCTGGATTATAAGTTAGGCTACTTTTGATCTCGGCATTTTTACCTTCTTGTTATCACTGGGCAGCTGTCTCGATAGCGGCTGGGTTCTTTGCGGTGACGGCAGTTGAGAACCACCAACTAGCACATAAGTAAATACACGTTTATATACATAAACAAATGTTTAGCTAGGTAGGTACTAAAACACATTACAAGACAGTGTGTATTGGCATTGGTTTCACTTATTAGTGTTTAGTATTATGTAGTCACTTATTAGTATTTAGTATTAATAGTATTATGTAGCGTGTGATGCCAGACAACTTTTTGTTGAGGTGTTATCTTGTTAACTTTACAATTACTTTTACTTTCTTTGACATGCCTTACTTTGTTCGACTGGCTTCCCACTGAAGCTTGACTACTTGGATTATTTTGAATTGTTAGGGGATCGCTTTTAAAACAAAGCTAGGCCCACACCACCAGGTTCTTGCCTGATTCTTTCCCTGGTGTAGGGAGTCGCGTTGGAACAGGCATTAGAATCACCTAGCATGTAAAACGAAACTTAAGTGATCCTAGGACCTACAAGAATAAATGATTTAGGTAGGAAGTTCAAAGTTTTCAAACGAAACTAAATGACAAGGGATTTTACTTAGGCGCGACGTCATGCGCTCTGATTGCTGTTTTACAAAACATGGCGGATCGCTGTAATTTTTAAATTTATTTTATCAAAATCTAGCTATAAAGTAAAAATATTTATTTCAGTATTACCTGCAACCCATGTACTGCAGGAACGTGAGTTAGCGCTCAGAGTTAAGGCCTCCAAGGCCGCGCAGAGGCCTACCTCTGATGTGGCCCTGAAAACAAAAATGGAATAAAAAAAATATATGATTGACTCCACTCAAAGGTTGTTTGGAAGAAATCGCTTCTAGCGATAAGGCCGTCTATTGTACTTAGTCTAGCTTTCACGGTTCATGAGATGCAGCCTGGTGACGGACAGAAGGAGTTTTAGTAATAGGGTATCATTTTTACCCTATGAGTACTAACCCTAAAAAAACAACCCCCCCCCCACCCCTACTTTTTTCATTTGCCAGCGCCATTTTGAAAATGTAAGCCTATCTATAACAAATTCAACGACACCTCATACGACAAAAACCGTTCAGAAGTTTAGGCTGCAGGGTTTGCCATACATACACTTGAAAAACATTACCCTCCTTCTGGCGCGGTCGGGTAAACAGTAGATCGCTTCGCTCGCTCAATAAAATCTTACCCTCGTAAATTAGTAGGACTAGTAGCACAAGCAAGTGTGACGTCACCAGCGCTGAACGACCGTCGGAGCCCTAATTGCGCGCATAGGGCTGCGCAGCCGGCTAAGAGACTCACACAGTTGTCCGCTTGCAGTGGCAGTGTTGAAGACGGCCTCCTGGAAGGGTGTTTTCCATCACTAAATCATGTGGATAGATAAAAACACAGAGACCCGGAACAAATGACATAACATGCAAACTTTTGTGTCGAGAGGGATTCGAACCCGCAATCTCTGCGTCTCAGGCTTTCCCACCCACTGCGCCACAGAGGTCGTTTCATAAAAGTTTTAATTTTGCCACAATTATCTATGTAACTGATCAAACTTCAGTATGAGCAAGTGGCCAACTCTAGTGACGGAGTTTTTAAGCCGCCTAAAGGCCTCCGTCATGGCTTGGATTCAAATGTAACTCACTTCGAAGCCTTCCCATCTGGATTAGGGCTCGCCACGCGGAGCGAAGGGTCAGGACCCTGGCCTGCCTGGAAAAAACGAGAAGTTTCGAGTTACTAGCTGCGCCCCGCGGTGTTACCCGCGGTAAATAACTAATCCCGTGAGAATACCGGGATCGAAGGTAGCTTATTTTTTTGATCTAGGGTATAAGTCTGGTCAAAAAGTCATCTAGTAAAATATGTAATGGCTAAGTAATAATAAGTTTTTTGTATGCAACACTAACAGTACACATAATATTACACATTGTTTAAAACGATATCAAATTACCTACTATGAATCATTTTTACACACAAAGCACTATTTGAATCATTATTTACCTAGTAAGTCCTCTAAAAATGTTGGTTTGCTTGTATATCTATCTGTACCTACCTACCTACCTTTAATACCTGTCTTGTGTCCTTCTCTGTTATTGTTTTTTCTATTGTATGTGTGAGATAAAGATAAAGATTTATTTATTTGTTCTGAATATGGTTATGTCACAAGCATGTAAGGTTTATCTATCTATCTAGTAGGTACTTAATAAATCTTCTTCTTCTTGCCCTTATCCCACTATGTAGGGTCGGCACAACATGGTGTTCTTCCATTTCCCTCTATCAGACGTCATCGCAGCACTCACTCCTTTCTTACTCATGTCATCCCTCACACAGTACATCCATCTTTTCTTTGGCCTACCTCTACACCTATATCCATCCACATTCATATCTTAACTCATATACCTACTTAGGTACTTTTTTTTTTTTTTTTTTTTTTTAATCTATATCGTCCCACTGCTGGGCAAAGGTCTCCCCCATATCCCTCCAACCATCTCTGTCCTTCGAGATTTCCCACCAACCTATCGAAGGTGTCAAGATCGTCCCTCTAAATATAGGTACTTATAAATAAAAAATACAAATACATAAAAACAAAGCAAAAGTGTGTTTAAGTGTTTTGCAAACGTTTTGGCTCCAGCTGTAAGTTTGTAAAGTGTTCATAAATAAATAAAAAAAAAACCGTCGAAGTTGATCATTGAGATGTATTATTTTTTTTATTTTTATTTTTTATTAATGAATTTTATAAGTAGGTATTATTTTTATTTTTTGCTTTTGAGATTTCTGTTAAATTATTAAATATAAGGTGTTGTATTTTATAAGTGATTTCCGCATACAATGTAATTGTTTTAAATGGAATAAATGAAATGAAAATATGTATTAAATTAAAGAGACACAATCTAATAGCTAACAACACTCAAAAAATGTGCGAGCAAATTCAATGTTCTACAATGATATTGGACATTTGAATGTAGACGTTATGTCGTTTGTTTTAATGTTCAATGTCGCTTGTACGCAAAGAAAAACTCTGCACACTACGTAGCGTGCGCCGAGTTTTGGCGTTTACATTTTATTTGTCTAATTCTGGCTCTATAATACATCTCAATGAAGTTGATCGATGATAAAACAGTACCTTGCAAGCCAGTAAACGCAGAACCCTGGCGTCTGACGCTGCTGAGGACACGCTGAACAGAGACAGATCTGTGGTCACTGACTCGTGTGAGGGAGAGCGAGCGACGCCACCTCGCCAGCTCTCGCTCCCACACATGTCCACTGTAAAAAATAAATTGTATTATTGAACAATAACAAAACGCGTAATAATGATATTATTGAACAATCAAAACGCTTCTGGCGAACCTTGCTAACTTTCAGTTTCAACAGCTCGTCGTTAAGCCATGACGGAGGCCTTTAGGCGGCCTAAAAACTCCGTCACAAGAGTTGGCCACTTGCTCTACTAAACCGGGACCGACAATTTAACGTGCCCTCCGAAGCACGGATGCGCTCAGCTGATAATGCTACTTGCTAGTACCCATCCAAGTAGAGACCGCTCGTAACATTGCTTAACTTCGACGATCTTTAAATTTTTAAATGAAAAATCTTACTAAAAGTTTTAAGACTTCGGCAGGATTCGAACCCGCGAGATACAAGCGATCACCCTTAAGCCGGGCTGCCTTACCACTCGGCCACGAGGTCCTTATCGCCGAAGACGAAACTATCAGTAAGATGATATTTAGGTTCGACAATCTATCAAGAACGTCTTAGCTAGCTTCGCTACGAGTGCTTCAACTTCAACAACAAAATGTTATTATGGCTGTAACCACCTTGCATTGTTGTAGTTGGTTAGACCTGATGGTACTTATACCAATCGGTTTCAGAACTTCCAGGACAGAAGGTGGTGTTGGGGTCAGCCAAAAAAAAATAGCGAGATGATCTTGTCACCATCAAGGAAGGATTGTTGGACTGGCTATCCCTTACTGAGTCCAACCAGTGGCTGTTGTGAGTTTAGAGGAATTGTAATAATCAATTATTAGACTTAAAAAGGACCAGGGCAGCAGAATTTGCCAAAAACTCCTTGCAAATTCTGTTTGCAAAAACAGTTGTTGAACTTGTGTTTTATGCCAGAAAATAAAACATTTATCTTAATAGCTGATATGATAAGAGCATGTTATTATTTATTTCTCTGCATATTGTATCTAACTTGAAACATAGGCAATGCAGTAACTTAGTTAGCCCGTTAGTTGACAGGTTAAGTATATTTTATTTTATTTTGTTTTAACAATTGAAAACTTACAGCTATGCATAACTATTGACAAGATATACAATATAACATGGGTATAAGCGTGTTATTATTTATTTCTCTGCATATTATTGTATCTAACTTGAAACATAGGCATGCAGTAACTTAGTGCTTGAGCTATCTGGGACAATGCTGTTATGTCACATTATGTAGGCTACTTGCCAATTACAGCGAATTTATGGATAAAAACGACAGAAAACTTACTAATTTGTATTGCTAGGACAAATAATTAGTGCAAAGAAAATAAATAAGGTACATAAAGTAGGTAATAAACCCGCAAAAAACATACGTAGGTACCTAACATGAGTACCTACAACCAAAAATATAAATTACTTATAGCTACAATAGTTTTTACTATTTATAATGGATAAAACCAGATAAATACTTACAGAGAAATATTTTGCGCAGTTACGGTAGGGGATAGAATAGCACCATCAATGGTTTTTGTCAAATCAAAACAAGGGCCGGATATTCAAGTAAATAAACAAATTAGATTTACTTACAGCCCACGTTAGGCTCCACGGTGGCGGCTTTTAGACTCCCTCCCACACAACGAATAAACACAGTTACTTTCTAATTTTTACCGAAAATACAGAAAACTACAGATATTCATAGAGACATTTAATTGAAATTAAACAGAATGACACGACTTTTGTGGCCGGCCGTGGAATACTGAAGAAAAAATAAAAGAGAGAGAGAGAGAGGGCAACCGCCGCAAGCAAAGCAAGATCTAGCCGAATGCGTTCGGAGACTATTTCCTGATTTTAATTTGCGGACCTATGATAATTATGCCTGCCTGCCATGCCACCCATTATATCCAGATAGTTTTCAGTGCTTAGAGGATTCATTGCTCTAAGCTTGGTATTCATCAATTTTAAAAATAAAACTTAAAGAATAAAGTAAATTACTTGGATTGGATAAGGTTTATTGAACGCATCTTTCATTCATCTGTCTGCCATTTTGATTGTAATTAAAATAAGTTTTCGCAATTCGGTAGGGTTATGATATGTGTTTACAAAAAGAAATGCTTTATTAGCTGTTTTCTAAAATTATCTTTTTTATCCAATGAAAATGTAACCTATCAACTTAAAAGTCATTAACATGATGGCTAATTGGTTAAATTTTATTTTAAAAAGAATAAAATATTAAACTTAAAAAGCTATACGGCTGGATTAAAAAGTTTCATATGTCACTAAAGAGTGACATTTCATTAATCTCATCTGTGCCAAAATGAGTACGATTCATGATAGCGACATCTAGTGAATGAACATGAATTATCTTATCTTTTTTTAATAAAAGATAGATGTCGCTTCTACAAAATATCCAGCACTTCAAAGTTTGAAGTTCAAAACAGCTGATAATAACCAAATAACATAAATATATGACAAAGACATTAAAATTTAGTCGTTGCGATGGTAATACATTTTTCTATGTACCTAACATAAAATGACCATAAAATAATACTTACCTACTTACCTAATGAATATTAAAAAATAAACACTTTATTGTAGGTAGGTACCTACCTACACAAAAGAAAACAAATAAAGGACATCATTTACAATAAAAAGCACAATGGGCGGCCTTATCGCTAAGAGCGATCTCTTCCAGGCAATCTTTGTATGGACTGGATAGGTGCGAAAAGAGAAGCGACAGTGTACAAATTAAATAGGTAGGTACCTACTAATAATAATTACAATACAACAAATTCAATGTAAGAAACTATCATTAAATTACTAAATAAGTAAAACTAAACATTATCCTAAGACACACATGTATTTTGTGCAATAAAGATACTTACTTTGACTTTCAACAAAATATAAGTATCTACAACTTTTATCTAAAATACCTAGGTAGGTAGGTAAGTACTTAATTAAATCCGTTCCTTAAAAAGGGTTAGGTATAGTTCATACGGAACTCTAAAATTAAAAAGATAATTCTAAACAAATTCAAGTAGGTATGTAATGTACTAGCTACTTACCGTTTGGTACCAATTTTAAAATTAAAAACTATGCGCGTGTGTGAGTATTGCGTTAGTGTGAGTGAGCTTCAGCTTACATAATGTATAAGTGTGGATATATGAGTGCGTTATCAGTTTGTTTGTGTGAGTAATCGAAATAAGAATATTGATAAGACGTCTTGTTTGTTTTGGATTAGTCTATTTTATTTTTAAGTGGTAGAAGAGAAGGGCTTGAAGGGAGGCCTTGCTCTGCATTGGGACGAAGACGGGTAAATAATTACAATAATTACCTACATGGGTATAATTTAATTATCAGAATTAAAACAAAATGGTGTCATTTACAAACAAAAATGAATTCAGTTCTGTAAACACTGCTTGCAGAAGACCAGAAGTTAGCACTTGGGTTACCGGCGGTTTTTGTGTAGGTACCTAGTTGTACAATCAGCCCTCTGGTCATTTGTGTTGAATGCAACGTCAATCAATAAGTAAGTAAGTATGATGAGGTCATATTCTAGGTCAGATGATATTCTAGTATCCCTGTAGATGGCGCTCATCGGTCCTTTAACCGATAAAATCATCTTACTAATAGTTTCAGGCTTCGGCTTACAGGGTCCGTAGCCTAGTGGTCAGGCAGCTCGGCTTATGAGCGATCGCCTATCTACGCAGGTTTAAATCCTGCCGGAGCCATTAACTTTTAGTAAGATTTTTCATTTATAATGAAACTAGTGGCTATTCGGAGTGTCGCAAAAGCTAAACTAAACTAACTAAAATTAATGCCATCCTTTTTATTCCCATCGCTATGAAAGGAACGGCAACATTTTTAGTTAGTTAAGTTTAGCTTTTGCGATACTCCGAATTGCCACTACTACCTACTATTTTAAAGATAAAGAAAGGTAAAGATAATTTTATTTGCAAGAACATTATGTTTAACAAATAGGTCTTAGACTAGGGTAATTTTCCAATTATGTTCTACCTACTTAGGCATGCAAATACTTATTAATTAAATGAGTGGGTACCAACATTACAATCAACAAATTTAAATGTTAGTAGTTTCCTATGTCAAAGTTTAATATTATACTGATTTCATTGATGAGATAAATATTATCTAAGACAAGTATTTTAAAGTAGGTACTTAACTGTAAGGTCTTATCCACTCAAATCTAACACCACTAGGGTATTGTACTTGATTGTGGCGCGCGTGTTGGCGAGCGGAATGCAAACTAAACTGAACAGGGCTGTCACTAGATTATTATTGTTATTACTTTATAATTTAATATGTTTTTCAAAAATACGTAAGGTAAATAACGTCATGATAAAAATGTGTAGGTAGGTACCTATGTTACTATTATTGGCAAAACATAGGTACTTATTGTATTTGGATATTTTAAAGGAAATTACAGGTAGGTACCTACCTACTAGTTGTACCTACCTCTTGTGCATTATACCTAACTGTCCTTATACTTACCTACTATTCCAAATACTGGTGCAAGATTTATTAGACTTATTAAGCATTCTGGTAGCTCATTGCAGGAGCATTACAAGAACTTGTACTCCATTATCTGCGCCCAAATCCAGGGTTGTATCATGCTACAGGACAGTTATAGGAGCGTTGAAATGTAGTCTTGAAGAAAGAGAAAGAAAGAAAGAAAAATCATTTATTCTTGTAGGACCTCAAGGATCACTTAAGTATCGTTTTACATGCTAGGTGATTCTAATGCCTGTTCCAACGCTACTCCCTACACCAGGGAAAGAATCAGGCAAGAACCTGGTGGTGTGGGCCTAGCTTTTTTTTAAAAGCGATCCCTTAACAATCTAAAATAATCTAAATAGTCAAGCTTCAGTGGGAAGCCAGTCGAACAAAGTAAGGCATGTCAAAAAAAGTAAAAGTAATTGTAAAGTTAACAAGATAACACCTCAACAAAATGTTGTCTGGCATCACACGCTACACTTGGCCGACTTAAGTGGTAGGTACCTACTTATCAAGGTAGTAAAGATATTGTATACCATCAACCGTCGAGGGGCAGAGCGACATCAGGCCACGCAATTTTATCATTAATAAAAGCCTCAATGGAATAATACGCTTTCTCTACAAGAATATTCTTTATGTACGTTTTAAACCTTCGAGTCGGTAGGTTAGTTACGTTGATTGGGAGTTTATTGTAAAAACGTACAGTATTTCCCATAAGACAGTTATTATACCTATATTTTGCTACTTGGTATTAGGGAACATGCATAGTAATAAAATATTTCGACGAATTGAGAACCTCCTCCTTTCGAAATCGGTTTAAACTCATTAAAACCAGTTAAACTACTTCCCACTAATGATCTTAATAAACATAAATAAAATAATGTTTATAGAGTGGCAACCCTACAGTTATATCATTGCACACATACGTAATATCACATCTGTGCGGATACACGCACACAGGCGCACACCTAACGAATTAGGGTCGGATCTAGGCGCTCTGCAAGTAAAGCGGTCTAAGTACGAAAACGCAATTTTTATGTATTATTGGTTGGTATTATTGGTATTATTTTATTTATAGTAGACGAATAGAAAAGACGAAAAGAAAGAACATAAATGTATTCGTCTCACTATAAATAATTTTGTAAAATAGTGTAGGTAATCCTATATTTTATGTACCTAGTGTAAACTCTTAAAAGTCACTGTGCCAAAAGGCCGCATGCAAGTAGCAAGGTACTATCACCAAAAGCGTCGCTTTACCAATTTTGAAACAGTTTAGCTTGCAAGATGTTAGCTAGCTGATCCTGCCCTTTTTATTTTGACCAATCGGAGTCATAAACATCTAAAAGCAATAATTGTTTGATGACTTTTACCATTGTTAAAAACTTACTGTTATTATTTGTTCTTCAAACTTTATAACAAAGCACCGTAATACTTTGTTGCTATTGGTGTTCGAATGTTGCAAAGCGGTGTAAACTGCTAGTTGCGTCACAGAAAAAGCACCCTTAAGGTGGTGAAGCGGTGCTTTGGGTGATAGTACAAGCTGCAAGTTTCGTTCGGGTAATTTCGTATTTGCTATGTTGTGTTGTGTGTGACTGGCAAGAAATAGCACTACCTATAGAAACGATTTTGACGTTTTATGTTATATTGTTTTGTTATAATAGATCTTGTATTTTATTAGGTGTAACAAAATGTATTAGTTCGTACTTAGGTAGATACTTACTTACTTATCACTGTTGGTAAGTATTCAAATAATTTCATATCACACAGAATTTTATCGTGTCATATAAGTAGGTACCTACCTTTTTTATTTAGTAGGTACCTACTTTATTTTAAATAAGTAACTAAGTACCTATGAGTTATAACTGCGAAAACTTAAAATAAATAAAATATACCTACCTACTTACTGATTATTATCGAAATTCCAAATTCCTTACTTACACCCTTCCTTTTCGCAGACCCCAGGTTTTTTATGATGCTTCGTAGGTGTCCTTTCGTATCACCACATACTGTTTAGTCAAAATTTTGTATACCTACATTACCGAAACTGAATATAATTTATATTAAACAAACATTATTCCCATGAAAACAATGCATTTGTGATTTTGAAGAAAAAAATATCGCGATGCATTTCAATTTATTTTACGGTCTGTTATTTTTCAAATAGGTAGGTACCTACCTAACGTTAGATAGGTAGGTCTAGGTATGTTTGTAAGTTCAATACGCTTAGTAAAGTAAAGGTACCTAGGTACCTAATCTTAAAATATTATTTTTGATCTATAATAAACAAATATCCTTGGTTGGATATTCAACACAGCGTCATCTTTTCTATCAGATTTTACAATTAGGCCCTCGGCTCGGAATCACGGAAGCGCTCAGCTGTCAATGTTACTAGTGTAGGTATTATATAATCTGTGGTTTCGGTCACCCATCCAAATGACCGCTCGCTCTGTCAAGTCAAGAACATTTAGGTATAGGTAGGTACTTATACCTAAGGTACCTACTTACTTCCATACTAAAAATGTCAACTAACTAACTAACTAACCACAGTAGGCATGTACCTATTGGTGTCAGTCAATTCAGATGTCGCAAAAACTAAACTAATTTGACAGCACTACAAATCGCTGGTTAAATGCTAAACTACCACAATTCAAAATTTAACTTTTTTCAGTAGGGCCATTCAAAGTTTTCGATAAGGTTTTTTTAATTTTTTTGAGTAAGTCTTATTTTTATATCTATGTATTACCTATCAATCGACGCGTAATTTTAATTAGAATTTAAGTGCATTTTTAGTTTCTCCGTAACTTTCACCCAACGTCATATAAAAGCAGATAAGTGACTTTAGCATATAAAAAAATGTATTATATACACAAAAAATATATCACCAAAAGACCATATTTCATAAAAAAATAAGGTTTATTAAACTAAAACAAGTTATTTTGAAGGTTTGAATCACAATCTAGTAGTATTATGCAATTTAAATGTTACACGAACAACAAAGTTTTATAAAGATTCTAAAAAATACACTTTTTTAAATGAATATACACCGAAAAATAATATCCTATCAAAATAAATGCTTCTAAAACCATAAACATACTAACGTGACTAACATTTTGGCTAGGTAACGGCCTTATCAAAGCTCGAAGGAGCATCGTACTAAGTTCCTCCATCGACTTTGCCCATGTGGCTCTAGTACCACCCATGTTTCGACCGAATCAAAGGCTTTCTCAGTGTCCACAAACGCTAGACAGCGGCAAGCAAGTTACACCCAATGATAAATAGTTAGTATGCCATTAAAAAGATAAAGTAATTTCAATATTGTTTTGAAGCAACTTAAAAGTTGATCTCATTATTTACATTATTTCTTACCGGATGGTTCAAGATTTATGATAACTCTCATAGCGTATGTTGTTGGTTACTCTCTTATTATTGTTGATCTTAGCGTAGAGATAGGTACTTATTTTGTGTAGGTATTTGAGGTTTTTAAAGCATTTATTTGTTTTATTAGTTAAAAAAAGGGATAAGATTTTAAGCTAATAAAACAAATAAATAAACACACAGAGGTGTGGTTTTATGTTGTTGATTACATTCTTTTATATTTTTAGATAGGTACCTACTGCTATTGTATTAAAATAGTTTTATTGTTCGACATTAAAATTAGACGTTTGACATTACTTTTAAAATGTTGTACCTACTTACAGGGAAAAATATTAATAAAACAGTGATTTTTGTATGATTAAAAACCCGTTTAAAGCAAATTAAAAACAAGCACATCTCAAAAAATATTCTTACGTCCTGAAAAATAATTTTTGATTTCTTTTAAAAGTTATGTTCAAGACAAACGCATCTCAAAAAGGCACTTAATGTTTTAAAAAATTATAGTTAAGTTCACGTAAAAGTTATGTGCAAAACAAACGCATTTCAAAAATGATACTTTTGAACATACACACAACGTAATATCAATACAATAATCTTGTGCAAAGGTACCACATTTCGGAATGTGGTACCTTTGCCCAAAAATAATATTTGTTTTTGACTTTTATTTATATTCAATAGTACCACATTCCGAAATATGGCACTTTAGAATATAAATTTTAGTCAAATTAAGTGCGCTTCCGCCAATCACTCAACCACAACTGAAAAAATGGCTGTTTAGCTCTGAAATTTGGTGCCAAAGTGTATAAATGCTAAACAGACACAACTGTTTTTTGGTAGTTTTTAATGCGAAAATTAAAAATGTCTTTTACTCATACTATAAAACAACTATTTGTAATCTCATTTTTGTAATAAAAACGATTTTCACGATTTTTGATTTGTGGTACCTTAGCATTTAACCAGCGAAATGTTGCCGTCCCTTTCATAACGATCGACAAAAAAAAGGATGACATTAATTTTTTGGACTGATTTTATGTAATTTTATAAGTCTGAAATAAATGAAATTGAATTGAATTGAATTTTATTGAGACTGGGTGGGTACCTACTAATATTGTAGGTAGATACCTATAGACCTATATATCTTACGGAAATCAGAATTTATAACAATCTCATCCAAATCCGTTCAGCCAAACTACTAGTGTATTATATAATCTGTGGCCAAACATACAAACATTCGTGTGTAAGTATTTATTTTAGAGTTATTATTTATTTAGGCAATCAAAAACCCCTATAAGTAGGTAGATAGGTACTTATAATTTGGCCTTTGAACTTTGGATCGGTAAATAGGTTTAATAACAGTTTTATAAATATCGGGAAACTAAAAATTACGTCCGTAATGTTACGGTGGCAAAATTATTTTTTATGACAAAAACATCACAATACTTAATTATTATTTTCTAGCGTAGGTACTAGGATAGGACACACTGTAAATCAAAATCTGAAAAATCAACAAAAGGCGAGTCGGACTTGCGCACGAAGTGTTCCGTACCATTATCTCTACAACAGTTGGCTCGATGGGTAGGCTTGTAATATTCACAGAATGGTACGTGAACCTTTGCGCGAGCCTGACTCGCACTTGGCTGGTTTGTTTACCCTTAGGTACAAAACACAAAAAATGCCATAACATAAAAAATAAAATTATTTTGCTTTGCTTATTCTGGAATGACCACTTAGTAGTACTCGCTGCTCTCGCTATATATCGCGTGTCCAAAGTGTTGCCCTGCAACTAAAAAAAAAATTTTGATGCCTGCAACACAACCAAACACATCATTACGTTCAGAGATAAATAAATGAGTAGACCCATGGGAAGAAGCTATGCGCATAATAGCTTTGGGATGGGTAGGGCAATTCTCATTCCAGAATAAGCAAATTAAATAATAAGGATAGAACTTCACTTAAGTTCGTTTAATCCTATTATTATATGACGGTGGCCGCTACTCAGACGCCGCTCGCTTAGTGGTAGGGGTTATCGATTATCAAACTGCCGAGTTTGGGTTCATCCATGTCACGAGCTTACCCGACTACCAGTGGGCTATGTTATTTACAAACATTAACACACTAATTTTGACCACCTCTGTGGCGCATTTAAAAATAAGCTAGGCCCACACCACCAGGTTCTTGCCTGATTCTTTCCCTGGTGTAGGGAGTCGCGTTGGAACAGGCATTAGAATCATCTAGCATGTAAAACGAAACTTAAGTGATCCTTGAGCTCCTACAAGAATAAATGATTTTTCTTTCTTTCTTTCTTTCACTGCATTGTTAATTTTTCTTATAATGGTGTGCAATAAAGTATTTTCTATTCTATTCTATTCTATAAGCTTAGGACGCGGTAGCGGGTTCAATCCCGCCACAGGACAAAATGTTTGTATGAACTACAAATACTTGTCTCGACCTCGAGTCTGGGTGTTTTCTATGTAGGCTATATTGTAGGGTCCCGTTTTTACCCAAAAAAACCCCAAAATTTTGGAAAAAGTCAAGTTAGGTAGGTATATTTGAAAACGCTGGATTTTTTTAAGAGTTTTGGCCGCTGAAAAAAATATATTAAGTAGGTAGGTACCTATTTGTTATCCATCATAGAGTCCATAGAAAATGGATCAAAAATTGTCACTACCTAGGTATTGGCGTAAATTGAGATGTCGCAAAAACTAAACTAAACTAATTTGAAAGCACTAAAAATGATGCATCCTTTTTTATTTCGATCGTTATAGAAGGGACTGCAAAATTTTTAGTTCTGTAAAATTAGTTTAGTTTAGGTACTTTTTGCGACATCTGAATTGACACCAATGTATGCCTAAGGTGCCGTAGACATAATTAGGTTGATATCTTGGTATGTCTAATTCTTTTAGATCAGATCCTTTGGAGATACCTAAAGGTGGGTGCTGACCGGCGTTACGGGGCGTAATGTAACGTGTTCCACCGCGAGCATTCGTGCAGTCATTACGTCGTGTTACGGGGAAACCAGCGAGTAACTCGATGCGTAACACGCTCGATGCGAATGTTACATTACACCTTGTAACGTTGGTCAGCAGTTAGAGGAGCTATCTTCTGTAAATGAGAGGAAGATATCGGAATAATAATACCTACATTCAAAAATATAAGAACAGTGGAGCATAGAACCTCCTCTTTTAATGTCGGTTAACAAATCATTCTTTAGCTGCTGACTGAAGTAGATTGGTATTAGTGGCAATTCGGAGTAGGTATCGCAAAAGCTAAGCATATCTAACCAAAAATGTTGCCGTCCCTTTCATAGCGATGGGAATAAAAAGGATGGCATTAATTTTAGTTACCTAGCTTAGTTTAGCGACACTCCGAATTGCTACTAATAACTACCTATTTCAAATACGTAGGTAGGTACTTAGTTTTAACTTAATTACTAAAACACAAGTTATTGATTTCTTAGGTTTTCTTTCATAATGAAAATTTGTTTCGTAGTCATAAAATTATCGTACTGTGTGTTATGTTAACACACACACACATAGAAACAGTTAGGGCTGTGCGGAACAAAATACGATTTTGCACTCTAGAGATTAAAATTATCTATACCTACGTATTATTTATCTGTGTCTAAACCTACCTACCTAGGTAGGTAAGTAGGTACTAATATTATAAAGTGGTAAAGTTGGTTTGTTTGTTTGTATGTTTGGGGTAATCTCCGAAACTACTCATCCGATTCCGAAAATCCTTTCATTGATTTGTATTGTAGCACGGAATTTCCGAATGAACATGGGCTATATTTTATCAAGGTAGGTAGGTACCTAACTACTCAAAAAATTTAAATCCGTCATTGGATGTATGAAATATAAATAGTTTGTTTTGTGAATACCTACATACTGAGAGCTGTGGATTTTGTTTAATAAATAAATAAATAAGGAAGGTAGAGTAAGCTAGTAGTGGCAATTCTGAGTGTCGCAAAAGCTAAACTAAGCTAACTAAAATTGTTGCCGTCCCTTTCATAGCGATGGGAATAAAAAGGATGGCAATAATTTTAGTTAGTTTAGTTTAGCTTTTGCGACACTCCGAATTGCCCACACTGGGGGCAATTCTAGTAGGTAAGTATTTAAGTATATAAAAGCCGTGTTGGCCAGGAGACTGGAGACAAGGGGTCTGCACTGCAACCGTTCGCGCAGTCTCCGGTCTCGCTCGCGAACTCATGCTTATACATTTGGCTAAAGTCATGTAGCGGTATCGGTCTCCCGTCTCGGTCTCTTGTCTCTGTCGCGCCACGAAGCGATAAAGCGACCTTTACGTAGGTATTGAATTAAATACATTATTGGGGGCAATTCGGAGTGTCGCAAAAGCTAAACTAAACTAGGCTAAAATTATTGCCATCCTTTTTATTTCCATCGCTATGAAAGGGACGGCAACAATTTTTAATAGTTTAGCTTTTGCGACACTCAGAATTGCCACTATTACCAACTTATTATGTTCTGATTTGTGACAGCCCTGACGCACACACAGACACGCACGCACACATGCGCGCGTGAAACCGAATGCTTGTCAAACTAAATGGATATGGTGGGTAGTGTTGTGACTGTGTTGTCGATGAAAGGGGATTAACTAAAACCTTTGTTTGATTGAATAATACTTTATGGTATTACGCCCCGCGGTGAATAGTTCCTGTTCCCGTATACCGGGATTAAAAGTAGGTACCTACCTAGCTTTTTTTTAATTCAGGGTATAAGCAATCCTGGTACTTTTCATTCAAATCCAGCTGATTGAGCGTGAAAGAGTAACAAACACATTTACATAAGTATCTACTTACACACAAACACTACCGGGATCAAAAGTAGGTACCTACCTAGCTTTTTTTTAATTCAGGGTATAAGCAATCCTGGTACTTTTCATTCAAATCCAGCTGATTGAGCGTGAAAGAGTAACAAACACATTTACATAAGTACCTACTTACACACAAACACAAACTTTCACCTATATTATTAGTATGATAGTGTGATTGCCCAGCACCTAACCTAAACCATCCTCTCAGCTAAGTTGGCCATAATTATCCACAAAATATTGCCTCCTGACGCTGTTTATATAAAATAAATAAATAAATAAATATCCTTGGACATTCCACACGGCGTCATCTAGTCCCAAGCAATTTAATGCTTGTGTTATGGTATAAATAAATATATGTATAAATCATCTAGTAAAGCAGTAAAGGCCTGAGTTTTTTAGTGTGATTAGTGTGATGACTAAATAATTCGTATCGTACCTAAAATTTGAATGTTCATCGATAACTTTATCGATATCGATACCGCAAGGGGACAGCTCTCGGTACACGTTCGGTAATTATTAGCTCTGCTTAGGGCGTAATCTCAATGGAGGGTTAGTGTTATTTTCTGAGTATTCAATATTTAGGTATTTCGTATACCTAATGCAGTTCTTTTCTAGTAGGTAATTGTTTTATATTGATGAAATATTTTTTTAACTGTTTATTTAGACTTATAAGACTTATCAAATTATTTACGACTATTTACCTAGGTACTATTTTAAAATACTTAAACATTTATTTAACACGACGGGAAATCAAACTTTGGTTACTTACCTAAAACATTTTTGAAATAGGCTACTTATGTATGACCGCAAACATAGAGAAATTAATAAAAATAACTTATTAAAATAATAAATTAATAAATATCTTTGGACACTTCACACGGCGTCATCTAGCTAGTCCCAAGCTAAGCAACTCAATGCTTGTGTTATGGTAACCAGATGACTGATACAATAGGTACCTAGTACCTACTTACTTAGATACATTTTTTTTTATTATGTAGGTATTTCAAACTTTAATTATTTTTACAGACAACTAAGAGGGCGGATAAAAAACAATTAAATCCACCAAAAACTGTGTTTTGCAATCTTTTAAATCCGTAAACTAATAATAATCACACTAATTTATAAAGGTGAATGTTTGTTACTCTTTCACGCTCAAACGGCTGGGCGGATTTGAATGAAATTTGGTACCAGGATTGCTCATAATCTGGATTACAAAATAGGCTACTTTTGAACCTGGTATTCACACGGAAACGGGCACTATTCACCGCGGGTAATTTATACCTTTAGGTAGGTAGGTACCTACTTATAATATTTAGTAGGATAACTATTGCGGAGTTATGCACCTGGAGAGTGCATTAAATTGCCATCCACGAAATTGAAGTCGGTTTTATAAAAAAGACGCGTGGCACTCGGAGACTGCCGCGGTAAAGCTATTGCATAGCATTTGTTTTTTTCGGAGTGGCGGGTGTTAGGTTATTTTCGTCACGGAATTTCTGGATTCGGTCTCCACGCTCAAGGCCTGCGATATAAGCTATGCAATAGCTTAAAAAAATTGCCGCTTGTTTAAATAAAATCGATTATTTTGATGTCAGTGTGAACACCGCCTTATTTAGTTCGTATGCGTTGTGCCCGCGACTCAAGGACCTAACAATGAACATTATTTGATTTATTTTACAATTTAACTCATTATTGCTATTTACCTGTGTCTTAGGGTTTAGAGTTTTTATTCTAAGGTGATTATGAATACCTACCGTTTGTTATTAGTAGAACCTACCTACTTATGTACCTACCTACGCTAGTCAAAATGCAATGCAATAGGTAGGGTAGGTACCTACCTACTTAGAATACCTACTTACTTATTTATTTATTAGTAGGTTGGTAGGATATAGGTAAGTACCTAGTAGTTAGGTGGGTATTTCTTTATAATTACTTAGTACTTAGGTACTTACCTACTACAGTTACTTACCCAAGAATTTTCATAAAAGTATTTTTTTACGACCTCCAGTGGGTGAAGGCCCGCCTGAGTCGTAGAGGTTGCGGGTTCGATCCCGCAATGTTTATACCATTCTGCAGATATTATTATTTCCGATAAATCACGGAAGATCATACATAATTACTACAAATAAACTAAACTTAAAATAATATGCTACAACAAAAAATCGCTCTAAAATGCTCAAAATCTCTCATTTCTTTAAAATCTTTACTGTGATGCAAAAACATGTGCGAGCGAGCCAACTGCAGTGCGAGCGGGACGGCCGCATGGCAACGCAAACAATGCGGGAAAGAGACGGAGATATAATTAAAAGTTTTGTCGCAACAGCCTTTCCAAGATACGGATGGTAGGAATATAAAACAGGATGGAGACTTATTCACATTACTTTAATTTTTATTTTTGTCAAATGATTGGTTTAATGACACATTTTTTTTAATAAACAGTCAATTAGACAATTATTTATTTACACCTTCGGATAACATTACAGAACTAAAATCTAAAACGTTATTTTACTGAAATAAATTAGGTAAATAAAATAAAAAATTATAACAACAACAGACCAAAAAATGAAAATAATTATCTAAGTACTTAACTAAAACTTAACAAAACACAATTCTATGGTAGGGTATTAGGGCTATGTATACCTACCTACGAAACCGAACTGTAACGCACAAAAAAAGACGTGTGGCACTTGGAGACTGCCGCGGTAAAGCCATTGCATGAAGCCTGTCCTTTCCTTTCCCAAGGTAAGTAAGTTCGTATGAGGAAGTGGCCAACTCTGGTGACGGAGTTTTTAGGCCGCTTAAAGGCCTCCGTCATGGCTTAACGACTTTAAAAGCCGGGACCGACAATTTAACGTGCCCTCCGAAGCACGAGGTTTCCCAAGGTGTTATCTACATAATATATTTCTAGGTACTAAATTTCATCACAATCGGTTCAGTGGTTTAAGCGTGAAAGTGCGACAGACAGACACAGCCCCCACCTGAGAGACAACTCTGTCTTATATTATAATATTATAAATAGTATTATTCATAATATTACCAAGTAAGTAGGTAGGTAAGGATTTAGAGACCTGACTTTTTTTAATTTCTCTTCTCTAAGTTAAGAAGGTGTAGGTATGTTTTGTTGTTGAGTCTTCTTTTTTTTATGTCGAAAAAATAAAAACACGATACGTAACAAACGACTCTACATGTCGCGCTGTTCTGTTTTTGCTTGAATATATTTTTCATTGAATTCAGTTTAACTGGCTTTTAGCTCACGTACCTTTAAGAAAATTATGCGTTAAAATCTCCATTTCTTTAATTTTACACAAATATATAGGGTAGGATGGTCGACAATGAGCCAGTCGGGTACAATGATCCAGCCTTCTCATGCCAAAATGCGAAGTCGCTGATTCGTGCAATTGACATTATGTGAAAGCAGCCCAACCTACGGACGTCTCTATCTAGTTTGCGGCGAGCTCGTTTAGACGACTCACTTGAACGGAGGTGTTTATTGTTTCAAAGTGAAAAAACGAAGAAAAAAAAAGGGAGTGCTTTTGTTTTTTATTTCTTTATTTTTACACATATCAATAGGTGCAATATGTGAACGTAGATAGTGTTTCATTACCCTACTTTGAGAAGATTTGTCGAATCTCTCGCATGTTTGTTGTAAAAGCTACATAACCACAAATGTTTTGAGAACGTGGGTGTACACTATGAGCCATTCTGGTTGCGCTTACAATGAGCCACACTATTGTATTGGTTCTTTGGATGACATCCCCAAAAAAAAAAAAACTTTTTATTTTTTTAGGTATTTGATTATTAGTAGTCTTTAATAACCTAATTACTACTATTATTATTTCAGGATGATCGAAAAGCGACCAAAAACAGAAAAAAGGAGCTATTACATACCCCTTGATTTCTACAAATGAATGAAATTTTTGAAGCTTTGAAAAAATCTAGTTAAGTACCCAATTAAGATCCTTAAGTGCCATTTTTTGTTTAATAAAATTGAATCATTTTTTAACCAATCGTTTTATTTTACCGTACCCTTGTTAGAAAACCTCATTATCACAAAGTAATGTCATGTTTGTACAAGAGGCTCACTGTAAACACCCCCGGCTTACCGAGTACTACCCCCTGGCTCAATGTGTACTACACAGTGTACACAGTGAGCCAATTCCCATTTTTTTTAAAAACATAAATTATTACTAAACTGAATGTATTGGTATAAATTGATGAATGGAGTTTAATAGTCAATGAAATGCATTGTAATTTAGTGTTTAAACCTTTTCGCTAACATAAATAGGGACTGAGTTATGGCACCTCAAACTTTTGGTGGCTCATTGTCGACCATCCTACCCTACGTTATCATAATTATCAATTAACATGAACTCCCACGTCAGGCAAGTAGGTAGGTACCTACGTACCTACCTACTAATTACCTATTATATTTTACTAGCTTACTCGCCCACGGCTTTCATCGCGTGGTAGGTATATTTTATTAAGGTAAGTACGTTGATAAGCAGGTTCGAATCCTGCCGGAGCCTTTAACTTTTAGTAAGATTTTTCATTTATAATGAAATGACCTTGATAAAGTTTCGCCTATGGTTCATTCGGAAAGTCTATGCTACCAAAGACGATTAATTCGTCATTGATGCTGCACAATCGGTAAAAGAATTTTTACCGATGTGTAAATCGGATGAGTAGTTTCGGAGATTACCCCAAACATACAAACAAACAAACCAACTTTACTACTTACTTGTTTTTATAATTAGCGTAGGTACCTAATTGGTGTTTGTAACCGTGCTAAGTAGTTGATATATAAATAAATAAATTTAAGTAAGTACCTTTTTATAAAATTATTACTAGCTGCGCGCCGAGGTGTTACCCGCGGTGAATATAGCTTCCGTGGAAATACCGGGATCAAAAGTAGCCTATTTTTTAATCCTGAGTAGGTAGATTTTTTAATCCTGAGTTAATTCAAAGCCGTCCAGCCTAATTAGCCGCTAATAGCCTTATTTATGAAATATGAATGCAACTAAACAAGAATCAATAACATTTTAAGTACTTATTGTAAAAGAAAACAAGTTTTTTACTATAAATCTAAACATTAGTAAGTAATAAAGTAGGTTATTTTATCTGTGGTAATAAGTACCTACCTACTAAGGTAGGTTAATTAAGTTTAAAAAAAAGTAAGTAGTTATTAATAAATCTTAATGATACTGTAATACAAGTATAAAATTGTAATAAGTAATACCAACACTTTAAATAAAATTCAAAACTTAAACAATTTATAATAAAATATTCCCCCCGTGTGGCCGGCGCTCGTACACATTCATTTGGACGGAGCGAGTAGCGCGGGTCAGCGGAACACACGGGACGATTGTTTAACTTGCATTTTTATGGATTCTTTTTAATTTCCATTTTAATGAAGTTATTGTTTAAATTTTGTAAGCGGGTTTAGATACGAAATTTTAAATATTTTACTATGAATTACGAATATTTGAATTACGATATTTTTATATACCTACTAGGAATAGGAATCGATATTTTGTAAGTAATTAATTACGCTAATGATACTTACAGTGTTATTGGTGGCTATTCGGAGTATCGCAAAAGCTAAACTTAACTAACTAAAAATGTTGCCGTCCCTTTCATAGCGATGATAATAAAAAGGATGGCATTAATTTACTTAAGTTAGTTTAGTTTAGCTTTTGCGACACTCCGAATTGCCACTATTTTAGACTTAAATTAACTTTTAGTAATTAATTAAGATGTATTGTAGGTACCTACCTACATTATTTAAATATAAAAAAGTAGGAAGATTTCAGGAGGTTCTTGAATATTTGTGTTAAAAATGTTTCATAACTCAAATTACAACACGAAATAACAATTCGATATGACTACGCGAATGTAATTAAATTGAAGTTATATACTTAGGTTTCTAATCTAAATACCTTTGGTTAAATTACCCTTGGGGCATTTTAAATTAATCTTAATGATTAAAGACGTACCTACCTCGTTATTCATATTGAACTAGTACCTAAACTTATTTGAGCTAAAACGGCTATTTAATCTTTTGCTATCTCTTTTTATTTCCATAGGAGTAACAAGAAAAAATCATTTTTTTGTTCATTAAATCTTTATGAATAAGGCGGCTTGTGTCCATTGAAGCGAAGCAAGCTGGCGGGTGCTGACTGAGCTGAGAAACGGATAAATCTTATCCGTTTCTCCGCTCCGCTAGCTCACTCTTGTCAAAGGACAAGCAGCCTAAAGGCCTAAAGATCTGACAGCTAGTTTACTCTCTGAGTATACAGTCGTGATCGTATATGACGACCTAGTTAGATTATTACGGTTGTCTGGAAGAAATCGCCATGAGCGATAAGACCGCCGATTGTAGGATACAGTAATTGTAAAAGCATATTTACATTAGTACCTATACAAATTGTGTCCTCAATAAAGATTTATTATTATTATTATTATTATCTACTTATCTAAGAAATATTTAGTATTTTGTAAAATACGCAAAAATAATAATAGTAGGTATAAAAATATCACCCAGTGTGTCCGCACCGCGTGTCGTATCCATTTGGTTAAAATTGCTCTTTAGGCTGCGTTCACACTGAAGCGTTATTATTATTATTACTTACTTTGTCATATTTATTTGCCTTTTTGTTGGAGTATTTAATTAGCCATGTTAATGAGGCAAATAATCATTTTAAAATCTATTTTGGTTACATTTTTGGTTGATGGTAAAACAGGAAATATTTTTGAAGTGATTTTTAAATAGTTCGTTCGTTCGTTCTTTTTTTAAATAGTTTTTTATTTGTTGAGTCACTTAACAAATAAAATAAAATAAAGTGATATTTTATTAAATAAAATAGAGTGTATTACTTAGGTGTAGGTAGGTACTTACTTTATTCTTTTTAAGTTGGTAATTTAGTCAGTATTTCTACGAAGCTAAAAGAAGAAGTCTCAATACCCGGAAATTAATAATTCCTAACTAATCATAATTAGGCAGTGGTGGCGATTCTGAGTGTCGCAAAAGCTAAACTAAGCTAACTAAAATTGTTGCCGTCCCTTTCATAGCGATGGGAATAAAAAGGATGGCAATAGTTTTAGTTTAGCTTTTGCGACACTCAGAATTGCCCCCAGTAGGTTAGGTACTATACGTAACTAGTGCCAGCATTATAATTATAGCGGTAGGTACTTTTCCCTTTACCTCACATCTATTAAGTACTTATTTGTAAAAGCATTTTCATAAAAGTATCGAGTCGCGATGGTCGAGTGGTGGACTGGTGGGTACCACAACTTTCATGCTCAGGGTCGTGGGTTCCAATCCCAGCCATAAGTAGGTAATTAACGGGTTTTTTGCTTAGATTTTTTTTTTATTTTAATATAAGCTATAAACGGTGAATGGAAGCATCTTGCAAAATTCCGAGGCTTATTTAGCCTTGTCTTTCCTGTGGATATGGTCGGCTAAGCTTGAAAAGGCTTGCCCGGCACCTAAACCATCCCCTCGGTTAAAGTGCTGGGCAAGCCTATTCCATCTTAACAATGCCCCAGGACACCCAGGCACTACTGCCGTTAAGTGTATAACCCATCTAGTAACAGAAAGGCCTAGGGCTAGCATTTCAATTACCTACTTATGACCTAACTATGATTTTGAAACATGCTCTAAGTTCTTAAAACACAATATTTTAAGATTAGGTTACTAAAAAGTACCTTCTTAACTACATACTGGGGGCAATTCGGAGTGTCGCAAAAGCTAAACTAAACTATCTAAAATTATTGCCATCCTTTTTATTCCCATCGCTATGAAAGGGACGGCAACAATTTTAGTTAGCTTAGTTTAGCTTTTGCGACACTCAGAATTGCCACTACTGGGGGCAATTCAGAGTGTCGCAAAAGCTAAACTAACCTAACTAAAATTATTGCCATCCTTTTTATTCCCATCGCTATGAAAGGGACGGCAACAATTTTAGTTAGCTTAGTTTAGCTTTTGTGACACTCAGAATTGCCACTAATATTTGTGTGGATTGTTAAGAGTAGGTACCTACCTACATTAGGTAGGTATTCATATTATCTTCCTATTCGATAAACCGTATTCTAAAAATAGCATTTCAAATAGCATAATTTATAAATTATAATCTTTGTAAGTACCTACCTACCTATCATGTTTTTGTACCTACCTACTTTCATTTAAGTAGATACCTACTTACCTATTGATAATAAAATGATGAAAAGTAATTAGGTACTTACCTACTTATATGAAAAGTAATACCTGCGTAAGTATGTGTATGTCGAATCCTGCCGAAGTCGTAAAACTTTTAGTAAGATTTTTCATTTAAGTAGGTAAAGGTAGGTACGTACCTATAGTACGTAGTAGGTAGGGTCAGGTGTCCAACGTTGAAACACCAAAAATTCAAAGTCTCATAGATCTTTCGTTTGTACCGATATGAATCTAGTTTTTTACAGGTATACAGGTTATTTATTTGAGTATTGGATGTCATTTATAGTTTTTTCAATTTATGTATACACAGGCCATAAAAAAAAGAAAACTAAAAAATTAGAAATGTTTCACTGTGTACACGACCGTGTACACAATGAAACACCATAAATTAAACAATGAAACGTATTAATTTGTACCGGATGTTTCCATCATTGTTAAATTAATGTCAAAAATTGATTGTATTTAATAAAAAAAGGTTTTATTCAAAGTTAATACGCTATCAGACTTTCCAAATTACATAAAATAGGTAAATGACCAAAGGAATTAGTTATGTGCAAAAAAAAAATCTTTACATAATGAAAATCATTAGTTATTATATTTTTTTTTATAAGAATTCTAAAAATAATACTTCATTACAACAAAATAACAACATAAGAATAGTATGGTATCCATAAGGTACTAGTTAATTAGACTCTAATAGTAACCTAGTAGGTTACTATATAAAATACTGTTTCACTGTGTCCACCGTGCATTTGTTTCATTGTTGACTACCAAGGGTATCTTTAGTAATCTTATTTTTTTTTTACTACATTGCATCATTTTACTAAAATGTTATAGTCCACGTTAATCTATGAAATATGTCCGATGTTAGGTAATCCTGAGAAATATGAGATATGCTAGCATAACTAAATGTAAAATCTTGAAAGAAAGCAGAAAATTCGTACTTTTTTGTAAAAAAATTGAAAAAAGCTCCGCAATAAATCTTCTTTCGCGCGCCATCGACGCAAACTGGGATATAGCATGAGGTTCGAGGGGGGCTCCTTATGCGATAAACTGCAAGATCTGGTAACGTCACATTTCAGAAATTTCGCAAAGTTTCACTGTGTACCACTGTTTCAACGTTGGACACCTGACCCTACATTACAATGTTTAAATAAATACATCTTTAAAATAGCTATAAATAAGAATGATCAAGAAATAACAAGTGAGTTGAAAAACGCTGCACAATTTCAATTTTAAGTTACTAAAATCGAAGATACCCCGTTTTTTCACGTATCTACTATGAATTAGTGTTTACTGGTGATAACAAAACACCAACAATTGGGAATTTGAACTTTAGTTGTCATAAAATAAGGCTGAATATTACATGTAAGGAATTCCTTTGTTTGTGATAAAGTTTTCGATACGTTTGGGTGATTTTCAACTTTATATCAATAACGCTAAAGTTTCTAATACGTTGGATATTAATGTAAGGATTATTTGAAAAACGAATGCCGTTTGGTAGTGTGTGTTTAGTTCGAACACACGAGGTGATTTTTTAATCCATTTTGAATAATATTTAGTTTATTTAAATGATTCATGTGAATAACCTTGAGTAAGTGTTACCTACCTAAGATATGAGGTTAAATATTTTTTGCTAAGTACATAAAGGTAATAGGTAAGTACCTACATCCATAATAAAATATTATGACTTATTACAAAACTAAGTGTAGGTAGGTATTTACCTACTTACAAACGAAATCACACACATTGATTTTTCAAAGTAGGTAGCTACCTACTTAGACTTACCTACCAGCTACATTTCTACATAATATCTACCAAATAAATTTACAAATAATACCAATAAGTAGGTACCTACCTACATTAAAAAAACTTAAAGTGGAACATAGAACCTCCTCTATTTTTTAAGTCGGTTAAAATAAATAATTTCAGAAATCGAACGTGAACACGAAATATGGCGTGTTCTTTCAGTGACGTGGATTTGCAACTGTTTCCAAATCCAAAATGTTGAATTGCATTAGGGCTGCCACAAAGTTTTAATGAAAAAATATTTATTAATTTACTTATATAAACTAACGTTTTTCTTCACCATAAGCTTTTTATGATTATCAAATCGTTTGTAGATTCAAAGAAATGATTAATATAATTAGAATAAGTACTAATTTAGGTTTAGGTACTTAGGTTATTACAAAATGTAGGTACCTACAAGGTACCTACATAATTAGTTAGGTCGAAAACAGGTAAGTAAATTAACTGTAGAATACCTACCTAATTATTATGTCAAGCTTAAGCTTTCCTGTAGGTACCTACTCAGTTGATACTTCGTATTTTTCAAGTTGCAAAATTATTTTTTTATAAAACTGACTCCAATTTCGTAAGAGAGCGATTTCCAGCTCTCTTCATAGATCCTCATCAGATCCTTAACATTTTTAATAAGCCTCTACACTTTCAAACAAAAAAACTTTATTATTAAACTTTTATATTTATTTAGGTTCTCTATGGCGGAATAATCGATGAACATACCTACCTTCATAAAAACATACAGTGGTAGAGGTACGTACCTACATAGAACGTACAGAACCACCTCCTTTTTGAAAGTCGGTTAATAACATTTGTTGTATAAATATATCAAAATCATCGCCTAGAGAAGGACATTTCTTGACTTCTCTGAGCTTTATAATTATCAATTTTGCTATAATTTTTTTTTGAATGTTCTTATTTTTTTTTTCATTTCAATAGACCTATTAAGATGAAACTTAGAACAGATATAGGTAAACCAGCTATTTCATTATTGAAGATGCGTGAGGAAGCTTATTTTTTTAATAAAATATATTTGCAATAGGAATGTGTTTTTTTGATAATAATGCTTTAAGGTAAATCATTTAGCACAAACCATGACTCTCATCAAAAAAATACCACTTTGAAGTATCACAAATCACAATTCGTGTCATTGAAGATACTGTATAATTATTTCGTAAGGTTTTGCTAAAAGGTTTAAAATACCGCAACAAACTGAATAAATTGTAGTTATATCTTCTATTTACTTCGATAATTTTAATCAGAATATTTAATTAAGTACTTATTTAAAGTTTTTTATTTTTGTTTGTAGTAGGTAGGTACCTATACCTACTAATAATCAAATATTTTGAATTAAAATTATCAAAATGAGTCACAGTCGGCCAAGAAATCGAATTAGAAATCGTTACTAATACCTAATTCAATCACTTTTTCTGTAAATGCTAAACTAAAAATAAATTAACTAAAACACCGGACACACTATGAGTGGCGCTCAGTACATCTTTAATTTTCAGACAAAACAGTTATTTAAAAAAAGTTGTCTCAGGCACATGCCTACAACTATTTTTTATTTTATTACGTGGGTATTTGTCCTAATAAAATTCGGTAAAATATTTTGGACATCAAATAGTTAATTTATAAAGGGGTATCAAAATTAAAACGTTGTGATTAAATCATTATTCATTAGATAAATGATGACATAAATAAACAGGTTGGTAAATACTCTCATTTGCAAAGATGTACTACTCCAATCATTATTTACGTAAAAAATGTATAGATACGAGGTTTTGTATGTGAGCGTAAAGTACTGATTCAGGGCCGCCAGGTTTACGAACCGTTTTATTATTTTTTATAATAATTAAGATTCATCTATAAATACAATATTATTATCATTTTAAATTATGAATATCTGGTTATGTGTACCTAATCAAGATTTATTTTAAAGTAAATTTGACATGTTTTTTTAAATCAACAAAGACAGTAAGTACCTAACGCAATTTACTGTAAAAATTGTTTTTTTTTTGAGTTTATTAATAAATTAAGTAGGTATCTAAATCTGGTTTCAGAGGATATAAACTTACTATTACTAAATATATTAAGAAAAAAAAACGGACAGGTAGATGTACCTACTTACGTAATGTAGGTATGTACCTATGAATATTTTAATAAATACCTACCTATACCTACTTACATTTATGTGGAAAGAAAATAAATGAAGGTGCATTTTTATACAAAATTATCTATTTAATTACGTGTACCTACCTAAGTGTTAACTTAATGTATTATTTAACTGTTACTAATTCGTAATTATCTTAGTACCTAGTACCGACCTACCACGCTTGAGTAGGTAAGTAAACCTACCTATTAAATACTTAAACATAAAAAATTAAGTCTTTGCTAATATTAAAATCAATAGTAAGTAATTAATATTCTAACAATCAGCTGTTATATAATTCAATTCATAACTAAACTGTGGACCATTAAAGTATTAAAAATAAAATAACACGAATAAGTATTTTTAATCTTATCAAAAACAATAGTAATCAAAGGGCCAACCCTAAGTCAACCGAGAGGGGAAGAGAGAAGCAGAGCAGCACACAGCGACCGACCGCGCCACGAAACGGTTGGTTCCTGTCAATATGGCCGAAAACCGCGCGAATTTTGACTTCTAAAATCGAACAGTGTGTAGTCGATAAACAAAATTTAAAAAAAAATCGTGACGTGGCTACGGTAATTCAAGTGTTGTGTTTTATCGATTGGTTATGATTGTGAATTATTTGTTGTGAGGTTTTAGAAATAAATGAAACAGTTTTGTGTATTATTGCAATGTCTAAGAAAGTTAAATTAAGAATGCATTTGCCATTGTTGTATAAATAGATCGTCTAAAATGTACAGTGCTGTGTTGTGATATCGTATTTTGGATTATTTACGCCTTTGTTCGGATTGTATCATGGAAAAACCTACTTACAAGGTAAGCGATACCTACAGCCTATTAATAAATTATTGATTACTTTATGTCTTAGACATACATTAATGCGTAACTTACGTAAGCTATCAATAAAAAAAAATATCGATGAATTTTTGCGACCTACTCAAGACATGACTGATAACATTTTGAGATTTGTTTTACAAAGTAAAGTGACTGACGTGACGTCACCTATTGTTCCGATAATACTAAACCGGAAGAAACCGATGCTCCCAATCAAACAACTTTTATTGTTAATTTCTAGAAGATTGATTGATTAATTCTAATAGATGTTTATTAAAAATGTAAAAATGTTTGTTTATTGATTTAAATGCTGTTTTGACGTAAATTCGTTTAGTAAGTTATTTTATTACTCGTCGCAGTTCGCCATTACCCATGTCAGCATTATTTAGTGTTGGGGTAGTTTTATGTATCGACTATCGATCTTATTATTCTGACTCAGTGAATCATCATTAGTATACTTACATAGTTTGAAAATAAATCGTAAGTTAAATAATCGTTTCGTTGTATGAATTATCAACAGTGGTTTTCCGGCATTATGCAAGTAGGTAAGTAAGTATACCTACAAATTACAATAGGTATAATAATGGATAATAATTAATACCTATCGCTCGTTGACATAACCAGGAAAACATTATTCACAGAAACTTGTTAATATTTTACTAAAATTTAGTAAAAAAGGGCTCTAAGAAGGTAGGTCAGGTAAGTATTTTCAATGTTTGATATCATGGCGTGAATTTGAATTGAATAGGTAGGTATCACAACAATGACTGTGCGTGCCTAATCAGCTGATCTCAATGCGATTACGTAAGTTAACAGATTTTCGATTCAATGCTGTCTAATTGTTTATTTTGATATTATTAATTTTACTTAGGTACTGTCATTGCCAGACAATATAATTCAGCCATCAGCAAATGCAAATGAAAACTATAATAGAATCTGAACACAATGAGTATTAAAAAAACACAAAATATTACATAAAATACCAGGCAGAAAGTTTTAATGCTGCTACATAATTATTTAAACTGCTCTAGGTAAGAATACTATAATATGGTACCTAGGTATCTATAGATTTCAATAATTAAGTTATATTTTTTTACTTAAATGTTTTTTAAACAAATCAGGATTATGGCGAAAGCAGAAGTAGCAATGAACTTTTAAATTAATAAAATATTATTGTACTGCGATGTGTCATCGACCTTCACCCCATCCCTACTACACAACGCATCGTCACTCGTTGGCATTATGACTTGAGCCACTTTCAGGGTTCCAAAGGCAAATGGCGGAAACGGAATGCATACGGCATAATAATATCAACAAGAGTATGATCTAAAGTTAGGTAAGTAACTGTCAATTAAAGTGAGTGGTGTTTCATTACATTACCGATTGTAGGTACTAAAGAGCGGGTATGTAGGTAGGTAGCTAGGTACCTATCTGTAGCAGTTTTTAGTAAGTACATAGATACCTACTTAACATTTTCGTAAAAAATAGGTAGGTAAGTAGGTTAGGTACCTTGGTAGCGCTCGTGGCGAAGCTTGCTAAGACGTTCTTGAATCTTGATAGATCGTTGCAGTTATGCAACGTTCTGAGCGGTCACTACTTGGATGGGTGACCGCAAGTGGCATTATCAGCTGAGCGCTTCCGTGCTTCGGCGGGCACGCTAAATTGTCGGTCCCGGCTTTTAAAGTCGTTAAGCCATGACGGAGGCCTTTAGGCGGCCTGAAACCTCCATCACCAGAGTTGGCCACTTGCTCATACTAACTTACTTACCTACTTACTAGCGTGAAGAAGTTACAAACATTCACACTTACATACATTACCTACACACACAAACTTTAACCTTAATAATAATATTGTGATTTAAAATCGAAGAATTACTTAAGTACCTATAATAAATTCACGCCTCTTTCGTGTGAGTAGGTTAGGTAGAGATCAAGAATTTCCACCATACCCCTGAGCCTGAACTTACCTACTCTAAAGGCGATTATGAATGAGACTAAAAGTCCCGTTACGATCCTACATGACATTTTTTTATTGTTTTGAGTCATTCAGTACCTTTTGTTATAACATTAGGAGTGATAATGCAATGTGGAAGAATTATAATAACTACGGAACCAAAACAGATGAACACGACTTTATTATTTTTCTGTTTTTGTTGGAGACGTCACGTCACGTGACGTCACATCTCGTGAATATTTCGAATTCAGAACTTCATAGGATAGGTACAGTATTATATTCTACTACCAAATACCGTGAGCCGTGTTGGTCATGTGGATTAGACCTCGACTAAATTATGTAAGTAATATGTTATGTATTTGGACGTACCTCTGAAAATCCCCTTAGACATCTTCGAAAAGATCTAAAAATTGCCTAATGATCTGAAAGAAATGTCTACCGCTCCCGGAATACAATCGTGATCATATTTCATGTAGGTACCTAGGTACTTATTTTTGATTCTACTACCAAATACCAATGAAAATTTAAGTACCTACGTGACGTAGGTAGGTACTTAATTACAATTTTAATGACAAGGCATAACATTGAAAGAAAGAAAGAACAATCGTTTATTTTGGAAGGACCTCAAGGATCACTTCAGATTCGTCTTACATGCTAGGTGATTTTAATGCCTTCTCTAATGCGACTCCCCTACATTATACCTACATTCGGTTGGTGAAACTGACAAAAAAAAATACCTAGGTACATATTTTTTACCATTTAAGTTCAGTCTGACTGAATATGAATTCCACCATCTTGATATTTGTTCAGGTGAATAAAACAAAAATGATGTATGTACCTAAGTATAGTTAGTAGGTAATTTTTTAATCATCAACTTCTTTAAGAAGGCCCATAAAGTACCTATGTCACATGAATTTCGTAAGTTTTTGATCCCTCCCCCCCCCTCCTTGTCACAGCTGGTCACATTTGTGCGACTCTGCTCCCTAGTGACGTCACGTGTTTTGCAATTTTACATCTAAAAATTACTCTTAAGTAGGTAGGTACGTAACTTTTCGTTAGATTTTTGATTGAACTTAAAATGTTTGACAATCGTTTACGTTCGTTTCATTGGATTTGTCTAAGTTTTTGTCTCACTCGCTTGTTGTCGCTATCTCGCTCGAGGGCTGTTTCAATTTTATACTTATTGATTTGGAGGTCGTGCGGAGGTAGCGTTCGCAAAATAAGCTAGATATTTAAAATTTGTTAAGTATTTAAATGTTTGCTTAAAATAAATTATTAGGTATTATTATTTCAAGCATGTTCCTATTGTTTTGCCTGGATTATTGAATAGTTCAAGTGTTTAATTTGATTAAGAAAAAATACTAACTAGATGATTGCTAACAGCTTTTTTTTCTCATTAGGTCTTTTTTTCTAATTCGACCAAAGAATCTAATATAAAAAATACTAGGTAGGTAGGTACATCAATGGGATCGCAGTTTTTACAAAGTCTATTTCCGATATTTTTCGAAGATAATAGTGGCAATTCGGAGTGTCGCAAAAGCTAAACTAAACTAACTAAAAATGTTGCCGTCCCTTTCATAGCGATTGGAATAAAAAGGATGGCATTAATTTTAGTTAAGTACTTTAGTTTAGCTATTGCGGCACTCCGAATTGCCACTAATATTTGACTTAACAGATCTGCGCCTGTAGCCAGCTTACATTTGCAATCTACATGTACAATCGCTTTAGAACAGAAACGCACTAAAATGTTAGGAATTGACGGATTTGACATTTCTGATCGCTCGAGTTTTCGTCATCGAATGTCAATTCCTATACATTTTTCTTCGTTAAAGCGATTGTAGAAATGTAACTTGGCTAGAGGGGCTGCATCGCAAAAACAAAAGATGTAACAAAAATTGTAAGTAATTTTTAAAAAGAGAACATGGAAATGGAACTGAGCTAGAAACGAAGTTTGTGTGTGTGCAAGGTATGTAAGTGTGATTGTTACTATTTTACGCTCAAACGGTTGGACGGATTTTAAAGAACTTTGCTACCAGTACCTGGAATAAATAAATAGGCTACTTTTATCTCGGTATTCCCAGGGAAACGGGAACTATTCACCGCGGGATTTAATAATCGGTTTAAAGAGTTTATTCTCATAAGAACAAAATTACAGTTCACTTTTATTGAGAATTAAAATTTAAAATTAAAACATAGTTTAAGCTAGTGGCGAAGCATGCAGAACTTAAAGATAATGCCTACAATATTAGTTAGAAAAGTGTACCTAATAGTTAATTGTTGCAAAACTTAGATTTAAAGGTAAAAAACATAAAACAGTAGGTCAAAACTTACTCAAACTATAACCCAGGGTAGTATAATAATCTTTGCAACAGAATGTATCTATAGTGTTTTTAGAATACTGAATAAAGCGTGTTTCTGCGGACGCTACTTTAGAAATCGGCCACATCCGCACTTGATTGTTGCTATGCTAACTCGTGCATTCGGCTATAAATGACGAAATTCATTCCATTTTCAAATTTTAATCAATCTCATTTAGCGAGTGGCTCAATTATTAAGCTATTGCATAGCTTCTATCGCGGGCCTTGAGCGTGGAGACCGAATCCAGAAATTCCGTAAGAAGTGCTGGATATAATTAAAACTTTGCACACTTATCAAGGATCGATGACAATACGAATAATTGAAATTAAAAATTGATTTAAAACAAATAAATAAAATAAATAAATACTTAAGTACCTAAATATCCTTGGACATTCTACACGGCGTCATCTAGTCCCAATCCCAAGCTAAGCAATGTAATGTTAATAATATCTTTATTTCCCAGCTGGTAGGCCAGCCATGCGGGCACCACGGCCAGTACACCTTCTACAAGGCACTCCGGCTCTGCGGCACGAAGGACCGGATTATCGCCATCGGAGACTTCTTCTTCGTCAGGATCTGGCAGGACTCCGAGCTGGTCTCCATTGGTGAGTAATGCTTTGGCACTATAAACCTTCTCTTTTGGTTATTAAGAATAATTTTACATTATCTTACTAACTTGTTTTCGATCTATTACAAACACTCTTTCTATTTCAAGAATACTTACCCCCGTATTTATAGCCAAGCTTACTTGTTGATAAGTAATTTCTTAAAGAAGTCATCATTTGACGGTAGAATTCTTCATTAGAAAATAAACTTCTTATTCCTATAGTCGAGTAAAATTACTTCACTTCGAACGCAAGAACTGTCAAATCAAAATATACAAAGTGATAGAATTCTCAATGCTTAAGAGTCCGGCGACGTGGCTCGGCAAAATTCAATTACTCGCGCGTTCAAACATCGACACACGACAAAATCTTGGTGTGATTGTCATTTTGCATCTGTGTGCGTGAGCGTGCGTGACACACGCACACAAACGCACTGTTAGAAAAGGTTAAAAATGTATTAAATGTAAATGCATGGCTATTTTGCAAGGAATTTGCTTGTCTCCCGTAGTCCCAAAAATTATGACTGAAAATTGTTTTTATTCTTCACACAGTGTTGTTTTTCTGATACTAGACCATATAAGCTATGTTTCTTACAGAAGGAAACTTAAAATATCCTAGTGTTTAATACTATATAAATATTAAGAAAACATGTCTTCTATGATGTAAAAATATGCAAAATGCGATTCGGTTTAATTTCACTTTAGCTAAGTATTTTGAAAAAAGCTTCTGGCAGAAACCTAGATAAATGCTATCCTAATACGAATAATAGCATACTATGCTAAAGATATGCTCAAATTTCAAATGGTTATGGTATTACGTTTGTATGGGAAAGTCGTACAGCGCAGAAGCCTTAAGTAAAGGAAATTTAGAGGTTATTTGAAAATGAAAACTCTTTCACTTTCAAAGCTATCGTGAGTTGTATGAGACATTGTAATAGCACACGGGAAATTACTCACGTAAAATTATTGTCGATTTAGATACCGACAATGTTTCGATTCTTCCGGAGAATCTTTACTAGGTAGGTAAGTACTCATTTCCCGTGTGCTATTATAATGAAAACTCTTACCCAAATTTTCGATTCTGACGGGATTAATATAAAAAAAAACTGAGGCCTTTACATCCTTAGGCTCAACTCACACCAAAAGAGCAGCGAAGCGGAGCGCAGTTGCAGTATCATACGAATTTCAACTTTATTTTCATCATAGTTTAGTTTTTGTAATATTTTTTAATAGACTCAAGTAAAGGGTAACAAACTCCTCACTTCCTCATTCCTTGCAGGCGAGCTGCAGCTGCTCTGGAAGGACAGGGTCTCGGAGCAGACCCTCGTCAGCGTCAGGCTGTACTTCCTCCCAGAGAACACGCCTGATGGTAGAAACCTGCATGGCGAGGTTAGTGAGAACCTAAAATAAAATAATAAATAAATAAATACCCCCATAAGCATACTAGTGGCAATTCTGAGTGTCGCAAAAGCTAAACTAAGCTAACTAAAATTGTTGCCATCCTTTTTATTCCCATCGCTATGAAAGGGACGGCAACAATTTTAGTTAGCTTAGTTTAGCTTTTGCGACACTCAGAATTGCCACTATTGGTTTTGTAAACCTACTTTAGCTAAAACGGATATTAAATCTGTTGCTATCTCTTTTCATTCACCTAAGAGTACCTAACAAGAAAAAAACAATCTAAAATCTATATTAAATTATCAAATCTTTATGAATAAGACCATAAAAATATCCTTGGACATTTTACACGGCGTTGTGAGGAATGTCCAAAGATATTTATTTATTATTCTGTGGTTCTAATACAGAATAAAGGTACAGAGAGGTTCTTATTCTTCTTCTTTATTTTGGCTTCGCCGGCTTTTGCCACGCATTTAGCCAAAACCATGTCATTATAATTTACGCCAAAACTTTCTCACCGCCATTCTAAATGACTAAATGCGTTATAATAAAATGTCAACATGACACGGTAAATAATAATTTACATTAAAAACTACATCTTGATGTTATCTTATCGAAGAAACAACTTTGGGGACAAACAAGTAAGCGCGAGTATGCGAAGATTCGGTGGGTTCCGTCTGTCTGCCCCTCTACTCTGTAAGCCTAAAACTAAAACGATGCATCGTGACAACCATCGCAGGTCAGCTTTATGTTAGTTAATCTTCCGAATTCAGTTTCCACCAACACAAGCTGACCTGCGATTATTGGCACGATGCATCGTTTTCGGTTTGTAGAGTACCTAGTAATTCTTTCAATACTTTTGCAATTATAATATTCATACTTCTAAATAGATAAACAGGGTTTTATCGCGTCTGTAGTTTAGACCAGTAAAATAACGTTGCTACCTTGCGACCCACCCCTTCCTTCGAAAATGGCATGGATAAAGTGTTAACCATCGGTCTGTTATTTATTACCTACACGTCGCTAATTTAGCAACCCGCTGATGCTGCGCACAAAATAATACCTAACTGATCTAGGCATCATTAAAAATGACTCTGGGATTCTTCACTATTATCATCATCATCTCAGCCATAGAACATGTACTGCTAGACATAGGCACATACATGGGCCTCCTAGATCTACTGTTGTTTCGATTGGAATCGAATCCTTGAATGACATTGAATTGTGTCACTAGATACGGGCATTATCTTATACAAACTCTTGTTATTAAATTTTTGATAATGTAGTCATCAGCCCGGTCTCAGCTTTTAATAAACAGTTGAATATTTACTTATTATATAATTCCTCAAACAGTTCAGTATTTAAATTATAATAATTTATTACCAAACCCACGGGACCCTAAAACCATATCTAAGGAAACCTCAAAAATCGAGAGCGTGCTTCTACGAACAGCCGATTCGTCGTCTCGCTCGCACTCGTTGTGTTGTATGTGTTGTCTCTCTCTAATCCCTATTTGGTAGCGCCAACTATTTCATGGATGAAATTACTGTTGAGATGCCGTTTAAGGCATAAGAGGAAGCGGTAGCGATTTGAAATATTAGAATTTGAAAATGAAATACAATTTGATCACGACTAAGTGAGTTCGTATGAGCAAGTGGCAAACTCTGGGAGGGGCACGGAGTTTTTAGGCCGCCTAAAGGCTTCCGTCATGCATGGCATAACGACCTTAAAAGCCGGGACCGACAATTCAACGTGCTCACCGATGCACGGAAGCGCTCAGGCTGTTAAGAGGCCGTAGGTAGCAAATATGTGGTTTGAATCGTATTAGATCTCAAAATCCGTGAAAGATACCACCTTATAATGTTTGGAGAAATTAAACTTTGAACTTTTATCTTGCGTTGTGGTTTTTTAGAAACACGATTGGTAAAAGTTTTCTCGATCATATATTTTTTTGAAAAATACATGTTTTTCACACAGTTTGCTATTTATCTCAGGAACAGAACGCTATTTTTGTTGGTTTTATGTTTTGACAAATAGCCTAGAAGTATTCATTTAGTTCTGGTTTTTTAATTTTTCGATTGCTTGTTTAATTAACTTGTAATTAAATAAAAACTGTTTTTTCGCTATAAACTATGTTGCGTGTCTATCGTTCTGCGCTTCTCACTCACGAGTAAAAACATTATTCGCTCTCCCGCTCATTCCTCGGCGTTATGGCACACACTTAATGCCATGCCACTTGCGGTCACTCATTTTGTTTTGAAAATTGCGACTGAGAACGTTACTTCAGCGGTCTGTAAGCTTCGTCACGAGCGCTTCCATCACAACTTAAGTGAAAAATTATAATTACCTACTAAAAAGAATACACAATATCAGGTCATAAGTACCTATCTACGCATACTTTTTATGAAATCACTGTTCGGAATTCAATTCACTTATAATGACAAACTAATAAAATAAAAATCATGTTATGGTAAGTGAAATTACTTAAAATATTTTTTTTTAATATGAAATATTCGCATAAAGATACGAATTAAGTAGGTACCTACTTACTTATATTTTTCTAAATAGGATTTTGAATTTAGTCCCAATTTTTATTTTAAAAACGAAGTTTAACTATTAAAATTCATCCCAAAATCCTTTGTCTTCATAACGATAAAAATTTGTAAATTTTGCTTATGCTTGCACCATACACCAATACCTATTGCTTTCCACTCGCAGACCAAATTGAGTCTTGTTCCGTTCACATAACCGTGAGAGTCGCTTGAATTACTTGAAGAGTAATTTTGTAGACTCTATGGGATTTTTACACTTGGTTCATACAGTCTTGGTATTTGAATAAAAAAGTTTTATGATGTTTAATTAGGCTTAATTTCTGTGTTATTGACGATGTGTGAATTTTAAGGGTTAAAATAAAAAAAGCATCGCATATTTGTGGACAGCTGTCAATACTTAATTATTTTATTATAATTATGACTCGATATTTTTAAATTATCTAGATACTACAATTTTATATTGTTTTAAAAATTTTAGTTGGAGTGCTGTATTTTTTTATATTATTCACATTCCAGTAGTAGGTATCATTTTGAAAAATATCGTTACACGGTACAGTTTAGGTAGGAAAGTATTTTAGAACTTCATGGTTATTTAATTTGATAAATTTATCGTTTGGTAAAGATAATTTTCTACCTTGCATTAAATTTTATGTTCAGATTAGCTACAAGTTTGTTAAGGACTGATAAATTATTTGTCCTAATACTTACATCCATTAACTACCTTATTAGTTACCTACTGTTCTAGTAAGTATTTCATGATTATTCATCCATTTCATTAAGTATATTGTTTATTTACAAAAACCCAACTATTCGTGAGTGAGTACTTACTTCAATTAAAAAATATACTGTTTATTAAGATAAAAGTTTGCAAGTACTATAATCATCAGATACCCTACTGACAAACAGTAAGGTGATAAATATGACGTAAAGTTCGAAGGTAATATAAATTGTACAATTTATTTGACGTGACAAAAATAAAAAGTAATAATAATAATAAAACAACTCAAGTACCAAGACCGTTGCTATCCTTCGCACAATACACTCGGCCCGCGTCGCCATGTGACGACTTTTAAACATAGACATGATTGGAGTAGATTCGATATTTAAATGTTTCAAATTGATTCGTTGGTTATTAGATTAGGTTTAAACAGTTTTGAGTTGCATTTGAATTAAGTATGTAAGTATGAAAATTTGCATGACCAAAATTAGTTGTTGTTTTTATGGTATGAAATGTCAACTTATGCAAAATGTGGCCATGTACCAAGCATGTATTATTGATTTGCACATTCCTCTGACAAGAGACAAAAAAAATTTAATAGGTACCTATTTTTCTAGTTTTTGGGCAACATTTAATGACTTTGTGACATGATCATTTTTTATCCTACTTTCATCCTACTTACTTTCTTATTTATTGACTTCTATACAATACTATTAAATCAGTGTACAATTTTCAACATCAATAAAAAGAATCACAATGAAACTTCTCTCTAAATCGCCGCTGATATCGTTCGATGCCGTTCCTTATCTAATCTAGAGTTCATACTACACAAATAACTGATAGTGTTTTGTACATGCAAGTAATAAAGTGTTATATTAATAATAAAAACTATACATCTGGCATCTACGATCAATTGATTTATTTATAAAAAAAACCGTAGCTCCTTAATATTAACTGATGATCTACGTTCTAATCTAATAGTCTTAAATAAGTACCTACACACCGTTTTGGATATACAAGGCTTATAATTTCTTCGTTAAATTAAATCGTCTTTGACAGGGATTTGATCACATAAGAGTTTTAAGTGATAGTTTTGTCCAACAGTTGGACATTGACCCTTAATAAATATTAATTGTCACAATATTTAAAAAGACAGAACCAGCTTTTTTCATATTATTTGTTTTTCCTATCACATCATTATTATTAAAGAATAAAGTAATGTTTTATTCACAATAGTACCAAAGTGGTATTAGTAGGTAATAATAATAACACAGTCAATTCGAGTTTTCAGCTATTCACAAAGATAAGCTACGATATCTGTACTTTACCTCTAGGCCGAACGATAGAAAGGAATTTGTCATCATTTAACTTACATTTTCTGGTTTTAAACAAAACTTCGTGCAATATTTCACTGGCTTCTATCCGCAGCTTCGTTTGTTGTACCAGCTTCTTAGATAGCTTAAGTATAAGCTATTTCAGGCCACAATTTACACTTCTTTGAAGTTTAATCTAAATCGACCTACAGGTTAACCGTAATCTAAATACAAACACAAATTTTCGGATTATTATAATTACCTATATTAATTTTGACTCAGATTAGAAAATATTATACTGTGTAAATGATACCTATCCTAGTTACATAATCAAAAAAAATATTATAATTAAAGAAAATTTACTAGTCATGCATGACAATGATTAGTGATTTAATCAAGTAGGTACGAACAAAATGTAATCATTCATGAATGGTTTTAATATGTAATAATGCTGGTGTCCAAACAAAACTGGTTTGTAATAGTGATATGAAAAATATAATATGTTTTGTATTGTAAGACAAAGGTCTAGTTGCATTAAAAAAAAAACACTGATATTCCTGTAAGCAACATTTCAACTATCTGTCTAATGTATGTCACTGTCAGTGAGCCGGAAATATCAATCAATTCACAATAGTTTTAGTAAGTTTAAGTAACCACGGAAGCGCTGAGCTGTTAATGCCACTTGCGGTCACCCATCCAAATTTTGACCGCTTAGAACGATTTTCAACGATCCATCAAGAACGTCTAGACTTTTAGCAAGCTATGCCACGAGCTCTTCCCGTTTTGAAAAGTGGAATTTTATCAGAAAAGATTCAAAAAGATTTTAGTGCCTAAACAAAAAGGCAGTCTCCACAGTTTTTCAGTTTAGCAATTATTTACCAGTGACGCGGCGCTCCATAGCCCAGGGCTGCCAACCTGCCCGATTATATTTTTAATGATGCCAACATTGGAATAAAATAAAATACTAAACTTTGGCTAGAAGACGCTGTCTATGGTTGAACGAATTTCAATTTCGAACGATTTTATCGAATTTCAATAATTTAGAACTGCGTGTTTTTGTGTAAGTAGGTAAATTATTAAGCTACTAATTTTAAATCTTAAATTATGAAGGTAGGTAGGTGCTTTTGTTTTTATTTACTTAAGTACTTATTTCTTTTAGTTGTAGGTACATATTTTATGTTTGTCTGGAAAAAGTAATTTCAAGCGTTAAGACTGTTCATTGTCAAATTTAACATTCGATTTGTTTATTTGTTCTATTCTAACGTAGTATAGGTACCTACCTACTTAGGTGCCTACTAAAGAGTTTTCATTCTTTTAGAAATATTTAATGGGTAGTCAAAGACACGTCTATTTAAATTCATACTTATTGAATTTTATTTGAGAGGATTTACAATTTGGTACAATACATACCTAATAAAGAGTCTTAATCTGCCTTAACTTATTTTTAATTAAAATGTCCATGCTCGGCCGCCATTTTGTTTGAATCTATTTTAATGTCGTTGTGAATAGATAGTAAAACAAGTACTTACCTACCTACCTAATAATGTAAGTAGGTAGGTAGGTAAGTACTTAGTCTAATTTTATTTTATGCGTAGAAAATAATTTTTTGAAAGATACAAAATAAATTATGTTTTGCATAATACCTACCTAAGTACATACCTACCTAATTAAGGAATTGTAGGTACTTACCTAAACTGTTTTTGGTGGGGTCTTGTTTTGACGAAAACTTAAAAAAGTACTTATTTCTTGAGTTGTAATTGTAACCCTTATTTTTTTCGATTGGTTGTTTTTAATTGTAATTACTTACCTACCTAAACAAAAACTGTTTCTTCGCTATAAATGTTGCGTTGCGCGTCTATCGCTCTGCACTTCTCAATCACGATAAAAACATTATTCGCTATCCCGCTCTACGTCGTTATGGCACACTCGTATGATCCTTTGATTGAAGATGTCTAATAGGTAGATAGAGGCACGTCCATAAATACCAAAGTAATCTTCATCTTCAACAAGACTTTTACCCGACTGCTTCAGAAAGATTAAGTAGGTAGTAGGTACTTACCTACTCATTGTAATCATTAAAATCAATTAAATAAATAATATGTACCTATAGGTAATTAATTAATTGATTGAATGTCTTGTAACAATAACAAAAAAAAATCTACGAAAATTATTAAAAAATCCGTAAGATTCAAATAATTAGTTTTACCCAAATATTTAATAACTTTCACTGTTAGTTTTATTGTTGTAATAAATTAATTGTAAAGTTTGAGCACTCAAATATAAGATGGGTTCAGTACCTAGACTTAATTTTATAGCTATACCAAGATGGCGGCGTTGTTGCAAATGTTGTTAAGCCCGCAATACATGTTGGCCGAGCTTACGCCAACGCGAGCGAAGGCGAGCGTAGGCAAATGGATGCAAAGACAAGTGCTACCGTATCGCGAGTGCACGCTCGCGACTCCTCGCTATGACAAATGAACTCTACACGTCGGCGCTTGCCTGGGGGTCTATCACGAGTTAACCATAGTATTGGATACTGTCCTCGTTAGGGAGTCAAGTATCACAAATGTATGAAAATCCAGCGCAGCGCCTCCCCCGGTAACTTGCATGAACTAAAAATTCCATACATTTAGAATACTTGACACGTGAGCGAGAATAGTTAACTATACCAGTCGAAAACTGATGATAGGCCCCCTGAACTCGGCCAGTAGGCGAGTGATGACGAGCGAGCAAGGCAAGGCTAATATGCTGTCCATACGTCGGTATTGGCGTTCACTCGCCTACGCTCGGCCAACATTGTATTGCAGGCTTTACGAATTTTTAACGAAACCCTAAATTCAATTACGTCAAAAACCAAATGACTATAGATTGTAAAATACTTTCGAATAATTGGCTAATGGCTGTCGTAAAATAGTAAAGTTATTGTATTCCTGTTTTTAAGCCATGACGGAGGCCTTTAGGCGGCCTAAAAACTCCGTCACCAGAGTTGGCCACTTGCTCATACGAACGAACGAACGAACGAACCGATAACCTACTTCAAAAAAGGAGGTTCTATGTTCCATTGCATGTTTTTTTTCTTATGTAGGTACCTATGACCGATTATTCCGTCAGTGGTCCGTTTCACTCTTGGCCTAGGCCCGTGAGTTTCATTCAATACCGAGATATTATATATTTCGAGAAAAAATTATAAAATTAAATACTTAATAATAATTTAATTTATTCAGACTTAACTAAAATCCAATAAGTAGGTTAGTAAGATTTGAAGACATAAATTTTGTTTTTTTTTTAAAGAGTATTATTTACGTCTACCACCGAGGAAGTCCCGAAAAAAATTGAACATCTGATGAGGATCTTTGCAATGTAAAAAATAAAAAAGTTAATTTTTTTTTTACTTAAGTATTTAAAAAATAAATCATATTGATGCACGGTCAGGATTCGAACTCGCCTTCAAATCAAAAGACCTAACCCACTCGGCCAACGCGGCTCTAAATTGAAGTTTTATTTTAACACAAAATGGCGACTGTCAATGTTTTTTCTCGCGTATTATGTAATCAGCTGCCCTTGACCGCAATACATTTGTAAACGTACCTATACCTAGTACTAGGACATCCTCGGTATAATATCTCATGGAAAAACTAATATTATCGTAATTTTCTTAACAAGTATGTACGTAATTAAACAATAATAAATAAATAATTTGGGAAAAAATAAATATTTTTTTTCCCAACGAGTCACACTCTATGTAGGTAAGTGTGAGAAAAAATTAACGAAAACGGTTCAACGAGTAACAGTAACAGTGTGAGAAGAGGCACAACATAGATGGGTGACCGCTGATGGCATTAACAGCTGAGCGCTTCCGTTCGGACGGAAAGTTAAAATGTCGATCCCGCGTTTTAAAAGTCTTTATGACGGAGGCCTTTAGGCGGCCTAACTCCGTCACCAGAGATGGCTATACGAACTTACTTTTTGCGATTTTCCCAACAAGTCACCATAAATCCTTTTATTCCTGTGACTCGTTGGGATTATTTTCCCATCGCGTCACAATAACCTATTTACCAACGATTATTAAGTACCTACCTATATAAAGAAAGAAAGAAAGAAAAAGCATTTATTTGACACACACAAAAACTAAAACAATACACAAAAACATAATTTAAAAATACACAATGTGTCAAATACTTAGATAGATAATATAATATTATTATCTTTAAATACTTAACAGAATAAATAAAATGCGAGTGAACCCTGTATTCTCATATAGCCAGAAGGAGAAATTACCTCTGAGCATTGATATTTATGCCCCTGATTGTCGAAGCGTTGTAACTTGGTTTATCTATACTAATATTATAAAGAGGAAAGATTTGTATTTTTGTATGTAACGAATAAACTCAATCTACTGGACCATTTCAAAAATTATTTCACTATGTGAAAGCTACATTATCACTGAGTAACATAAGCTAGGTATATTTTTATTTATTTATATAGATACACTTAAGTAGATATAACATAACAGAATAATTATTAACTAAGGAAATAGCTAGGACACATAAATCAAAAATAAAAAGAATTAACATAGATAATAAAGAAGTAGGTACTTTATCCCGGTATTCCCACGGGAACGGGAACTACGCAGGTGAAACCGCAAGGCACAGCTAGTTATAATATTTAGTCCACTTGACCATGCTACTAGCTCTCATTAGAGATGAGTGGAAGGAAGGGAGGCCTTGCCCTGCAGTGGGACTCTACCGGCTCGTAATAATAATAATTCCAGCTATGATTGGAGTGTCATATTTTTTTTTTATGTCTTCAATTACATCAGAAGAGAGAAATATCCTGCACTCTCGAATTGCATTACTGTTTGTATCTCCGAAGATCCTCATCAGATCCTCGACATTTAAAAAAAAAAAAAAAATTGTGTTCACCGATTATTAAGTTAATAGTGGACTAACACACTCTCGTCCGAAGTTGGGACAAGGAAGAGGAGAACTAAATACCTAAAACAAAAATAAAGCGCTTTATTTAATTATTAATTTAATTTAAGCGATTTTAATTATTAATTTAACAGTTGATAACTGTTTGTTACTGTGTAACGTGTTATAATATAATACAATTAAGTAAAACATTTAATAAAACATTAAAATAATACAATTAAAACGAGTTGCAATGTTATACCAATCAGTACAAGTCAACCTTTAATATACGCACACATTCGTATCTAATTTTATAGCCACTCACACATGCATAAACATTCAACTTCGAAATCTCAACCGTATTGAAACAATTTAAGGTTCATTTTTTAAACTCCGACATAAGTCCTTTTGTATTCGACTAACTTTTAATACGTGAACCCATAACTGAGTTTGTTTTGCGATTTGTTGCTTTATCTTTGAGCAATAAGATTGTAAATCGTGTAGCAAATCACGGTTTATATTGTAATCTTTATTGAGTTGTAATACGGTTTAAATTTGTGCGTTTCGATTATCGGGGATATAGGAAATGACGTAATGCATCCAATTAATAGTTTTTATTTGTAGTGAGATCCGAAATAGCTATTTTCATTGTTAATTTATTTATTACATTTGGAGAGCTTTACTCCTTAATTCATATTAGACTAGAAAATTTATTTTAGCTAAAATGGATATTAAATCTGTTGCTATCTCTTTCCATTGACTTAAGTAAGATTAACAAGAAAAAAATATTTTTTAATATTAAATGAAAAAACTTACGAAAAGTTACGACTTCGACGGGATTCGAAATACCTAAGTGTGGTTTAACAGTAGTGGCAATTCGGAGTATCGCAAAAGCTAAACTTAACTAACTAAAAATGTTGCCGTTCCTTTCATAGCGATGAGACGACATCCCGAATAGCCACCCCTGTAGTGCTTATTTGCCTTTACATACATACATACATACAATCACGCCTCTTTCCCATGGGGGTAGGCAGAGACTACGGATCTCCACTTGCTACGATCCTGACACACTTATTTCGCCTCATTCACTCTCTCTATTTATTTATTTATTTTTATTTATTTATTTATTTTATTTATTTATTTCAACACATTTGCCTCTATTGACGGAATAATCGATGAAAACAAAGCCTCCTCCTTTCTTGGAGTCGGCTAAAAGTATGAACGTCGCTCAGTATTCGGGCGTTGTAACATGACGGTCGTCGTTTTATAGATTTCCGTCTAATCCCACCCCAGCGCCGCAAATCAACAATGTAATGTGTTTCGGTAAGGGTGGGAATTAGCAGTATATGGGATTTACATTCGACTTTCGATCAGAATGTTGGGTTCGATGCCCGGCCGTGTCAATCGAGGCGAAATAAATAAATAAATAATTAAATATCCTTGGACATTTCACACAGCGTCATCTATCTGATCTGCAGATATTTCGCTGGTTAAATGCTAAACTACCACAATTCAAAATTTAACTTTTTTCAGTAGGGCCATTCAAAGTTTTCGATAAGGTTTTTTTATTTTTTTTGAGTAAGTCTTATTTTTATATCTATGTATTACCTATCAATCGACGCGTAATTTTAATTAGAATTTAAGTGCATTTTTAGTTTCTCCGTAACTTTAACCCAACGTCATATAAAAGCAGATAAGTGACTTTAGCATATAAAAAAATGTATTATATACACAAAAAATATATCACCAAAAGACCATATTTCATTAAAAAAATAAGGTTTATTAAACTAAAACAAGTTATTTTGAAGGTTTGAATCACAATCTAGTAGTATTATGCAATTTAAATGTTACACGAACAACAAAGTTTTATAAAGATTCTAAAAAATACACTTTTTTAAATGAATATACACCGAAAAATTATATCCTATCAAAATAAATGCTTCTAAAACCATAAACATACTAACGTGACTAACATTTTGGCTAGGTAACGGCCTTATCAATGCTCGAAGGAGCATCGTACTAAGTTCCTCCATCGACTTTGCCCATGTGGCTCTAGTACCACCCATGTTTCGACCGAATCAAAGGCTTTCTCAGTGTCCACAAACGCTAGACAGCGGCAAGCAAGTTACACCCAATGATAAATAGTTAGTATGCCATTAAAAAGATAAAGTAATTTCAATATTGTTTTGAAGCAACTTAAAAGTTGATCTCATTATTTACATTATTTCTTACCGGATGGTTTAAGATTTATGATAACTCTCATAGCGTATGTTGTTGGTTACTCTCTTATTATTGTTGATCTTAGCGTAGAGATAGGTACTTATTTTGTGTAGGTATTTGATGTTTTTAAAGCATTTATTTGTTTTATTAGTTAAAAAAAGGTATAAGATTTTAAGCTAATAAAACAAATAAATAAACACACAGAGGTGTGGTTTTATGTTGTTGATTACATTCTATTATATTTTTAGATAGGTACCTACTGCTATTGTATTAAATTGTTTTATTGTTCGACATTAAAATTAGACGTTTGACATTACTTTTAAAATGTTGTACCTACTTACAGGGAAAAATATGAATAAAACAGTGATTTTTGTATGATTAAAAACCCGTTTAAAGCAAATTAAAAACAAGCACATCTCAAAAAATATTCTTACGTCCTGAAAAATAATTTTTGATTTCTTATAAAAGTTATGTTCAAGACAAACGCATCTCAAAAAGGCACTTAATGCTTTAAATAATTATAGTTAAGTTCACGTAAAAGTTATGTGCAAAACAAACGCATTTCAAAAATGATACTTTTGAACATACACACAACGTAATATCAATACAATAATCTTGTGCAAAGGTACCACATTTCGGAATGTGGTACCTTTGCCCAAAAATAATATTTGTTTTTGACTTTTATTTATATTTAATAGTACCACATTCCACAATATGGCACTTTAGAATATAAATTTTAGTCAAATTAAGTGCGCTTCCGCCAATCACTCAACCACAACTGAAAAAATGGCTGTTTAGCTCTGAAATTTGGTGCCAAAGTGTATAAATGCTAAACAGACACAACTGTTTTTTGGTAGTTTTTAATGCGAAAATTAAAAATGTCTTTTACTCATACTATAAAACAACTATTTGTAATCTCATTTTTGTAATAAAAACGATTTTCACGATTTTTGATTTGTGGTACCTTAGCATTTAACCAGCGATTTGTCTCGAGTCTGGGTGTTTTCTATCTATATTATCTATATCTATACTAATATTATAAAGAGGTAAAAAATTACCCCAAACATACAAACAAACCAACAAACGTTGGTTTGTTGGTTTGTTTGTATGTTTGGGGTAATCTTCGAAACTACTCATCCGATTTCAAAAATTCTTTCACCAATTTGTAGCTTAGACTATCCGAATGAACATAGGCTATATTTTATCAAGGTTGCCCGTGGCTTCTCTAAGCCACGGGCAAGTTAGCTAGTGTATAATAAGTTGTATTAACAAAAAAAATTATGTAGATTATGTAGTGTATCAGTCATCTGGTTACCATAACACAAGCATTAAGTTGCTTAGCTTGGGACTAGATGACGCCGTGTGGAATGTCCAAGGATATTTATGTATTTATTTAAATGTTGCTATCTTCATTTATATTTTACATAAAACCACTACCTAATGCATGACATTTATATTTCAAATTTACAGTTTACAATAAAATGATCTTATCTTATCTTATCTTAAATAATAAACCTAAAATTAACTAATATAATTATAACTATTCAAATGTAATAATCAGAAGTATATTTATTATTATTATGAATTTTTCAATGTAATAGAATAAAGGCTATTTTTATTTTTATTTTTATTTTATTTATCTTCATTTATATAGTTTTTTGAATTTTGGAAAATATTTTGCTTATATGATCTAAAGTAGAGTACCCTCTGTACCTACTATTCCACGGCCAACACGGCTCTTACTGTTTCTTACTAGTGTATGTGTTAGTTTGGCCCGCTAGCCTCATTTTGATAACGTTTTATGTTCTTTGATAACAAACGTAGCTCTCGTAAAAGCATTTCGAATCAGATATTGTATTACTTACATATTAAGCAATGCTGAGTTCAGTGGTATCTACCTTGATCAAATATAGCCTATGTTTATTCGGAAAGTCCATGCTACACATCGGTGACAGAATTTTTGAAATCGGATGAGTAGTTTCGGAGATTACCCCAAACATACAAACAAACCAACATTGCCTTTTTATAATATCAGTATAGACTAGCTAACTTGCCCGTGGCTTCGCTCACGTGGTACTTACCTTGATAAAATATAGCCTATGTTCATTTGGAAAGTCTAAGCTACAAATTGGTGAAAGAACTTTTGAAATCGGATGAGTAGTTTCGGAGATTACCCCAAACATACAAACCAAAGACGATTAATATCTAGAAGACAGACAAAGGCCATACACAAAATCGTAACCCTAAAAAATAGCCTGAAAGCTCTAAAACATCAATTTTATCCAAGAAATTTCAATTACTTTCTAGTTAAAAATGTTTAAATATTGAATATTGTTGCTACCTACTACTAAGTATTGAAATTTCTTGGATAAAATTGATGTTTTAAAGTTTTCAGGCTATCTGGTACTGCGGGATCGGGTTACGATTTTGTGTATGGCCTTTGTCTGTCTTCTAGATATTAATCGTCTTTGATACAAACAAACAAACTTTACCTCTTTATAATATTAGTATAGATATAGATAGATAGTAAAACAAGCTTTTCTAGCAAATAACATAATTAAATATATTATTTTAAAAGCGATACTTAATCGATACAAATTGCTATCAACTACTTACATACAACCCTTGGAATGGGAGGTGGGAGGGAGACAGACGATTGTTGTGGAATACGGTGGCATAGAGACGGCAAGTGGCAACATTTGTGGCAATTCTGAGTGTCGCAAAAGCTAAACTAACTAAAATTAATGCCATCCTTTTTATTCCCATCGCTATGAAAGGGACGGCAACATTTTTGGTTAGTTAAGTTTAGCTTTTGTGACACTCCGAATTGCCACTAATATCACACTAATATTATTAGAAAGGTGGAAGTTTGTGTGTGTGAAAGTGTGTGTGTTTGTTACTATTTCACGCTAAAATAGCTGGACGGATTTGAATGAAAAGTACCGGGATTGCTTATACCCTGGTTTAAAATAATAATAATAATATAATCTTTATTTCAGGCAACTAAAGATGTAACAAGCATTCTTAGGCCCATATAATAATAATAATAATAATAATAATAATAATTTATTCAAAAAATTTCATTACACTAAAAGTTTACATGTTTATAGTCTTATTTAAGGGTAAAGGTAAAAATATTACAAGAGCCTGAACTAGGTAATCCTGTGTTTCAGGCAAGAAGAACGCCAATAATTATTACAAAAAAATAAAAATAAAATAACCAACTGAATTACATCTAGATTCGGTATAGGTAATTTGTATAATCTAAATTAATATAGAATTTAAACTTAATTAATGAAGTAACTTATTCTCCTAATTTAAGTGACTAAGCTAAAGATTAAATTAGAATTACGTGAAATAATAATAATTGTCAGCAGAACATCAAATGACTACAACTAATAGTTCTTCTGTATCTTCGTAGGACATACTCAGTAGGGCATCTTTAATTATTGATTTGCATTTGTTGAAGTTAAGGGGGTAGATATTTGCTAAAGCATTAAGTCTATTGTAGAGTAAAGGACCATTGAAATTGAAAAATCGGGACGCAAAAGTATGTTTTGTACCTTCTGAGTGATGAGGGCAAACTTTATCTTTCCGTCTTTTGTTAGTTACTTCCGTGTTGTATGGAAGTGCAGCGTGCTGTTTTAGTACTGTGTGCATAATGAATAACTGTCGGACTGTTAAAACTTCACAAGATTTATAAAGGAGGTTAGTAGGATAAATGAAAGGGCGGAATGTTGCAACCTTGAGTACTGCTCTTTGAGCTCTCTCTGTGGATAAGAGAAGAGTTTTACCTGCTCCACCCCATATAGTTATACAGTATGATAAAATAGATTTACAAAGGGCGAAATAAACTTGTCTAATAATATCCCAATCCGCAATATGACGTAACTTTTTAAAAACAAAAATTAATTTACGAACTCTATTATTTAAAGCATATATGTGTGGCTTGAAGGAGAGAGTCTCATCTAAAATAATACCAAGGTATTTAACTTTGTTTGTTATACAAATTTCGGGACATGTGCATAGGTTATCAGTAAAATTATAATTACAGAAATGAGAAAGAAGTTTTGGTGTCGCTCGGGATGTAGATCCTTTCCGCATTGAGAACTTAATATATTTTGTTTTATCCGCATTTAATGTGAGTAAATGTTTCTGTAGCCATTTATTTAAAAAATTAAGCCCATCTTGCGCATACTTGTAGACAGTTTTTTCAGAATCAGCAGAAAAAAGGAGAGCAGTGTCATCAGCATATGAAACAATAAAAACCATACCTTACAGACTAACATACCTACTTACATACTTAATAATATTTTATTAACTAAGCACACGTTTGTCCGTGTTAGGCTACTTTTGATCCCGGTATTCCCACGGGAACGGGAACTATCCACCGCGGGTAACACCACGGGGCGCAGCTAGTGATGAATATAATTTGAATAAATTAAGAAAGACAAAAGTATTAAAACAAGGAATATAAATTATAAGTAGTAGCAAAGACGATTAATATCTAGAAGACAGACAAAGGCCATACACAAAATCGTAACCCTAAAAAATAGCCTGAAAACTCTAAAACATCAATTTTATCCAAGAAATTTTAATTACTTTCTAGTTAAAAATGTTTAAATATTGAATATTGTTGCTACCTACTACTAAGTATTGAAATTTATTAAAACTACATAAGTTGGATGACGAGCAACATTTTTTTATTCAGAGATCACACAGAACAGGAAACAACAGAGACAATAGAAAGTTCTAGATATAACCAAAGACTATACAAAGTAGTTTATTTGATGTTACCATAGACAATATTTTTAACACCCCAACTACAGCAAATAAACAAAACCTTTTACAAAAACATAACAATCTTTCATTTTAATCTAACCTTCTAATTCTAGCTGACTAATCCCCAGACCCTTAACACATTTATAAAGCTTTACAGAATTTAAAGCCTTAGTAAGAACATCAGCTGGCATATCAGTGGTTGGCAAATATTCTAAATTTATAATTTTATTGCTAACTGCATCTTTAATAAAATGATATCTAATATCTATGTGTTTACTTCTTCTATTACATGCATAATTTGCCACACACTTCTGTGCACTCTGACTGTCATTATACAATAACACAGTAGATAAATTACCAGTAAGTTCACATGTTAAAGACCTTAAATACATGGCTTCCTTACATGCCTCAGCTATAGCCATATATTCGGATTCCATACTCGATAAGGCAACAGTTCTCTGTTTTCTACTCTCCCAGGAAATAGCTGCGCCTGACATTACAAAACAATAGCCAGTATAGGATTTGCGATCCAAAGTATTACTTGCCCAATCGGCATCAACATAACCAACAAGCCCAGCTGCTTCCTTCACATACTTCAAACAAAACTTCTTAGTTTTCTTAAGATACCTAAGTATTCTTTTTGCATAACTCCAATGCACACTAGTATGACATTTATTAAATTGACTAAGGAAACTGACACTATATGATATATCGGGTCTTGTGAGAACAGATAAATACATTAAACTTCCTATCAATTGTTGGTATGGAATTTCTTCATCACAACAATCTGATTTGTTTATTTCTAATTTACATTCCATTGGAGTACTAGCAATTTTACAATTTGACATATTAAATTTTACCAATAACTGATCTATATACTGTTCCTGATCCAAGGTAATGACATTTAATTCTTTATCAATTATAACTCTCATGCCTAAACATTGTTGAACTTGACCTAAATTCTTAATATTAAACTTAGAACTTAATACAGAAATTAAACTGTCAGTCTCTTCTTTATTATTTGAAAAAACAAAGAAATCATCAACATATAAGGCAATTACAATTTTTATCTCATCATTCATTTTTGTAAAAACACATGGCTCTACACGACTCTTTTTGAAACCTAGTTCACATAAACATTGTTCTACTCTTTCATACCAAGATCTAGAGGATTGCTTTAAACCATAAATTGCTTTATTCAACTTAACAATGACTTTACTTTTATTTGCATCACAATTTATATCTGGTTGAATCATATAAATATCCTCTTTAAGAACACCATTTAAGAAAGCTGTTTTTACATCCAAATGAGTGACATTTAAATTTAACTGAACAGACAGCGAAAACAATAATTTTAGAGTAGAATGTCTGACAACAGGTGAAAATGTTTCTTCATAATCGATACCAGGCCTCTGAGTGAAACCTTTAGCAACCAAACGTGCTCTATAACGTACACTGTTGTCACTATTCACTTTCTTTTTAAACACCCACTTGCACTTTACTAACATTTTATCTGAAGGTAACTCACTCACCGGAACCCATGCATCGTTATCTTCAAATGCCTGCAGCTCATCCTTCATGGCCTCTATCCACTTGTCTCTATCTGGACTATCCAGAGCTTCTTGGACACTTAATGGATCACTCATGACATCTGGACTTGACTTTGCTAGATTTGAAAATCCATAACGATTTGGAGGTCTTCTGGTTCGTTTTTCAAGTACTGGTGGTACTGGTGGCGGTTCTGGTTCCTCATCTTCATTTTCTTCAGTCAATGCATTGAGATATTCTGATTCTGAAGAAGTACTTGTATCCAAGGGACTCGTGGAAATGGGTACATCCTTTACTTCTTCCGCATCATGAACATTTGATGTTTCTGGATCAATATCCCCAACTGGAACTGGATCCACCAATCGAAGTTGATTCCATTGGTCCGCAAACATCAGCGTGGATTACATCCAGTGACTCGCTACTTCTTGTACCAGCGTGACCAAATGACAGGCGTGACTGCTTCCCTTCACAACATACTGTGCAATTATTTTTGTTGAACACTGACTTATCTGTGTGTATTCCCGTGACTGCTCCATCCTTCATTTTATTTTGGTCTTTTGGATTCAAATGTCCTAGTCTTCTGTGCCACACTTCACTGCCAACTGCTGGAGATGTGAACAAACATTGTTTATGTTCTACAACCAGTTTGTATATACCATCTTCTTGGTTTGCTATAGCCACTAAACTGTTATTTCTGTTGTAAACATAGCAACACTTCTCTTTGAATTCCACCCTGTTTCCATTCTTGATAAGTTGACTAATGGAAATCAAGTTAGTAGAGAGGTTTGGTACACACAAAACATCCTTCAAAGTGATCTCATACTTGCAATCTGGAGTGACCGTCATGATCTCCACATCACCTGAACACAATACTGGCATGGTCTTTTGGTTTGCGGCCATAATCTCCTTGATGTTCAGTGAAGATGATGCATTCTGTATCATGTTTTCGTTTGCAGTCATATGAGAACTTGCTCCACTATCCAGATAAAAATCTTGTTTGCTGTAGTTTCCACTCAAGAAAACAGCAGAAAAAGCATTCGATTTCTTTACTTGCTGCTGATTATTTTGCTTGCACTGAGATTTGTAATGTCCAAATTGCTTGCAACGATAGCATTTTATGTTTTTCTTCGTCGAACTAGACGTAAACAATTCGGCGCCATGTTGATTTGAACTCTCATTCTTTGCATTGCTGCCAACCTTGGAAAAATTTTGGCGGTTGTTTTGCCCTTTATTCCATAGAGCGCTTCCGGTCTCGGAATCCTTGTTTACAGCAAGGTCAATCAGCTTGGTTTTCACTACGTCAGCGGTAATGGCGATTCCAGAATGTTCTAGCGCCATTAACATAGGAAAGTATTTTTCAGGTAAACCTGCCAACATTAAGCACCCAATCCACTCGTCATTCACTGAGAAACCTGTTCCTGATAATTTCTGAGCTGTTTCCATGATTTGCGTTACGTAGTTGGTCATCGAATCGCAGTTGTCGAGGCGAATCGATATCAAATTCCGCAGTAATGTTATTCTTCGAGAGAAACCAGAATCATCGAACATAGCCTGTAGTTTCTGCCACAAATCCTTTGTGCTTGATGCATCTTTGATGTGAACGTACAGTGACGGGTCTATTGTTAAAATTAACTTGGCCTTGGTTTTTGCATCGTCTGCGGCTGCACTTGGCGCACCTTCTTGCTTTATATAACTTGCAGTGCCCTCCAAAACTAGCAGATTCTCCGCCGCAAAAGCCCACTCGTGATAATTTTCCCGCCCTTTTAACTTTGGTACATTGGCAAGGAATGTATTTGAAGCCATTTCTGTTAATTTATCACTGTGCCTATATCTATGCTAGCTAACTACCTAAAACTGATAAATAATCCCTAAATGAGCATAACTGAGCCCGTAACCTATTAAAACTACATAAGTTGGATGACGAGCAACATTTTTTTATTCAGAGATCACACAGAACAGGAAACAACAGAGACAATAGAAAGTTCTAGATATAACCAAAGACTATACAAAGTAGTTTATTTGATGTTACCATAGACAATATTTTTAACAAAATTTCTTGGATAAAATTGATGTTTTAAAGTTTTCAGGCTATCTGGTACTGCGGGATCGGGTTACGATTTTGTGTATGGCCTTTGTCTGTCTTCTAGATATTAATCGTCTTTGGTAGTAGTAATTAATATAATTTGAATAAATTAAGAAAGACAAAAGTATTGTCATTATTAAAACAAGGAATTAAGCTCAAAACTGTAATAATTGCCAAATTAAAACAAAAAAATGTTCATTGTGTTTCGTCTCCACGGATTTTGTGAGCTTCAGTGAAAAAATATCGGACGGCATACTCGTGGCGTAGGGCTGGCACTTGTTATTATTATTATTATTTAGAATTTAAATTATTTTTATATTTTTAACTCCCGATTCAAAAAGAGTGTTATAAGTTTTAACTCATAGGATACGAATCTAACTGGCGTTACGGAAGACCAGCTTTGTAGTAGCAATATTATGTATTCTGCTATAACATTTTACTGAGTGACGACCGATTTTGATGTCACGGTTAGAATTAGGTACCTATTAAGAACTTTTCATTTATTGTATAACATCACTTTTATAAAAAGTTTTTAATGTATATCCTGCCTGTGTAATTATTAAATTTTGTGACACAAAATAAATGATTTTATTATTATTATAATTTAGACTTTTAATTCTACATCTATTATTATCTTGCATTGATTGTAATCTGTTTTGTGAATTTAATAAATATGTATATAAATAAACGCTATGTGTGTCTATGTGTCTGTGGCACCGTAGCTCTTAAACGAGTGGACAGATTTGAATGCAACTTTTTTATTTAGAAGCCGGTTTACTGGTTCTTAAACATATTTTATCAAAATCGGTTACGATATGGGGGGTGAAAGTGATGATGAATCAAAAAGAAAAATTGATGCACGGGATTCGAACTCGCGACCTTTGGATGGAAATTCGAGGTAAATCCCGACCAACACGGCTCTCTACAATACAACAAAATATTAATATTAATAGATACTTAGATAGATAAATAAGGCCTTTGTGTCAGAAGTACCATTGATTTGTACCATTAATGGTACAAGTGACACAGCTTTGTATCCTTAGTACCATTAATGGTACTAGTGATAACTATTTAGGATCAGTAGTACCATCATAGAAAGTATATAATATTTATTGACTTAATGATTTAACAAACATAGTACTTTTTTAAACGTATATTTGGTTTTATAGATAAACTTTAATAAAAATAGATAATAATCAAATAAATAAAATTAAAATGTCGCGACAGCCCTGTGCCCTCGGGTTTGCTTCGTTTGCTTGCTTTACTTAACACACGCCAGCCGCAGAAGGTGGAAAATGACAAATCAAACTGAAATAGATACATTAAAATAAAAAAAAACACAGAGGCACTCTGGGAGTGCTGACAGAAGTCTAAACCATAAATAAGCATTTTAAAATGTAGAATAGAATAGAATAGAATAGAATAGAATATTACTTTATTGTACACCATAAAAAAAACAACACAACTTAGATACACAGAACAAAAAAAAAAGTGTAACAATGGACGACCTTATCGCTGAAAGCGATCTCTTCCAGGTAACCTTTGGATGGACAGGATAAAGTTCACTGGTGAAGAATGGTTATTGAATAGTGAAAATGTATTATGTACCTACACTACATATACCTACCTACTCATGCATTTATTAACTAACTAGCTGCACCCCGCGGTGTTACCCGCGATGAATAGTTCCCGTTCCCGTGGGAATACCGGGATTAAAAGTGGCCTTATTTTAAATCCAGGATATAAGCAATCCTGGTAGCAAATTTCCTTCAAATCTGTCCAGCCGTTTCAAACCAGCCGAAGCAAGTGCCCAAGAAAGAAAGAAAGAAAAATCATATATTCTTGTAGGACCTCAAGGATCACTTAAGTTTCGTTTTACATGCTAGGTGCTTCTAATGCAAGTACTTGCTTACTTACTTATTTAGTTACGTTTTTGTTTTAATCTTTGTTGCCTTAAGCTCTGTCTTTGTATTTTGATTTGTACCATTTTTTGTGTTTTGTCAATAAACCTTTTCTTTCTTTCTTTTTATCGGCTACTGTTGTTCCAGGCACGCGGGTAACACCGCGGGGCGCAGCTAGTTATGAATAAATATAATTATTTGAAAATCGCGCTAACCTAGCACTTACACCGTTATACTTGTAGTACGCGCTAACATTTCGTAAGCGACGCGCGACTTCGGATTCCGTCCTCTACACGCCGACCGCGACCTCTTGATACTTGCGATTTGTTATAAAATTATAATAATTATCAGTGAGAACCTGTAATTGGCTTTCTAGAGCTATTAGTGGCAATTCTGAGTGTCGCAAAAGCTAAACTAAGCTAACTAAAATTGTTGCCGTCCCTTTCATAGCGATGGAAATAAAAAGGATGGCAATAATTTTAGTTAGTTTAGCTTAGCTTTTGCGACACTCCGAATTGCCACTATTATTGTATCTATTTCTGTCTACTTTAGCTGTTGGTTTTCCGAATAATAAATAAATAAATAAATTATGTTAACTAGCTGCTAGCTGCGCCCCGCGGCGTTACCCGCGGTCCGTCCGTCCGTTCGTATGAGCAAGTGGCCAACTCTGGTGACGGAGTTTTTAGGCCGCCTAAAGGCCTCCGTTATGGTTTAACGACTTTAAAAGCCGGGACCGACAATTTAACGTGCCCTCCGAAGCGCGGAAGCGCAACGTCAAGACAACGTCAAGACGTCTCTCTCACACACGTCAGTGAGAGACGCGACCGCGAGGAGTGACCACACTCATACCCAGATGAAGATTCTCCGGAATCGAAACATTGTCGGTATCTAAATCGACGATAATTTTACGTGAGTAATTTCCTGTGTGCTATTATAATGTAAAATATATGACATTTACGGATAACAAAACAATACGTAACGCCTTCATATTTTTTGCAACTAAATAAAAAATATGTAAAGTTAATAAAATGTCACAAGTATCAAGACATTTCCGTGTCTATTAACTATTTACAGCTACAGTTATACGCAGACAGCAATATCTTGATACTTGAAATTGGATTTTCAAGTATCAACATTTATGTTCATATTTTACGCTCATAACCGGAAATATAAAATAACTGCTTAATAGCTGCCTAATTAAGCACTTATTAACGAAATGTTAATGTATGTTTATGTAGGAAGCACTGTTGGCTCAGTGGGTTGGTATAGTACCTCATGTTTCGAAGGTCGTAGGTTCGTTATTAATTTTAGAGTTTAAGTTGCGAAAAAAAATATAAAAACATTAAATAAGTACCTACCTACTTAATAAACTGACTTAAATTTCGTTCTCTTTCTAACAAAAATAATAATTTTCTTGAACATGAAAAAACATAAAAAAAAAATACTTAAGTAAGTAGGTACCTACAGTGTAACAGAAACGTAGGTGTAGGTACTATTTTTTTGAAGCATGAAACCCATCCAAATTGAGTGAACGATTGAACAAATGAAAATTCTATTGTTTCCTTAAATTCTTTTGTTTTTTGTTCTATTGTATGTACACCTTACAGAAACTTAGGAACTAAATAACCTATAGTATAATTGTGCAATGGGCGGTCTTATCACTTAGAAGCGATCTCTTCCAGACAACCTTAGGATGGCGAGATACAATAAGATTAAAGGTATTTGAATTCAAATTTGAATTGGATTTTCAACTTGTGACCGCTCAGAACGTCGCAAAACAACATGACATGTGTTTTATTCATTTTACATATTGCGTTGTTTCATTGCAACGACTTTGTATTAAGTTATTTAAAATACAAGGTCAATACAAGTCGAAATAATTAACTAAATTACTTAAAATATGTTTAAATAAAACACTCTAAAACGTTGTATGTAAAGTTGTATGTAAGTATCTAAAATGTTGGATGTAGGTACGAGGACTGCGCGCTTGAAATGGGATTGGGCAGGTCATGTGGCTCGAATGCATCCAGAACGTTGGGCGAGACTCGTCACTCAGTGGGTGCCCGAAGACAGTCGGAGACGACGCGGCAGACCCAGGGAAAGATGGCGAGACGACCTGGATGCATTCGAATCAAACTGGCAAACTGTTGCAAAGAGTGGAAGTTGAAGGGGGAGACCTTTGCCCAGCAGTGGGACATGATAGGTTAGAAAAAAAAAACAAAAAAAATGTTTAAGTTTTATTCACGCCTTAACCGGTGGTGGGCCGATTTGGATGAAACTTTGAATAGAGGATAATAAATCAGGAATAATTATGTCAACCGCACCTTGAGAATACAGTCGTGATAATATTTCTTATTATTTTCAATAAAAGATTAGTCAAAGAAATAAAGAAAAAGAAAAATCATTTATTCTTGTAGGACCTCAAGGATCACTTAAGTTTCGTTTTACATGCTAGGTGATTCTAATGCCTGTTCCAACGCGACTCCCTACACCAGGGAAAGAATCAGGCAAGAACCTGGTGGTGTGGGCCTAGCGTTTATTTTAAAAGCGATCCCTTAACAATCTAAAATAATCTATATAGTCAAGCTTCAGTGGGAAACCAGTCGAACAAAGTAAGGCATGTCAAAGAACGTAAAAGTCAAAGTCAAATATAGATAAACACAAAACACATTTTTGCATGATCTAGTATTCTAGATAGATTCAGGATAAACCTAAGTCCAGAAATAGGTCACCCCCTCCCCCTACATACCAGTGACAGCTCTCAAAATATGTTTAACGCTATAAGAAGTCAGTAATTATTTTATTACAAAAGTTGGACTTGTAGTTTGTTTCTGAGATTTTAAAGTTCATTTCATTTTCATTTCATTTTTCAGCCATTACTGTCCCACTGCATGGCAAAGGCATCCCTTCCATTTTTCAACTCTTCGCGATTTAAAGCTGCCACAGGCCAAGATGTTAAGTGGACATCCAACTCGTCACGCCATCTCCTTCTAGGCCTACCACGTCTCCGTCTTACGTTGGGTGGGATCCATTCTGTTGTTTTTCTTGCCCACAAGTCACGTGACATGCGGCAGACATGCCCTGCCATTTTAAAGTTAGCTTTAAGGAATACTACTAATATCGTTTTTTATTATTTTTACAGTGTTAAACCACACTTAGGTATTGGATATTTCATTATAAATGAAAAATCTTACTAAAAGTTAACGGATCCGGCAGGATTCGAACCTGCGTAGATACAAGCGATCACTCTTAAGCCGAGCTGCCCAACCACTAGGCCACGGACCCTTTACGCCGAAACCTTTAACCCGAAACTATTAGTAAGATGATTTTATCGGTTAAAGCACCGATGAGCGCCATCTACAGGGATACCAGCGTATCACCTGCTCATTGATTGAAGTTGCATTCAACACAAATGACCAGAGATGTCGCTACGCTAATTCTATAGTTTTTTATTATTTATCGGATCGGATCCGTTAACTTTTAGTAAGATTTTTCATTTATAATGAAACTACTAATATAGTTACTTAATTAAAATATTCATTTTACCATCGAATGTTAAGGATGAGAAATGGAAGAGATGGTCGAGGCACTATTCCACTCGGCCAACACAAATTAACACAATATGTTATGCGGGCACCACACATTGGCTTCAACTTGGTTCCAACTTACTAACTAGGACGGGTGCAGCATATGCTGAGACAGGGACCTAATTTGACCCCACGCAACACATTTTTTTCTTTTTCTTCAATAATATTCTTGTATGTGTTATGTAAGTCTTTTGTCTTAGGTACCTACCTAAAATATTATTATTATTATTGTTCTTTGTATTTACTGTTACATTTACATCATTATTACGTGTTCTTGGGGCGAATAAATGTCTTTTCTTTCTTTCTTTCTTTCAACTTCCAACATTAGAATGACCAATGGCAATGCTCCGTTTGTGTCGAATAACCGTAAACGGAGCATTGCCATTGGCCATTCTAATGTTGGAACCAAGTTGAAGCCCATGTGTGGTGCCCGGTGCCCGCATTATCACTATCACTACTACATGGTATAAAACAAAGTCGCTTTCTCTGTCCCTATATCCCTATGTATGCTTCAATCTTTAAAACTACGCAACGGATTTTGATGCGGTTTTTTTAATAGATAGAGTGATTGAAGAGGAAGGTTTATATGTATAATAAGGCTACTTTTAACTACCGCGGGTAACACCGCGGGGTGCAGCTAGTACTAATAAAATACGTTCGTTAAAAAACGTCAACCGCTATTCAACAGACGGCTCCTTAAAATCTACTCCCGGCCTGTAATCCAGTACGTACCGGTTTGGTTGCGGCCGGGGCATAAGCGGATAGCGATTAAATAAAAATAATTAAGTTCCTAAGTATGTTTTTTTGTATGGAAAGTTAACTTCTGAAAAAAAGTGGGCATGTACCAAATATGTATGTGTATTTGGACATACCTCTGACTACCCCCCTACCCTACCCCCTAAGACATCTTCGAAAAGATCTAAAAATTGCCTAATGATCTGAAACAATGTCTACCGCTCCCGGGATACAGTCGTGATCATTATTTCATTTCATGTTTTTTACAAGTTTTTTAATTTAAAACTATGAAGTGAAATGAAATAATGATCACGACTGTAACCCATGGAGCGGTAGACATTTCTTTCAGATCTTATCTTCAAAAAAATATTATTTTAAACATTTTTTAAACCAAATTTCGTAAGGAAATCAATTTCCGCGGACTCTTGAATTGCATTTCTGTTTATGAACAGAAATGAAATAAGACGCTCTGGATAATTAAAAAAGAATCGCTCCGCTCATGACTCAGACCACGGCTTCTCATTCTATTATTAGTGCTAATCGATACCGTAGGTAGGTACTTAAATGTGACAGTATGTACTATTATTATGTACCTATGTATTATTATAGAGCCGCGTTGGTCAAGCGGGATAGCGATTTAACGTTCAATCGCTCAGCTGTTAATGCCACTTGCGGTCACCCATCCAAATTGTGACCGCTTAGAACCAACTCTGGTTAAGGAGTTTTTAGGCCGCCTAAAGGCCTTCGTTATGTCATTGCTTAACGACTTTAAAAGCCGGGGCCGACAATTTAACATGCCCTCCGAAGCTTACAATCTAAAAACATAACCAAGATTGAACGCAGTCGGGTATTTTTCTTTAGTTTGAAAACAGTATTTTTTATGACAAAAACACAACCTTTTTACGCAGTCGAATAATCGGTTATCAATTTTTAAAATGACAAATACATAACCTCTTCTTAACAGCGCAGTCGGGTAAGGTCTCCTTGTGTGGTGCTATGACAACCATCGATTCGAATATTCTTAGAGTAATTCGAATAAGCTATAGACAAGTATGACTGAACGACATTTATTTATTTATTAACTAGGACGGTTACAAACACCAATTACGCTAATTATAAAAACATACAGGATATCAAGCTTCAGAAACAAAGAGAAAAAAAAACAAAAAATATGGATAAGGTAGGTATACAATGTCAAACGTCAATATAATTTCAAGTAGATACATAATTATGAATCAAGATAAAATAAAAATTACTACAAAATTATTTATTTTTAACAAAACGTCAGACAAGTTCTAAGGACTTTGGTCCATTCGTCTGCGAACAAGTCAAAGTTTAACATTGATCACGACTGTATGATCTTTCGCCATTGAAATTAAAATATGAAAAAAAATCAATATGATCACGATAGTATCCCAGCGGTAGACATTTATTTCAGATCTTTAAGTAAATTTTAGATCCTTTTTGAAGATTCACATCGAAAAATTGATATGCGCTTTAACACGAGCTTATAACGGTGAAGGAAAACATCGTGAGGAAACCAGTTAGTTCTCTAAAAGCGTCGATGGGCTTGCAACCTGTCACGTATGGAAAGTTAACTTCTGCAAAATGTGGGCATGTAGTACCAAATATGTATTTGGACATACCTCTGACTACCCCCTTAGACATCTTCAAAAGGATCTAAACATTGCCTCAAAAGATCTGGAAGAAATGTCTACCGCTCCCTGGGATACAGTCGTGATCATATTTCATTTTTCATTTTCATATTTTCATTTTTTTAGAACCTCCTCGTTTTTTAAAGTTGGTTAAAAATGAACTCGCTCTTCTATTCTGTACAACCCTTAATACTCTTTGATCGTAACCCAGTTGGATTAAAAGCACTTAGAAAGAAGTAGGTGTAGCTTTGGTTTTCAGGAAAACGGTAAACGCTTAATCCCTCTAATATTTTAGGTAAAGATGAAAGTTTGTGTGTCTGTAAGTTTGTTTGTTTGTTGCTCTTGCACGCTCAAACGGCTGGACGGATTTGAATAAAAATTTGGTACCAGGATTGCTTGTACCCTGGATTAAAAAATAGGCTGTTTTTGATGCCGGTATTCCCACGGGAACGGTAACTATCCATCTGTTTCCTTAACCCCGAAGATCCTCATCAGATCCTCAAAAATTTCATGAGATCACCTCGGGAGTATATTACGCGTTCAAACAAAAAAATAATTTTAACAATCGGTCCACTTTTGACGGAATAATGTAGGTACATACGTGGTACACATAGGTAGTAGGTACTCAACAGTGAACATAGGTAGGTGGTAGGTACAGTGACGGTTTGAAAATGTTCGTCGGTTTTCAACTTGATTCGTTCAACGAGCACGAGCACATAATCCCTTTTGAAACTTGAAAAAGGAACGTCACTGGTAAATGTTGGTACAATTAAAATTGATTCTTGCAATCTGGTGCAAGCGAAAACCGACTCTAAGGTGACGTCAGTGTAGGTACATAAAAATAATAAGTAAGTATGTGTACAACTGTACATACAGTGGAACATGAAACCTCCATTTTCGAAGTCGTTTATAAGTTACTAAATAATAAATAAATAATTTTTTTTTTTCTTCAACCTTTATCGTCCCACTGCTGGGCAAAGGTCTCAATAAATAAATAAGAAATTAATTTATTTACAGAAACTTAAGTACCTACTACATATTACATAATGTACAAAATACAATTAGAACCAGTTGAGCCACCTAAGGATCGTTACAAACAATAAAATTAAATAAATAAATATCCTTGGACATTCCACACATCGTCATCTAGTCCCAAGCTAAGCAATTTAATGCTTGTGTTATGGTAATAATAAGAATAATGAATTCTTTATTTGAAAATGAAATTTTCGTTCCGTCATTAAAAAAAAATGGCGGAATTTAGCCGCGATATTTTTGTCACCGTCTTTGCTGACTGACGCTATATTAAAAAACAGTAAAGGTATTTTTCAACACGGTTGATAACTTTTTAAGTTAATTAGCTATTATCCCTAGAAAGAAAGAAATAGAGCGATGCATATTCCTTTCTCAGTCACACAAAAACAAAGAAGAATATATACAACATTCTTGTGAGTAAAAGAGACAAAGCATTAGATCTTTTGTCCATCATCGCGTGCCGTTTTTTTGTATGGCCGGAAACTTGATGCTCCGAATTTTGTACTACGAGACTATGAATTCATAGCATTTTTTGTCCCTTTCGGCGGCACGCTCACTGTTCGTCCAGGTACTATACTAGGTCCATGCTACTATCTCTCTTTTAAATAGATATTTTTGCGCTTTTTTTCCTTCTTATTTATCTTCTATTGTCTAGCCAGTTATAGTGAAGTGGGCGATACAAAACTACAATTGTTTACCAAGAAACAAAAAGAAACATCAAAAATATGTTTAATATTTTTAATCATTTTATTTCTTATAGGTAAGTATTTAGAAAGTACCTACGCTTGGAAAGGTCAATAGATTTTTCGTTTTATGCCGGCACCACACGGGCTTCAACTTGGTTCAACCTTAGAATGGCCAATGCTCCGTTTGTGTCGAGTAACCGTAAACGGAGCATTGCCATTGACCATTCTAATGTTGGAACCAAGTTGAAGCCCATGTTGCCGGCATTAGATGCTCCAAGAGCGAGAAGCGTAGGAATTACACGAGCTTTAAACGGTGAAGGAAAACATCGTAAGAAAACCCGCGGCTAGTCAGCCCCACACGTATTGACCATTGTCTTTCCTGTGTGTGGATATGGCCGGCAGCTGAGAGGATGGTTTAGGACCTAAACTTTAGGTGCTACAAGCCTATTTCATCTCAACAATGTCCCAGGCACTATACATGCCCCATAATTATGCAAATATTACGTGACATTTCCAAGCACTGCGACGCTAATCGCAATAACTATGTTCACTTCTGTCAACTTAGATTAACAACTTACTGTAACATACTATACTTGGACAAAAATATGAGACTTAATTCGTACACTGCCATTTTGGTCATCGTGACTAGTATCAAATCTATTTCGTAACTTATACTAGCAATAAATATTTTGAAACGAACGTAATTTACAAATTCTCACGTATTTTGAAAATCTTACGTCATACCGATAGCTTATCTTTAAGATATTTAAAAGTAGGTACTTACCTACTACAAAATGATAAATTGTACCCACTTTGAACCAGCCTATCGGTTTACTTGACAGCGTTTAGGGTTACCGGCGGTTTTTGTGAAGTATAGTAATCTATCCTCGCTCACGTGTCAAGTATTCTAAATGTATGGAATTTTTAGTTCATGCAAGTTACCGGGAGAGGCGCTGCACTGGATTTTCATACATTTGTGATACTTGACTCGGTATCGAGGACAGTATCCAATACTACAGTAAACTGGCGTTACTCCCCTGTTGTGCTCGTGGTTGCTTATTCCGTATTTCTGCTTTATTTTATTTTGAACGCCCATAACTTGAATAAATTCTTTCCTCTTTTTTTTTCTTCTGACATCTCCAAACGTCAGATGTCATTTTCCTTTTCCATGTTGCACCGTCCTTCATTCTTCCAAGGTTGCCACCGACTTCAATTTCGTAAGAAGGGTGCAATTTCTGTATAATCAAAGTATTGGATGAATCAAAGTATTATACTGGGCGGGCCATGTAAGTCGTATAGTCGACAGGATGGGCGGAGATTGTCACGCCATGGATGTCTGCAGATGGGTGACGAAGCCGGGGCAGGCCGAGAAGACGCTGGCGTGATGACCTTGACACCTTTCAGGAGGGTTGGTGGGACGTAGCAAAAGACCCTGAAAGATGGAAACAATTGGGGGATGGAAACAAAACCTTTACCCAGCAGTGGGAAAATATAGGTTAGGAAAAAAAGAACTGGTGGCACTACAAACACTTTTTAGATACCTTATCTTAGCCTGGGCCACAGATTATACATATAATACTTACACTAGTATAGATGCCTCATGTCCTCATGTACAATCCTGAATTTGCGGGCAATTCGTCGGGCTATCCCGTTTTACCTGTGTTTCTGAGTCAGCGCCATCTAGCATTCATGTCATGTAATTTTATTTTATTTTGTAGAAATTGATCTAGGAAATAAAATAATGGGATATTTTATTTCGTTATATTGAAAAAAAAATATTTAAAACAGAAAATGTATGATTCTGGCATAATTTTGGTGTATACATGAATTTCCAGAGACATTATTTCGAAATCGCAACACGTAACGCTATCTATTATTATTTTTTGGAACTGCAAGCGTTTTATAAGGAAATGGTACCCCATGCCTGGACTAAACTGTCTAGGTGACTTTGCTAGATTTTTATTCCTACCGAAAAAAAAAACTGGTGTCACTAGAAATACTTTTTAGTAGGTACCTTATCGTAACCTAGACTAAACTGTGTAGGTGACTTTGCTAGGTTTTTATACCGTAAAATTATGCAAACGTTTTGGAACGAATCTATTTTCAGTTGTATTGAAGGAGAAACAGTAAGGTGCCTTCTGGTAAGATCGGACAAGTAGTAAGTCCGGATACATCATGTAACTACGTAATTAGCCGATATTTTTAAATTATGGCAAAATCGGCTTACGCGCAATTTTGTTATGCCCCTCCCATTAGCCTGCATCTAACTCTACGACCACCCAGATGTGTGTTATCGTCGTTCTTGTGAAGGATGGACCAAAAGTGCAAAAAGGAGATGATCCGATCTTTTACCTCAGACTTTTACGAGCAATTTGGTAAGTCATTTTTGTTTATTTTTGAAGTTTAGCTGTTTTATCACTATGCGCGTTGTAAAATGCATTGATTAGTATTACACAATCGTGTCTAAGACGTTTGTAAACAGAGATCCGATCTTTAGCCTCGGAAATTTCAATAGGTGAAGTTCGGACTATAATCAGCCGGTCTTTCCTTTCACAGTGAATCTCAAACTTTTTTTAAATGGTTTTTTTTTGTTAAGGCACGTCATCCTCACATCTTAATCATTTATTATGATTAAGATGTGAGGATTTGTTCTAAATTTATTACACTTTACAGATTCGCCATGCCCAAAACATCACAGCGAGCAACGGCTCCTAAATATGTAGTTCTTATTGTAGGTACTTTAAATAAATAAATAATTAGGCATAAGTTCAAAAGTGATTCTAAACGATATTAAACAAACGGAGCGAATAAAGTTGATTGATTTATATTTTTTGTTATTATTTGAGTTTGAAACTGCAAGTTTTAAAACTGACTTCTATTTTACTAATTGCCTGACTGCTATACAACAGAATAGCTTCTACTCCTTCGTAGCTTAGCTTTCGTTAGTAACTGAATAAAAAAAACATAAAATTGCTAAGAATATTGCATAGGTTTTAATAAGCACATTATATATATAAATATAGTGGTAAAAGTTTGAGAAACACAAAAATCAGAGTTTTATGCATGCGGGGTAAGATCGGACATGAAGGGTAAAAAATTATATTAAATCGTAGCTACAACTCAATTTTGACAACAGATTCAATTCATTTTTTAATATGTTTTTACTTAGGTAAGTCCGAATATTTTCTTGAGATAGAGCTTATTCTAGCTGTGACAGAGGTGGTTTTATTAGACAGTCCGGTCTTACCTCAACAAGGTCCGATCTTTTCCTTGCCATTCTGAAAAATTATGCTCGGTTCTATCATTCATAAAACATCAACCGTTGTGTTTATCGAAACACTTTAACTATGAAATGAAACCTCTGTATTTTTACTTTAGTTTAGACGCTATTGCGTTAGAAAAGAATAACCAAGAGGTGATACAAAAAAATATTTTCTAACACTCTTGAGGTTTTCTAAAAAATAGTCCGATCTTACCAGAACGCACCTTATTCGTAAGTTAACTAAAAACCTTTTATTTCTTAAAGAGTACCTACCTACGTAGGTACCTACACTCCCAAGTCCATTAAACAATTTTGAAGATTTGATGAGGCTCTTCGAAGTTAAAAACAACTAGCTTAATCGCCCGCGGCTTCGCTCACGTGGTACCTACCTTGATGTAGTATAGCTGTATAGCCTATGTTCATTCGAAAAGTCCATGCTACACATCAGTGTAAGAATTGAAATCGGTTGAGTAGTTTCGGAGATTACCCCAAACATACAAACAAACAAACCAACTTTACCTCTTTATAAAATTATATTATATTAGTATAGATTCCTATCACAATAGCAATTGTCTTTAAAAGGACGCGAACATGTGGTATGTAAAAATAACCAGCCTACTTCATGCCACGTAGGAGTGACTAGTGATGTGCTTCATAAATGCCGAAAACTGGCCGAATACTCATAGCGGCCGAAAATTTGCATGTCGTAATCAGCAAGTAGGTACCTAAACGAAACAAATATTTAATTCGTTAGATAGATAGATAATGCTTTATTGTACAACAAAAGAAAGGAATAAACACAAACCAGGAAAAATTGCTAGAGATACAAGTACAATTGATTCGTTATTACTTATTACTTATTTAGTTACGTTTTTGTTTTATATTTGTTGCCATTGGCTCTGTCTTTTGTAGGTATTTTGATTTGTTCAATTTTTGTGTGTTGCAATAAACCTTTTCTTTTTTTATTTCGTGCTTGACAACAATTAAAAGGAGGCTGATAGTTTCGATTCAGGAGAGCGTTATTTTTATTTATTAGGCATTTACTAGGAGAGTATTAAGTAGGTACTAGCAGCGCCCCGCGGTGAATAGTTCCTGTTTCCGTGGAAATACCGGGATCAAACTTAGCCTATTTTTGAATCCAGGGTTTAAACCCTGGATTAAAAAATGGGCTACGTAAATGCTTATGCATTTCTGGTACCGAATTTCATTTAATTCCGTCCAGTCGTTTGAGCGTGAAAGATTAACAAATACAAATACACACACAAGCTTTCACCTTTGTCATATTAGTAGGATAGGATGAATGTGGATGGATACAGTCGTAGGTAAAGGTTAAAAGACGGATGGATTTTAAAATAAAAACAAATTAATTTCGGTGATTTTTCGGCCAGTTCCGAAACACTTTCAAGCACTACATGCCACGAATAATCAAGATGGCGGACGTTAATCAACAAAATATGCGTTGGTCGGTTCCGAATGTCGCCGATCATTAACTATTTGTTGATTATGCGAAAAAAATACAAACAGTAAAACATCGAACCTCTTCCTTTTTAACCGACTTAAAAAAAGGAGGTGCTATGTATTTCTTTAATGTAGGTAGGTAGGTAGGTACTATGTTCACCTATTATTCAGTCAATAGTAAACTTCTTGAAAATTCTGTTTTTTTTTTTAAATATTTACTTTTTGATAATAATTAATTAATTACTTAATATAATAATTATTATTTAGTAGGTGGTGTGTGTGGGCCTTTTTTATAGTCAAAGCTTCAGTGGGGAGCCAGTTAAACAAAGTGTATAAAGTAGGATAGGTATAATAATGTCTATCGTACTCGAATCGAACCGTGACAAACAAACAAACAATTAATTGCACTATGCAGCTTGCAAAAATCGAATAAAAACAGCGAAAAACAGAAAAAAAAAACAAAAAAACATGGTTTCCTAATCTCCAAATTCTGTATAAGCTAGGTATATTAATAAGTTAAACAAATACCGTTCGATTTGATCTCTATTTCTGAAGTTTTAGAGTCGAAATTGGCTTGTATCGAAAATGTACAATTTTGTACTTATACCCTTTTGTGTTCATTATGCCTTGAAACTTCGTGAGCAGTTGTTTACTGCGACTTAGCAGTGTTGATACTTGAATTTGTGTTAAATCATTACGTTTATCGATTGCCAATACCTTTTTATTCTGGATATATATATTTTTCCGATAGGCAGACATTAGTGGCTATTCTGAGTGTCGCAAAAGCTAAACTAAGCTAACTAAAATTGTTGCCGTCCCTTTCATAGCGATGGGAATAAAAAGGATGGCAATAATTTTAGTTAGTTTAGTTTAGCTTTTGCGACACTCCGAATTGCCCCCAATATATAGTTTTGCTAATAGAAAAATCTAAATAAATGTCACTTCTAATCCAGGTACCTCAGGAACAAGCCTTTATATTCAAAGATACATAATCTTGACTCCGATTAGTTATAAAACGTGTAATACCTACATCATTGTGTTGCAGACTTATTTAATGAGTCAGCCGTTTGTAATTAAAATCATCATGAATGACGAAGTATTTACATAAACCAGGGATGAACTTTGTGGCTGATAAAGCAACATTTTATGTAAACAATTAATTATTAACATCGTGACAAACAGTTAAATTATTTTCTTGAATTCTATTTCTTATGATTATCAGAAATTGCAAGTGCTTACCATATTGGTACTGCAATATCAGAATTTGTCCTGACGCGAGAATCGAACTCGCGTTTCATGTATCTTAACCGTTATTAATAAAAATTGTAATCAGACGCCATTCTCTGCAAATTACTTACAGATGGTTTGTTGTTATTATCTCAATCAATTTTTTTTTTTAAGTACGTGGAAGTAGGTTTTATAATAATGTTATTTCAGGTTTAACTATTTAAATTGGTTAGTTTCAATGATTCATTTAGACAATACCTAGAATAATAATAATTTGTTTTTAAATATTCAAAGTTTGATTATTTAGGAGAGTTTGAATTTCAAACTCTCCTGTTATCTTTGAGTAACAGCACAAGTAAGTTAACTGTTAGTTATAAGGTCACTCAATAACACTGAGTAGGACTAACCAGCAGATATTAATTGTTAATGGCAAGTGTTACTTCCCGAGTAACATTAGGAAGTAACTGAATAATATTTTTACTTGGACGAACATAGTGAAAGAAGATTTAAGTATGGCATTTATAACAGTTCGATTAAACGCGCAAAAATGCGTAGTCAACCCACGCTTGAGTGTATAAATATTTTTAACATACCTACAAATAAATCAAGATTACAAAATTATTTCCATTTGCCACGATCCGTTACGAATTACTTACGATGTACTATTGCAAGTAACAACAAAATATCAAAAACCTTTGTCACAAAGTTACGTAACTAAGGAGTTTTAAAGTATCAAGATTGCTGTATCGTTGTATTCGACCCAACTCTCATCTTTCACTGCTTTTCGACAGGGATGGACTTAGCCGATTAGGTTTTATTGTCATTTTTGCAATTCTAATACAAGGTTGAGGTTAAATTCATTATAATATTACATAAACCTATCTAAATTTTAGCGATATGAACACTTTAATGTTATAGTTAAGTTTGTAAATAAATAAATAGTAGGTAGGTACAGTACCTAACGAGATAACCTAAGGTATATCTAGTTAGGTATATATAGAGGGTTCTACTGACCCTCTTAGAAATTGTTTTTGTAGGTACCTATGTGCCTAATGTAGATGGAAATTAAAAAATAAATATACTTTTTCAACAGTTTATACTTACAGCGATAAAAGTATCTATAACTACGAACTAATTTTAATTTTAACGATTAATACAGTAAGTAATTGAATTATTTAATATACTTCGACATTTAATTTTGGCCTTACAATAAAAAAAAAATATATTTTAATACGATACGATCATGATCTAGCATCTTCGAATTACGATTTATTAAAAATATGACAGTTGTTTTCGCGTTTTTATGTCATATTCATGTAGGTACCTAAGTAATTATAAATTTTATAAAAATTCATCGATATAGTTTATTTTTCCTAGTTCGTGAAGAGAATCTGCAAACGTAGGTATATTGTAATGTAGTGCTATAGTTTACGTTTCGTTACTTAGTTTATTTTTAAATATATTTATTTTTAATGATATATATTCACTTGTGTGTCTTGTTAATTTTCTGATTTGTTTTCGGAATCCTAATACATAGTTATTATTATTTATATAAGTAGGTACTTACCTAAACTATGAACATGACTTGCCTGTTATGTTACGTAATTTTATGGCTAAATAAATAACTTGAAACTTGTATAAAACATGTAGCAATCGATTTATAAATTACACTTAAAATACTAAATGATAATATTCACAAGTAATAATAATAATAAAATCCCCCCTTATTCCATCTCTGTGTCCCCCCGCGCCCCGCGCCGCCATTTCGTGTTATTGAGAATTTATGTCGGTTAGGCCGTGTGCACACTGGCGGCTTTGCTATTCGATACGTGACTCAATATTTTAATTAATTAGGATTATTACAATTTGTTGAAATAGTTATTAAAAAAAAAATAACGTAATTCTTCTAATATTATAAATGCGAAAATTTGTGAAGATGGATGCACGTCTGCTACTCTTTTACACTAAAACTAAACGGATTTGACTGAAACTTTGAATATAATATGTATACATCATATTATGTAGGGTAGTTTATTAATATAAATAGAATATTCATGAGTAGAATCAGTACAATTTAGTGAACAACCATGTTTTGAATGTATCCAATAATTAATTTTTTACATAAGTAATTATATTTTAAAATACATTTGGAGCCCTTCAAATTAGCTTCATTCATGGTATGAGATGATAGGCACACATCGAATAATAGAATAGATAAAGTACCTTTTATATTTAAAAATAATTTGTATACTAATTAAAACCTTTTAAATGTGAAAATATGCTAATAATTATTGTACTAAAATAGTAACGATCTTTTAAACTAAACTTCAAGCTTTACGATATTTTTATGGATCTCAAAGCTTAACTGGGAATATCGTAAATTTTTAATTAACCATTTAAAACTATCACAATAAGAGCCGTCTAAGGACTCGACACTTTTAACTTTAAGAGTATTTGGGACAAATTATTATTTATGAATGGATTAAGTAAAAAACTATGTATATTTTTACAAAATATGAATAACAATTAAAAATTGTTTATGGTATTATACTTATCCATGTTTTAAAACAAAATGAAATATAGTTTTAGAACAATGAAGTAATTTTTATTATAAAATGAAGTAAGTAGGTATAGCTACTTTATGTTTTACTTTTATAATTTTTTAAATATAAATTTATACCTTTACCTTTATGTGTGACCTTAACTGTACATTATGCTGGCCTCGGTTCAAGTGTCTGCTGTTTAAGTATATTTTATTACTTTTATGTTATATGTAAAGTTAAACAAACAAGAATTTATGTATTAATACAAATAATTAAAAACAATATTTTTTCGAGAAGTTTGGCAAAGATTTTATATTTAATAGTGTAAAATCACACTTAAGGTATTTCATTAAGTAATACATATAAGATTTTTCTATTTATAAATTTTGGCAAATCCGCTGAACTAGGTAAATAGCAATTTAAATAAATTTTTTTTTCTTCAGAAAATTCATTCAAGTTAGGTATAGTGTGTAGATTTTAAACGAAATCAAACGGGACTTTAATTTAGTGACTAACTAAATTTTAGTCTGTCCGTGACCACAAGAGCTGCAACGCTTTTGAAACGTCAGGAAATACATAAATATAAGTAAATAAGGTACTTACGCGATAAAGTCCCGTTTGATTTCGTTTCAAATATGTCTACAACATGCGACACTTAAAAAAAATATCCTTCGACATTTCACGCATCGTCATCAAATCCCAAGATTAATATTTCTTTCATTTACATAAAAACTAAACTACTACTTAAAATAATCTATTAAAATATCGTCCGACAGTGCGAACTCGGCCTTACCCCGGGCGTTGCACCGAATAGATCCGTTGCTATCAGTGTGTGTGCGCGTGTGTGTGTGTGTCACATGGTATACAGGGTGCTGGATTAACGGGTGTATTAAATAGTTTTGTAATAAAAAAACGTTTATTATCTTACTTAATTGGTTTGTTAAATAAAAATAATTAATTCATTATAATAGATGATTTCATTATGTGGTTTGTGCGTGTGGATTAAAATAATGATACCTAATCTATTTATCTTGAAAGATTATTGAGATATTGTGTTTTTAACTTATAAACGAGCGACTTTATATAATTTAAATAAATAAATATCCTTGGACATTCCACACACACAGCGTCATCTGATCCCAAGCAAAGCAATCGAATGCTTGTGTTATGGTAACCAGATGACTGATAAACTACTTATGTACGTTTTTTTTTTTTGTAAATACATACATATTATACATAGAAAACACCCAGACTCGAGACAAATATTTGCAGATCATGCAAACATTTCTCCCAATTTATAATGTATCTAGTGTTTTCTATGATCGCTTAAATTTTTTTAGTTGGACCACCTCAGCAGTGTAAGTAAAACTCTTTCAAACGAAAAAAAAAGAAAATCGGTCCACTATCGACGAATAATCGGTAAACGTACCTACATAAAAAAAAACTCTACTGATTTATTATACACACTGATACGCGCTGATTTGACGATAAAAATGATATTAATGTAAAAATTGAAAGAAAGAAAGAAAAATCATTTTGGTAGGACCTCAAGGATCACTTCAACTTCGTCGTACATGGTGATTCTAATGCCTAAGAATTCATTTGAAAATCTAAAAAATCTAAATATACCTACCTACCTATAGGTATACAAAAAAATTGTGGCAACGTATTAGTCCAACAAAACTTATCAAAAAAAGTATAATTTATATAATGCTTCTGTTTTGCATCACCCTATATAGTTTCACCTTGTTGGAAGCAAACAACTCACACATATTGTCTATACATATATATGTGTGTGTTTATGTTAAGTTTAATTGTATACGTAAACCGAGTTTTTGGTTCTGATGCATTTTTTGAGACTATTGATTTGTTAAAGCGTTTTGTGAAAATATGCGGATTAAAGGTAAACGGTGGAGGAAAACATCGTGAGGAAACCCGCGGCTAGTCGAAAAAACATAGGTCTTTCTTTACATCTTTACTAGATGATTTATACAGAGTCAGGAGGCAAGCTTTGCCTACACTTGAGGACACTGTAGTGCCTGGGACATTGTTGAGATGGAATAGGCTTGTAGCAGCTAAACCATCCTCTCAGCTAAGCATATCCACAAGAAAGACAATGGTCAATACGTGTGGGGCTGACTGTATGTAGAGGGTTAGTCAGAGGCAAGTCCAAGCCTTTAACTATCTAATATCAAATGATTCGATGACGGTCAGACGGACACGTTTACGTAAGCATAAAGGGTGGATACTTTAGAACATTCTCACAAAATGCCTAAGTAAATTGAGAGGATTATTCTGGACATCGTTTTTGTATCGTTATAGGATTTATTTATTTATTTATTTAATCATATGGCACACAAAACAGAATATAGCCAAACAATACATAACGATTTACAAAATAAGGGTTTTGAGCTAGGTTCTATTCCAAAACATGTTATCAAAGAATGATTTTCTTAAGAAAGTTCTAGGTAGTTTTTTTTTGTTTTTTATGTATATTATATTGATGTATTTGTAAATATAGTGTGCATTAAAGTATTTTCTATCTATACTACTAAGTAAGTTCGTATGAGCAAGTGGCCAACTCTGGTGCCGGAGTTTTTAGGCCGTCTTAAGGCCTCCGTCATGGCTTAACGACTTTAAAAGCCCGGACCGATAATTTTAACGTGCCTTCCGAAGCACGGAAGCACTCAGATATACCACTTGCGATTATAACTTTGAGCAAAGAAACACACAGGAACAAAAAATATCTACACTTAATAAAATGAAATAGGTAGGTGCTATACTTTAATTAAAAATACCTTAAATGAAATTAAAAAAAAAACATTTGAAAATAAATGTCTACCGCTTCCTGGGAGAGTCGTGAATCGTGGTCGTACCTATTCATTTATTTCATATTTTCATAGTAAGTACCTTCATAATGTAATTTTTGGATTTGTTAAAAAAAAAGTTTTTGCGATATAAAAACGAGATAGAATAGCTACCGTAATACCACCGCCGGCTGGTTAGGGTTACTTATTTGAAAGCAATTTTAGTTCAGCCCCCTCCCCCTTCCCTCATTTGGAATTGCTAAGGGACGGACTAAGTGCTGATTTTATAAAAATTACTTTTTATAAAATTAGAATCACCTAGCATGTAAAACGAAACTTAAGTGATCCTTGAGGTCCTACAAGAATAAATGATTTTTCTTTCTTTCTTTCTTTCTTTTATTAGTGGAATACCTACTGTTTAGTGAATTTATTCCGAATTTTTCATAGATGGTGTTCGTATTCTGTTAAGATAATTAGGCATTTTTAGAACGTACGAAAATGTCTGAGGTGAGGGGGTAGTCAGAGGATTCGGTATCAAGTATTTACAGAGATCGTCTTTATTTAACTACGTCTTTAATTAACTATAAATATACTCTAGCCTAAGTTATTTTATCACTAGGTACCTAACTAATTATCATAATGTTGCACATCCGAAATGGATAGCTGTATAAACTTGTAAGTACCTATCATTTAAAACCTACCCTTGTACAACAGTTTTGCAATAAAATATTTCTGATTCTGATTCTATAACACTGGCGAGCGTGTATGAAGAATGTAATGAGAGTGAAAGAGGTCAGGATCGTAGCAAGTGGAGGTCCGTGGTCAGGATCGTAGCAAGTGGTCAGTTTCGTAAGAGACTCTCGAGGTGCATTTCTGTTCATAACTCCGAAGACCTCGAGAATATATTCTTTTACAACAAAAAACTAATCGGTATATTATTAAAGAAATAATCGTTGAAAAATAAGAACTACAGTGGAACACAGAACCTCATTTTTCGAAGTCGGTTAAAAAGCAACGTTCGTGCAATATACAAACAGACAACTAAATTACAAATATGATGAAAAAAATTGGACATTTCCGTTTACGGCCGTAATTAATATTCAATCCGACGAACGATCGCAGATCTGTTGCCATAGCAACGCTGTTATCTGTCAAAGAGTGCCTACAAGTTGTGTTGTCTAACAAAGTTGCTATGGAGATAGATTTGCTTTCTGACATTGTTTAAATCGTCTAGTAAAGATAACACGAGCTTATAACGGTGAAGGAAAACATCGGGAGGAAACCAGTTAGCTCTCTAATAGCGTCGATGGGCTTGCAACCTGTCACGTATGGAAAGTTAACTTCTGTAAAAAGTGGGCATGTACCAAATATGTATGTATTTGGACATACCTCTGACTACCCCCTTAGACATCTTCGAAAAGATCTACAAATTGTCTAATGATCTGAAAGAAATGGCTACCGCTCCCGGGATGCAGTCGTGATCATATTTCATTTATTTTTTTTCATTTCAGTAAAGATATTTAAAAAAAAATACAACTCGGTTGATCATTTCAGTCCGGTTTTTTTAAGCGTAAACATATTTCTGATTCTGACATTGTTTAAATCTTGTTTAAAGTTTACTTAGTCCGGCCCTGTGTCTCCCCCTCACCACCCCATTATATTATATTCTCAGGGCTGTGCTAACGTGGATTCATTTGAAAAATATTTAATTATTTAATCTCTATTTTCATAAAGTTATTTTGTACATGTTGATATATATCGGTGGCGTAGCGGAGTAAGAAGTGTGCTTTTCGTGTCATTTAACATTTTTTTTAACAAATCAAGTTTGAGCAGTATCTTTAAAATACAACTGAATTTGGAGCCCTGATTTTAGTCAGTAGGTACCTACAAAGGTACAAACGATACAAAAGCAAGAAAAAAGTAGGTACCTACTCTGAATTGCGATACCTACTCGTTTTTTAAAAAAAGATTAAGTGCTTATTTTTTGTTTTGCGATTGGTAAAAATAATTGTGCTTAATTAATTTATAAAAGTTACGTGTATTGTTTAATGGAAACAATTTGCCTGAATCCGGCCCTGCCCGCCCGCCTCCACCCAACTCCCAGGGCCGTGCTTGCGATTTACAACAAAAACATTTAATTATTTTGGTAAATCTCTTTAACTTATTAACATTTTTAACGAAAAATAACTGAAAATATCAATCTCTGTATATTTTACTAGTGACCCGCCCCGACTTGGCATGTCACTTATGTTTTATTTTAAGAATCATGTATCTAATACAATCATGTAGCTGCACTCCGCGGTATTTCCCGCGGTTAATAGTTCCCGTTCCCGTGGGAATGCCGGGATCAAAAGTAGCCTATTTTTGAATCCAGGGTATAAGCAATACTGGTACCAAATTTCATACACATCCGTCCAGCTGTTTGAGCGTGAAAGAGTAACAAACACACTTAGGTACACACACACAAACTTTCACCTTTATAATTTAGTAGGATAGTAGGTAGGATTAAATGTGCTAATTAAATGTATGTACGTACATTCAGTAGAATACCCTAGTTTTAAGAACGTGACCTGTCAAAGTGGTCTATAAACGATCGTACTTAAGGTGCCTGTATGGGTGAAACTAGCGCCACCGTCTATTTTATTAAATTATTACGTTGAACAAAGGAATTTTAAAAAACGGAATGTACAGTTTGTAAAACCTATAATAAGCTATTTTTTTAATACCTATGTAATAGTTTCATTTTCTATAGTTTAGGAGGAGTAGCGAAGTTGCACTTGGTGGCCACCAAACTCTGTTTTCTGTTATGATAGGTTTCACAAACTGTACATTCAGTTTTTTTAAATTCCTTTGTTCAACGGAATAAAACATATAACGATAAAATAAACATGATAATCTCTTTCAGCATGAGGTGCTAGCCATCAATGATAAGGTGGTCCTCAAAGCTGAGGACCTCCTCAGCTGGGTCTGCGCCGGGGAGACCTGGACTTGGGGCATGAGGGCGGTCTGGCGAGGAGCCTGCGCCCCACCAGCTGAGAAGGAGACGTCGCCTCTTCATCATACGAAACTGGACTTCAGTGATGTGGATGAAGAAAAGAGTTCTATTGGTAAGTGGCTATCTTTAGCTCGACTTCTAAACATCGCAGTGACTGACCTCTGTGGCGCAGTAGGCGAAGGCTCGCCTGAGACGCGGAGGTTGCGGGTTCGATCCCCGCCGCGGGACAAATTAAATAAATAAATGCAATTTATTTCTCTCACAAAAAAACAGTAGGTACTTAGGTGCTAGAGTAACTTATAGGTCAAACATAATTTAGTAGTTAGGTACATTACATACCAATAGTAGCGTTGCAAGTGTTTACTGGATCATTGCAAAAGACTGGTGCCTGAAGTAGGTTCTATGAGAACAAATTTTTGTATGTTCTGCAGATATTTGATCCGGGTCTGGATGTTTTATATCTATAATAATGTCTAAATATCTATAATATAATATGTATTTACAAAAAAATATATATCTAATCTAAGTAGTACCTATATCAGTCATCTGGTTACCGTAAAAGCATTAAGTTGCTTAGCTTGGAACACATCGTCATCTAGTCCTGCTGCGCCACCGTGGTCGTCAAAGAACTATAATGCATGGCTACGAATAGAATGGCAAATCCCTCCTGTTGTTTCCAATAACCCTCCAAAATCAATTCCCACATTGGAGTGTTGGAACCAACACGTTCCAACACTCCAATGTGTGGTGCCCGTATTAAGGATGTTTCTTCTTTCAGCGGTCGAACCTGATGACCCTGGCGTGGTGGTTTTCTCCTACCCTCGCTACTGCCGGTACAGGGCCGTGGCTGCGAGACTCGACGGACTGCAAGCTGATTGGCTGAGAGACTCCCTGGTGGCGGCTTTAGGCGGATACGCAGCGCCTACGAAGAATACTATGATACTGTATTGTAAGGTAAGATAATTAATCAATTGGATGCCGTTAAACATAACTAGTCCAAGCGCCATTTTCAGTTTTTTGGGAAATTACATAAACGCGTTTTTCTTGGTAGGAGATTTGTTTTTGTATTTTCTAATAAAAAATCGATGTATATCGAAGCTTCTACTTATAATTATATATTCTAAAAGAACAAAACATAAAATAAGTATTTAATTTGGATGACATGGCTAAAAATTTATGGACTCACGTTTAATCAGACGTTTTCATTTCGCAAAACAAGTCCAAATGACACTTTTATGTCGTTTGGTTGGACCACTCATGCGTATATAGGTACATTTAAAAGAATTGGTTGCACAAATACAAAATAGATCCTAAGAAACACATTGCCATAGAAGGCGCTTGGGTATAAAAAAATATCACTTATAGTGAAGCTGGGTGCAAGGGTGTTTTTTCTATGGCTAAATTATGTGCTGGAGAGCTTACGAAAATGCAAAAAAATCAAAAAATGAAATTTGGCGCTTGGACTGGTTATGCATAACTGTATCCAATTTTGATGCGATTTTTAGGTTTCCTAATCAACCTATTATTGTTTTTATAGGATACATTTGAATATCCCGAGTTGGAGGGCCACGAGTTTGTCTGCAACCATCTAGCGCCGAAGTTGAAGGGGAGAGGGAGGGGGCGGCGCCGTCGACAGCAGCGGTCTCGCTCGCACTCGCCGGAGTCCAGGTCCAGCGAGGAAGAGAAGTCCGAGGGGTTCACTACCACTGTAAGTGTCTATAACTATAGGTACCCTACTGACTATACCTTCGAGAAAGTAAGAAATAAAGCGCTGTATATTCCTTTCTCGTTCACACCAAAAACAAAGAAGAATATACGACAGTCTAGTGAGTTAAAGAGACAAAGCATTAGATCTTTTGTCCCTCATCGCGTGCCGTTTTTTTGTATGGCCGGAAACTTGATGCTCTGAATTTTGTACAACGAAACTATGGGTTCACTGCATTTTTCGTCCCTCTCGGCGGCATGCTCGCTGTTCGTACCAAATTTCACTAAAATCCGTCCAGCTGTTTGAGCGTGAAAGAGTAACAAACACATTACACACTTACACATAAACTTCCACCTTTATAATATTAGTGTGATTCCCGTTCCCATAGGAATACTGGTATCTAAAGTAAAGTAGCCTATTTTTTAATCCAAGGTATAAGCAATCCTGGTACCAAATTTCATTCAAATCCGTCCAGCCATTTGAGCGTGAAAGAGTAACAAACACACTTACACATGTATGATTTATTTATTTATTGTTATATCTGTAGACTCCGCCCTCCGGCCCCCGCCGTCTCTCCCTCCGCAACGGGCCGGAGAAGAGCGCAGAGGAGACAGAAAGGAAGTACATCGCGGAAGAGGAGAGGGACTTTCTCCGACGCCTGAAACACTTCTACAAGGGACGGAATGAGTCACTCTCCAAGGCTGTCACTTTGAAGCACAGTATGTACCAAACTCTGTTTTCGCTACTCTTCCTAAAGCAGGGTTTGCCAACATTTTTTGGATGGTGCCCCTTCAGGGTTTAAAAATATTTCCATACCCCTATTTTTTATTACATGCCCCCCTTGAAGCGCTCGTGGCGAAGCTTGCTAAGACGTTCTTGATATTTATTTATTTATTTAATCATATGGCACACAAAACAGAATATAGCCAAACAACACTTAACGATTTACAAAATAAGGGTTTTGAGCTAGGTTCTATTCCAAAACATGTGTAGGTACTTATATTACCTATATTACCTATACCCATTTAAAGCAGATAGGTACTAACCTACATAAAAAGAAATTAAATATAAAGAGAAATAAAAAAACAAATGCAGACAATTATTTTATGTGCTCAAACAAAATACAATAATGAAAACATGTAGTAATTAGTTAATTACCCTCTAGCGAGAGCAACCGAAATGTCTTTTTTAAATTTGTTAAAAATGGTTTTTAGTATGATATGATAGATCGTCAAAGTTAAGTAACATTCTGTGTAGTATAGTAATGTATAATGTATTTATTTCAGTATCGCTGAGCGCGGTGTACGGTATAGTGACGTCACGCGGCGGATACGACGCGGTGTGTCGTCACAAACTATGGCGAGTGCTGTTCACTGACCAACCGGTGTACACTAGGAGACATTATGAGAGGTATGTCAACAATACTACTAATACAACGTGATTCATAATTGGTATGTTATCCCGAAAAGGGGTCATTCACCTCATTGAACAACATTTTGTTCTACGACTTTTAGAATTTCGATGTTTTTCATTGAAGAAATGACTAGCAAAGTTTCTTTCAGAAATAAACACAGAAACCCTATAATAATCAAATGATCCCTGAACTTTGCCGGTGACCCTGACCACTGGCCAGTGGCCCGTGTGACGTACGAGGGGGGCGGGCGATGAAAATATTCAAACTTTTTTGTCAGACGATTTAACAAAAAAGTTTGAAAATTGGAATTCACAAAATTTGCACCTACACAACTGTTCATTTTCATGGTCACAAAATCCCCCTTCCGGGATAACATACCAATTATGAATCACGTTGTATAAAGGTGAAAGTTTGTGTGTAAGTGTGTTTGTTACTCTTTCACACTCAAACGGCTGGACGGATTTGAATGAAATTTGGTACTTACCAGAATTGCTTATACCCTGGATTTTTAATCTTTTGATCCCGGTATTTCCAAGGGAACTATTCACCGCGGGTAACACCGCGGGGCGCACCTATTTAAATATACAAACTGGGACGTTTCGCACAGCGCCATCTAGTCCCAAGCTAAGCAACTTAATGCTTAATGCGGACTTTTCGCATCGAAAAATTTATATGCGCTTTAACACGAGTTTTAACGGTGAAGGAAAACATCGTGAGGAAACCAGTTAGCTCTAATAGCGTCGATGGGCTTGCAACCTGTCACGTATGGAAAGTTAACTTCTGCAAAAAGTGGGCATGTACCAAATATGTATGTATTTGGACATACCTCTGACTACCCCCTTCGACATCTTCAAAAAGATCTAAAAATTGCCAAATGATCTGAAAGAAATGTCTACCGCTCCCGGGATACAGTCGTGATCATATTTCATATAATTTTTTTCCTTTATTTCAGATACCTCCTAGCATTCGAGCATCATGAGCGTCGCAACGGCAAGGCAAACGGGCTCACGGCCATAGACACCATTCACGTGGCCGACTCTCCCCTACGCGAGGACAAGCCCCACTCTCCCCTCAAACCCACCGTCGACAGCGAGACAGGTATTTATCTAATCTACAGCAAATTCTGAGTGGTGACCAATTTGCTTCACTCATATTTCCTACAAATAATTGTAGATAGAAAGATAGATAGAAAATACTTTATTGCACACCATTAACAGATAAAAACAACATTATGAACAATGGCGGTCTTATCGCTAAAAAGCGATCTCTACCAGACAACCTGAGGATGGATATGGACAGATTAGAAGATAATATGGGGCATAACTATATATAGTATTATTAATATAAACCTTTCATATATTTAAATAAGGTACATTTATTAAATAAAAAATAAACAAACATAATAAACCAATATAAGCAGGCACACACACATCTACCTTCACATTACATAAATATACCTACATGTATATAATATATACAATGGAAAAAATAAAAGATAATGAATAGAACTTAATAGAAAAAATATAATATAATATGTACCTACTCGTACCTGTACTGTAATGTGTGTGAGTGAATGTAAATAAATATTTTTCTATTCTATTCTATTCTAATTGTACGAACTCTGGTGTCGGAGTGCTTCCTATTATATTTATAAATACATGTACACGGGGTTTTATCGCGTTATTTACCTTATTTCTTTACGTCCCGACGTTTCGGCTATGTTGCAATAGCCATGGTCGCGGGTGGACTGGAGTATGCTGGATTATAGTAATGAAAATAAAGTAGAAATTCGTATGACACTGAAACTGCGCTCCGCTTCGCTGCTCTTCGATGCTCTTTTGGTGTGAGTTGAGCCTTAAACAAACGACTACCTCCCTGTTGTGATAATATTTCATTTTTTTCATTCCAGGAGAGATAAAAGAAGAGAATATGAGCACCTCCAAGCCAGCAGCGGAGCTGAACCTGGAGTTCCTGGCGTCCCTCCCGCACCAGCCCAAGCTGTTCCTCAAGTCTGCGGGGGCGCTGCTGCAGCACAGGACCTCGTGGATGTCCTCGGATCTGGGTACGCATAAACGCCAGGTTGCTATACAGCCGAAATTAAGGTGTCAGGGAATTAATTTCGGCCGATATTCAATCCAATCCAACGATGGGCCGGATGGTACTTGGACTGGGACGAATGGTACTTGGACTGGGATGATTGGTACCTTGACTGGGACGGATGGTACCTGGACTGGGCCAGATGGTACTTGGACTGGGACGGATGGTACTTGGACTGGGACGGATGGTACCTTAACTGGGACGGATGGTACTTGGACTGGGACGGATGGTACTTGGACTGGGACAGATGGTACTTGGACTGGGACAGATGGTACCTGGACTGGGCCGGAATGTACTTACAGCAGTGGGACAGCGTAGGTTAAAAAAATTATATTATTGTATCTTTTGTTCCAGGACCCCAAGACTTCACGGGAGATGTGAGCCCCTTACACCCCCTGCCTACCCCCTACCCCCCGGCCAGCGTCAACGGACATGCGCACAATGGAACACCTTTAGATCAGGTAAGATTAGTCTATATATCACACTATCACACTAAATTATAAAGGTGAAAGGTGTGTGTGTGTGTAAGTGTGTTTGTTACTCTTACACGCTCAAACGGCTGGACGGATTTGAAGGAAATTTGGTACCAGGATTTCTTATACCCTGGATTAAAGAATAGGGCTACTTTTGATCCCGGTATTCCGCAGCGGCTTGTGCGTGGAAGAGTAACAAACATACTCACACACTTTACACACACACAAACTTCCACTGTGATTAGTGTGATGAGTGATGATGTAAAAAAAAAAGTGTGATGTGATAATGTGTGTGTGAAAAAGTGTGTGAAACACTATTTATTCCTTATTTGATAACTGGTTATCACGAGCTTTGAACGCGGCTAGTCAGCCTCACACGTATTGACCGTCTCTCCTGTGGATATGTCCGGCAGCTGAGAGGATGGTTTAGCTGCTACAAGCCTATTCCATCTCAACAATGTCCCAGGCACTACAGTGTCCTCAAGTGTAGACAAAGCCTCCTGACTCTGTATAAATCATTTAAGATGTATAGGCATGAGTTTATAATGAAAGTTTTCCCCACAGAAGCCAAATCGCCCGGCCGGCCGCAGCTCACTGCGCGCCGTGAGAGTCAAACCCACACGACAAAACGCACAGCCCGCCACCGCACCAAATACTCGTCAGTACTTACATAATCTTACTAGCTTCCTCGCGAACGTGGTACAGTCAGCGTCAAATTGATATGTGCGTCTAGAGTTGTCAAAATGATCTGAAACACATAAAAGCAATTATCCGCAGTTCGAATCATCATATTGTTGCAAGCATCTATACCTGAGCAGCTTGCAACAATATGACGACCTCTGTGGCGCAGTGGGCGAAAGCCCGCCTGAGACGCAGAGGTTGCGGGTTCGATCCCCGCTGCGGGACAAATGTTTGCATGATCTGCAAATATTTGTTTCGTGTCTGGGTGTTTTCTATGTATAATATGTATGTATTTACAAAAAAAAAAATGTATCTATGTAGTTTATCAGTCATCTGGTTACCATAACACAAGCATTAAATTGCTTAGCTTGGGACTAGATGACGCCGTGTGAAATGTCCAAGGATATTTATTTATTTATTATTTATGATGATTCCAACTGCTTATATTAAATTGCTTTTATGTTTTTCAGATCATTTTGACTACTCTAGACGCACATATCAATTTGACGCTGACTGTACCTGCATAGAAAAATAGTAGCCTATGTGTAATAAAAACATATTAGATTGTTTATCTGCTTAGTTCTTATCTGTTTCGTATTTATAAAAAATCTCATTTTTTATCCAATAGCAACATATTTTATTAGCCCAGACTTGAGTTTTTAAAAAACGTATTGTGTTTGACGCTCGCAAGTGTCATGGCGCCTGGTTACTTAGGCGTGACGTCACGCTTAGGTAAGAATTAAAGTTTTCAAACAAAACTAAATGACAAGAAAGTGATTTTACTTAGACGTGACGTCATGCGCTCTGATTGCTGTTTAAATCGGAATCGGAATGCTGTAATTTCTAATTATATTTTATCAAAATAAATATGAATCTTGCTCTTATTATAAAAATAAATACGTTTTTAAGGATCCATGAACCGTATTTAATTAGATAAATATTTTTTTAGTAATTCTTGATTATTGTCATGCCTATGAATCAGCCCTTGTTATATTAAGTAAATATCTTCCAGTTTACTAAGCATTGAACTAAGTAAATATTTGATTTCAGCGCCGACAACCTACCCCCTTCTCACGGAGTCTCTCTCCGCGTCGAGTTCGCCCCCCTCCGCCCCCGCGCCGCCCCCGCCCCCGCACTCAGCGCCCCCCATCACCAACTTCGGCATCCACCGCCCCCCGCCCCCCGCCACCGCGCACAGCAACAGCGACGATGAAATTGTAGAGGTGAGTGTTAATATTATAACATACTAAAAGGTAGTCACCGCCCCCAGGCTTTACCGCCCCCACTGACAACCGCTCGATGGAGGCGGTATAAGTGACCGAGCTACTGATAATATACCGCCCCCATTGCCCCCACACGCAGTTTTGCTTGCAGCGTGTCGCTCGCTACGCTCGCTTGGTTCAAAGCTCGCTTCCCTCGAGCGATAGGTTTTTGGGTATTTTGCAAGCAATTGGTTTAAAAATTGAATGTTTTACAGATTTCTTTATCTGTTATTTAGATTATTCCCTAGTACTCTTCGCCCCTTCTCTACCGCCCCCATTACTGCAGAGGTGTGTACTATTTTACTCACATTAATTTTCTTCCTCAGGTCCCCTACAAGCCAAAAACGCCAGAAATCATCGACTTAGACGAATACCCAGAGACAGATAGCCCAGAATCCAACTCTAAGAAGAAACGCCTAGACATTCTTAAAGAAAGGGGCTTAGAAGTTACCCCTTTACCCCCTTGGGGTGCCCCTAACCCCGTTATCGCCCCTAACTTACTTCTAAACCCTGTCCAACAACAAATCATGGCATCTCAAATGTACGGTTACTACAACCCCCCAGTGGTGGTCGCATCTTACCCTAACGAGGTACTTCCGCCACGGGTCATCCAAGCCACGTCCATCTTCGGATCGTCTAGTCCAGAAAAAACAGTCTATGGTAACCCAAAAGACCCATTTATGCCTCCCCCACACACACTGCATGGGGTCCCGATAAAACCGCAACGGGTACAGGTGACCCCCAACCCAACGAACCCACAAGATATACTAGATTTAACGTGTAAGTTGACTAAACCGGCGGTGGAAATCGTACGGGTACCCACTGCCCCGTCTCCGTCGAAACAGATACAAGCGCCGAAGAACTATTCTATAGTTGACGGCAAAGCTGTTGTTGGCTCAAATTTGGAGATAACTTTGGTCAATAAAGCACAAAGTCCGCCCAAAAAGGACACGAACGTTCGTCCCCAAAAAAGGTCATCCAACGGTAAATTTGTCGCGAAGACCCCAACGCCCCCAAAAGAACAGAAAACCCCCAAAAAACCCCCGATAAATGTCCCCACGTACCAAATCCGTGATGATCCTTCCCCTACAGGGTCTGTACATTCTACAAGCTCTAGAGAGGGTCAAAAGGACCCCCCAAAACCAATGTCATCGTTCCTAGACCCATACATGGCGTTGTACAGCTTAGCGGGTCAGATGGACCCGAGGCAGCTGATGGGGGGTCAGATAGACCCGAGACACTTGGCGGCGTATCGAGAGGCGATGGTTAACCAATTTAGGGGTTACTCACATCTGTTGAATATGGGTGTCGCTAACCCTACTACTAAAAATTAAGTCCCTAGTCATTCATGGCCAGTATATTGTTTAGTTAGTTCTACAGAAAATGTAGATTATTATGCTAGATAATTCATTGAGTATTAAAGAGTCACAAATAGCTGACAACACTCAAAAAATGTGCGTGCAAATTCAATGTTCTACAATGACATTTGACATTTGAATGTAGACGTTATATCGTTTGTTTTAATGTTCAATGTCGCTTGTACGCAAAAAAGAAAAACTCTGCGCACTACGTAGCGTGCGCCGAGTTTTGGCGTTTACATTTTATTTGTCTGATTGTGGCTCTATAATACATCTCAATGAGATAATTAAAAAAAATATACAACAGTTTCCGAAATCAGATACTCAAATCTTTATGGGACTTTGGGAGTATATACCTACTCTATAAAAAAAAAAGGATTTTCAGAATCGATCCACAATTGACGGAATAATCGGTGAACATATATAAATAAATATCCTTGGACATTTTACACGGCGCCATCTAGTCCCAAGCTAAGCAACTTAATGCTTGTGTATGGTAACCAGATGACTGATATACTACATAGATACATTTTTTTTGTAAATACATACATATTATACATAGAAAAACATCCAGACCCGATATCTGTAGAACATACAAACATTTGTCCCGTAGCGGGGATCGAACCCGCAACCTCGGCGTCTCAGGCGAGCCTTCGCCCACTGCGCCACAGAGGTCGTCATAAATAAACATACAGTGGAACATAGAAACACCTTATTGAAGTCGGATAAATCCCCACGCATGAAGGACCACCTTTGAGTCTAAATGCGGAAAAGGGAGTCCCCATACATACATACATACATACAAGTCGGGTAAAAAAATGTCTTCAGTACTTTTAAAAGATCCAGGGATAATCACAGATAAGTCACTCGCATGATTTAGACCTGGCGAATGTTTTTAGTCCCAAATTCGTTCGCTGATTCTAAATCGATTACTAAATCGGTTCAACAATCGATTAGATGTTATTGTTTTGAAGCAAGTCTGAGAAAAAGACTTGTCGTTATAAATATTAGTAAAATGTCAATTTGTAAATAAGTCGTTGGCGCATTTGAACTGAATGGATTTTGATGAGGTTTTGATGTAAATAGACTCGTCCGAAGTTCATTCAGTCGTCATTGTTGGTCAAGGTCATTGACCGAAAAAGACACTGTGATGTTAAAAGGAGCAGTGTGGTGAGTGTTTTTCCTATTTGTATGTTTTAAAGAAATAAATGTGTAGATTATTGATTTCCAAAAAATAAAATGGTGTTTAGTTTTAATATGTGACGAAATAATTATAAAAAAAATTGCTGTTCCAATATCTTACGGCTGCCTGTCCAATCACGAGAAGCGAGCTGGCGGAGTGGAGAAACGGATAAATATTAACCAATAGGATTGCGTAAAATCTCTGAGCGAAGATTTTATGCAATCCTATTGGTTAATATTTATCCGTTTCTCCCATCGAGGTAGATAGAGCCACAATCAGACAAATAAAATGTAAACGCCAAAACTCGGCGCACGCTACGTAGTGCGCAGAGCTTTTCTTTTTTGCGTACAAGCGACATTGAACATTAAAATAAAACAAACGTCTACATTCAAATGTCAAATGTCATTGTAGAACATTGAATTTGCACGCACATTTTTTGAGTGTTGTCAGCTATTAGATTGTGACTCTTTAATTACTACCTCGATGGTTTCTCCGCGTCAATAGACAGACAGCCTAAACCTTTGGTTTAAACTTCGTGTTTAGTCTTGCAATTGAAGTTTTAATGTATAACTAAATATGACCAAAATTGTTAATTGTTTAAAATCGATACTGTAAATATTGTGGATAATTTAATCGATTAAAACAATCGATTCAATTTATGTAATATCTTGTCGTTTGATCTCTCGATGTGTAAAAACAATGAAACGAAAATATTTGGGAACAATTTTTTGTAATTTGTTTCTCATAAATTGTAAATATTTGTTGGTAATTGTAATTCTAAAGGAATGATTAATTATGTCAATTCAGATGTCGCTAAAACTAAACTAAACTAATTTGACAACACTAAAACCAAAGAACTTCTACTGTCTAATGTCTTTGACTAAAACTGATCGTTATGAAAGGGACGGAAACATTTTCAGTGCTGTCAAACAAATTAGTTTAGTTTAGTTTTGGCGACATTTGAATTGACACCAATGACGAACCATAATTAGCCAATTGTGATCGATTCGATATTCGAAATTTGACGAGTATCGATCAAAGAGGATATTCAAGATAATTAAAAATAAATAAAATGTTTTGTTTTTTCCGATTTTTCTTTTTAATTTTAAATTTTTCGTTTTTTTACTAAGTTAGTGGTGAAAATTTTATTATTTTGAATATCCCAATCTACAGGGTGTGAAAATATAGCTGTTTTTTGTATCTATACCAAAATTGATTTATTCATTAGAACTTGTGTTTTTTAAATTTTTACACCCTGTACGAGTAGTTAAATTTGTAGTTCCAATACTTTAAATATATCTTGGTGTATGAGTGACGAACGTTAGAAAATACTAAAAAATAGGTTTTAAAAAATCAGACCCCCAATTGATAAAAATGTTGAAATTTATTTTTTGGGATTTTTATAATATACTTACTTCCATTCTCTATTAGTTTAAGGCTCAACTCACACCAAAAGAGCATCGAAGAGCAGCGAAGCGGAGCGCAGTTTCAGTGTCATACGAATTTCAACTTTATTTTCATTACTTTAATACTTATTATCGCATGAGAAACTCGAACGAGTCGCGAGGATGCCCGGGAATTCCGGCGAAATAATTCTGTGTTTAGTTAATCAAGAATTATTTGAAGGCAGGAAGAAAACTAAAGTACCTACTTACTTACAGTATCCGCAATCTAAGGTGACCGGAGTGAACATAGTTGTTGAAATTAGCGTCGCAGTGCTCGGAAATATCACTATCTCTGTTCCACACGCTGTCGATACGTCTGGTTAGCTCTTTCGTAATAACTGTACATAATGCACGACCGCCCGGAGGGCCTAAGTTCGGCCCGGTCACGTTATATTGCTCTTACTGTATTGTTTATCTAGCAGTATAAATTTGATAATTTTAATTTATTTTTAAGTTCTATGAGTGAGATATTTAAAAAAAATTGTTAAATTCGTGTATGTTCAATTCCAATGCTTATACTTGTACTTATTTTAATCATATTTTATTTTGAGTATTTTAAATTATTAAATGCTGATTCATTTTACTTTGACGAAAGCAGAATTTAAAATTATTTGAATAATTATATTTTTCTTGAGAACTAATATATTTCCCTATTTAGACGACCTCTGTGGCGCAGTGGGCGAAAGCTAGCTTGACGCAGGAGGTTCGATTCCCACCGCGGGACTAACGTTTATATGATCTGCAAATTTGTCTTGAGTCAAGTATTTACAAAAATTATAAACCTTAGTACCTACATAACTACCTACGTAGTACCAAAGTCATCTGGTTACCATAACACAAGCATTAAGTTGCTTAGCTTGGGACTAGATGACGCTGTGTGGAGGCATCCCAAGCTAAGGACATTCCACACAGCGTCATCTAGTCCCAAACTAAGCAATTTAATGCTTGTGTTATGGTAACCAGATGACTGATAAACTACATAAATAAAATACATAGGTAGGTACATAGAAAAAATAGCGAAATATTAGTGGCAATAGTGGCGATTTGGAGTGTCGCAAAAGCTAAACTTAACTAACCAAAAATGCCGTCCCTTTCATAGCGATGGAAATAAAAAGGATGGCATTAATTTTAGTTAGTTTAGTTTAGCTTTTGCGACACTCCGAATTGCCACTATTAAGCAATCATGCTTTATTATGTTCTAATGTTCGTCACCAATTGTTTCTTAGGATAAATAATTTTCTATAACGCAATTTGTAAATATGACTGCATTGTAATGTGTAATGTGCACTTGGTGTAAATTGCCGTACGAATAAATGATGAAAACTTTTTGGTAATTTTAATTACTACCTACTACTACAGCCCCTCTAGGTACTCTATAAGCCAAAAACGATGCATCGTGACAATCATCGTAGGTAAGCTTATGTTGGCTAATCTATTCTGAATTCAGTTACCACTAACATAAGCTGACCTGCGATTATTGGCACGTTGCATCGTTTTCGGTTTGTAGATTAGACCTACTGATATTAGTGGCAATTCGGAGTATCGCAAAAGCTAAACTTAACTAACCAAAAATGTTGCCGTCCCTTTCATAGCGATTGAAATAAAAAGGATGGCATTAGTTTTTGTAAGTTTAGCTTTTGCGACAATCCGAATTGCCACTAATATAATACTATACTAGCCAAGGAATAGCGTTCTTGGTTCTTGCTATGTCGCGTCATGTAAAAAGAACTCCGAGATGAAGTAGCGGGGGTATGTTTGCGCCTGTGTTCACTCGTTGATGAACCAATAGCACTCGCTAAATCAAGTATGAAGTGCGCCGCGTTACTCCACCAATCGGACCTAAAAATCGACTTCTGCTTTTCCCAACGTTGTGTTTTTATTCTCTTTGCTTTTTTCCTCATGCGGGCACCACACATTGGCTCAACTTTGTTCCAACATTGGCTACGAATATAATAGCCAATGGCAATGCTCCGTTTGTGTCCAATAACCGTCCGAGATCGATCCCGTGCTAGCATCAGAGTTCTTACGTGACGATCTATCTAACAAGCTTCGCCACGACCACGATTTATTTCTTATATTACTAATAACAGAGATTAGGGAAATTGTCTATGCTAATATTATAAAGAGGTAAAGTTGGTTTGTTTGGGGTCCGATACGATTTCAAAAATTATTTCACCAATGTGTAGCATGGACTTTCCGTATGAACATAGGCTATATTTTATCAAGGTAGCTACCACGCGAGCGAAGCCGCGGGCGAGAAAGCTAGTTTCTTATAAACAGGTGTCATCATCCACAGTCCGACTTTACCCACTGCTGGGAATAGGCCTCCCTAAGTTTCTACCATACACAACGAAAATAAATAATTAAAACAAATCTATAATTTTTAATTTATTTATTAAAATTGTAGCATATTTCAGACACTGATACACTCCCGCCCGCGGTATTTCATTCGAAACTATACACTCATAAAATCTAATTTTATTGTTAGGTCACCCTAGGCCTCCACAGAATCTTGTATTTAGAATGTCCGTATGATCAAGGAAGGCCACTCGGCTGTAGACAATTGCTAGGCCTCCTAGGCCTCCTCCGTGGAGCCTAGGACCGCGCCGCTGTACGCTAGGTCCCAGTAATGCTCCACATTGTACTTCGCAAAATGTTCTCGCGCCATCTTTTCTGTCGGCATCACCTGAAATTTAAATAAATAAATAAATATCCATTCCACACAGCGTTATGACTCGATGACGAGTTGGGAACTTGGGACTATCCAAGCTAAGCAATTTAATGCTTGTGTTATGGCAACCAGATGACTGATATACTTATAGATTCATTTTTAAAATATTTTTCTAATGTCGAATTAAGTTTCAAAATTTCTGAGTTGTACCACAGATAAAAGAATACTAGTACGTACTTACTAGACATATAATTAACACAACGGGTTTTTTTTTTCAGGGGTTGAAAACTAGGTATCAAGGGGGTTGAGAAGTAGGTTTCCAGTGGTTGCAAACTAGGTATCAAGGGGGGTTGAAAACTAGGCTTTCAAAGGGATTGAAAACTAGGCTTTCAAAGGGATTGAAAACTAGGTTTCAAGGGGGGGTTGAAAACTAGGTTTCAAAGGGGGGGTTGAAAACTAGGCTTTAAGAGGGTTGAAAATAATGTTTAGAGGGGGTTGAAAACTAGGTATCAAGGGGGTTGAAAACTGGGTTTACCTTGAACTTGATATCCCCGAAGGCCCGCTGTGGCACGACGCCCTCCCACACGAGGGCGCAGGTGTTGGGCACGTCGTTACCGTCGTTGTCCTTCACCGTGTCCTCCTCCCATTTAATACGATGTAGCATTAGCCTGGCAATGAAATGAAATGTATTTATTGTAGCCATTGAGTTGTATTAAAGAGTCACAATCTAATAGCTGACAACACTCAAAAAAATGTGCGAGCAAATTCAATGTTCTACAATGACATTTGACATTTGAATGTAGACGTTATGTCGTTTGTTTTTATGTTCAATGTCGCTTGTACGCAAAAAAGAAAAACTCTGCGCACTACGTAGCGTGCGCCGAGTTTTGTCGTTTACATTTTATTTGTTCGATTGTGGCTCTATAATACATCTCAATGATTGTAGCACAGGTTTTTATACCTATTTCAGGCACAAGTCTCTCACAAAACAGGTTCTTACCTCTAACCTACAATTGTTTGATTTTATCATAATTTTTTAACTGTATTTATTTTATTTTAAAAATTATAATATATTTTTATTTAAGTATGTGAGAGAAACAAATAAACAATTTGAATTTGAATTAAACCTGAAGAATACATACAGAAAAGACAAAGTAAACATTCAAAATTCTAATGTTGGCCACTTGCTCATACACTGACGACCTCTGTGGCGCGGTGGGCGAAGGCTCGCCTGAGACGCGGAGATTGCGGGTTCGGTAGTTTTCAAAGGAAGCTACCTTCCAAATTTCAGCTTCATAGCATCAGCGGTTTGGTCTGTGCGTTGATTCCAGAAAAATGCTTATTGTTTTATATTGATGACTAGCTGCGCCTCGCGGTGTTACCCGTAGTTTCCGTTCCCGTGGGAATACCGGAATCAAAAGTAGCCTATGTGTTATTCCCGGTCATAAACTATGTATATTCCAAGTTTCAGTCAAATCCGTTCAGTAGTTTTCGCTAAAACGCTTCACGCTTGAAAGAGTAACAAACACACTTACATACTTACACACACACAAACTTTCACCTTTATAATATTAGTAGGATTGTGCCTCTGGTATACTGACCGTTTGTACTTGGCGCACTGTTTAGGGCCACCCTCCACCACCAGCACGCAGCAGCCGCGGTGTAACACAACGCTGCCCGTCATGTGCAGTTGCGAAGCGTTCACTTCTACCTTAAACTTCGCCGAAGCGCATTCGAATAGGTCGCGTATTCTGCAAACACAATCATTCTCATTGGATCGTCGAAGTTAAGCAACGTTCTGAGCGGTCACTACTTGGATGACCGCAAGTGGAATTATCAGCTGAGCGCTTCCGTGCTTCGGAGGGCACGTTAAATTGTCGGTCCCGGTTTTTAATGTCGTTAAGCCATGACGGAGGCCTTTAGGCGGCCTAATAACTCCGTCACCAGAGTTGGCCTCATACGAGCTTACTTATTTTTTTGTCTTGAAGTTTAATCAAAATGAACCCAATTGTATTATTGTAATGAATAATTTAGACTTTGTTTTAAAAAAAATTTACTACTAACCATTGAGGTACAATCTATAGAGCCACAATTAGACAAATAAAATGTCCGAGCCAAAACTCGGCGCACGCTACGTAGTGCGCCGAGTTTTAGTTTTTGCGTACAAGCGACATTGAACATTAAAAACAAACGACATAACGTCTACATTCGAGCAAATGTCATTGGATAGGTATTAGATCGTTGCTTAGACATTTTTTGAGTGTTAGAATACAATAGAATATGACTTTATTGCACACCATAAAAGAAATAGAAATAACATAACAAAACAGTACATAAAACAGTGTAACAATGGGCGAATCGCTAAAAGCGATCTCTAAAATCTGTTTTGTTTATGTCACTCATGTGTCTAAATGTGGAAACTTGTAATTAGCCCTTAGTATTTAGTCTTTCTTTAATTGTTTTATTTTAGCTGTAAGTTTTCCTAAAATTGTAAAAATAAAATAAAATAAAATAAAGTGTTGTCAGCTATTAGATTGTGACTCTTTAGTATAGTAGTTTTAGTATAGTAACTTAATGCTACTAACCTATAAACAGCAACGTGCACTCCTACAGATGTGTCTTCTCTGATTTTTCGATCCACCTTGAACAAAAAAACAAAATGAAAAATCTTACCAAAAGCCGTAACACTTTTAGTAAGATTTTAATGAAATATCTATAGAAAATGAAAAAACCTTACGAAAAGTTACGACTTCGACGGGATTCGAACCCGCGTGATTCAAGCGATCATCCTTTAGCCGGATTGCCATCGACCACTCGGCCACGAAGCCTTAAACGCCGACGACGAAACTATCAGTATGATTATATTTTTTAGGTTAGAGCACCGATTAGCGCCATCTACAGGTATTCTAAAGGAATTAGATACACCTGCTCATTGACTGAAGTTGCATTCAGTACAAATGACCAGAGATGTCGCTATAGCAATTTTTATAGTTTTTATATATTTTTATTATAGTGTTTCTAATGAAATACCTAAGTGTGGTTTAACACTATAATAAAAATATATAAAAAATATCTATAGGTTTAATAAAATATATAAATTATGTGACCTTTTCTCTCTGTTGTTCTTTAGTAAGCGCCCTGGCTTTGTTCGCGTCTAAATGCGTCTTCTGTCGCTTAGCGATTTGCTCGCGCACTTTCGCCTCTATTGCTGTGGGGTCTTGCACCGCCTCTGTGCCCAGCGCTCGCATTAGATTTGATATCCTAGAAACCAATAAAAATCAGTCAAGTGCGAGTCGGAATCGCATACGAAGAATTCCGTACCATTATGTATATTCACCGTATATTCCCGCCGCGGGACAAATGTTTGTATGTTCTGCAGATATTTGTTCCGGGTTTGGATGTTTTTCTATCTATAATATCTATGTATATACAAAAAAAAGTATCTTAGTATTATATCAGTCATCTGGTAACCATAACACAAGCATTAAGTTGCTTAGCTTGGGACTAGATGACGCTGTGTGGAATGTCCAAGAATATTTATTTATTTAAGTATTATTATTTATTCCGGAAACCCGCGGCTAGTCAGCCCCACACGTATTGACCGTCTTTCCTGTGGATATCTCCGGCAGCTGAGAGGATGGTTTAGCTGCTACAAGCCTATTCCATCTCAACAATGTCCCGGGCACTACAGTGTCCTCAAGTGTAGGCAAAGCCTCCTGACTCTGTATAAATCATCTAGTAAAGATGTAAAGGCCTAAGTTTTTGTTTTACCTCAGTTTAGGCTCGGGCGGCGCCTCTAGCCCGAGTCTGACCTTCTCCTGCTCCTCCTTCCAGGCCTCGCGACGACTCTGTCTCCTCAACTTCTTGCGTTCCTTCTTCGTCAAGAACACCGGCATATACGTCGGCTTTAGCGGCTCCGCTGAAATGGTATACAATATTCTAGAACGTAATAATCGGTGAACATAAAAAAAGTATAAAATATACATTATTATTATTTTTAAACTTTTTATTATTATTTTGATTATTAATTGTCATTATTTCTATGTTTCACTGCATTTATATATTTATTAATAACCAGCTCGCCCGCGGCTTCGCTCGCATTAGTAAAAGGTGTCTATGCGTTATTCCTGGTCAAAAACTATGTATATTTCAAGTTTCAGCCGAATCCGTTCAGTAGTTGTTGCGTAAAAGGGTAACAAACATACACACCTCTTACAAACTTCCACGTTTATATTATTAGTAGGATATCATTCAATATAAATAAATAACATTTGTTTTTTAAGGAAACTTCCATTAAATGACTAATTTATCCTGAACTGTTTACGTCAGGTTCCCAGTAATATTATTTAATTACAACTACTTCGAATGACCTAACACAATAGAAAAAAGATTGCAATGATGTTTGTATGTTGCTTTGTCTGATGACGAAGTTTTAAATCCAGCCGTCATGGGGGGGATTCAAACTCACGACCTTTGGAAAAAGTCAAGGCACTGTCGCACTCGGTCAAAGCACGTTTGCCGTTGGTTGCTTAGTTCTTGATAGAGCGATCACAATTCGGATGGGTGACCGCTAGTGGCACTAACAGCTGAGCGATTTCCAGCACGTTAAATTTTCGGTCGCGTCTTTTAGGACCTTAAGCCATGACGGAGGTTTTTAGCGGCCTAACATACTTACGGTTTCAATATTAAACTTACGAATGATCGTAGATTGATCGCCATAGCAACTTTGTTTAGACAACAAAAAATGTAGGACACTTTTTGACAGATAACAACATTACTATGGCGACAGATCCACGGTTATTAGTAAGTTGAATATTGCAACCCGGAATTAGTCTTACGGCTAGTCTCAATAACCTATCTATCTTTGGTTTTGCTTACTCCGGGTAGATATTTGACATTTCATCCATACAAAAAACGTCAAATAGCTACTGACAGTAAGCAAAACCAAAGATAGATTGGTTTTTGAGACGCACAGTATCTTAACTTAGTCACCGGACCTAACCCCTAGCTCATATGAGCAGATATACATATTCGGCCAAAACTGTTTTCAAATGAACCAAAGGTGCCTAGGTACCTGGGTGCCTACCTACCTGTTTGTTATATATTTTGCCTCCTGTTTTGTGTACTTACCTATTCTCATACCTATCTGTGCTGTAAGTGTGTCAATAAACAAGTCTATCTATCTATCTATCAATTAGTCGACTCAATTAAAATCGCAAGGACAAAGTTCTGAACGAATCACTAGTTTGTGAACTCATATTTAAAATTAGACTTCCCGCAATTCGTATTTATTATAGTCTATCAAAGCATACGAGAAACATCGCGCTTATAAAGTAAAGATAATTTTGTAATTACGTGATAAATGATGTAATGAGTTTTGATCGCGAAAGTTTAAAGACGCCATACATTTGTTGGCTGATTCATTAAAGCAGAGAACACCTATGAAATCGTTCTTCTGCGTAACATTACTGATTGATTTGAGTGACAGTGATTTAAAGGTACGTTTATTAAGGTGCCTGTTTCGGTGAAACTAGCGCCACCGCCGATTTTATTTTATTATTACGTTGAACGAAGGAATTTGAAAAACTGAATGTACAGTTTGATAAACCTATCATAAGCTTTTTTTAATACCTATGCAATAGTTTCATTTTGTATAGTTTAGGAGAAATAGCGAAAACAGAGTTTGATGGCCACCAAGTGCAACTTCGCTATATCTCCTAAACTATGCAAAATGAAACTATTACATAGGTATTAAAAAAAAGCTTATGATAGGTTTCACAAACTGTACATTCAGTTTTGAAAAATTCCTTCGTTCAACGTAATAATAAAATAAAATAGGCGGTGTATGTATGTTAATCTATGATATAAGATTTATTTTGTAAACAAGAATATTTTTTTAATGTACATTATTTTTCTCATAGGTGCAAAATGTTTGAGCCGATAACAATACTCACTGGATTTTTGTCAATGTGGGCGCAATTAAACAACTACGGAATCGACACGGAGAAGTATCCACACTTGAAGAACATAAGAGTCAGGCGAGAGAGTCTTTATCTCCAAGAGAATACAGACTACAATCCGAAGGCAGATTTAAAAGACTCCATAATCATGAAAAACATTTACAGCGTAAGATCAAAAAGGCAAATTCACGCAAATAATATGCAAAATGTTTACGCTACTACTGTCGTACCTTTGGCTAATTACCCGAAAGGTAGCCAGTATTATTCGCAAAATACTAACGGTATTCCGTATTATTATAACGCTTATAACGGTAATAATAAGGTTTATTTGCAAAATAATGCATATAATGGTCAAAACAAATATGGTATAAAGGAAATAAGTAGCAAACTAATTTTAAAACCATATGGAGTTAATGCTGACAACACAAACGGAAATAATAATACTTTGCTCAATAACGGAAATAATAATGGTGTAAATAATCGAAATAATAATGGTTCAAATTATGAAAATAATAATGGGAAACCAAAGCGCAAAAGAATATATAACGGAACTGTATTATCAGTTAGCTTTATGGGTAGTTTGTGGTGTCCCGAGTTCTTGCACAGCGTTAAGATCGGTGGTAGCAGTGCTTGTGTTAGTGATGATTATGATTATGCTTAGTTTAACAGCTAGTTTCAATAATATATAAGGCTTTTTAATACTTGTTTTGAATCAAACAAATAAATAAATAAATAAAATAAATATCCTTGGACATTTCACACGGCGTCATCTAGTCCCAAGCTAAGCAATTTAATGCTTGTGTTATGGTAACCAGATGACTGATAAACTACATAGATACATTTTTTTTTTGTAAATACATACATATTATACATAGAAAACACCCAGACACGAAACAAATATTTGCAGATCATGCAAACATTTGTCCCGCAGCGGGGATCGAACCCGCAACCTCTGCGTCTCAGGCGGGCTTTCGCCCACTGCGCCACAGAGGTCGTCAAATATACTAGTACTTCCAGATTTAAGCGAGTCAAAGAAACTCTTCCGCTTGAATAATAATAATAATTATTATTTATGTAATAATAATAATAATAAACAATAATACAGATAATGCTTGTTTTTTATTATGTTACGATAACGTTGTTATTGTAAAAAAAAAATAATTATATTTCCTGTATGATTTGCAAGAGGAAACACATCAAAATATCACAACTCAAGCGTGTTTGTAACGAGAAGTCGTTGCGCGTTTTTGGTTGTGCGCGACACCCGCTAGTTCGCAGCGCGTTTCACAAACGCGAGGGTAGTGTGCATGTGTCACAGCTTGCCGCCTGGATTTTGCAACTATTCACCGCGGGGCGCAGCTGTTCAAGAATAATAAGCAAACCACGAATGCTTTTGAATCCCGCCTGAGAAGCAGAGGTTGCGGGTTCGATCCCCGCTGCGGGACAAATGTTTGCATGATCTGCAAATATTTGTTTCGTGTCTGGGTGTTTTCTATGTATAATATGTATGTATTTACAAAAAAAAAAAGTATCTATGTAGTGTATCAGTCATCTGGTTGCCATAACACAAGCATTAAGTTGCTTAGCTTGGGACTAGATGACGCTGTGTGGAATGTCCAGGGATATTTTTTTTATTTTATTTTTTATTTTTACAATAGACCTTTGCCCAGTAGTGGAACGAGACAGGTTGATAAAAAAAAAAAAATTAATTAAATAGCAAAAATATTATTCTTAACAAGAACTTATTATTTTATATATATATTGAAATATGTATACTTACTTGGAGGTCTCAGTTGTTGTGGATGCTCTACTAAATTAGTAACAGCATCTTCATTGAGATTGTCAACTGAAAACAAAAATATATACATTAAATTCTAAATTACATTCAAAACAAACCTTAGGTATATGATATTTAAAATGATCACGACGGTATCCCAGAAGCGGTAGACATTCCTTTCAGATTTTAAGGCTATTTTGAGATCCTTTAGTTAGATGTCTAGGGGGTAGTCAGAGGTACATATGTATGTCCAAATACATATTTGGTACATGCCCACATCTTGAAGAAGTTAACATTTAGATTTTTATACAATATGACGATGCTTTTGCTAATTTTACTTTACCTATCTAATTTTGTTGTGTTGATCTCTAAATTTGTACCTACATGGAACTAAGTGTCTCCTACATTGTTATGTATTCTTTTTAATTATCATTAATAAGTAATTTCTCAAAACTTTATGACTTATCTAAGCACATTGTACTAATGTCTATGGATGAATAAAGGAATTGAATTGAATTGAATTGAACTATATGTGATAGCAAAGACGATTAATATCTAGAAGACAGACAAAGGCCATACACAAAATCGTAACCCGATCCCGCAGTACCAGATAGCCTGAAAACTTTAAAACATCAATTTTATCCAAGAAATTTCAATACTTAGTAGTAGGTAGCAACAATATTCAATATTTAAACATTTTTAACTAGAAAGTAATTGAAATTTCTTGGATAAAATTGATGTTTTAGAGTTTTCAGGCTATTTTTTAGGGTTACGATTTTGTGTATGGCCTTTGTCTGTCTTCTAGATATTAATCGTCTTTGGTGATAGGTTGTTGATGGGCTTTTAAGCTATACAATAGTATTACACTCACTGATATCATCTGTGCCGATATTACAGGCCGCTACTCGCTGCGCTTCGCTCCTATAGTCCGTGTTGCGTTTCGCTTCTCTCTCCTCTGGCGTCATAAGGATAACGCTGTCCCACCTAAATATAAATAAATAAATATATTTGGACATTCCACACAGCGCCATCTAGTCCCAAGTTAAGCAACTTAATGCTTGTGTTATGGTAACCAGATGACTGATGTTAAGTACCTATACTACTAATATACATATTTTTATTTGTAAATACATACATATTATAGACTAGTAGTTTCGAAGATTACCCCAAACATACAAACAAACAAACAAACCAACATTACCTCTTTATAATATTAGTATAGAAAGAAAACACCCAGACTCGAGACAAATATTTTCAGATCATACAAACATTTGTCCCGCGGCGAGAATTGAACTCGCAACCTCTAAGTCTCAGCCGTCTCAACCCACTGCGCCACATAGGTCGTCAATGAAAAAAGATAGCAACAGATATAATATCCGTTTTAGCTAAAGTAGGGTACCTGAACCAATATGCATAAGTACATACCACTCTATATCAGGTACTTTATCCGAGTCCGGTGTGTCCGTAGAAAGAAGGGCTAGCTTCGTCGCCGAAGATATTCCCGTCTTCCTTGCGATTTGCGATATCTCATTCTGTAACTTCTCTAGTTGCGCCTGGAAAGAACAGTATTGTCGATAAAAACAAAATCATTATTTTTATTCTTCATAAATGTGATCAGTACCTAACAGACACTAAGGGACCGTCTCCACGAGCGTGAGAATCGCGGCGATATTATCGTCGCGCCACGTATTTCTATACACTCTCTATGAACGTGTCTCCACACGGCGATTTCATCGCGACGATACTACGAGTGACATGGACAAGCAAATTTAATTCTTATGTTAATAACCTTACCGTGTAAATTACCCGATGATAAGAGGACGGAATCGTCTCATTTGTCAACGTCTTGGGTTCCAGACGATGGAAGGCGGCGTAGGGGTCGACCGAGGAAACGTTGGCGGGACGATCTCGTCACCTTTGACGAAGGATGGTGGGACTCGGCAAAGGATAGAGACGGTTGGAAGAGTTTGGGGGAGACCTTTGCCCAGCAGTGGGACGAGACAGGTTGATAAAAAAAAAAAAAAGAGGACGGAATCGTCGCGATACACTCGCCCATGGAGACAGTCCCTAAATGCACTGATATTTTTTGGTAGGTTCAAAATAGTGGTGTATATACATTTGTATTGTAATTACAACAAGCTATCCCGACAAACTTCGTTCTAAAACCTCTCGGCCTAAAATCTCCGTCACTAGAATTGGCCTTGCTCATACGAACGAACTGTTGTTTGTGGGAGAAATAAATGAATTGATTATTATTATAAACAGCGTTGTCTCCCGCCCGCTCTCTATTAAACACAAACTTGAAATCAGCGCCATCTATCCTCCACGCAGTGCAACTATCAAACAACGCCATCTATCCTCCCCGCCCCGCAACTAACCTTCATCCTGAGTCGCTCAGCCATCTGCGTGAACTTCCCGGGCTCGTGGAACCTCAGCGGTCTGCGTGCGCGCGCAGGCGGCTTGGCCGCCAGCCTCGCGTCCTGCCACGCCTCGCCGCCAGGCGGCGCCAGCTCCGTCACTTGGCCGGAGAGCTGCGCTTTGAACTCCTCACGACGCTTCGCTCTAATGTTAGCCTGGATAGATAAAAGGCTGTTATCACATAGATAGCAATCAAGAGATTAGGTTGTCTGGAAGAGATAATCTTCTAAGCGATAAGACCGCCCATTAACAAGTATACTATTAGGTTTTAGTTCTAAGTTTCTGTAAAGTGTACGATAAAAAAATGCATTCATTCATTCATTCATAGCACGCCTGAGCAAGTCTTTGCAGATTCTGAATACGAGCTTAGGGCTTATAATTAGTCTTCAATATTACGCAATATGGAAGCGCTCGTGGCGAAACTTACTAATACCACTATAATAATACGTTTTTGATAGATCGTCGAAGGTAAGCAACGTTCTAAGTTAACGCAAGTGGCATTATCAGCTGAGCGCTTCGCTTCGGAGGGCACGTTAAATTGCCGGTCCAGGTTTTAAAAGTCATTAACCTTTGATATGCGCAAGCTCTGATCAGTGCGCCCTAGGTTGTCTGCGCAAGAACTGATAAGTGCTCATTGCACCTACACCACTTATACTCGATTTTGACAATAAACTACTGAAAATAAGGTCTTAATTTTTTTATTTTCCTATACCGAACAAATCGAACGAAGAGATAGAGACATTCACTCGTAAATAAAACCTTTAGAAACTGAATGACGACCACTTTGAATTTCGGCGCCGGTGGACTCACAGTGCTCCGTAAATTTTGCGTGTTTTTGTGAAATAACCAGTAAAACCTTAAGGTATTATACATTTTATTATTCTGTACGCAATACCAAGCTGTTTTATGTATACTATGACTATTACTACCTCACCAGATTTGAATTATCTATCACTAAAAGTTTTGTCGTACGTAACGGTTTTTTTTAATATGCTATTTTGGTGGTTTTTTACCTATTTCATAATGTCAGCAGGTGTTCATTATAACAACAATTTATCTGAGAATATAGAATTACAGTAGTTATAAGTGAAAAGTAGTAAATTATTACAAAAAAACGTAATATTTTGAACAACGAGCCTAATCGCACACACACATACACAAGCCAACATGGCGTCTTTCCACGTAGGTGTTCAGAACATTTACAGGATGTTGTTGTTTTATTTTCATTGGTAGTCTGCGGAAGCACTTATCAGTTCTGCATAGTAATTTTAACTTAGTTTGTGTTTGACCGCTGGTGACATCGACGCCTTTACTGACTAACCTTTTTCTGCTACTTGTTATAATGTGTGTGATATTACGGAAGAATTGCTACGCAAACTATTTGGACATGGAATATTAAATTTATTATGACGTTTTTTTTTCTTTAAAATTGTAGAAACAATTGCACTGAGAGGTCCGATTGAAGAGGCCAACCGATGAAAGCGTGATTATAATATTAGTAGGATGTACTAAATCTAAAATTATGTAGAACTAGAAATAGTAAGAACAGAAAATAAAACGTCCTGTATAGAGATCCTGATCAGTGCTTACGCAGTTGAAGTGACATTAAGAGAGCATTGATAAGTGCTTCCGCAGATGACACTTGACCGTTCACACACACACATACATGCCTTAGTGAACGATGTGTGAAATTTTATCTTTGTTTTCTTTTACATTTTACTAAATTATTTACTATAGGGTGGTACCACCGTCTGTCCTCCAATCGAAAGCCTGTTTTTTATATTTCATCACACAGTTCTTTCCATAGAGTAAAGATCGTTTAGCATCTTGAATTTTATAATAGAAAACTAGCCAAGCAAACTACTTGTTGTTTTGGTTTTTGGTTGAAATTTAGGGATAATTTTACTAATTATGTAAAAATATCAGTTTTCAAGTCGAAATAAATATATGTTCAACTAAAAACACACTTGTTCAAACAAAATATTACTTCCATAGTTGTTGAAAAGTGAAATGAAAGTTGGTTGAAATGAAGTTACACAGCTGATTTGTTTGAAGTGTTATGTGATTTTCGGAATAGTTTATCAGAGTGATGTATTACTAGAATTTGATTGATTTTGATGGATAAATAAATCAAATCAAATCAAATCAAATCAAATCAAATCAAATTTTATTTGCGAAAAACACAGGTAACAATGAAAGGTGGTAGAAATGTCGGTCAGGAAAGTACAACTATGTTTGCTTCTTAGAGCGTGCAAAATAATGAAATTACAAATTAAATCATAGTAAAATACATGTCAAGAAACTTCAAATTATTATTAATCAAACATACACAATAATCATAAAATTAATAAACATTCTACCTCTAAATAGAAAATAATAATCATTTGCTCATTCATTTTTGTCACACAAATACTCATTAATACTATAATATGCCTTGTCTGTTAAAAACTTACACAATTTTAATTTAAACAAATCTATTGTTAGGTCAAAAAAGGAGTTAGGCAATTTATTATAAATGTGAGGTGCCATACAAAAGACACTATTTCTGAGCATGGCAGTTTTACTTTTTGGACAACACAATTTTTTACATAAACGACGTCCTTTAAAAGTTCTAAACAGAGACATGTTGGTTCTCACAAATATTGAGACCTCGTAAATATACATGCAAGGCAATGTTAGAATATTTAGGTCTCTAAAATATTGCCTACAACTGTCTGTTTGTTTTAGACCACAAATAGAGCGAATACATCTCTTTTGCGCTTTAAAGATAGATTCTTTTTCAGTTGAATTACCCCAGAACACAACACCATACCTAAGGATAGACGCCACATAACCATGATAGGCCGTAACAACTGTAGAGCGATTCGCAACTTTTGACAACATATATAACGCATAAGAATATTGATTCAGCCTGGAACGCAAATTTTCAGCATGAGACTTCCAGGTTAAACTGCAGTCAATATTTAAGCCTAAGAACTTTGTCATATCTAATTGTTCAATTTTTTGTCCCATATAATTTACGTCTATGTTACTAATTCTAATTTCCCTATTTCTAAAAATTGTCAAAAAAGTTTTAGTCAAGTTTATTTTAAGATTATTAGTTTGTAGCCATTGAATTATGTCACTAAGTGTATTATTTATGTCATTTTCTAAAACTAGTTTATTGTTACCTGTAAATAGTACCGTGCTATCGTCAGCAAACATAATAGTATGATGTTTTGTAATTTTAGGAAGCTCATTTATATATATGATAAAAAGTAAAGGCCCTAAGACACTCCCTTGTGGAACACCTACAGTTATTGTCCTAGCTGTAGATGTATAGGCTACTTCAGTTTTTGACTTTAAACATAGTCTCGTAATTTGAGTTGACTGTTTACGGTAAGAAAGATACGACTTTATGAGTTTTAAGATGTTCCCTCTGACTCCATAATTTTCAAGTTTTTCGAGTAATATGCCATGGTCAACACAATCGAAAGCTTTTGTTAAATCCATATATAACGCACATGCTGTTCTATTTTCATCTATATTAGTCATAACAGAGTGTAGGAAATCATAAATTGCCAGATTGATAGACTTGTTCTTTCTAAAACCAGTTTGTTCTTTTGCAAATAAGTCATTACATTCAAAAAAGGAATTGAGACCATTGCAAAGTACCTTCTCAAAAATTTTTGTAGAAATGTCATCATAACCGGTGCTATTAGTATTTTTGAGGCCCATAATAATATTGTGAATGTCTATAGGAACCGTAATAAGTGTAATAGAACCTGAATATTAAATTTATAGTGAGTAAAAGATAAATACAGATTATGTCTCAGAATTTTGAATAATATTGATTTTTTCCATGACTGGTACAGGAATCGCCTTGGGTAACATTTGCCCGTAAATAAATTAAATTTAGGAATGAATTGATAATAAAATTGAACGTAAATAGATGTATTGGTTATCTAACTACCAAATTATACCAATATTATGATTACTACCAAACATTTTATTTAAAATATTCAATAAAATGCGAGTACTATACATTGCCGTTCAAAAACGCGCCATCTTTGCCGCAAACGACGGATACAGATGTGCGACCCCTTGCCGCATACCAAAGGTTAAGCCACGACGGAAGCCTTTAGGCGGCCTAAAAAACTCTAAAAGCATTCTCTGCCAGGCATTGAACTAGAGAACTAGATACAGAAAGAGATAAATAATAAGGTTACCTTAAGCGTCGGCGCCACTTGTGTGAGCTGCACCCGTTTGCCAGTATTGTCTATGGTGCGTCCCTCGCGGTCTAGGATCAAGGGCGCAGGCCCCGCCGTGCCCTGTAGGGCTCCGCCTGGAACACAACATCCAAACTAACATCACAGAATAAATAATATAACAAGTATAGGTAACTTGGCGACAACATTCATTCAAATAGCGACTTTTCCTAAGACGCAACAAAGTGCAATCAAGCTCGCGTCGCGTGCCCTTAATATTGCCATTTCATTCTTAAATAAATAATGACTGTCACTGTCACGCGCGACACGTCTTTTTTTATTTGTGCACCTTACCCTCATAAATTATAAAATCGTGACGGTTGGGGTGAATCAGCTTACCAGCTAGTTTCCGCTGTATCCTCGCCTGCAGTTCTGCAATCTTCTGCTGCTTCTCCACTTCCTCGGGTGTCAGAGCCGCTGGTGCTGAAAAACAGCGAATTTAAAGTAAATAACTGAAGTTATAACCTACTGAAGTTATTGAGATGATACTGAAATTATTATCCCTTATTTCCTACTCCCTACTAATATTATAAATGCGACAGTAACTCTGTTTATTACGCTTTCACGCCTAAACCGATTTTGATGAAATTTTGGTACAGCGATAGACAAGACCTTCGGAAAGGACGTAGGTTACATTTTGTTCTGGCTACATGTGTTGCGTGGGGCCAAATTAGGTCCCTATGGTTAAAAGTCGTTAAGCCATGGCGGAGGCCTTCAGGTGGCCTAAAACCTCCGCCACCAGAGTAGGCCCATAAAACTTTTCCTACTACACATTTATTGAAATTCTTACCCGGCTTCCCATAGGGCGTTGCTTTGGCGCCCGAGCCCTTGAGTAGCGCCGCCTGCCCCGCGGTCCTAGACGGCCCTTTAAGCACCGCTAGAGCCTTCTTACGCTCTTCTATCTCCTTCTGCGCGTTGGCCATCATAAGCTGGAACGAGTTATGGGGTTATTTAATATCAAAACATCAGTTTTTAGTGGTACTCAAAGGGTAAAAACGGGACCCTATTACCAAAGACGATTAATATCTAGAAGACAGACAAAGGCCATACACAAAATCGTAACCCTGATCCCGCAGGACCAGATAGCCTGGAAACTTTAAAACATCAATTTTATCCAAGAAATTTAAATACTTAGTAGGTAGCAACAATATTCAATATAAATTTTTTTTAATGTAATTTTAACTAGAAAGTAATTGAAATTTCTTGGATAAAATTGATGTTTTAAAGTTTCCAGGCTATCGGGTACGGGTTACGATTTTGTGTATGACCTTTGTCTGTCTTCTAGATATTAATCTTCTTCTTCTTCTTCTTTATTTTGGCTTCGCCGGCTTTTGCCACGCATTTAGCCACTACCATGTGTATGTGTATATATTTTCGTTTCGTCAAGGTCGAGTCAAAGTCATAGTCAGCGTCAGTAAAGATGTGGGTTCTTTACTGCAGCTTTTTACATGGACTTTTTGAGAGAACTCGAAATGCAATGATATACAGTTTTGTTTCATTTGCCTACACTTATGTACGTTCACGAACACTTAACAGTTAAGAGGCCGTAGGTAGCAAATATGTGGTTTGAATCGTATTAGATCTCAAAATCCGTGGAAGATACCACCTTATAATGTTTGGAGAAATTAAACTTTGAACTTTTATCTTGCGTTGTGGTTTTTTAGAAACACGATTGGTAAAAGTTTTCTCGATCATATATTTTTTTGAAAAATACATGTTTTTCACACAGTTTGCTATTTATCTCAGGAACAGAACGCTATTTTTGTTGGTTTTATGTTTTGACAAATAGCCTAGAAGTATTCATTTAGTTCTGGTTTTTTAATTTTTCGATTACTTGTTTAATTAACTTGTAATTAAATAAAAACTGTTTTTTCGCTATAAATTATGTTGCGTGTCTATCGTTCTGCGCTTCTCACTCACGAGTAAAAACATTATTCGCTCTCCCGCTCATTCCTCGGCGTTATGGCACACACTTAATAATCCACCATTATTACATATTAACATTCGCCAAAACACAAATTTCGGAAAATAAAACAAAAGAGACAACACGCCATCTTGAATTCCCGTCAAAAAGCCCTAGATATTAATCGTCTTTGCTATTACTGAGACACAGCTGTCCGTCTGTCTGTCACCAGGCTCATGAACCGTGATGATAGCTACACTTCACGCTCAAACGGATGGACAGATTTGAATTAAATTTGGTACCAGGATAGTTTATATCCTGGATTAACCATTGACAATATAAATGAATGGACTTGGTATAAACATTACTTTAGGAACTATCTCCCTGAGGCCGGTCGCCATGTTTTGTCCCAGGCTCCCAGCCAACCACAAGTAACATCAGTTGTCATCGCGACTTGTTATTGGCGGCAAGCCGCCATCTTTGTGCCGGACTCAGATTAGGTATGCTTCGTTTTTTCGTTGGTATGTCATTTCTATCTCTTTCCTTCTTCTGAGGGATAAACACATAGGCTACTTGGCTACGCTTTTGATCCCGGTATTCCCACGGGAACGGGAACTATTCACCGCGGGTAACACCGCGGGGCACAGCTAGTACGAAATAAAACTATTACAGAGGTATTAGTGGCAATTCGGAGTGTCGCAAAAGCTGAACTAAACTAACTAAAATGAATGCCATCCTTTTTATTCCCATCGCTATGAAAGGGACGGCAACATTTTTAGTTAGTTAATTTACCGCGGGTAACACCGCAGAGCGCAGTTACACAAATAAAATGGTCTTATACCTTTATTCTATCAGCACTGAGGCCGGCTATCTTAGTGTCAACAGAGTTGTTGGACTCCGAGAGATTGGACACATCGGAGCCATTCTTCTTCTCCTTCTCTTTCTCATCCTTATCTCTCCTCTCCTCGCGGCGGTCATCCCTCTCTCTGTCGTCATGTCTTGATCTGGAAGTAGATGTGAATTAGATAATTTCTCAAAATAAAGGTAATTGGATTCTAAAATCTAAGTAACTTCTGACAATAAAATAAAATAAATATCCTTGGACATTCCACACGGCGTCATCTAGTCCCATCCCAAGCTAAGCAATTTAATGCTTGTGTTATGATAACCAGATGACTGATACACTACATAACATAGATACTTTTTTTTACAACATTGATTATTCATCCCCATTTTCACCATCCTGCAAATGGCTCAACGGGACGTATTTGAAAACATTTGATTCATCCATGTACCTAGTATAGTACCAGGAACCAGGAACAGCGAGCGTGCCGCCGAGAGGGACAAAAAATGCAGTGAATCCATAGTTTCGTTGTACAAAATTCGGAGCATCAAGTTGCCGGCCATACAAAAAAAAGACATATGATGAGGGACAAAAGATCTAATGCTTTGTCTCTTTTACTCACAAGAATGTTGTATGTATGTATGTATGGGGACTCCCCTTTCCGCATTTAGACTCAAAGGCGGTCCTTTATGCGTGGGTAAGAATGTTGTATATATTCTTCTTTGTTTTTGTGAGACTGAGAAAGGAATACAGGGATCTACACAAAAAAACGACATAGGGACAAAAGATCTAATGCTTTGTCTCTTTTACTCACAAGAATGTTGTATATACATATTCTTCTTTGTTTTTGTGACTGAGAAAGGAATATACAGCGCTCTATTTCTTAAATTTTCTATCAGGATTCATCAAACGTTTGGTAAGATATCATTTGCAATTGTAGAAATCAGCATAACACTCACCTCTTACTATCCTTATCTTTATCGCTAGACTCATGCTTCCGTTTTTGTGTCTTGGATGAGGAGATCAGCTCTTGGGCGAGAGCTATCACCTTGTCCGCTAGCTTGCTTGCCTTCTTTGAGTCAATGTGGGACGAGAGGCGGTCAATGATCTTACGACGTTCATAGCTGAAAGAATTTAGAGTGTTCAATATTTGTAGAGCTTCAGTTTAAGCAGAGTGTGTGTGTGTGTGTGTGTGTTATTCCTAAAACTTTAAGCAGAGTTTGGCTTTGAATTATATGCACAGAGTATAGAAATCAAAGTTTTATTTATGATAATTTCTCTACATTTATTAATTAGTTGGGACACTTTAGTTGATACGAGTCTTAGAATATGTGTCTGATCCAAAAGGGATGTCTAGGACTCCCAATAAATGGTTCCAAAAAGGTTTAAAAGATAACTTTTTTATTAAAATTTGAAATGGATTAAAGTTTTGGTTGAAATTAATTATACAATCAATATTATCTGGTGGCCATACCAATTATACTAATTAAATTATAGTAGTCTGTGAGAATTAATTACAAATCACTTTTAATTTTATAAGTAGCAATGAATCTACATAAGGGTACAAGTCCTAAACAGTCTCTATACCTGTGGTCTGGTGTCCCAGATCCTGTGGTTTACAGGTTCTGGATATTACATTGTCTACATGAACACATTATGATCGTGATATTTTAGGCCTGTAAAATGGACCGCAGTAGTTTTGTTTGTTAAACAGTAAAGCTTGTAATCACTTACCCATTGCCAAGGCAGGATGATACTGTTGATAGCACAGAACTATCTGACTTGCCGAGAGTCCGGTAAATAGCGCGGTCCAGCGTCGGCCGGAGCTCTTCCAACTCCCGCCGCGATAGCTGCAGCGCCATATCTTCAACCACAACGAGATTACAAGCAAAATAACCCAAAATACAACCAGTGGAAAGCCTTTTGAGGTTACGTTTTACCTTTTTGAATGTATGTTTTTTATTACATTCTACTGAAGTTAAATATATATATTTTAATTAATTTTTCAATGATTTAAGGTTTTAAAGCCCGATTTATCGGTTAAATTGCAAAATATAGAAGTTTTCGTGACAGATTGACGTAAACAACGATCATAGACAATCACTTTATTTTCCTATCAGATAGAGTAGCCATATATCACCAAATAATCTCCATAGAAAATCGTGATAATTTTAATTTTATTCCTGTAAAGTTGAGCTGTTTTGTCATTTTCATTGTTTTTCCACAGTAACAATTCTAAATTAAATACTGGTTGGCTTGAAGAGCCAAATTTACTAAAAATTACTGTCACGTTGCGTTGGTTGACATAAGTTTTACGGTTGAGTTATTTTCCCTAATAAAATGCAATACTTGTAGGAGTGGCAGACATTCTTCTAGTCTAGAGTTTTTAAATCGCGTCAAAAACATTCCGTTCTACGCAATACACTTTAAACAATATATAGTTCCTAAATTATTTTGAAATAAAATAAAAGAGATAAGCAAAATGAGGTTAATATATTTTTCTTAACTTAATATCTAACTACGATAAAAATCGGTTTTTGTTTAATTGAAACACTTTTTTATTGAAAATAGGATTTCCCCTATTTGGTTCTCATAGCATAGATAACGAAACGAAACGGGTTAATCATCCTAGTAGTCTGTGGGGTTAATCTTCATGCTCTTTGTTAATCTTATTGACGTTTTGTTGGTAAACGCCGCGTCGTTTGTTTATATCTCCGGCTACGTATTATACTAAACGTACTAAAAAACAATTAAAACGTACACTGAGAAGTGTATAAATTGTTTAAAATATCTGGTTTTGTCATCATACACACCTTTTATTTCATCACAAAAACATAAACATAACCTCAAAATGTCTGACGACGACGATGTAGTATTGGTGAAAAGATCGAAGAATATCCACTATGGATCTCTCGAGGAGCAAGAGAAGGCGAGATTGGCGGCCCTGGCGGTCGCCGCCAAGGAAGGCCCTGGCGAAGAGGAGGGCCAAGAGCTAGGTGATATTCAGATTTCTAGTGGTGAGTTGAATTGTATGAATTCTTTTGTACTTACTATATTTTGGTAGTGGAGCTCCTTAAAAGTATATCCTATTTGTAAGAAATACGGGTAAATCATATTTTAAAGTTTGTTGTTGAGCTGGTGTGTTTTGGTTAATATTTTGTAAAAATACAAAACATCAAGTATTTCAAATGTACATACATAATATCACGCCTCTTTCCCATGGCGGTAGGCGGAGACCACGGTAATGTATGTAGCAGGTCCTTACCCAAAAAATACATCTAAAATCTTTATACATTCTGTTTTTGTAGTTCTTACTATGCATTCTTGAAATCCTTGACTGTAACATGCTGTTTCAGAATACATGGACTTGGAGGATGAAGTGTCTCGAGATAAGAAAGCATTGCTCGAGGAGTTTGAGAGAAGGCGGAAGGCTCGGCAGTTGAATGTGTCTACTGACGATGATGAGGTAATGCATCTTTAAACACTATCGTGTTCATCATCTAGTAGTTCGTTCATTCGTATGAGCAAGTGGCCAACTCTGGTGACGGAGTTTTTAGGCTGCCTAAAGGCCTCCGTCATGGCTTAACGACTTTAAAAGCCTAGTAGCGAGTACAGAGGAGCTGGTTTGGTTGTTCAATCCCTGCTGTGGCACAAATGTCTGTGTTTGTATAATCAGAAATGTCTGTAAATATTTGTTTAGAGTCTGGGTGTATCTATACTAATATTGTAAAGAGGTAAAGTTGGTTTGTTTGTATGTTTAGGGTAATCTCCAAAACTACTCATCCGATTTCAAAAATTCTTTCACCAATGTGTAACATAGACTTTCCTTACCACGTGAGCAAAAGGTACGAGTAAGCTTAAGTTCTATATTATGTACAGATGTCTGTTTTAAAAAAAAAATGAGTAGTGTGGTATCAGTCATCTGGTTACCATTAGCACAAGCACGTAATTGCTTAGCTTGGGACTAGATGGCGCTGTGTGGAATGTCCAAGGATATTTATCTCATGAGGAGATGCCCTATGAAACTTGGTTTTCAGGTGAGGAGAAGTCTGAGGCAGCTCGGTGAGCCGGTGTGCTTGTTCGGAGAAGGACCAGCGGAAAGAAGAGTCAGATTACGAGATTTGCTCAGCTAGTTAGTATAATATTTCATTTTTTATATAAATTAGTCATCTTATAAATGGGATTGGGCAGGTCATGTGGCTCGAATGCATCCAGAACGTTGGGCGAGACTCGTCACTCAGTGGGTGCTTGAAGACAAGAGGAGACAACGCGGCAGACCCAGGAAAAGATGGTGAGACGACCTGGATGCATTCGAATCAAACTGGCAAACTGTTGCCTTGGAGCGCAAAGAGTGGAAGTTGAAGGGGGAGACCTTTGCCCAGCAGTGGGACATGATAGGTTAATAAAAAAAAATAAAAAATATAAATTAGTTACTTATAACGCTAATGAAGCGTTTGTAGCGCAGCTTGCTAAGACGTTCTTGTTAGATCGTAAAAGTTAAGCAACGTTCTGAGCGGTCACTACTTAGATGGGTGACCGCAAGTGGCATTAACATACGTGGCGCGACCTATAAGCGCAATCGAAGTTGACCGGAGTAGCGTCGCATTGCTCGGAAATATCACTATCTCTGTTCCACGTGCTGTCGATACGTCTGTTTAGCTCTTTCGTAACGACTGTTCATAATGCGCGACCGCCCGGAGGGCCTAAGTTCGGCCCGGTCACATACTGCGCTTACTGGCTAGCTTCCATCACTAGAGTTGTCCATTTCCTTATACGAACTTTTTACCTCAGCCTTGGTGAAGATGCAATAAACAAGAAGTTGGAGGAGGAGGAGGCTCGGATGTCCCTCACGCGCGCCCGCGAGGGCACCTGGTACCACGAGGGTCCCCCCGAGCTCAGGGGGGCCAGGCGCCTCATCGCGGCGTACAGTCTACCGAGAGCTAAGGAGAGGTAACTAATAATATATCCTTACACTAATAACATTTTTACACGGCGTCATCTATTCCAAGCTAAGCAACTTAATGCTTGTGTAAGTGGTAACCATGACTGATATACTTTGTAAATACATACATACTATAGAATGTTTACGTTATGTCGTTTGTTTTAATGTTCAATGTGCCTTGTACGCAAAAAAGAAAAACTCTGCGCACTACGCGTGTGCCGAATTTTGGCGTTTACATTTTATTTGTCTGATTGTGGCTCTATAATACTAACTCGATGGCTCCAAGGCAACAGTTTGCCAGTTTGGTTCGAATGCATCCATGTCGGAATTGTGAAATACAAAGTTATTTGTTGTAGATTAGCGAAAGCGCGCGAGGAATTAAAGCTAGCGGGCAGCGTACGCGCAGCGGCGAGACAAGACTCGCAGAGGAAGGCATCGGCCATGGCCATCTACTGCAGTCAGGTATACATAAATACATTTATTTATGAACAAAGAAACACACAGGAACATAAAACGCCTACACTTCTTAACCTAAACAACTAAATAAATAAAAGGAACTCTGTATTCTATCCAAAATATAGACTAACTAAAGATAGAAGACAGAGTTCAGGTCACCGACCGCAGGTAGAGTGCCTAAAAGGGCTGGCAACGTTACCTCGTTGGATTGCTACATATACATATACATACATACATACATAAAATCACGCCTCTTTCCCCTCTTCTCCACTTGCTACGATCATGACACACCTCTTCCGCCTCATTCACTCTCATTACATTCTTCATACACGCTCTCCGGTTTAGGATACTTCGGACCTGGCCTTTCTCCAAGTCAGTCAGGTATAACAATATAATAACTCAACACCTCTCACAAACCTCTGTGCCGGAGTAGGCCAAGGGCCGCCTGAGACGCGGAGGTTGCGGGTTCGATCCCCGCTGCGCGACAAATGTTTGCATGTTCTGCAGATATTTGCTCCAGGTCTGGATGTTTTGCTATCTATAATATGTATGTATTTACAAAAAAAAAATGTATCTAAGTAGTATAAGTGTTATATCAGTCGTCTGGTTGCCATAACACAAGCATTAAGAGTTCGGTGACGTGGCTCGGCAAAGTCAATGTGACGCGCGTTCTAAAGAGCGTGTAATAGTAAGAGACGGAACTGCCATATAAAAAAAAGATCTATGAAAAAAAGGAATTTGCTTTCAACGTTACAAAACCAAACTACGCCATACTGCCAACATAGTAAAAACAAAGCATTATAACTAGAGATGTACCTTAGTGACTATCGATAATTTATCGATATCGGCTCTAGGTGGGATTTCTGGATTCCATAATTCTTATTCATGATTTTTTGTATTTCTTACAAATAAAAGAATGAAATTTATCTATTAATTTATTTGAACATAAGTTATTTCGGTGGCGATAAATCGATATAGCTAGGATTCATTTTTAGAAAACGACGTTTTATTCGTGTTTTCAGGCAATGATTGTCATCCAGGTACTTTCATTATAGTGACGATGATCATCAAGCTTTTGTTTATGCTTCGCCATGCTGCTTCGATTTTTTTGTATAGGTTTATAGGTTATCTGCAACAAAATTTGTTGTATTAATATATTAAAAAGCATCAAAGATAAAGATAATATTTCAATGATAAAACACTTAGGCTCAACTCACACCAAAAGAGCGGCGAAGCGCAGCGAAGCGGAGCGTGGTTTCAGTGTCATATGAATTTTAACTTTATTTTCATTACTATAATAGGTTAAGTACTTATTATCGCAGAGAAGGCGCGCGTATTCGAATTCGCTCGGTCTCGGACTCGGTCGAGTTTCTCATGCGATAATAAGTATATAGTAGGTAATGAAAATAAAGTTAAAATTCATATGACACTGAAACCGCGCTTCGCTTCGCCGCTCTTTTAGTGTGAGTTGAGCCTTATGCATCCGTCCTAATAGAACGCGATTACGCCATTATCGCGTAAGTAAGCGATGCGACCATCGTGTCGGTCACGTCATTCTAGTCTTCATCGTTCTAGCATCACGTGAATACTGGTTAGGACATCTATTCCATATCAGAATGTTTTGATAAAAAATTAACATGATATAATGCAAAACCTACTAGGTACCTATAAAATAATGTCTAAGTTGCGTAAATTATGGTTTATGTATCTAAACAAAAAAAAAACTTTACAAAACATAGCAATCAAACAAATTAATTAGAACGAATCATTTCAGTTTCGTAAAACCAAATATCGATATCGATAAATCTAGGTTGATGTGTGTCAAGCACTATGTATTGTTTACATGCGTTATGAGGATAATTTTCTTGCAAAAAACACTGAAACCTTTACGAATTGTATCATAAGTTTACTTAATTTTGATATTAAATGGCATAAAATTGCTTACCAATCTATATCTAATGGAAATTTAGACATAAAATAAGTTTATTGTCATCCAGACGGCATGTTCTTTCTTACACCACACATTTCACATGTTATTTTAGTCATTTTACTTCCACGATCAAACACTATAACAGCCTACAAGATAAATTAAAGTTTTAGACAGTATTTAGTGAACTATAAGTGGCAATTCTGAGTGTCGCAAAAGCTAAACTAAGCTAACTAAAATTGTTGCCGTCCCTTTCATAGCGATGGGAATAAAAAGGATGGCAATAATTTTAGTTAGTTTAGTTTAGCTTTTGCGACACTCCGAATTGCCCTCATTAGCGATTTTATAACAAAAATGTATGTACGAAACAAACAAGACTTTGTGAAGTTTTTGAATTGACACAGATTAAAATGATTCATGACGGTGTACTTCTTCGTTCTTATGTTCGTTCATTCGTTCTTACTATATTCCGTCTATGTCGGAGTGTCCTACTTTAGTATAGCTCTATAGAGTTTCCAGTGCTCTTCGTTATTTGAACGGGTTACGGAACGGCCATAAAAAAGAAAGCAAATTTCTTACAATCGTGTTTTCGTTCAAAGTTGGCACTAGTATTAGTTGTCATAGCTATTTTGCAAGAAATTTGCTTGTCTCCCGTAGTCCCAAAAATTATGACTGAAAATTGTTTTTATTCTTCACACAGTGTTGTTTTTCTGTTACTAGACCATATAAGCTATGTTTCTAACAGAAGGAAACTTAAAATATTCTAGTGTTTAATACTAAATAAATGTAAAGAAAACATGTCTTCTATGATGTAAAAATATGGAAAATGCGATTCGGTTTAATTTCACTTTAGCTAAGTATTTTGAAAAAAGCTTCTGGCAGAGACCTAGATAAATGCTATCCTAATACGAATAATACCATACTATGCTGAAGATATGCGCAAATTTCAAATGGTTATGGTATTACGTTTGTATGGGGAAGTCGTACAGCTCAGAAGCCTTAAGTTGCTTAGCTTGGGACTAGATGACGCTGTGTAAAATGTCCAAGGATATTTATTAAAGACAATAGTCAATACGTGTGGGGCTGACTAGCCGCGGGTTCGACGATGTTTTCAAACACCGTTAACAGCTCGTGTTAATGCACCATATACATTTTTCGAAATAAAAATCCATTGATGCACGGCCGGATTCGAACCCACGACCTTCAGATCCAAAGTCAATGTTCCCACTCGGTCAGCACGGCTTTTTACACAAAAATAGTCATGTATAGGTCGCGCCACGTAAAAAGAGCTTGGTCGGGGAAGTAGCGAGGGTATGTTTGCGCCTGTGTTCACTCGCTGACGAACCAATAGCACTCGCTAAATCAATGGTATGAAGTGCGCCGCAACACCTCTCCACCAATCATCGACCACGGAGCAGTTTGACAGCCAGCGCTCTTGTTACGTGACGCGGGCTATAACATTTATTTACTTGCAGATCGGGGACACAAGGCCGATTAGTTTCTGCAGATTCAGCAGCGATAGTAAAATGCTTATTACTACTAGTTGGTAAGTTACTTAGGACGTTTGTAAATTAATTAAATGTTTAGGTTTTTCCTATGCAAATCAGTGAAGTAGGGCACTGGTGACCCGTAACACAGGTTATTTTCTATAATAAGTATTATAGAAATGAAAATAAAGTTGAAATTCGTTTGACACTGAAACTGCGCTCCGCTTCGCTGCTCTCCGATGCTCTTTTGGTGTGAGTTGAGCCTTACAGAATAATTACATTTGAATCACCTAGCATGTAAAATGAAACTTAAGTGATCCTTGAGGTCCTACAAGAATAAATGATTTTTCTTTCTTTCTTTCTTTCTTTCTAATCGGTGAACAGACCCTAACAAAAATTCAATTTCTGTTCATTACTTCGCAGATCCTCATAAGATCATCAATTTTTAATTGATCACCTGTGATCATCACAAGTGTATTATCCCTTTTCAAACAGAAAAATAATTTCCAACATTAGTTCACTATTTACGAAATAATCGTTGAACATACATAACATACAGTGGACCCTTAATTTTTTGATGTCAATTAAAAATTACAAAATGTATTATTGGTCTATAACAGGTCCGGTCTCAGCAAAGTGTGGTCTGTCCCGGAGTGCACTCAGCTCCAAGTACTGAAGGGTCACACTTGCAACGTCAGCGGCGCCGCCTTCCATCCACAAGCTGTGATGCCAGACCATTTCCAACGAAAGGTATAGTATATTTACTAGATGATAATATACAGAGTCAGGAGGCAAGCTTTTGCCTAAACTTAACGGGACACTGTAGTGTAGTGCTTGGGACATTGTTGAGATGGAATAGCTTTTAACACTTCTTTAACACGAGCTTATAACGGTGAAGGAAAACATCGTGAGGAAACCAGTTAGCTCTCTAATAGCGTCGATGTTGCAACCTGTCACGTATGGAAAGTTAACTTTTGCAAAATGTGGGCTTCTTCAAAAAGATCTAAAAATGCCTAATGATCTGAAAGAAATGTCTACCGCTCCCGGGATACAGTCGTGATCATATTTCATTTTTCATTTTTTTTCATTTCATTTCATTATGTTTAAATAAATTAAGTATTATTATAAATATTTCAGTTGGATAGCTCTAAAGAGGAAGGCACTCCTGAGGCTATGGACACCGAGGGAGGCACTGAATCTTGCAAGATGGCGACGTGCGCGTACGACGGTACCGTGCATCTCTGGAACTTTATCAGGTTATTATAAACACTTAAAACAAAATATATATATATATATATATAATATATATACTTAAATCTGGAAAGAAGGGAGGGAGGCCTTTGCCCTGCAGTGGGACAATATGGGCTAGAAATAAATAAATAAAACAAAAAGGATATTTACCAAGGAAGGGATAAGGATATTTACCATGATATCCTATCCATAATCACAAATTCATTTATAATTTCAAGATGATGTTTATTTAAATTACTCCAACATTTGCATGCTAAATTAAGTAGAACATAATTGATACTGAATACTGTTAACATCTATGTGACCTACATTGTGTTCAAGCAAATAAACTGTCTTTATCTTTATCGTGGATTTTTGCTTGTTTTAATGTTCAACGCGACATTGCTAATAGATGGCGCTAATCGGTAGGTACTTTATCTAGAATGATTAACCTTTATCGAGATTTTTCTGGGAAATATAGATTGTATATAGATAATAAGATGACCTTTGTGACGCAGTGGGCGAATGCCCTCCTAGGACGTGGAAAGAAGAAAGAAGAAAGAAAAATCATTTATTCTTGTAGGACCTCAAGGATCACTTAAGTTTCGTTTTACATGCTAGGTGATTCTAATGCCTGTTCCAACGCGACTCCCTACACACCGTGTACCGTGGAGGTTGCGGGTTCGATCCCCGCCACGTTACAAATGTTTGCATGTTCTGCAGATATTTGTTCCGGGTCTAGATGTAGAAAAACATCAGACCAGATGACTGATATAATGCATAGATACATTTTTTTTGTAAATACATACATTATTATAAACAAAAAACACCCAGCCTCGAGACAAATATTTGCAGTTCATGCAAACATTTGTCCCGCGGCGGGGATCGAACCCGCAACCTCCGCGTCTCAGGCGGGCCTTCGCCCACTGCGCCACTGAGGTCGTCAATTTATTTTTATTATACACGGTTATTCATAATTGGTATGTCATCCCGAAAAGGGGTCATTCACCTCATCAGTGTGAACAACATTTGTTCTACGACTTTTTAAATTTCGATGTTTTTCATTGAAGAAATGACTAGCAAAGTTTCCTTCAGAAATAAACACAGAGCAACCCTATCATAATCAGCTGATCCCTGAACTTTGCCGGTGACCGTAACCACTGGCCAGTGGCCCGTGTGACGCACGAGGGGGGCGGGCGATGAAAATATTCAAACTAATATTGTATTTTCTGGGTGTTTTCTATGTATAATATGTATGTATTTACAAAAAAAAAATGTATCTATGTAGTATATCAGTCATCTGGTTCCATAACACAAGCATTAAATTGCTTAGCTTGGGACTAGATGACGCTGTGTGGAATGTCCAAGGATATTTATTATTATTTAATGATCTTACCAAAACTATTTGTTCCAGCGAATCTCCCTTAGCGTCGTTGGAAGGTCACTCACCTCACCGCGTGTCGCGGGTTCAGTTCCATCCTTCGGGGCGGTTCCTCGCCACCACTGTCTTCGACCACTCCTGGAGGCTGTGGGACCTTGAGATAGGTAAAAAAAAAGATATGTAAGAAATGTATAAGATGCAAAGGTTGCGGGGGTTCGTATGAGGAGAAGGTTTCGTTCGTTCGTATGAGCAAGTGGCCAACTCTGGTGGCGGAGTTTTTAGGCCGCCTAAAGGCCTAAGCTTGAAGCAGTGAAAATATTAAAATGAATTGTTCTTTTCAGCGAAAGAAGTTTTACATCAAGAAGGGCACGCGAAACCGGTCTACTGTGTCGCTTTTCAAGGAGATGGCTCTTTGGCAGTGACAGGGTGAGTTGACAAACAAAACGACGACCTCAGCGGCGCAGTGGGCGAAGGCCCGATTGAGACGCAAAGGTTGCGGGTTCGATCCCCGCCGCGGGACAAATGTTTGTATGATCTACAGATATTTGTTCCGGGTCTGGATGTTTCTATCTATAATAATTATGTACCTATGTATTTACAAAAAAAAAATATCTAAGTAGTATATCAGTCATCTGGTTACCATAACACAAGCATTAAGTTGCTTAGCTTGGGGCTAGATAACGCCGTGTGGAATGTCCAAGCATATAAATAAAATATTTATTTATTTATTTAAAACGAACCACTAAAATAACTTATAATAAACGCGTGTACAGTCGTGATTATATTCCTTTTTTTTTCTTGCATCATTTCACCAATCAATATGAAGCGCTCGTGGCGAAGGACGTTCTTGATAGATCGTCGAAGTTACGCAACATTCTGAGCGGTCACTACTTGGATGGGTGGCAAGTGGCATTATCAGCTGAGCGCTTCCGTGCTTAGGGCACGTTAAATTGTCGGTCCCGGCTTTTAAAGTCGTTAAGCCATGACGGAGGCCTGAAAACTCCGTCACCAGAGTTGGCCACTTGCTCATACAATACAACAGGCATTAGAATCACCTAGCATGTAAAACGAAACTTAAGTGATCCTTGAGGTCCTACAAGAATAAATGATTTTTCTTTCTTTCATACTACGTAATACAAAAACCAGCGCTGTATTTGCTGCTTCAGCTTCTACAGCGAATGCTGAGTGGTAACCGATTTGCTTCACTCATATTAGTGGCAATTCTGAGTGTCGCAAAAGCTAAACTAAACTAACTAAAATTAATGCCATCCTTTTTATTTCCATCGCTATGAAAGGGACGGCAATATTTTTAGTTAGTAAAGTTTAGCTTTTGCGATACTCCGAATTGCCACTATTTCCTACATAAAATATTTTAATTGTACCTGTACCTACTGTAATGTGTGTGAGTGAATGTAAATAAATGTTTTTCTATTCTATTCTATTCTATTCAATATAATTATTATGATTTTATTTTCAGCGGCATGGATGCATTTGGTCGCGTTTGGGACCTGAGGACGGGTCGTTGCGTGATGTTTCTTGAGGGTCACCTCGGTCCCGTGCTCTCTGCCGACTGGGAGCCACACACGCCGCGGCTGGCCACCGCCGCAGCTGACCATCAGGTGACGGAAAACACCAGATTTAGTGATGAAAAACACCAGTATCGCTATTGCGTATTATCGCGAAATCGAAGTTAAACTGTCAAATCTGACAGGTTTTTTCGCGATTGACTGTCATTTTTGACTGTTTATTCGTGATGGCGATGAATTTCGTTTCGTGATAAGATAGGCAATAGCAGATTCAGTGAGGAAAAATAAAACTTTTTGATTTATTTATTTTCATTTTATATATTTACTTCACTCAAAAAAGACATAGTTAAACTTAATATTGTGCCTAAAAAAACTTAATATGTTTGATTATGTTTCAGGTTAAAATCTGGGATATGAGGAAACGCACCTGTTTGTACACTATACCTGCGCATACGCATCTTGTAAGCGGTAAGTGCATCACAACGACAAGTTTCTAAGCGATAGAGAAATCTCTTCAATAAATAGCTATGATGTATACGGCTTAGTCAGCCCCACACGTATTGACCATTGTCTCTCCTGTGGATATGTCCGACAGCTGAGAGGATGGTTTAGCTGCTACAAGCCTATTCCATCTCAACAATGTCCCAGGCACTACAGTGTCCTCAAGTGTAGGCCTTCTGACGCTGTATGGCCGGCCTATGCCCTGCAGTGGGATGAAAAGGGCTGATGATGATGAAGTTTTGGCGACATCCAGAATTGCCACTATTTATTTTTCAGATGTGAGATACCAGCGCAGTAAGCTAGTTAAGCGCTCGTGGCGAAGCTTGCTAAGACGTTCTTGACAGATCGTCGAAGTTAAGCAACGTTCTAAGCGGTCACTACTTGGATGGGTGACTGCAAGTGGCATTATCAGCTGAGCGCTTCCGTGCTTCGGAGGGCACGTTAAATTGTCGGTCCCGGCTTTTAAAAGTCGTTAATGACGGGGGCCTTTAGGCGGCCTGAAAACTCCGTCACCAGAGTTGGCCACTTGCTCATCACGAACTTACTTATTTATTTTTCAGATGTGAGATACCAGCGCAGTAACGGTCATTTCTTGATAACTTCATCGTATGACCGCTCGGCTAAGCTGTGGTCGAACCCGTCTTGGCATCCACTACGCACGCTCTCTGGACATGATAATAAGGTAGTTTTTCTTAACACGAGCTTATAACGGTGAAGGAAAACATCGTGAGGAAACCTGTTAGCTCTCTAATAGCGTCGATGGGCTTGCAACTTCTGCAAAAAGTGGGCATGTACCAAATATGTATGTATTTGGACATACCTCTGACTACCCCCTTAGACATCTTCAAAAAGATCTAAAAATTGCCTAATGATCTGAAAGAAATGTCTACCGCTCCCGGGATACAGTCGTGATCATATTTCATTTTCATTTCTTAAACTTTCGCGATCACAATTCATATTTATAAATACATGTACAGTTGTACACGGAGTTTTATATTCAGTCCACCCGCGACCATGGCTATTGCAACATAGCCGAAACGTCGGGACGTAAAGAAATAAGGTAAATAACGCGATAAAACCCCGTGTACATGTATTTATAAATATGATAAGGTATTATTGTAGAATCTAGGATATAATCTATACTAAGACGACCTCTGTGGCGCAGTGGGTGAAGGCCTGAGACACAGAGGTTGCGGATTTGATCCCCGTTCACCCCATAAGGCTCAACTCACACCAAAAGAGCGGCGAAGGGCAACGAAGCAGAGCGCGATTTCAGTGTCATATGAATTTTAACTTTATTTTCATTACTATAAATAATAGGTACTTATTATCTTTTCTGTTGATTGCTGTTCTGTTGCTGTTTTTGCTCGATATTAATAAAGACAACAGATCGACACTCCCTACGTACAGTTGTGTATCTGCAAAACACACATTTTACAGGAGAGCGTTTTTAAGATTTGAAAAAGTTGAAATGCCTATAACTGTAGCCCTTTTTGAGATATTGCTGTGAAAATTGGTGAGACGCTCTTACTGTAGATCACGTTTAAGATGGATACTATGTTTTATTTTAATATTTATTGGTTTAGATTTTATTACACTTACATATTTTTACGTGGTGCTTACGATGATGTATGTGGCACATACATACTTTTTCGTCGATGCTTAATAGAACGGCAATATTGTAACTGCCTGTTACACGGATATACTTAGAGAATTTTTCTGTTTAATTGGTACTTACATGGTTTAACGTTAGAAAGTATGATCTAATAATATGTTTTGTACATGTGTTTTGACCCTAATTGACGAATTGTCACTTGCGTAACTAAGCTTATTCTAAGGTAGTTAGTTTTTTGTAGAATATAACAGAACTTAATAATATTCTTATCCATTCCGCGTAGGCCATCCTCCATATTTTTACTGAGATATTAATTATATCTGAAATACAATAAAATAATTGTTTATTTTATTAAAATAACATGAAAAAACAAACGCAGAACTATGTAAGTGCATGGGTCCATACATTTAATTAAATAACTTTCCGATGTAAAATTATGTAAAGGTAAGTTACCGAATTATGATTTAACATCTTTCCGAAGCATAAATATGTAAGTGCCTAGATACACTTTATGATCATACTGAACCCCGATGCATAAATATGTAAGTGCGTAGATACACTTATGATCATACTGAACCCCGATGCATAAATATGTAAGTGGCGTAGATACACTTATGATCATACTGAACCCCGATGCATAAATATGTAAGTGCGTAGATACACTTATGATCATTACTGAACCCCGATGCATAAATATGTAAGTGCGTAGATACACTTATGATCATACTGAACCCCGATGCATAAATATGTAAGTGCGTAGTTACATATTTGTACGTAGGTAATACAAAAAATTATGAAAGTAACAAAATGTACTAATAATATCCATAATAGTTAAGGTAACCATGAAGGCAATAAAACACAACTGACTAAAAAAGCCCAATAACTATGATTGGACATCAAAAAGTACAAAACATTGGTAAATAATTAATTATAATTTACTTATCTGGTCTTAAGGTAGATATATCAGGGTCTGATATATCTATTTTTCTTTTTTTAATAGCGTTAGCTTTCAAGTTGTTTAAGAATGGAAACTTTCACATGTCATAGTTGCGGCAATAAAATATTTACAAATCGCACACGCATTTTACTCGCTGTCCGCGCAAGAACTAAGTAAGTGGCAGTTACCCGCCACCTGGACCTCATTCCCCCCGCGTCAAAGTGTGTATGAGGAAGATAGAACATTGTACGGCGGGCAAATAATAAAGTTAGACAGTTACACGATTGAGAAAAAAGTACTTAGAGTAGACTTTTTTATTTTTTTGTAAGTTATAATGATAGATTGACATGTGTAGGTGCCAAAAATGCAATAAACGTATAAGTGTGTATCCGGCAGTTACACAAGTGTACGTAGGGAGTGTCGAGATAGACCCTTGAAATATTCACAAAACGGTACGGAACATCGCGGGTCCGACTCGCACTTATCAGATTTATTGTTTATGTATTTTGTCCTTTGTCCAGCAAACAGTGAGAGATTTTAATGCAATTTTTTTCCACAGGTCATGAGCACAGACATATCATTCGATAACAAATACATTGCTACGAGCTCTTACGATAGAACCTTCAAGCTGTGGGCGCCCGACCTATCTTAGATTATAAGTTTAGTGAAAAACTATTACTGGGGACTAAAACATAGTCCATGCTCAAGTGTGAATCGTGTCTCAAGCTGTGATCCATCAGCCATCACACAGTTTTCTTAAAGAACTGGCAAATATACTTGAGGGAAGACTCAAATCTGAGTGCAGATTCTGAATTTGAACCTAAGACGAGTTCGTTTCATAATAAAATCAATGTATGAATAAGCAAAAAGATCTACAAAAAACATCATACAAGAAGATTTTGGTAGGTACACATTGTAAATAAATAAACAATAAAATAATATGATTTTATTCCTGTCATTTTTTTTCTGTATTCTACAAGGGAACTAATGCTCCACGATCCTTCACATAACCTTTACATTAAGAATTATTCTAAAACATTCAAAAAAGTATGTCAGTTAGCAAAATCAATGTTTTTAAAAAATAAAATTGAAACAGCACCTAACAAAATTAAAGCCACTTGGAAATTGATCAACAATGAGACTGGTAAGACAAAACGTGGCCACAAACAGATAAATCTAAAAGTCAATGATCATTTATTAACTAAAAGCGATGAGGTCGCTCACGCATTTGATAATTTTTTCTCTAATATACCACATGTGGTGACCCAGTCATTAAATTCATCCGCTACTATAGCATACGGCCTTTTGGAATGCAGTGTTGCTCAGGGTAATAATGAATTCAGATTTAGTTATGTTAACGCAGACAATATTGTCAAAATATTTAAAACACTGAATATTAAAAACACTGAAGATTTATGGGGGATTTCGACTAAGATATTAGCTACTATTGTTGGTGATATTGCTCCTTGTTTAGCTTATATCTTTAACAATTGCGTTGACGAGGGAGTTTTTCCCAATCTAATGAAGATGAGTAAAGTTATTCCTTTATTCAAATCTGGTAATGAAACTGACCCCGCTAATTATAGACCAATATCGATTCTGCCTGCGTTAAGTAAAATTTTTGAAAAACTAATTCTTAATCAACTGCTCTCTCACTTTAATCTCAACGGACTTTTACACCAGCACCAATTTGGATTTACGAGAGGTAGATCAACAACCGATGCAGGTACATTGCTTCTAAAGCACATTTATGATGCCTTTGAGAACTCACAAGACGTAGTCGGAGTTTTCTGCGATCTGTCGAAAGCGTTCGACTGCGTGTGTCATGCGACTTTAATCTCCAAATTAAAGTACTATGGTGTCGTAAACCAAGCTATTAACCTGATTCGATCTTATCTTTCTGAGAGACTCCTTAAAGTTGAAGTAGGAGGTGAAAAGTCCTCAGGGTCAGTTATTGATATGGGTGTGCCACAGGGCTCGATACTAGGCCCTTTTCTGTTTCTAGTGTACATAAACGACCTTCCTTCTTTTGTAAAAGACATGTGTGACATTGTTCTTTTTGCTGATGATACATCTTTACTTTTTAAAGTTGATAGGTCTAAAGATAATTATGATGATGTTAATGCCTCTTTATCCCAAGTCTCAAACTGGTTCACTGCTAATAACCTCTTACTTAATGCCAAAAAAACTAAATGTATTAAATTCACTTTGCCTAACGTGGTTCAGAGACCTACAAAAATTAAATTAAATGGGGAAGCACTTAATCTTGTTGATTCAACTGTTTTCTTAGGTCTTACAATTGACTTCAAAGTGCAGTGGGGTCCGCATATTGAAACACTTGCAGGTAGGCTTAGCTCCGCGGCTTATGCAGTGCGTACGATTAGGCAACTTACTGACGAAGGAACAGCTAAGTTAGTATATTTCAGTTACTTCCATAGTGTGATGTCGTATGGTATTTTTCTTTGGGGTAAAGCAGCAGATATTCAAACTATTTTCGTTTTACAAAAGCGAGCTGTCCGTGCCATTTACAAAATGAAACGTCGCGACTCTTTAAGAGAGCGATTTAAAGAAATAAATATTCTTACTGTTTTTTCGCAATATATTTATGTAAACTTATTGCACACTCACAAATATATAAACAACTTTAAGAGAAAAAATGATGTGCACAAAATTAACACTAGAAATAAAAATAAACTATGTGTGCCTAAATTTAGACTAGAAAAAGTAAACGGTTCTTTTATGGGAAATACTGTACGTTTTTACAATAAACTCCCAATCAACGTAACTAACCTACCGACTCGAAGGTTTAAAACGTACATAAAGAATATTCTTGTAGAGAAAGCGTATTATTCCATTGAGACTTTTATTAATGATAAAATTACGTGGCCTGATGTCGCTCTGCCCCTCGACGGTTGATGGTATACAATATCTTTACTACCTTGATAAGTAGGTACCTACCACTTAAGTCGGCCAAGTGTAGCGTGTGATGCCAGACAACATTTTGTTGAGGTGTTATCTTGTTAACTTTACAATTACTTTTACTTTTTTTGACATGCCTTACTTTGTTCGACTGGCTTCCCACTGAAGCTTGACTATTTAGATTATTTTAGATTGTTAAGGGATCGCTTTTAAAAAAAAGCTAGGCCCACACCACCAGGTTCTTGCCTGATTCTTTCCCTGGTGTAGGGAGTCGCGTTGGAACAGGCATTAGAATCACCTAGCATGTAAAACGATACTTAAGTGATCCTTGAGGTCCTACAAGAATAAATGATTTTTCTTTCTTTCTTTCTTTCTTTTTATTTTTATTCTGCCTGTCTATTATAGTATTTATAGTCACACATATAACTTGACCGGGCCGAACTTAGTAGGCCGACCGGTCGCGCATTGTGTGAACAGTCGTTAAGAAAGAGCTAAACAGACGTATCGACAGCATGTGGAACAGAGATAGTGATATTTCCGAGCACTGCGACGCTAATCGTAATTCTAGGTAAAGTAAGTTCACTCCAGTCATCGAATACTGAGAGATTTTTTGATTTGAATTCGTTTTTGAAGCCTGCTTTGCTTCTAACATAAATCTTAACTTTTATGTTTGTTTTTCCTGACAGCTGATTCTCACATTATGCTGAACGATCTATGTAAACAACACACTAACGTCACTTTGACGGTTCTAGAGCTGTGCACATTCTCAGAAGAAGCAAGCATTAGTCCGAACCAGCTCATCGAATTTTTTAACGTAACATTTTAAATAAACTGCTCATGATTGTATAAAATCGAGTCTTCAACTATGTTCATCGCGGCGCCCCGCTAAATAACTTTAACTCATTAATAATATTCAATTCATTTAGGTACCTGGTTGATGTAATGATTCATTTTATTAAATTCAAACGAATCGAAGAACTGAAGAAAACAACTCTGTGACTTTGACCGAAAGTCCGAAACCGGTACGGCACAACACTACAGTCCCAGATGTCAATGACATCGCATCGTGAGGCGTGTGGTGATTGTATTTGCATCGGGTTTTCGCGTTTACAATAAAATTACGACAACTTCTCGCCGCAAATTATTTGAAGCGACGGAGCCACGCCGCGAGCCCGTCTCCGCTCCGCCTTCCCTGTGTCTACCATACCAACACCGTCGCGTCATCACCATTAAAAATTGCAATCAAAAATTGTTATCTTATAATACAATTTAGGACTAAATCAGTGATAACTGTCTGATTACGCCTACAAAAGCGGTATTTTTAATCTGACCGCTTCATTAGAAACTCTTCCGCGAAACAATTAGGAAGTGAGAATGGTGATAGAAAAAATTTGCTGTCTCGGCGCGGGCTACGTCGGCGGGCCGACATGCAGTGTGATAGCCCTGAAATGCCCGGATATCATCGTGACAGTGTGCGACAAAAGCGAGGACAGGATAAAACAATGGAACTCTGATAAACTGCCGATCTACGAGCCCGGTTTGGACGATGTGGTGAAGCAATGCCGAGGAAAGAACCTGTTCTTCTCCACGGACATCACTAAAGGTATCCAAGAAGCTGATTTGATATTCATTTCCGTCAACACCCCCACGAAAATAGTAGGAAATGGCAAAGGGCGAGCTGCTGATTTGAAGTACGTGGAAAGTGCCGCTAGAATGATTGCAGACATTGCTACGAGCAACAAAATTGTGGTGGAAAAAAGCACAGTGCCTGTCAAAGCTGCTGAGATCATCATGAAGATCCTCCGAGCTAATACAAAACCTGGCGTTGAATACCAAATTCTATCCAACCCTGAGTTCTTAGCTGAGGGCACTGCGATAGTTGATCTAGTTGAAGCTGACAGAGTTTTGATTGGCGGAGAGGAAACCCAGGAAGGTCAGAGAGCGATTCAAGAGTTATGCTGGGTCTATGAGCATTGGATACCTGCGAAAAACATCCTTACTACCAACACATGGAGTTCGGAATTGTCTAAACTCGCTGCAAATGCTTTCCTCGCTCAGAGAATATCTAGTATCAACTCATTGTCAGCTGTCTGTGAGGCCACTGGAGCTGATGTGGCAGAAGTAGCACGAGCGGTGGGACGAGACACCCGCATCGGCCCTAAATTCCTTGAAGCATCAATTGGTTTCGGCGGCAGCTGCTTCCAAAAAGACATCCTCAACCTCATCTATTTATGTGAATGCCTTCACTTACCAGAAGTAGCAGCCTACTGGCAGCAAGTCCTCAGCTTAAACGAGTTCCAGAAGACGAGGTTCACTCGTAAAGTAATCGAGTCACTTTTCAATACAGTCACGGACAAGAATATAGCTGTACTTGGTTTCTCGTTTAAGAAGAACACTGGTGATACCAGAGAATCACCCGCCATCCATGTTTCAAAGACGTTGCTTGATGAAGGTGCAAAGCTACATATCTATGATCCTAAAGTAGAGCCAGAGCAGATCTTCTACGAGCTGACAGGCTCATACGTCAAATCCGAGCATGAGTCACTTAAGAAATGCGTTTTTATCCATAACACAGCTTACTCGGCTGTGTCCGGAGCTCATGCTATAGTTCTCTGCACGGAATGGGATGAATTTAAGGAGTTGAACTTTAAGAAAATCTATGAGGTTATGATGAAGCCGGCTTATCTGTTTGATGGGAGGAAGATCTTGGATCATGAAGCACTGCAGAGGATCGGCTTCCATGTCCAGACGATTGGGAAGAGGCTGGCTCGGACGGGCAGCATTCGGGCGCAGGGAAGCCAGACAATGCCTTAACATTTTGTAAGTACATAATAGTGGCAATTCTGAGTGTCGCAAAAGCTAAACTAAGCTAACTAAAATTGTTGCCGTCCCTTTCATAGCGATGGGAATAAAAAGGATGGCAATAATTTTAGTTAGCTTAGTTTAGCTTTTGCGACACTCCGAATCGCCCCCAATATAATGTTATCTATGTTTCGGCCCGCGTCACGTTATATCGCGCTCACTGTGCTAAGTATTTTAAAACATCAAAGTACCTGGGAAGTATATTCAGGTATATGTACTTCCTAGGTACATATATTTTATTAAGTTAAGCGTCATTTCTTCAACAATGGGATTATTGAATTTTGAATTTTATGATGTTCCCTAAAGCTACTAGTAGTGGCAATTCGAAGTATCGCTAAAGCTAAACTTAACTAACCAAAAATGTTGCCGTCCCTTTCATAGCGATTGGAATAAAAAGGATGGCATTCATTTTAGTTAGTTTAGCTTTTGCGACATCCCGAATTGCCACTAGTAGGATGTTATTTAAGGCAAATAGAATAGCTAGCTCGGTACCCGCTTTGCATTGCTTGCAGAACCTGCTTACAGGTGACATGACATGTGCCGTACATAGTAGGTAATATAGGTACCTAACTACATTTTATTATTCTGTGAAATTAGCAATTTTAAACGAGTATTTGTGTCTAATTTTTATTACCTTCACTGATAAAAATAGCTGAAAACGTGGAACGACATTTATCGATTCGTTTTTAGGTAGCATTTATTTGCTGAAAAATAAAATGCAGTATTTTTTCAGTGCCTTGTTGGTCGAGAGGGATAGAGCCTCGATTTTCCAAAGGTCGTGGATTCGAACCCGTGCATCAATTACATAGTTAGAAAAAAAATGATTACTATTATAAATCCTATAGAATGTGTTTTTAAGCCTTACAGTATTTAATGTTTAACATTAAAATATGTGCAGTTTATTGCCTGTTATAAGTCAACTAGGAATCCTTATACCTAAGTAGTTATAGTTTCACCATATTATGCGTCTGTGCGCGGCTTTGCAAAACTGTGATTTGGCATAGATTTACCATTATTGATCACGCAGACAAAGTGGTAAAAAAATATTAATAAAAAAGTTTTTAGGGTATACCTACCCCTCCCTACGTGAAATGGGGTTGTTTTTTTGTAGTCTATCCCGGAGTGTGGGGCGTCGTTGGATAGACAGGCATACACAGATACACACTTAACATAGCCAATGGTAGCGATTTAGGATAAGTTTTTAACAATTTGCACATTTGTTCGCATAGGCGTTAAGTAGGTAATGATTATTAAATAATTGCACAGTTGTCTTGACAAACGGTTCGTTCAAGGTTTTAAAATAATACAACAATAGTAAAATAAACGTACCTAGATGATGATTTTAGGGTTTCAAAAGTTCTTCTGCTAGATACCTGCGGCTACCAATTAGTAAAGTAATAGAGATAGTTAATCTCCATTGAAATCTGCTTGCACTCGAAATTCTGGTTAAATCTAGATGTTTCATAGCCAGATTTTTTATAATTAAACACTGCTTTATAACAATACTTACCTACTAGCTGCGTTCATCGTCTCCCGCTTAGTGATGGATGATATTCATAGTCAGCTTTTTGTGACCCACTGCTGGGCATAAGCCTCCTTCCATAACCGCCAATCAGCTCTACTTTGGGCCTTTTGCATCCAGGTCTTACCCTGTACGGCAACTATGTCGTCCATCCATCTAGCAGGTGGTCTGCCAAGAGGTCTACTGAATCCCCGGGGCCACGAATCCACGATATAATGGTGATAGTTAAAAGTTGTCTTTATCCCGAATAAATAATGCTATCAAATACAGATCTTTTCAAGTCCCTCTGGTAGTTCCATAGATTAGCGCGTACAAAAACACACACAGGTATTAGTGGCAATTCGGAGTGTCGCAAAAGCTAAATTAAACCACAGATAAAATAATAGTGGCAATTCTGAGTGTCGCAAAAGCTAAACTAAGCTAACTAAAATTGTTGCCGTCCTTTTTATTTCCATCGCTATGAAAGGGACGGCAACAATTTTAGTTAGCTTAGTTTAGCTTTTGCGACACTCAGAATTGCCACTAATACTAGATTACACTAACTAAAATATTATGTCATCCTTTTTATTCCCATCGCTATGAAAGGGACGGCAACATTTTTGGTTAGTTAAGTTTAGCTTTTGCGATTTATTATCTAGTAATACTCTAAATTGCCACTACTATAAGTATAGACACAGATAAAAGAATACTAAGTACAGATGCCGCACGTAGAACAAAAAATCTACCCTTCATTTCGGGCGATTTTCTTCGGGCCAGCCCTGCTACTCTGCAAAACGAAAAACGAAGTTTCGTGACAATTTTCGGGGTCAGCTTATGTTGGTGGATACTGAATTCGTAATAGTTCACCAACATAATTAGAACCCAAAAATTGTCACGAAACTTCGTTTTTCGTTTCGCAGAGTAGCAGGGCAGATAACCTTACATTCCGTCAGCGCGAGATGGCGTTCCCGTCTTGCCCTCAATCGAGATTTCTTAACTCCATCTAGTAGTGAGTGGCTTGAAGCCGCATCCACTCACTACCAGATGGCGCTAGCAGTTTTAGTGTCATAATTTTAAACTTTATCTTCATCGAAATAATACATAGTATCGCTTGAGAAACTAGAAAATGTTGCTCTTTGCACAAGAAAACATTTGAAGTGCAATCATTAAAATTATAGCTATCTATTTCATTTGCGTGCTGTTTCTTATCTTTTGTTTTACTTTTCAGTAAAACTTGTCAATGTGTGTTTTACACTGTTTTACATTGCTTGGAAGTTGGAACATAATATTTATACCTAACGCAAATTACTATGAACGTATTCTTTTAGTGTGTATGAACGAACGTAATTAGGTATCTGTGTTTAATTTAGGAATATCATTGTTTGACCAGTGATCGGAATAGGTAGGTAGATAGAGTAGGTTATTTACCTACCTACTTACTTACAGAAACTAAACTAAGTACTACATATTTACATAACTGTACAAAATACAATTAAAACCAGTTGAGCCACCTAAGGATCGTTACAAACGATCTATAGGTAGCTCAACTGATCCAAACCACTGCCAGACGGAAGCGTGCCCAAGACACTGGCAGCATTGCCGCGCTGGATGGCGATGCTGATCTTTTGAGCCAAATAAGTGCCAGCCCTCGGATCACGCGTCGACATCAACATCATCAACATCAACCTACTTACTTATATAAAAAACCAGTGTGGAAGTTGATTACTTATATACTTACTTAATCAGTAGAGTACCTACCTACCTCTTCTACAGCCCCGGGATGTTGATAATGATAATTATTAAATCCCGAGATTTTAAAATCATGTGAAATTCGCTTTATTTAAGTAGGTACCTAAGTGAAAAAATGAGTAACTGGTTGGCATGGTATGGCCATGTTACGAGAAGAGAAGAATGGCATGTAAATAGAAGAGCTTAGTGCTTGATATAAGTAGGTATTATACTTACCTACATGCATGTGGATGGATATAATTATGGGTAGAGCGAGAAATAAAGTGCAATTTAAATAAAAGCTTTTGAAAATAAACCTACCTACCCTTTCAAACATAAAAATATTTTTTCAAATCGGTCAAGGCGTCCTTGAGTAATCGGGGAACATAATAAATAAAGCGACTTGAGAAACTCCTCTTTTTTTGAAGTCGGTTAATAATTTGAAAAGTTAGATTTACCTATTCATAATCGCACATTTCGCGCGCGCCCCCGAGCGGACCTCCCCCTCCCGCCCGCCGCGCGCCGTTGTCACCACCCCGCTTGCATTCTTGTTTAAAATGTTTACGAAAAAAAATAAAAATATACGGGGTGTAAAAAGACTACTACCGAAAACTGATGGGTTGCAATCAGACCATAGTACTGAACATAATTAGAGAAAAAAAAATTTTTTTTTTTTTTTTTACCTTAAATATTTACTTAGGTACCTACTTAACTTTTTATATACCTACCATTTGTACCTATATTATTTTATTCCAATAAATTATGAGGCAGTAATAGGTAAGTAGGTACCAACGTCTCAATTTGTGTATCTTTTGTCAACTGGAACTCAATTTTTATGTTCAAATAGAAAAAAAAAGAAAAAAAGAGTGCAAAAAGATCACATGGAGTGAACTGACTTGAGCTTGCGATTACCAATTTCATATCAAGGGCTGTGACTACTAGGCCAATTTGATCGTACTTCATACGACGAAAATATCAACCAGCCTGTCAACTCGCTAAAAACGAGTCGGTGCATGGCATGCACGAGCGTCGCTCGAGTTATGGCGTTAAGGCGCATTCATGTAAGTACCTACCTAGTTTAAGTACCTATAATATTCCAAGTTTCAGCTAAGTAAGTAAATCCGTTGAGTAATTTTCGCGTGAAACAGTAGTAAGTAGGTACCTACCTACCTACTTAAGTAAACATCCACCCACACATCCATAGGTACTTCTCTATCCATCTAATTTTATCCATCCATTTTTACAAACTTTCGCATTTATGATATTAGTTTATAGGAAGGATTATAAAATACCTACCTACCTACGGTAGACGTAGGTAGGTAACAAAAATAATCAGTTGGCTAATTAATATTTCACACCTGAATATTGGTAGGTAGGTAGGTAACTATTTACCTAAAATCATACCTAGGTACCTACAATACCGAATCCCCAGTAGGTACCTATAATATGTGGTAAACGTAAGTAAATTCAAAAGATAATCAAAAAAGTCTATGCGTCCAATTTACATAAACAACGCATCGCGCGATCAGTCGCACAAAAGCGCACGCAACCTCCTTTGAGAATTTTGAGATGCATGCACCGACAATCTATCTATGTTATGATGCACGTGAGCTCTCCATAGTAACATACTACATACCTACCAATTTTAGATAACAAGATATTTTTAGCTCTAATTCCGTATAAATTAACTACTATAAAGAACCTACTGTGGGTGGTTTAGATCAAATCGAATTTGGTGGCTACCTAGTAAACACAGATAATAATATTATCTGTTAACTATAAACGCGCGCCCCGGCTTTAGTGTAGCTAACTGGCGTCATCTAGAGGCGAGTAGCAAAACTTAACATCACTCTACGTTAGTTTCAACTACTTGATTGCTGAATCGGGTGAATCGGGCCATTTTGTTACGTAGTTCCAATATTTGCCGCTAGTGTACCATATTTTCATTTTATTTTGTAGAAAAAGATCTAGGACATGATTATTGAATTTCTATGTACTAAAGAAATATAAAGAAATATGATTCTGGCAAAATTTAGGCATTTCCATAAATTTCCAGAGACTTTATTTCGAAATAGCAACACGTAACGCCATCTATTCATTTGTTTTTGGAACTACAACCATCTTATAAGGGGATGGGATACCATGGTATAGATAAGTAAACTCTGGCTCTCGTTGTAAACGTATTTGTTCAGATGCAAAAGCTAAATATAAATTACCTTGGGATAATATACGGCTAGTTAAATTGGCAAACAGGTGCGTAGAGATAAAAACAAATAAAATTAATAAATGCTTGTATTGCTCTTGTTACAAAGCTCGTTACGTGTTCCGTATAAGCAAAGCTCTCCGCCTGGGGGTTTAACGCCTGTTTAGGCTCAACTCACACCAAAAGAGCATCGAAGAGCAGCGAAGCGGAGCGCAGTTTCAGTTTCATACGAATTTCAACTTTATTTTCATTAATGTCATACTTATTATCGCATGAGAAACTCGAACGAGTCGCGAGGATGCCCGCGGCTTCGCTGGAATTCCGGCGAATTCCAATACGCGCGCCTTCTCTGCAAAGTAGTGAAAATAAAGTTGAAATTCGTATGACACTGAAACAGCGCTCCGCTTCGCTGCTCTTCGATGCTCTTTTGGTGTGAGTTGAGCCTTACCGTAGTATTGGATACTGTCTTCGATACCGAGTCAAGTATCACAGATGTATGAAAATGCAGTGCAGCGCCTCTCCCGGTAACATGAACTAAATATTTCATTCATACAGAGTTTTTAGGCGGCCTAAAAACTCCGTCACCAGAGTTGGCCACTTGCTCATTCCAACGAACGAAGGCCACCTAAAGGCCTCCGTCATGGCTTAACGACTTTTTAAAGCTGGGACCGACAATTTAACTCTCCGAAGCACGGAAGCGCCACTTAATGCCACTTGCGGTCACCCATCCAAGTTGTGACCGCTCAGAACGTTGCTTAACTACAACGATCTATCAAGAAAGTCTTAGCAAGCTATGACACGAGCGCTTCATTACCTACATTAATACCTATAGGAAGATTACTTGTTGAATTGTAACGGAAGAACGAAACTGAAATGTGATAAAAATAAACTACTTCGATTGTATGCATCTACGCAAATTAAGAGGCCGTAGGTAGCAAATATGTGGTTTGAATCGTATTAGATCTCAAAATCCGTGAAAGATACCACCTTATAATGTTTGGAGAAATTAAACTTTGAACTTTTATCTTGCGTTGTGGTTTTTTAGAAACACGATTGGTAAAAGTTTTCTCGATCATATATTTTTTTGAAAAATACATGTTTTTCACACAGTTTGCTATTTATCTCAGGAACAGAACGCTATTTTTGTTGGTTTTATGTTTTGACAAATAGCCTAGAAGTATTCATTTAGTTCTGGTTTTTTAATTTTTCGATTGCTTGTTTAATTAACTTGTAATTAAATAAAAACAGTTTTTTCGCTATAAATTATGTTGCGTGTCTATCGTTCTGCGCTTCTCACTCACGAGTAAAAACATTATTCGCTCTCCCGCTCATTCCTCGGCGTTATGGCACACACTTAAGACCAGTTTTAAATGTATAACCGGTTTAAAAAAGTGTTGGAAGTCAATGCACTCGTCTAATATTGTCAAATAATTACTATTTTCGCTATTGTAATTTGTAGCTAAGGTATCTCCTACCTAATGTTTTTTACGTTGTAGTACAGTTCTACGACATCCAAAGTTTGTGTGTGTGTGTATACTTCGATCACACAAACTTTTACCTTTATAATATTAGTGTGACACTCACGGAGTGAACGAGGTAGGTAGTTCACGTATGGAATGATAACTTCAGCAAAATGTGGGCATTACCACAGATAATGTAGCATTACCAAAAATTAAAAAAAGACAACATAAAGACATCTTCAAAGGATCTAAAAACAATTACAAAAAAAGATCCGAAGGAATCGACCGCATCTTGCCAATACCAAAAATCAAAATCAAAATTATATTTATTCAGTACGTTCGTTTATAGACCACTTTGACATGTCACGTTCTTAAAACTAGGTGATTCTACTGCCTGTTCCAACGCGACTCCACCAGGGAAAGAATCAGGCAAGAACCTGGTGGTGCGCCTAGCTTTTTTTTCAGCGGTTAAGTAAATATAAACTGAGTCGGAGCACCAATACAGTGGTGATCATATTTCGTTTCTGTAGGTATGTATAAGCACGATACATCCTTGATTGGTATGTATACCTACATAAAGTAATTTATTCAAAGTTCATCGTGACTGCAGCGATGAATCACTGACGAAAACCAGATGTTAATGATTACCTCAACTTCCAAGAACATTCTGTATTATAATAACTGTTCAGGTTTGGGTTTTTTCGAAGTGTTTAGTTATCCGTATATCTTTCGTTAGGGGTCGCCTTGCAATTGCAAATAATTGCAATGTCTGGACTTCCGATCAAAAATAGGTAATAGCATCCACACGCCGTGAACGCGACACGGGAGTGTGGATTGCATTCGCATAATACTTCACGGCTTCGTGCGTTATCGCGCCTCGTTCTTGTTTCAAACAGACTTTAAAAAAGAAGATTCTACGTTCGATACGAATCTAGGTATACCTCCGCTCATGCTTGAGCTAACGCAAAAAGTTATCAAAAATGCTCATCGTAACGAGCAACAATTAATTATTTACAAATACATTGTAATATTTTGTATGACTAATTTTTTATTACTTTACTACGAGTTATAAAGGTCAGGTCTATTAGCACATAGGTTCTAAGGTCACATACACATCCACTATTGATTATCTGTGGACCAAGGTTCATCACGCATCAATTGGAGGCCTCGACCAGCGATCTAACGATTTATTTATAAACACAACGGTATCAGATTTTTTTAGAATCGAGAATTCAATATGAATAAGTTTATTCATATTTAATTGTGCGTGCAAGTAATTCTAGAATTTTAACCAATTTCTAAAAAAGAAGAAGGTTCTATGTTCCGCTTTATGTTTTGTTTTAATATTTTCATTTTTATGTAGGTATGTTCACCGATTAGACACCGACGACCTCTGTGGCTCAGTGGGTGAAAGCCCGCATAAGGCGCAGAGGTTGCGGGTTCGATCCCCGCCGCGGGACATGTGTTTGTATGATCTGCAAATATTTGTCTCGAGTCTCGAATATTTTGTAAATAAATTTACAAAAAATATATGTACATAGTATAATCAGTCATTTGGATAACACAAGCATTAAATTGCTTAGCTTGGTACTAAATAGATGACGCTGTGTGGAATGTCCAAGGATATTTTTTTTTTTGTTAGCCTTTCGTGTACAAAAGTATTGGTCCGTATCTGCGCGAAATCTATCAGATAGTATTAAAGATTAAAAAATAACACGTTTCAGACATGTTAATTGTACTATTTGTATCATAACGTCTATGATTAATTGATTAGGTATAATTATCTACGAAATCGATTTAAGTAGTACTAGCTAATACTGTGTTAAGATTTAGATAAGTTTAAAGTTTCCATTACATTGGTGCGTATTCCAATATTTATTTTTATTCTTGGGGTTCCGTACCCAAAGTGTAAAAACGGGACCATTACTAAGACTCCGCTGTCTGTCTGTTACCAGAGGGCCTAGCCAACCGGCATTCGCTATGAAGCGATTCGATTTCTATCATCGCTACACCTTTGATTTGACATTTCTGATCGCTCGAGTTTTCGTCATCGAATGTCAATTCCTATACATTTTTTTTAGTTTCTAATCGAAAGCGATTGTCGAAATGTAACATGGCTAGGGCCTCTGGTATCTCATGAACTGTGATAGCTAGACAGTTGAAATTTTCACAATTATGATGTATTTCTCTTGCCGATATAACAATAAATACTTACTTAAAATAAAGTAAATATTTAAATGCCTTAATGATTATTTTCTTTTTTAACGTGATTTTTTTGCCGTTTTTTGCTCTTTAATAATAACGACAGCATTCCCAAGTAACACAGGGAGCATTATAACAAACTAATAGCAAGCTTATGTAGAACTTAAGGTCCGTAAAAACTCTTATAAAAGTTCACCAAATATCTTGACGCTTTATATTGGCATTTTATCACCATTATGATGCTTTACACTGTATAACGGTGGGATGATAGCATATCAAAATGCTGTTCTAAAGCCTTTAGTTTTAGTGCAGCAAATCAAAATGCAGCTGTACAGCTTTTAGCTGTTTTTAGAGCATTTGGATCTACAATAGCATTATTAAGTAGTAAATAAATGCTTAAAGCTATTTATTAGCACATACGTGAATCATTAAAATGCCACATAAATTAGCTATTCTGCTTTCAGCTCTTTTTAGTGCCTTAGGAATTACAATAGCATTTTAAAGTAGTAAGATAATGCTTAATGCTGATTATAAGCATCAATTTGTGCCATTATAATGCTTTGAGCTGTTTTTAATGCCGATAGTTGTGTAATAGCACTTTTAAGTAATAGTATAGACGAATAGCATAAACGTGAACCAATGTAATGCTTAAATTGCCTCTGGCTTTATAAATAGTCACGTGTGAGTATTTGTTCTGCTTGCAGCATTAATAATGATTTTTAAAGGCTTAACGGGGTGCTTTAAATCGACACCATTTTGTAAATATTTATAACCTAACAATATTATCATTTGGACCTATTTATAAAATCAATAGACCTTTATAAATAATAATATAACTTAATATAATGCTACCCAACCCATACTTATAAGTTAGTTAGGCAAAATTCGGCTTATACTAAGAATACACAATTGGTGTGGTTATTTTACACATATCTTTTTATACAATTCTTAACTAAAACCACAATATATCGAAGGCGCGTGAAAATTTGTGAATAAAACTAATATAGACATTTACAGTAAACTACATTGCGTTGTAATATTTGATGGCAAGAATAAAAATAGTTACTTTATAAATTGTGTTTGATGCAACCTACGATGTCACTCAATCGATCAGTTTTCACCATCTTCTTCCATTTATATTGTGAAACAAATTAGTTAATTTACAGTGTTCATAACGTATTATAACTTGTACCGTGGTATTAGAAATGTTTTTGCAATGGTGTTAAATTCATTTAAGTTCTAACTGTGAACATTAAGAAAGCTGCAATAATCCTTTTACTCCTATGGAATGCTACTGTAATGCTTTTGTAATACTATTAACAACTTCATCGACCATAATAATGCTTCTGTAATGCTATTGGCAGTTTCATTGACCACAAGAATGCTAATAAAATGCCACTATAATGCTATTATGTATGTATTTGATGTGTTACTTGGGTTGTAAACGCTTGAAATCAAATAATGGTACGGAACCCTTTGTGCGCGAGTCCTACTCGCACTTGGCTGATTTTTATTTATTTATACTACTAATGTTAATATTAACTTAACGTTTCATGTTTAAACTGTCTACTAAAATTTTATTTATGGTACTCGGTTTTAGTGTATTAAAACAAATCGTGACCATGGTCACGTGTCATTCATTGCAAAGTCACTAGTTGAGTTGAAATGATTTTTTTATTGTTATGTTAACTTTTACTTAACGTTTCATTCAAAAAAAACAACTATTAAACTATCTATTAAAATTTTAATATGAGCACGATTTGTTCGGTTTTAATGGTCACGATTGTTTCTTTATTTAAATTTTAATTGTGACCATATTAAATTGTAATAGATAGGTAGTTTAAACGTGAAACGTTACGTTAAAATTAACATTTAATAGTCATAACAATAATAAAAAATCATTTCAACTCAACTTTACTTTTCATTTTAATTGAAACCAAACTTGCGTTAAGTATACGTATTTGGAATCATTCGATTATTTTATTTTATTTATTTATCAAACAAAATCCACAGCTCTCAGTATTCACAAAACAAACTTATTTATATTTCATACAGCCAATGAAATAATATTAAAGCCCGTCACACACGTAGCTATAATATATAGTAATATAAATTATAGCAAGGCATATTACGATATATTTTCTATACGAATATTCAAGTGACCGCACACGCAGTTATAATATATATTATAGCTGCGTGTGTATTTATATTATAGCAAGGCATATTAATATATATTATAGCTAGGTGTGTGACGGGCTTAATACGAGACAATTATACCTACATCCACACTTTACCCCCCATATCTTGTAAACGACTTGACCGATTTTGATTAAACATGTTTAAGAAGTAAGAACCACAGCTGGAAACCCTGCTTTTAAATAAAGAAAACTGCATTCAAATCGGTCCTCTCACAGACAAAGCGGTCAAAACTTGTAAGCCCCTCTTTTTGGATCGGGGGTTGATAAAATGATTTCAATCGATATGTCCAGAGTCAATTACGCGCGATGACTTAGAAGAAGAAGAAACTATTTATTGTACACAAAAGAAAACAAATAAAGGGCATAATTTACAATAAAAAGCACAATGGTAGAATCAAACGGTTTTTCGTTTATTTTTGTTATTCACTCTTAAATTTTTACTCTAAATTAAACGTCTGAACGCAAAATGAAACAAGCGTGCCAAAGAAAAATCAAGCATTCATTCGAGTGAGCTTTCACTTGAGTAAACCATCTGATTTCAGCTTTAGATAAGTCTTGTTATTTTGTGTAGTGAACGATTAACCATCGGTAGTTTTTTAAACAAAGCAAGTTGCGAAATTACTTTGTGAAACGTATTATTTTATCTGTGGTGAAACATAATTAATAAAAACTAAAAACGAATACGATTATTTTATGGCACAACTCTGATTAGATATGGATTATAATGATGCTATCATTTAATGGGATTATTTGATAAAATCTGTACGGAACAAAACAATTAAAGGTTATTATTGTAAAAATATTGCTCAAAATGAGATACTAGCTGCGCCCCGCGGACTAACCCGCGGTGATTAGTTCCCGTGGGAATACCGAGCTCAAAAGTAGCTATATATATAAGCTATTTATACCAAATTTAATACAGTCGTGATAATATATTTTTTTTTTACTTGTTTGTTTTTTTTTACCTGGCACTGCTAAACCTTTGAAAGACCCTTCGCCGTTTAGAGTTCGTATACAATTAATTTTATTCAAATAGTGACAAATTTTATCTCTACAGCATTTCCTTTGCTCTATGTACCTACATAATTTGTGTAACTTGTCTTGGATTGTATCCAAGTTGTATCAAAGCAAAAATAAGAGTACCTAAATCGCGTAAAACAACTGCCAAATATGACAGTAATTAAGCATATTATTACTAATTTACATAATCAGCGTTAAATTTACAGTTATTTTCGCGTTTTACTGTGATTTTTGCTTTGATACAACTTGGATAAGTACAATTCGAGACAAGTGTAGGTACACAATCAGCCTCCTGATCGCGTATACTATGGTATAGTAGGTACTCGTGACTGTAATATCACCTGAAACGTCAGTTGTGGTATAATAATGTCCCAAACAATTTTTAATTATATTTAGGTACCTACATTATTTGAATATGTAAAAAATATATATTAATAATGTTCTTTTTGTTTCAGATACAAGAAAATGCAAGCCGAAAGGAGTTTTTTAAGCATAGGTAGATTTTTTACGTAAATAAGGCACAAATTAGGAATTTTAGTGTGTATGTAGTTTTATAATGAAACCCATTGGTAAATAAACCCATTGAAACCCAAAACCAACAGAAAAAACATAGTAGAAGTTGTATGAGCTCATATGAATATCAGTGTCAAAATGCATAAATTACTAGCTGACGCAACGAACAATTTACCGCCACGGTTTTATTCGTAATGTTTATTTGTAATTTCTTCACACCGTTTAAACTACTTTAAACCTTCCCTGAACTTCCACAACATCTTTAAAGATCAAATTAAGCCGAATTGGTCCAGACGTTCTCGAGTTTTAGCGAGACAAACGAACAATCGGTCCAGCCATTCTCGAGAATTTTATAAATAAGAAAAAAGATTCGAAGAAATAAACAAGGTTCGAAGCGGATAACAATCTTAACGAATATAATTTTAAACATTCTTATATTATAACTTCTATGAAATATGCATTTTAAATTGGCTTTTTGCTATGCTACTTCTACTTTTTCTAAAAATGTTTCTTAAGAGCGGTCAACCCGGCTTACTTTTCATACAAACGCTCGTACGTGATTATGCCGTTGTAACAGATCTTTCTTTTAAACTTTTGGACTAATAGGTATCTTGTGCACTATATCTAGGTTTCTATCGAAACTAAAAATCAAAATTTTGAGAAACAAATTCAGTATAAGCTTCCAAAAACCTGCTTTTAGCATAAATTTTACCTGAACTTTGGCCGTTCATAATGTACTCATAAATTGTAAAAGTAAAGAAAATATTGTCATAGAAACCTTGCAAATCTTATGGAGATTCTAAATGACTAATATTTATTTTACAAACTTGTAAGGCTTACTGAAAAACACGTATTTCCTGGAACACTTTTTATGAAATTTCCGCACACTATTTTTCGAGTGAGCGAGTGAGCGGCGAAAGTACCTACTGAATGCCGAGCGCTGAGGCGCTATCTCTCTTTTTTCGCTTTGCTTCTTTTTCTAGCATTGCGCTGGATGAAACAACAAGCTTTTCAGCTATGCCCGCGTCGATGATAGACGCACCGGGAAGGGCCACCTTAACCGTCATTTTTTTACCAAGATTATCTCAACAATGTCACAACCCAAGTAGTCGTTAAGTATGGTTATTTTATTCACCTAATATATAGTAGAAAATCCTGCAGACTAGGCGTAACTTTAGACTCTAAAGTATTGGAGCGGTTGAGGCAGCTTAATCGTTCGTTCGTATAAGCCTATGAGCAAGTGACCAACTCTGGTGACGGAGTTTTCAGGCCGCCTAAAGGCTCTGTCATGGCTTAACGACTTTAAAAGCCGGGACCGACAATTTAACATACCCTCCGAAGCACGGAAGCGCTCAGATGAAAATGCTACTTGCGGTCACCCATCCAAGTAGCTTAATTAGTTTTGTGGAGTCTTAGGTAAAAAAAAATTATGTTGTCCGTAGTGGTGCACTCGCAATGTTATTGATTAAATTTTCTTGTGTGTTTCACAATTTGCAAGACGATGTATTAATTGTTAAGTATATGATTCGCGACCTATTTTTGTTGCATAGCTTTCATTTCTCATCAGAGACTAGTAAAGTAGGTATAGTATATAGTATAGGCTTTTTGACGGGAATTCAAGATGACATGTTGTCTTTTTTGTTTTATTTTCTGAAATTTGTGTTTTGGCGAATGTTAATATGTAATCTCAGATTTTCTCTATTCTGAGTATGTAATAATGGTAGATTATTAACTGTTAAGTGTTCGTGAACGTACATAAGTGTAGGCAAATGAAACAAAACTGTATATCATTGCATTTCGAGTTCTCTCAAAAAGTCCATGTAAAAAGCTGCAGTAAAGAACCCACATCTTTACTGACGCTGACTATGACTTTGACTCGACCTTGACTAAACCGACGCCGACGAAACGAAAATATATACACATGGTAGTGGCTAAATGCGTGGCAAAAGCCAGCGAAGCCAAAATAAAGAAGAAGAAGAAGAAAGTAGGTATAGACAGTTAATAGTGGCAATTCTGGATGTCGCCAAAACTAAACTAAACTAATTTGACAGCATTAAAAATGTCGAAATAAAAAGGATGGCATCATAAATATATTGTTGTCAAATTTGTTTAATTTTTGCGACCTCTGAATAGACCTAGGAATACTTATTAATGATCCTAGGAATAGACAGACACCAATGGCTGACACACAACATAATTTTGTTGTCATCTTTTCCGCTGTTTTCTCGTGGTCCCAGGATTTTGTCCCATTAATGGGACCACAAGGGAGAACTGTTTCTCGTAGTCCCATTATTGTGTAATTACATCCTGTAGGTACCTATATCCACTTGATATATAGAACAAATCATATAAAAATTCGAGTAGGTAGTACTCGTATAGCCAGCCTACTATTAGTGGCAATTCGGAGTGTCGCAAAAGCTAAACTAAACTAACTAAAATTAATGTCATCCTTTTTATTTCCATCGCTATGAAAGGACGGCGAGATTTTTAGTTAGTTAAGTTTAGCTTTTGCGACACTCCGAATTGCCACTACTAACTATAACTACCTACTTGAATTTTTATATGGTTTGAGCTCTGGTAAAACAGCGTTATCTAAAATTTTTCAAGTTTTTGGTAACATGTGAAACGGCTTCAGTTTATTTTGTATTTTAAGTTTGTAAGTTATCACTTGACCGGTTTTTAGCACTTTTGTTGGTAATCGAGACAACGCGGGAGGATAATTAAGTAGGTACCTAGTTATTTAAAACCTTACGTAATCAATATTATTTAACAGATTAAAAAAATATCAAACATTCCGATTTTATTTAAGTAAATAAAACTCAATATTTAATCTTTCGTCAATGTTAAATGATTGTGTGTATGATTCTTTTTGGAGCTTCGCTTGTATCAATGTGGTTTTGAATCCCTTCTAAATCGAACGTTTTGATAATATATGAGTTCTCATTTTCAATGAAATTAAAATAACTAAAGAATGAAGAAAATATTGAAATACGATTTGCTAAAAACTGGTCGACGATTCTGTTATTCTAAGCTACAAAATAATTGTAATTTTATTTTTATTACGCATTTATTTTAACAGAAAATTGTATTATTTTTCGAATTGCTATTTAGATTTAAATTACAAAGTATTATAATCATTTTAATTGCGAATACATATTGGTTTTTATGGAATTTTTACAGTTTTCATGCGCAATAAAATTGTTTTATTTGCTTTTAATATAAGACCATTGAAGTAGGTATTGATTAGAAAAACACAAAAGTGATAAATTATTTTCCTATTGAATGTATTCCCTCAGTAGTGGCAATTCGGAGTGTCGCAAAAGCTAAACTTAACTAACTAAAAATGTTGCCGTCCCTTTCATAGCGATGGAAATAAAAAGGATGGCATTAAAAGGATGGCATTAATTTTAGTTAGTTTAGTTTAGCTTTTCCGACACTCCGAATTGCCACTAGTGTCTATTTTGAAATCGGAATTAAACTTATTTTACACAAATATTTTGTTAGTTTACATTTTCTCTTAGGTCTAAGTTCACGTCACGTAAAAAGATCTCTGAGGAGAAAAACTGTGCAGTACCTAATCGATTTTCAGGAATGGATAAGAAAAAAAAATTTACCAACATGTCACACTGCGACAAAATCTGGTGTGACTATTTGGGAAGCCACCTTTTTTTCAGTATTATGCCTAATTTATAATATGCTTCAGCAAGTTACCACTCCTGTAATGATTGGGTGGGTGTCCAGCGCTTTTGCCCATACTCGCTCATTTGAATGTCACAAATAAAATTCACAAAATTGAATATAATATTTTCAAACGTTTGATAAAAACGTTTGAAACTATTATATTCAATGTTTATATTCAATACACACGCAATCCAATTTTAGACTTGAAAATATGCTGTGGTTTGTTCAGTAATAAAAACATTTCTAATTTGGACATACCTCTGGCTACCCCCTTAGACATCTTCAAAAAAGATCTAAAAAAAATTGCCTAATGATCTGAAAGAAATGTCTGCCGCTCCCGGGATACATACAGTCGTGATCATATTTCATTTTTTTTTCTAACTATGAAAATACTTTTTAAAGTCATATAGGAAATGCAACCTTTTTGTATTGTGTGCGCAATCTAATAAAAATAAAACTTTACCTACTAAACCGAACAGAACAAGCTGTTCAAAAAAAAAACCAAGTAATAATTACAAAATGCTATTTCTTTATTAAAAATTACATAATATAAACATTGCATAGCTCCAATAATTATCAAAAAATAACTAGGTACATAACATTTACATACAGACATACATTACTGTGGATCGGGGCCTATACAAACAGACCAAATTTATGATATTTTATGAAATATGCGTCTTAGGGAAGGTTCATATCTGACGGAACATGCGTCGCGTATTATACGCCAGAACAGACAAATGTATAGAAAAACACTTGACCGTTCACACTCAACCAATGATACGTTAGTACGCTAGATGATACGCTCGGCGTATTTTACGTCAGATATGAACCTTCCCTTACGTGACGCGGGCACCACACATTTGAGTGTTGAAACGTGTTTCCAACACTCCAATGTGAACATAGCCTTAGTTTTTGGAATTTAATGCGGGCACCACATTGGCTCTTGAATCCAACATTGGCTACGAATAGAATGGCCAATGGCAATGCTCCGTTTGTGCTCAATAAGAAAGAAAGAGAAAGAAAGAAAACATGTTTATTCAGCACAGCACAAAAACCGTCCAAGATCGATCCCCACATTGGATTGTTGGCCCCAACATGTTCCAACACTCCAATGTGTGGTGCCCGCATTAGACTGATCTCAAAACAGTTGTAAAATCCCCTTCGGCCGCCATCACAATTTTTTCTTTGATGGCAACAAGAATGTTGTTTCTTAATACACAGCCAGTTGCCAACTAAGAAATCATTCTGTGACTTTACCATGACTTGTCAAACTACACGCGCGCTAGATTTATTGTTATGCACTATTTTAGTACTTCATCTATCCGCTAGAGGCATTCTGAAAAGTTTTTATTATATCCTTATCCTTGGGGACATTCCACACAGCGTCATCTAGTCCCAGGCTAAGCAACTAGAAAAACATCCAGACCCGGAAAAAATATCTGCAGAACATACAAACATTTGTCTCTCGGCGGGATTCGAACCCGCACCCTCCGCGTCTTAGGCGAGCCTTCGCCCACTGCGCCACAGAGGTATCAAGGTATCATGTTAGGTTTTTATACATTATTTGTCATATAAAAACACGCTAGCTAGCGCGTATAGATTGTCATTGTAAACACACAGGCCCCGAGAGCTTAACTCGAAAAGTAGAACTTCCAAATGTGGAGATTAATAAATGCTTCAACGAATATTTTGACAATACAATAAGTTACAGTAACTACACAATATACAGTAATGCACTCCTAGGCTGCCTGTCCATTGGCTCGGAGCGGAGAAACGGATAAATATTAACCAATAGGATTGCGTAAAATCTCTGAGCGAAGATTTAATGCAATCCTATTGGTTAATATTTATCCGTTTCTCCGCTCCGCTAGCTCGCTCCTCATAAAAGGACAGGCAGCCTCACTCACAACACCATTGAGGATTTATAAATAAGAGTGTGCAGTTCTGCAAAATACATCTCTTCAGCGAAATTAGGCGACAAGCTTTGATATGTCCACAAAACGACTAATAAACATACTTTTAAATTATAACTGCTCTACATTTTTGGCCTTACAAAATATCTGGTTTTAAATATCCCTAGTTTCACCCATCTGTTCAGCCATTCACAACATCGAGAACAGATAATTCTTGACTATACAATGTCTTAAACATACTTTCAATTTCCGATGAATAAATAACGTTTAAGTTACCCTTATAATACATCCGCAAGACGCCTCTACGTATACAATGTTTCTTAACCCTACAGGGTATAGGTCGCGCCACGTAAAAAGAGCGCTGGCTGTCAAACTGCTCCGTGGTCGATGATTGGTGGAGAGGTGTTGCGGCGCACTTCATACCTTATTGAGTGCTATTGGTTCGTCAGCGAGTGAACACAGGCGCAAACATACCCCCGCTACTTCCCCGACCAAGCTCTTGTTACGTGGCGCGAACTATAAACGCGTGTCATTCAAATATACATTCTATTGCTACCAATATAAGTCAACTTCTTTCTTTTTTTAAGTTAAGAGCTGGAGTTTGTTCGCTATTTTCGAAAATGTAGCTTGTGGATTACAAAAATAAAAAAATCACGCATTTACCCCATTCGCTAGAAGGAACCCCATCCTTAAAGTACGTCACACGTAAACGGGGGAGGGGGGGTTACGAAGTGTGTCAAGGGTGATGGGGGTCTAAGTTTTGTGACGTCACATTTTTAAATCTAATAATACTTAATTTGATAGCACTAAAAATGTTGCCGTCCCTTTCATAACGATCGAAATAAAAAGGATGGCATCAATTTTAGTGCTGTCAAATTGGTTTAGTTAAGTTCTGGTGGCATCCAGAATTGCCACTAAGGTAAATGTCTAGGTATTAATTATCATTTACTAAAAAAATTTTTAGATGTAAAATTGCAAAAAATGACACGTCACACAAGAGAGGGGGGAGTCTCACAAGTGTGACAAGGAGGGGTCAAAAACTTGCTTAATTCGTTCGTTCGTATGAGCAAGTGGCCAACTCTGGTGACGGAGTTTTTAGGCCGCCTACAGGCCTCCGTCATGGCTTAACGACTTTAAAAGCCGGGACCGACAATTTAACGTGCCCTCCGAAGCACGGAAGCGTTCAGCTGATAATGTCACTTGCGGTCACCCATCCAAGTAATTCGTGTGACGTACTTTATGGATGGCCCCAAACTTGAAGGCCTATTCATACGCAAGCGTTATCCGCTACCGCTACCGCCCTTTATCCAAATCTAAACCTTATCGTACACATTCTTACTTTCAAAAAACACCCCTCTTTTTGTGTCGGGGCTTAAAAATAGGGGCAGTTAATTTATTACGTAAATTTTTATTTTTGTTTGATAATATCGCTGATTCTGTTGTGACTGACTAGCTAAATTATTAGTAAAACAGAATGCTCTTATTACGTTCACGCTAAACATCAATACAGCACTGAAAACCACATTTCAGAAATAAGAACCTTGTTTTTCTCTTTACACTTTAATTTTACTCAGGCTGTTATTTTGTTTACAACTTTAGCATAAACAAAATAAAAGCTCTCTCACTAGTCAGTGTTACAACAGAATCAGTGTCAAAGATTTTTCGGTAATATGCGTTACGGGGCAGTGGTCCAACTGCTCTGTCCAATTAGTTGGACTACGGGCCTTTACTAGGGGCAATGGTCCAACTATCTTGCAGTTGGACCACAGCACCATAGTAGAGTTCCCAGGTCCAATTAAAACAATTTCAAATAATACAACTGCAATTGTAACCACTGCACCTTTTTAATTAAATCATTAGTTTTACAACGTTTTCGATACAGAAATTAATGTAATGTCTGGTAATGTCCTTAGCCAGAGTAATGTATGAGTAGGTTTATACGTAAATGTAGACGAGTGAGAGTGGCTCAGATATGATCTAAGGAGGTTTGTTAATACGTACTGGCTGTTATCAAATTGCATTAAATAATACATTAAATAATAATACATTTAATAATAGTTCTCGAGATATGGGCGTTTGAAGTTTGACAGCTGTCATCGAAAAAGTAGATTTCATCAAGGTCTTTCATTTGAGCTCACAACGGAAAGTGTAGGACGAGTAGTTCTCGAGATATGGGCGTTTGAAGTTTGACAGCTGTCATCGAAAAAGTAGATCTCATCAAGGTCTTTCATTTGAGCTCACAACGGAAAGTGTAGGACGAGTAGTTCTCGAGATATGGGCGTTTGAAGTTTGACAGCTGTCATCAAAAAGTGTAGGACGAGTAGTTTCTGAGATAGAGCCGTTTGAAGTTTGACAGCTGTCATCGGAGAAGTGAATGTCAATGAGCTCTATGTAATGCGATTCTAGAATTTTAAACATTAACTGTAATTTTTGACAATACTGTTATTTGTGACATGTGTCAAAAACATAATGATAAGCAATAGTCGGTTTTTTTAAACATATTTTCATATAAATCTCATTCAAATCCTTTTTGTACTTGAGTGCTTAAGTTCCAGTTTTGTTTTGTTATTTTTTTATGAGAAAAGGACAGTTCTGTATTAAAAACGTTGTTAAACTAATCTGTGGTTACAATAATTGCAGTTGTATTATTTGAAATTGTTTTAATTGGACCTGGGAACTCTACTATGGTGCCGTGGTCCAACTGCAAAGATAGTTGGACCATTGCCCCTAGTAAAGGCCCGTAGTCCAACTAATTGGACAGAGCAGTTGGACCACTGCCCCGTAACGGTAATATGCCTAGTTTATTAGTTTAGTGGACACCTAATCCCTAATGCGAAGATTAGGTGACCGACGCTTGTGAATAACTCGCTTATTTTGATTGTCACAAAGTTTTGTATCAAATTCACAAAAAAAAAATCACAGAAATTTTGTGCATAATTTTCAAGAGTTTTCATCATACTGACACCCCGCACCACATTTTGCTGCAAATTTAAAAAAAGCTAGGAACACACCACCAGGTTCTTGCCTGATTCTCTCCCTGGTGTAGGTAGTCGCGTTGAAACAGGCATTAGAATCACCTAGCATAACGAAACTGATGTGATCCTTGAGGTCCAACTAAAATAAAATAAAATCCTTTCTTTCTTTCAATCGCAATAAACGATATATTCCCACCCACCCCATTAACCTCCCCATAAATGGGGTAGTTGGGAAAAAAATCTCATCCACCCCATTACTCAAGTCAATGGGGTGGATGGGAATTTTCGTCACATTGACTTGTTTTGTCATACAATGAAAATTGTAAAAAAATGAAATAAATGAAATATCATCACGACTGTATCCCGGGAGCGGTAGACATTTCTTTCAGATCATTAGGCAATTTTAGATCCTTTTGAAGATGTCTAAGGGGGTGGTCAGAGGTATGTCCAAATACATACATATTTGGTACATGCCCACTTTTTGCTGAAGTTAACTTTCCATACGTAATGAAAATTGTTTTACATAATAAATTAACAACCCCATTTGTGTATATGTGCGCAAGCTCGGCGCGAAGATTAAAACACTTTGAAATTGTTATTTTTTAACATTCGGAGCCCAGCAGTGGGACAGGATTATACACATTGAGTATAGGCGGGATAATTGATAAAAATCAACAACTTCAAAGCAATAGTGGCAATTCTGAGTGTCGCAAAAGCTAAACTAACTAAAATTAATGCCATCCTTTTTATTCCTATCGCTATGAAAGGGACGGCAACATTTTTGGTTAGTTAAGTTTAGCTTTTGCGATACTACGAATCGCCACTAATATTCGATTACTATTACATTTATTTACATTGATTAAATATACAATAACTATACCTAACTTATGGCATGCCTAACTAATTGGCGTTTCGATAATTGTACAAAAAATATGATTTTACTACAATATTGTAACACTTTCGACGGAAAATAATATTTTTTAAATCAAAACGTAAAATACACGAATCTGTAATAAAATAAAAACTATTATCTTTTCATCATTCATTGTAAAATGGCACTAAAATTACAAACAAATATAATAAAAGGAATAATGGGGGCAATTCGGAGTGTCGCAAAAGCTAAACTAACCTAACTAAAACTATTGCCATCCTTTTTATTTCCCATCGCTATGAAAGGGACGGCAACAATTTTAGTTAGCTTAGTTGAGCTTTGGCGACACTCAGAATTGCCACCAATGTCGTACTTACACCATGTAAGGTACATTTTTTCTTGACAAATAAAATGCTGCAGTATTTCTGGATTACATTTTTACTTGATTTATTTACTATGTTGAGTCTGACTTATAAATTTAGTTGTTTACTAAAAGTGGCAACACAAAAACTGTCTATATTTAACCGACTTCAGAGAGGAGGAGGTCTATGTTTTACTGTATGTTTTTTTTGTATGTTCACAGATTATTTCGTCAATACGTAAATATCCTTGGACATTCCACACAGCGCCATCTAGTCCCAAGCTAAGCAACTTAATGCTTGTGTTATGGTAACCAGATGACTCATATACTACATAGATAATTTTTTTTGCAAATACATACATATTGTACATAGAACACCCAGACACGAGACAAATATCTGCAGATCATACAAACATTTGTCCCGTAGCGGAGATCGAACCTGCAACCTCTGCGTCTCAGGCGGGCCTTCACCCACTGCGCTACAGAGGTCGTCAATGGCAAACCGATTTTAAATTTATTTTTGTTTGAAAGCGTGTACTCCCATATAATTTTGAATCTGATGAGGAGTTACGACCAGAAATGCACCTCGATAAAGCATGAAAATGCTCGCTTCTCACCAAAACGAAGCCGGTTTGATTATTTAATATTACCACTTGTGGAATTGTTTTATTGGTCAGAACATTATGTTAACTTTTTAATAAATTATTATTGAATTTCCGTCGCAGGCTTGCTCGACGACATTGCACCTTACTGCGTTGCGTTAAGTCGCGAGAGCGCGGCGGAGTATTTGGCAGTGATCATAGCTTACATCTGCAATAAAAATCACACTAATATTTAGGTGTCTGGTATGCGTCGAACTAACGCCGCCGCCTATATTATTTTATTATTACGTTGAACAAAGGAATTAAAAAAAACAGAATGTACAGTTTGTGAAACCTATCAATAGCTGTTTTTTAATACCTCCGTAATAGTTTTATTGTGTAAAGTTAGGAGTAGCGAAGTTGTACTTTGTGGCCACCAATCTCTGTTTTCGCTACTCCTCTTAAACTTAAAAAAAAAGCGCGACTCGTTCGAGTTTCTCATGCGATAATAAGTAACTAATTAAAATAAAGTTGAAATTCGTATAACACTGAAACTGCGCTCCGCTTCGCTGCTCTTCGATGCTCTTTTGGTGTGAGTTGAGCCTTACGCAACTTAGGTAATCATTGTAAAGATTTATATCAATTATTGGTTGCCATCACAAATACAACCAGCGAAAAACGGAAAAATATTCTTTTAATCCATATTAAATTGACAGACTATGTTTATGAATCTATACTAATATTATAAAGAGGTTAAGTTGGTTTGTTTGTTTGTATGTTTGGGGCTTTGGGGTCTCCGAAGCTATTTATCCGATTTCAAGAATTCTTTCACCTATTTGTAGCTTAGACTCTCCGAATGAACATAGGCTATATTTTGTCAAGGTAGGTACCACGTGAGCGAAGCCACGGGCAAGTTAGCTAGTAAGATTATAAGTGTGTAACAGCTTACCTATAGAAAGAGCACGGGACGCTGCATGGCCTGCGCCTGCGGCCTGCCCTCGGCCGGCAGCGAAGCCCCGGAGCCCGAGGAGGTGCTGCGGTCCGGCGGCGGGGGCTCCTTGTCCCGCTCGGAGCCCGACCCGGAGTTGGAGCCCGAGCGCACGCTCTCCTCGCGGTTGTACCCGTAGGGGTGCTCCCCGGATGCGCAGGACGCGTACTTGAAGGGTATGGGCTGGTAGCCGTACGAGCCCCCGTAGGCCGGGGCTCCGTAGCCGAGAGAACTGTACCAAACATTTATTTCATTTATTTTTACATCTTAGCAAAACAAACAGTCATAAAAACAAATTAAATAACTAAATTACTAAAGACCATTTAGAGGTTTTCGCATATTGAAGCTATTATTAGTGCTTGCTTGACAAGTTACAAAAAACCATTAAAAGAAGAATAACAAAATAACAGAAATGGAAGAAAAGCAAAGTTAGTTAAATATATAATTACAAAAACAGAGAGGGGTTTAAGAACGCATGCTAAACCAACGTTTAGTTAAATATTTTTAACTTTAGGCGACATAAAATCACAAGTATAAAACAATATTTAATATATGAAAAATTGTAGGTAATTTTAACTAGAAAGTAATTGAAATTTCTTTAATAACATTTATGTTTTAAAGTTTCCAGGCTATCTGGTGCTGCCACCTACTTTAACATACTCCCGTTTTGAGCCATTTTCAGGGTTACGATTTTGTGTATGGCCTTGTCTGTCTTCTTGATATTAATCGTCTTTGGTAACACCAAAGATAGACAGGTTACTGAGACTGGCGGTAAGCACTACAGTCATCGGTAAAATAAGTAGCGTTGCATACTTGGGGTTAGGCAGAGGCAAGGCCGTGCTGAGCAGGCTGTCGGCGTCACCAGGCGCGCGCAGGCGCAGTGAGGCGAGCTCGGCGCACAGCTCGCCGGCCACGTAGTAACATTGCTCCGAGAATGTTATTTTGTTCACAGTGTGACGGATGAAGCCAGCCTGTCAATAAAATAAGCAATAATTAAAGATATAGGGAGGGGGTCATGGAATTTATTAATAACCTGAAACCCTGCTTGCCCCTGAAGTTTTATGACATTGTTCTTATGTATTTAATAGTGGCAATTCTGAGTGTCGCAAAAGCTAAACTAAGCTAACTAAAATTGTTGCCGTCCCTTTCATAGCGATGGGAATAAAAAGGATGGCAATAATTTTAGTTAGTTTAGTTTAGCTTTTGCGACACTCCGAATTGGCCCCAATAATTTTAATTTTAAGACTAAATTTGCATGCCTCTAAGGCTAGAATGTATTGGAACTACCTCATATTTTAATATCAATATTGTACCTACTTTCTGGCAAATAAATGAATTGAATTGAATTGTTATGGAGGTTCCATTAATAAGAAAGAAAGAAAAATCATTTATTCTTGTGGGATGAGGTCCTACAAGAATAAATGATTTTTCTTTCACTCACGTTTCACTTCACGGATCACTTAAGTTTCGTTTTACATGCTAGGTGATTCTAATGCCTGTTCCAACGCGACTCCCTACACCAGGGAAAGAATCAGGCAAGAACCTGGTGGTGTGGGCCTAGCTTTTTCTTAAAAGCGATCCCTTAACAATCTAAAATAATCTAAATAGTCAAGCTTCAGTGAGAAGCTAGTCGAAGAAAGTAAGGCATATGATTAAACATACATTTACGGGTATTTATCGCTATTTACCTTTATTTAATTTTAAAAAGTCGGGATATAATTAAAATTAAATAAAGGTAAATAGCGATAAATACCCGTAAATGTATGTTTAATCATGTGTTCTGATCGCGAAAGTTTAAAAAAGACTAAAGTAAGGCATGTCAAAGAAAGTAAAAGTAATTGTAAAGTTGTTCTATTGGACCTTGAGCATGTGTGAGGCGTACTTCCTGGCGTCCCGGCGGTCGTTGACCCCGGCCACGTGGGACTGCACCCAGTCCACCACGTCCGCGCCGATGAAGGCCCGGGGGATGGTTATCTTCAACCACATGCGGTCACGGATCTCCAGGCCTTAGACAAAAAAAGGTAGTTTTAGTTAATAAAACCTAAAACATCAACATATTTAAAATAAACTAACTGCGCCCCGTGGATAAGTACTTCGATTTTCGATCCGAAGGTCGTGAGTTAGAATAGAATAGAATAGAATAGAAAAATATTTATTTACATTCACTCACAATAGTTCGAATCCGGCCGTGCATTAATGAACTTTTCGTGTCGTAAAATTTATATGCACTTTAACACGAGCTTTTAACGGTGAAGGAAAACATCGTGAGGAAACCAGTTAGCTCTCTAATAGCGTCGATGGGCTTGCAACATGTCATGTATGGAATGTTAACTTCGGCAAGATGTGGGCATGTACCAAATAAGTATTTGGACATACCTCTGACTACTCCCTTAGACATCTTCAGAATGGATCTAAAAAAAATTGTCTAAAAGATCTGTAAGAAATGTCTACCGCTCCCTGGGATACAGTCGTGATCATATTTCATTTCATTTCAAATGAATATGAGAATGATGAGTGTACTAACCGGAGTCAGGACGCAGCATGGCCCTCACCACCAGCGCCATGTCCATGTGTACAGAGAGCGCGGAGGCCGGGTCCTCGCCCCGCTCCGACACGGAGGAGGGGAGGGCGGAGAGCGAGGGCGGGGGCGGGGGGTAGGCCTCGCGCAGGGCGGCCGTGTGAGCCACCCAGGCACCTGTACACACAAACATTTATTTAAACAATCGATCGATAATGATGTCGCACGACTTATGCCGAATTCCTATACAGGTGAATTTTTGAGACGGGACAGTAAGGGCCTTTCGCGACAGATATCGCCTTTCGCGATTTCTGACATTTCTAGCACTCAAACCTCAGTCGGTCTAGTAGAGACTTGATCCTTATAAGAAACAGGATCGATTGGCATCAAAAAAAGGTTTTGTGTAAAATGACCATTTTCTTGCTGACTGTACATTTTTTCCAAAATCTGTAAATGCAGTTCAGAATATTTTAAAAATTAATGGATAGTCTCCTAAAAACGTTTTCCTGTAACTATAACGTTTAAGGTACCTGCCCTTACTGTCCCGTCTCAAAAATTCACTCTGTATATCCGTCGCCATAGCAAAGTTGTAGTCACAGCGCGCAGCTAGTAAGCCATATTTTGTCAAGGTAGGTACCACGCGTGCGAAGCTGCGGGCGAGTAAGCTAGTGTTGTATAAATTAACAACGTTTCTATAGAGACAGATCGACGGTCATCCGTACGTTGGATATAGGAACCGGGCATTAACACCGGCCCTACAAAAAAAGTAAGTAAGTTCGTAAAACAAGTGGCCAACTCTGGTGACGGAGTTTTTAGGCCGCCTTAAGGCCTCCGTCATGGCTTAACGACTTTAAAAGCCGGGACCGACAATTTAACGTGCCCTCCGAAGCACGGAAGCGCTCAGATATAAATGCCACTTGCGGTCACCCATCCAAGTTGCGACCGCTCAGAACGTTGCTTAACTTCGACGATCTAACAAGAACGTCTTAGCAAGCTTCGCCACGAGCGCTTCAGTACAAACCTGGGTCTATGGGTCTGACTGGCTCAGTGCGGGGAATGGTGAAGTATCCCTTGGGGTTGGGGTCCCAGCACTTCGCCACCACCAGCTTGATGGGCCCCGGCTTCTGCACCACCTCTCGCAGCACCCTCACCGCTTCATCATTGGTCATGTCTTCAAAGTTCACATCGTTCACCTGAAACAGAATAATAGAATAGAATAGAAAAAAAATTATTTTCCATCAACATAAACATGGGTAACATACAAATGAAAAATACTTATTGACAATCGAGTGACAAGAAAATAAGGCTACCCCTCAGCATTTGCTCCAAGCAGTATGACTGTTAGAGCGCTGGTTTTCAGTGGCGCCTTTTTCACAGTTTCACAGTTCAGTAAACTTAGAGCCTAGGCTAGGCACACTACGTTTTCCAGAGTCACTGCGCGATTTTGTCATTCAACTTTAAGCCTGCAACACATGTGGCCGAGTCTACGCCAACGCGAATAAGGCGAGCGTAGGCAAATAGATGCAAAGACAAGTGCTGCCGTGCTCGCGAGTGCACGCTCGCGACTCCTCGCTATGACAAATTAACTCTACACGTCGGCGCTTGCCTGGACTCGGCCAGTAGGCGAGAGATGACGAGCGAGTGCAAGGCTAATATGCTGTCCATACGTCGGTATTGGCGTTCACTCGCCTACGCTCGGCCAATATGTATTGCAGGGATTGCAGGAGGATCGAAAGTCGAGGCACTATCCCACTCTGCCATCACTGCTTATACAAGTAGTACTTTTTGTAACTGTATGTAAAATGGAGTATTTGTATAGGCATAGGCATTGACACAATATGAAATAAAAGGTCTCATTGTATTGTAAGTAAAAGCTATTGAAACTTTGAAACACCATATCCTATCATAAATAAGTTGAATGGCAATGTTTATTGACAATTTACTATGAAAATAAATTGCCCATAAACTTGGACAATATAATACTGTTTTTCAATGAGTTTCTTTTGGGCTATGATGAGATTTTCAATGGTTGAAGTTAAAAACCATAGTACCTATTTAATTCAGGAAAATTACTCAGTAAAATAGTAATGGTTGCTGAGGATGAAACAATGAAAGGTCAGGTAACCAATAGTAGGGGTGTGTGGATGATATAGTCCATGTGGCAGGGCATCAATAGATGCCCAAAATTATTGTCAAGAGCGTCGCTTTGAAACAGTTTCGCTTGGTTAGCTAGCTGATCCTGCCGTTTTCTTTTGACCAATCAGAGTCATAATCATTATGTTTATCTTTCTGAATTTCTTCAAACTTTATGACAAAATTATGTTCAGGACACAAAATGGACTTTAATGTTTTGAACATTATTCTAACAAATACCGATATACTGATACACACTTACGCATATTGGTCTAATAAACCTACTTTAGCTAAAACGGATCTGTTACTATCTCTTTTCATTGACATAAGAGTAACAAGAAAAAAACATTCTTTAAATTATCAAATCTTTATGAATAAGACCGTTAACATTTAGCTTACCTCTTTTTCATCAAGGATAATAACACAAACAGACATACTGAAATCTAAGTAAAGATAACAGAAAACATACCTGTAAAATCATATCGCCGGGTTCTATTCTTCCATCCAACGCCACAGCACCACCTTTCATAATACTCCCCACATATATACCTCCATCACCACCCTTATTTGACTGACCAACTATTGAAATCCCGAGAAAATTTACAGTGTCCATGTTTAAAGTGACAGTGATAATGTGCATGGACATAGTAGAGTCCGTGATAGAGGAGTAGGAAGATGTTCGAGACATGATTTGAGGCCTTTTCCGTCTCCGTTGAGGTCTTTTACGCGAACTGACTTGTAAATGGGAAACACTGCTGCATTCTGTGAGGGCTCGGTCAACTGAAGCATTAGTATGTCTGCCGGTGGTTGTGGTGATCTCTGATTGGCTGTCGAATAGACTGGTCGAGTCTAGATCAGAGCTCAGCACTGACGCTGTTTCGTACTCCAGTCCATGATTGGCATACTTTGAGTGACCATTGATTCTCAGTCCTCTGTACTTGTATTTGTCACAGGAAGCCCTGTGCCCCGGCCGGGAGCTGATAGTGCTGTCTGTGTCTGTGCATGTGTCGCGAGTGAGGGGCGCAGGCGGAGCACCCTGGTTCGTTGTCTTACCCTTGCCAGGGTTGCTGTCCGTGCATTGCGAAGCTCCATCTGAAGGGTTCGACCCTTCGGCTGACACTAACCACGACACTACACGACCGTTGAAACACGGCAGATGAGCGTTATCATCTACTATTTCTTCTTTCACAACACCAAAATCATCATCCATCGACTTGAAGAAAAATTTATAATTCGGCCTGTTCAGCTGATTTTTGAAGTCCAGCAAAGTCACTTTTTCAGGAGAAATGGGGATTTTTACTAAATACGGCGTTTCCTCATCGTCTATGTAATAAATTACTTTAGTTTCCTCCATTTTAGTGCATTTATTTATTGAAAAACAACACCCCTACAATCTATAAATAACAGCCGCCATCACAAAAATGGCGATTGAAAAATGCTGCTACTCGACGCTGCGCGGCGCTTCTGTCCTGTCGTTTTTTTTTTCAGGGTCTGGATGAACGTCTTTTTGCTTTTTCATACGAATTTAGTCGATTATTTGTTCGATCAACTAATTTACGTGTTGAGAACCACTGGCTTTTTAGATTATCTGTAGTAAATTTCCAAACAATTTTCAATTTGAATTTTGTCGTTTCGTTTTGTTGATGTCTCAGTTTTGTTTGTGGAATAAAAATTTTTATTTCTAGTTCTATTTCTAGATAAAATGGGTACAGGAATAGAAAATAAAGACCACCTAAATGTGTGCTTGGACGTAATTGAGCAGCTGGAAGGATTTTGCAAACTTTTAGATGGTACTTACTGTTTTTAGGAGCACCTTCATTATCAATCCATTCTGACCCTAATTGTTTCAATTATTTACAGAAAAAATCGACAAGGAACAACAGCAAGTGAAAGCTTGTAAAAAGAACACTGAATTGGAGCTCAAACTTGCCCAGGAAATGAGATTACATGTAAGGATTAGCTTCCCAGCTTTTGTATCTCAAGCGTTGTTTTACTCCATGATTTTTGCTCAGATTATACATCTGCATTACAGAATGAGCTGACGGAGCGCCTATCAAAGCTATCAGACCGCAGCAGTGAGTTAGACCGAGTTTGTGCCAACTTTGAGTCGCATCTCACCATCACAGATCGGGACAAGAATAGATTAGACAATGCTAAGTAAGTAGGTAGTAAGTAGAGGCGAATGGCATTCACGAAGGGAGGCCTATGCCCAGCAGTGGGTTAAAAGTGGCTGATGATGATGATGATGAAGTAAGTAAAAACTCTAATTATACAAGATAGATTAGTTAGATCATGCTAAGTAAGTAAATACTCTGATTCACAATGTATGTGTCTGTATTTAAATTTTTAGTCGCAAAGAATCAATCGGCAGACCGAAAATAATGTGATCAAACTGAGAGGAGGAAAGAAAGGAGCCTCTTACCATCCGTGGGACAGAACAGGCAATCTATGTTCACTCCGGTCAACTTAGATTGTGCTTACTGATGAAAAGAGTGTATTTATTTTTCAAATGTAAAACTAGGTGGTGCTGTGTGAAATTTATTTATTTATTTATTAGATAAGACGTGGGCATCAAAACAGCTCGCTTGAAGTGGGATTGGGCTGGCCATGTGACTCGAATGCATTCAGGATGTTGGGCCAATCTCGTTACACATTGGGTGCCAAGCGGGCAACAAAGACGCGGCAGACCTAGAAAAAGATGGCGAGATGACCTGGATGCGTTTGACTCTACATGGCCGGAAACAGGAATGGACCGGGATGTGTGGAGGGAGAAAGGGGAGACCTTTGCCCAGCAGTGGGACATGATAGGTTAATAAAAAAAAAAAAAAAAAAAAAAAAAAATTATTAGATGATAGACGAGCAGCTGTAGCTAATATGTCTATATCACACAGTGTTGGAACAGTCATTGGTAGTTTATGATTGGTTAATCTTTTTGAGCACTGTTTTGTTAGTTTGTAGCCAGATGTCGAGTTTGTTTTTAAACGCATTGATAGAAGTAGCTGTAACAATGTCATCTGGTAGTGCATTCCAGGTGTGGACCACCCTGTTGCTGAAGAAGTTATAAACAGGAAGTAAATATTAATTTTTTTTTCAGAGAAACATATCAATTAGAAAAAGAATTGACTGGCATCCGTCTGGACTTTAGTGCACCACCCAATGTCGCTAAAGGATGTATCCTTTTGGAAAACAAAATTATTATTTTCTAGCTGTGCCCGCGGTGAATAGTTCCCGTTCCCGTCGGAATACCGGGATCAAATGTAGATTATGTTAATCCAGGATATAAGCTGGCCTTGTAGCAAATTTAATTGAAATTGGTCCATCCGTTTGAGCGTGAAAGAGTAACAAACATACATACACACTTACAAATTTTCACCTTTATTATATTAGTAGGATAGTAGGATGTATTTTAGGAAATACCAGCAGTACCTACACATAGTAAATAATGTACTTGTGGTACTAATTCGGATAAAAAGCCCTAAACCAATGATTTCAAGTTTCAGCGGGTGTGGCTTAGGCCCCCAGTGGTCGATGCCCCCGTCAGTTTAATTTAATCCGAAGATTTTTTTTATCAAATGTACTGGCAGGCATAAAAGGTATAAGCTTGTAATATATATTCCCAAGGGAGCATTTAATCGGGATAAAATCCCCTATCACCCAAGTCAGCTCATTCCCTGTCTGTATACCAGGGCGCGTAGACAAGTGACAAATGTTTCGTATCTATTCTCTTTCTATCATCGCTACACCTTTGATTTGACATTTTCTGATCGCTCGAGTTTTCGTCATCGAATGTCAATTCCTATACATTTTTTTTAGTTTCTAATCGAAAGCGATTGTCGAAATGTAACATGGCTAGGGCAGCAGGAGCTAGTAAAATAAATATGAATAGAATTCAAACAAAATAGCATCAATATATCTCTGAACGCAACACAGACATCAAGTCGGAGGCCCGGAAGCTGCTGCAGCCGTTCGAGGTCCCCGCGACCGATGGCGAAGCCCTATGGACACTAATACACGCCACCGCGGCCCCGGGCTGGCCTTACTCGCTCGATAAGGAGAACTCACCTAACAACTAAAGAAATCGAAGAGAAGCACTCGTGGCGAAGCTTGCTTAGACGTTCTTAAAAGATCGTCGAAGTTAAGCAACGTTCTGAGCGGTCACAACTTGGATGGGTGGCAAGTGGCATTAATATCTGAGCGCTTCCGTGCTTCGGAGGGCACGTTAAATTGTCGGTCCCGGCTTTTAAAGTCGTTAAGCCATGATGGAGGCCTGAAAACTCCGTCACCAGAGTTGGCCACTTGCTCATCATCAAACTTACTTATTGTTTACTAAAGAACATTTGAAAAAGGTGTGTAATTGTTTTCATACACCACCTCAAAACTAGGCATAAGACTTTATACATAAATAAACCTGTAAATAAAAATCGAATCTTTTTTTCGAAAACAATAGCTAAGTCAATTCAAATGTCATAATTAAAAACTAATATAATTTGAATGCCATCCTTTTTATTTCGATCGTTATAAAAGAGACAGCAACATTTTTAGTGCTGTCAATAAGTTTAGTTTTGCTAGCTCTGCATACACTATTATCCTCTTAGATATGAAACTTCATGAAACTGTAAATTAACTTGGTACTAAAGGTATTTATTTTTTCAAAAACCTATTGTGCATATATATTGCTGCAATGGCCGAGCGTAGGCGAGTGAACGCCAATACCAACGTATGGACGCATATCTGCCTTGTCTTGCACTCACTCGTCATCACTCGCCTACTGGCCGAGTCCAGGCAAGCGGCGACGTGTAGAGTTAATTTGTCATAGCGAGGAGTCGCGAGCGTACACTCGAGAATACGCGAATATTTCACACCCGAACCCCTACCTAAACCTACCTGCGTGTCGTGGGCCTAGGCTTACCTAGGGTGCCCTAGGTAAATACCTTAAATCTAGCCAAAGCCTAACGCCGCAGTAGCACTTGTCTTTGCATCAATTTTCCTACGCTCGCGTTGGCGTAGGCTCGGCCAACATGGCCGAGCCTACTCCAACCTAGGTATTGGTATAGAAACGAACACAAGTGTTAATAATTTTTTTTATTAATTTAACTTCCAACTTCGTAATAGAGAAAAATATGGATTTCCTAAAAATCTGATATTACGTGGTGGGGTTCTAAAACTGTCGGGGTGTACAAAAGAAGATTAGGGGATATCTAAAGGAACTGCTTGAGGAAATGCTCGTGCCGAGTAACATCCGTGAAGAGGCCGTATGCCTTCGTGTCACAGCCCAGGGTTGTCTCCGTCGGGGAGCTGGACGAGGAGGCCGCGCCGCGCAGGTAGTACCGTGTCACGCCGCGCTCCACAGAGGGGAAGGCCAGCCCTACCCCACTGTCCCCTCGACACAGCGCACTGCCCGCTGTCAAAAAAAAATTGCAGTCATAACCATAGGAATATAGAACTTACATACCTACATACAGTCAATACAGTGGTGAACATAATGTGTTTAGTTAAAACATATTTTTTTGAGCTCTCGTGATGGCATTAGCCTCCTTCATACGGACACTATCGTGGATAAAAGGATATTTATTATTTTTTGAACTATGAGTGATATATCTTACGTTTTCCTTCCCCGGCACAGATTTTGTCACTTGTGATGAACTCTTGAACTTCTGGCGCCGCTCTCTTGATGCAGGTGGCGACATCCACGTAGGGCATCTCCCCCGCCTTCAGCGACTGAGCCGGGCTGCCGTCCGCCGAGCCCACCGTCCAGCCGGCTACCTATAACCAAAAGCAACGTTTACATCCTAGATGCAGGACGCTAAACACCACAAATTTGTAACTACCAAAGAAATAAGCGCTCCGTGTCTGTTACTATAAGCAAAGACGATTAATATCTAGAAGACAGACAAAGGCCATACACAAAATCGTAACCCTAATCCCGCAGTACCAGATAGCCTGGAAACTTTAAAACATCCATTTTATCCAAGAAATTTCAATACTTAGTAGTAGGTAGCAACAATATTCAATATAAAAATATTTTAGGTAATTTTAACTAGAAAGTAATTGAAATTTCTTGGATAAAATTGATGTTTTAAAGATTCCAGGTTATCTGGTACGGGTTACGATTTTGTGTATGGTCTTTGTCTGTCTTCTAGATATTAATCGTCTTTGCTATAAGTAATATATATTATAGCTGCGTGTGCGGTCACTTGAATATTTGTATAGAAAATATATCGTAATATGCCTTGCTATAAATTATAGTAATACTAGATGAAAACCCGGCTTCGCTCGGGTAAAATGTGACTCATACATAGGTAGGTACCTAATACCTGAGCCTAATACACATCTAGGTACAAAATATAGGTAGGTAAGTATAATGTTTCTGTAGTCATCGGTTCTCAAGGAATATTAAAGGTAAGCAAGGCATCAAAAATCTCTCTCCCTCTCCCTCTCCCTTGGCATTCGGCCAATCTCAGGTTTTAAGAAAAAATACATATAAACGCATTCTATAAAAATGACCAAAACAATAGCTTTGCGAAACGACTGAAAAATAATATTGTTTTATTCGCCTAATGTTTATGGTACCTATTCAATGTTTACACAATCAAAGAGTCTTCTTCTTCTTTATTTGGCTTCGCCGACCTTTGCCACGCATTTAGCCACTACCATGTCATTATAATTCAAGTTAGTAAAGTCAAGTCAAAGTCATAGTCAGTCAGCGTCAGTAAAGATGTGGGAGATTTTGACGGTTATTTGAGATGTCATCAAATGTCATGTTGTTTTTTTTGTTTTATTTTCCTAAACTTGTGTTTTAGCGAATGTTAATGTGTAATAATGGTAGATTATTAACTGTTGAGTGTTCGTGAACGTACATAAGTGTGGGCAAATGAAACAAAACTGGATATCATTGCATTTCGAGTTCTCTCAAAAAGTCCATGTAAGTAATGCTTCATTAAAGAGCCCACACACATCTTTACTGACGCTGACTATGACTTTGACTTGACTTTACTAACTTGAATTTGATTATAATGACATGGTAGTGGCTAAATGCGTGGCAAAAGCCAGCGAAGCCAAAATAAAGAAGAAGATGTGGGATCTTTACTGAAGCATTACATGGACTTTTTGAGAGAACTTGAAATGCAATGATATCCAGTTTTGTTTCATTTGCCCACACTTATGTACGTTCACGAACACTCAACAGTTAATAATCTACCATTATTATCTTTGCAAAACGACTGAAAAATATTTTTTTTTATTCGCCTCATGTTTATGGTATTCAACGTTTCGTTTTACACAATCTAAGAGTCAGTTCTTTGTAATGGACACTTTTTTTTTCTTTTTTTTTGGCTTCGTAGCCACTATCATGTCATAATTATATTTCAAGTTATGATATAAAGGTACTTACACAAATACAAATTATATACTATGATACATACGTATACATAATATCCCACCCATTCCCTTGTGCCTCAGTAAAGATGTGGGTCTTTCTTTACTGAAGCATCACACGGACTTTTTGTGAGAACTCGAAATGCAACTTGCTAACCAGTTTTGTTTCATTTGCCCACACTTATGTACGTTCACGAACACTCAACGGTTAATAATCTACCATTAATACACAATGTAAACATTCGCTAAAACACAAGTTTCGGAAAATCAAACAAAAAGACATGACTTCTGAAATTCCCGTCAAAAAGCCAATGGACACTTTAAAAATGAATGGCGCGATAGCATTTTATTCTCTTTGGGCGCGCGACGTCTACCTACTCAAGATGTCAATGTCATAATATATCCGGTGTCGTGTCAGTGACATTTGCTCGAGTGTCCAGTGTTCAATGGCGACTGCGATTTGTCATAATCATTAGAATTTAACAAAATACTCGACAATCCGAATTTTGCGGATAATGTTGTCGATTCGAAATCAATGTTTTTTTATGTTTTATTATTCTGTTATAGTTTCAATCGAGTCTACCGTACCCCTTGACGAAACTATTAGATAGAAGATTCTCTAAGCGCGATAGTGATTTTATTCTGTTTGGGCGCGCGACGTCTACCTACTCAAGATGTCAATGTCAGTCATCCGGTGTCAGTGACGTTTGCTCTTGTCAATGCGTTTGCTCGGAGAGTGTCCAGTGTTCAATGGCGACCAAAATGGCGACTGCGATTTGTCATAATCATTAGAATTTAACAAAATACTCGACAATCCGAATTTTGCGGATATATGTTGTCGATTCGAAATCATTTTTTTTTAGTGTTTTATTATTATTTTATGGTTTCAATCGAGTCTACCGTACCCCTGCACGAAATTATTAATATAGATATATTATAGCTACGTGTGTGACGGGCTTAAACCAAAGACCTTGTACAAGGTCTTTGGGCTAAACGGACTTCGTGAGATAGAACTAGCATTCGTCACCTTCCCCTTGTTCCCGGGCTGCAGCTGCTGCCTCGCCAGGCTGGTGTCGAAGCTGAGACACGCCGGCCGCACGTGACGGTTCAGTTGGAACGGACGCGCGACCACCAACAGCGCGATGTCGTCTTCCAAGTTCGCGTCGACTCCAAAAAAGCGCGACGGCAGATGTATCTCTTTTAGCTAAAATGTAAGCATTCGGATTTTATCATACCTACCTAGGTAGGGGAACGGAGGGCGCAGTGGATCAAGGGGCACAGTGGAGTGGACACCTATATCTAATTTACTAAGGGTCATACACACGCTAACACAAGCCAGGCGATGGTTCACCCACTACCCTTTGTTGTGCCCCTACAACGGGGCACAGTGGATAATTTACCATTTTTTTTTCAAAACCTCATAAGTTACGTCTGTTTTGATATATTGACGATATTATTACACAATAGGTACTGTAGCTACAACAACCTATGTTTGACACAAAAAAGTAAGCGCCATAATATTTAAAGAGTTATTGCTCTTTAAAAAATAAGTGATTCACTGTGCCCCCCTCTCCCTACCTACTGTCCTAGTAAAAGAAAACACTGTAAGTAGGTATGATGAATTACCTACTAATTATCAGATAAATTAAATAGTAAATAAATAAATATAAATAAATAATATATTAAATAATTTATAAGTAGGTACCTACTAAATGAACCGGAAAACATCCACGTAACCTGTGTGTTTTTAACCAAATAAGGTAGGTGTTCCGGTCATTTTAAATTAAAGGTAGATGAATTTGTTTACCATTCGCCTTTTCTGCGACTACCGTCGTTTGAAAATCGGTGGCTGAGGCACCCCCCGCCCCGCGCACCATCCTCGCCTGCGCGGGCGCCTACCTACCAGTGTGCTTGGAGGACCGCCCTGATTCGGTCGCGATTATTGAGCTGCTATCCGTGATAGTCTAGCTAGTATTACTAACCTTCATACATATTACTGCCGTGCAGACAATACTGTGTGTGTGTGTGACGTTTTTTTAAACAGTGCTGTGCTATTTTCGATACCTCCTAGTGTTTGGATTTTACAAGGCTGCTTCATCATTTCACGCCATCCAGAACCTCTGTGCCGATCCATCTTTACAGACGACGTGTGGATGTAAAAAGGTTGGTGGTGGACTTAATTTATCTACTTTCGTGAGCAAAGATTCTTTCCAAATTCCAGTGGGTATCTTCTCAGTACAGAAAAAAAAAGAAAATGAAATATGATCACGACTGCATCCCGGGAGCGGTAGTACAGGCTTAAATTTATTTTACTAGGTACTTTACTTAGGTCCTTCGAATTCCAGACTCCACAGTAGGAAATAGATATTGAAAATTTCAGAATATCTAGTAGGTAGGCTCCTCCGCTAATTTAATCTAACTCAAATCCTAACTTGCTGTTCGATACTCGTAGCAGTAACGCGCGCGCACATTGTGAGTATTTTTTCCTGACGATGATCCGTGTAGGGGCGAAACACGTGTCGAAAACCAGTAGGTTTGCACTAGTGCTGCAATAGTAGTGGGCTTTCGCAAAGTCACGCCTGAATCAATTAACTATGGATGGTGCCTACCTAGTACAAGCTGTCGGGAAGCAATTTTAAAAGTTTCTCACATCAGACTTCTGAGCGGTGTCATCGTGCTTGTCTTCCCAAGCCGGGTACAGCTTGCCGACCGCGGCAGAGAACTCCTCGGCCGCCAGCGGACGACGGTTGGCCGGAGACCAGAAGCAATGAGCGACTGAACATGGAAATATAAGTATTAAAAATCAGTTGAAACTATCTATAAAACTTAGTTACTAATGATTGCTTATTAGTGATCTGTGCTAGGAACCATCCATCACACCAGCCCCCTGATTGTGTGAAAGCAAAAATCACAGTAATCCGCGAAAACAGATTTAACGCTAAAACATCAGCGTTAAATCTGTTTTCGCGGATTACTTGTGAGACGCTGTCGAAGCGTTAAAACATCAAAACGAAGTCAGATTTAACGCTGATGTTAATTAGAAATACCTAGGTAACTTACTTAATTATAGCAAAGACGATTAATATAATCGTCTTTGATTATAGGTAGGTACCATTAGACAGAGTTGTTTTCGCGATTTACTGTAATTTTTGTTTTGATACAATCCAAGACATATTTAATAGGTAGGTACTTACTACACAATCAGGGGGCAGATGAATTTGATGGTTTTTGGAGCAAGAACTTTGCACGCTTGAGAGTTGTCGATTATTATGGGCAATTTTGGGCATAATTATGATGAGTTAGAGATACCTACTTACCTGATATGATCTTGTCTGCGGAGACGAGCGAGCCCCCGCAGGCGCTGCGCTGTTCGCGGTAGATGACGGCGTGCCAGGGCACCGCCCCCTTCTGCGGCTGGACACCATTCAGGATCAGCGCGGGTGGCTCAGGGGTTATAGTGCCGCATTCTAAAACAATTACATTGTACCTATACATTGCAAAGATCAATCTGAAAGGAGCATGTTTAGGCACTAATTAATAAGTAATAACATCTCCGCAACCCCTAGCTAGAGCAACGATGCTCGAAAATAAACACAAACTCGAACACAACTCGATCACCACTGCACACAAAAATAAAAATGCAACCGGTAGTAGGGGCATTAGGAATAAGGTACGTACCTACCAAGGACGATATAGATCCTTGGTACCACTACGTAGGTACATGCTAGTATATTATATTATCTGTGTTACCTACATACAATAGTGGCAATTCGGTGTTGCAAAAGCTAAACTTAACTAACTAAAATTAATGCCATCCTTTTTATTCCCATCGCTATGAAAGGGACGGCAACATTTTTGGTTAGTTAAGTTTAGCTTTTGCGATACTCTGAATTGCCACTAATATAGATTTAAAACTATTATACTTATGTAATTATTGTGTTATTTTACCTTCTGATTCAGCATCCGCAAAATATACGTTTTGGAATAACACTGAAACAACAGAATTATTAAAACAACAATATAGGTAACTTACCTAAGTAATATTTTACGTACCTACCTACTCCGTAGGTAGGTATTAGATATATCATGTAGGTAAGGTAGGTACTTATTACAAAAACCATAATACAGTCATTGGGGGCTATTCGGAGTGTCGCAAAAGCTAAACTAACCTAACTAAAACTATTGCCATCCTTTTTATTCCCATCGCTATGAAAGGGACGGCAACAATTTTAGTTAGCTTAGTTTAGCTTTTGCGACACTCAGAATTGCCACTATTATGTAGGTAAATATATTATGTACTTACCTAACTTACCATCGATAATAGAAAAATATGAAAATTCTTTGTCATCTATTTAAGTACCTTCTTACCTAACAAGAAAAACCTGCATTCATACATAAAAAAAATAATTGGTTAGATACCTAAATAGAAATAGGTAGTCTGATTTTAATAATCTGATTCTAGTCTAGTTCGGTGCCATCAGAATAGGGTTGAGGCTCTCAACCTAAATTTAAGAATTTTAGTATGATTTTAGCTTAGTTTGGTGTGTTCTGAATCGGTACCCAATGTTAGTTTTATTTTTCAAAACGTCCGGGTTCGATTCCCAAGCTGAGTAGGTACCTACAAGTTTTTTTATATATATACCTACCTAGGTATAAATACAGTGTCTTGTGGGACCATGACCACTCTTGGAATATCTTTCCAACAAAAAAAGAATCATCGAAATCGGTTCTTAGACGACGAAATTATCATAAAAAAAATAATACCTACAGTTGACTTGAGAAACCTAATTTTTTGAAGTCATTAAAAATTTATAAGTAATTACTTAGGTAATAATTAGTGATTAAACGAACTTACCTGTAAGTGAAGTTCTATCATAATTATATGAAGGCTTCGTCTGAAGGTATTAGCAAACATGGAATTAAATAAACACTTGTAGTAACGCACAGAGATCGCCAAATCGCACTTATTTGAGGGTATTTATTTGTTTACATCCAACATTACCCTCCTTATAGTCATTTATTTTTATTTTATTTGTGGGTAACATCAAGCTTCTAGATCGCTGTGACCTACTTTAACTTTCATTTAGTTTAGAGACAACCTTAACAATATTTCACGTTGAGGGTGGGATATGGAATTTGTAATCTTCTGGAATATTGATACAAATCATCGGGTGGGTTGCTAATACCTTCAGACGAAGCCTTCATATAATTATGATAGAACTTCACTTACAGGTAAGTTCGTTTAATCACTAATTATATTTCAGGCTTCGTCTTCGGTATTAGCAAACATGGAATTAAATAAACACTTGTAGATCTTTAGAGTAGAAAGTAACGTGAAATATTATCTTTTATAAATAAATAAAAGAATTCTTAATTTTTACATTCATTAATGTATATTTATTCAACGTAAATACAACATAAATTTAATTTTCTTCTTGTGATCGATTGTTACAAATGATTGCATTAGAAAAAGATTCCTTACTAGAATCAACACTTTTTAAAGGCCTATTATAGAACTTAAAAAATGTATCTGAATTGGCACTCCAACCCGCTGTCTGCCTAATCACATCTAGGCTTACACCAAAGCGGTGTGCATGCGACGTTGCGGCATGTCTTGTGCTGTGAGCTGAAAACGCCGTCGCTTGCACACCACTTTCGTGAAGAGTGCTACGAATCCAGCGGCTCAAAGTCTGGCTAGAGACAGCATGATGCGGTTTCTTAAGTCCTATAAACAAATATCTTACATTCCCACGCAGGTGTTCTGTTTTATTCAGATAATACTGGAGTGTTTTACCTGGGCATATTTCCGGCTTTTGTTCATAAAAAGGTAAAATTAACTCTGGTTGTGAGAAACCAGCACGTGAAGTTTTAATTAAATCAGTTATTTTAATAGAAATACGAGATGCTGATATTGAAATATTTTCAATGTTAATTTTTGACAATGTTTGTACTCTGTGGGCGGTAACTAACGCTAAGAGAGTAACCAATTTTTTTGATAAAAAATCAAGCGACAAGTCATCATGTGGAAACCATCTTTCTAGAAATGATAATACTATAGAGGGGTCCCATGTAGTATCGTACTTAGGTGTGGGGGGTCGTAACCTAAATATGCCCTTGAAAAAACGTTTTACAACTATATCTGATCCGACATGGTCTCCGATAATCAATGCAAGAGCAGAACGACATGTATTAAGTGTCCCGTATTGCGCCCCTTCGTTATAAAGTTCAGTGAAAAATTTTATAATATCACCAATTGCTGCATTATACAAATCAACGTTATTATGAAGACAATAAGTATACCATTTTTTTAAATAAACATTATATTGTTTTAGTGAATTTGCCGAGAGAGATGCAATCATCACGTCTATCGCTGATGTAGGAATTTGTCTTTTCAGGAATGCTGACCTGACAAGACTGCGGCAACCAGGGTAATCCGGGTGTGCATCTTGCGATTGCTGAAATGAGGGGTAGTAATGAGATTCATATCCGGTTTAAAAAATAGTAATTGCGAACAAACTAAACTTCTAAAGATAGGATACCACGGCTGAGTGGGCCAATGTGGTACTACCACAATACCTCTAGCTTTATCTGTTATTATTTTTCGCAACATTTTTAAAATAACCGAAAACGGGGGGAATGCGTAAAAATAAAACTGTTTCCAATTCACAGTAAAAGCATTAACAGTATGAGCTTCAGGATCACGATGCCAGGAAATGTAGACATCACATTTCTTGTTAATTCTACTTGCAAAAAGATCTATATTAGGACAGCCAAATGTACCAATAATCCTATGAAAAGCCTCATTACATAACTCCCATTCAATATCTGGGTGTATGCGCCTTGATTCCGCGTCGGCTTCTGTGTTATCAGCCGAGCGAATGTAAGAAGCAAAGACGTAAAGCTTACTGCTTTCACAATATTGCCACAAAACCTTTGTAATCTCAGTGAGGTGTGGGTACTGGATACCTCCCATGCGGTTAATATATGAGATAGCGGTCGTGTTATCGATTCTCATTAGAATTTGACAATTATACATATCTTTGGCAAATATCTTTAAACCGAAAAAAGCCGCTAAAATTTCTAGATAATTGATGTGCATAGCTTTTTCCTGATCGTTCCACAGACCACTAGCTCTTTCTTTCCCACAGGCTACCCCCCAACCCGTTGTTGAGGCATCTGAAAAAATCTCAAGGACGTAGCTATCAAGCTTGATCTTGTTTACTGAATCTAGTATTGCTTGACTCCACCAAGAAAGATCTGACATTATGGATCTCGGGACATTCATAAATCTATCATAATTATCATCGTGTTTAAGGTTAAGGTATTTAATACGTTCAAATAATTTTGTGTAAAGCCAGCCATATTCGATGGCTGGGCATGCCGAGATCAATAGACCAACAAAACTAGCGAATTCTCGAATTCTACATCTTTTTAACGTTAAAAATTTGTCAATTTCATTTTTGATACGATCTACTTTTTCAGGAGGAAGACTGACGTGAAAATTCTTGGAGTCTATGTTATAACCAAGAAACAAGCAGCACTTGCTGGGTATTGGAATACTTTTACTTTCATTTATGATGAATCCAAGTGAGGAAAGTAGTGTCCTAGTCTGTGAAACATTTTCTATGCATTTTTCGTAGGTCTGTGCTACCAAGAACCAATCGTCTAAGTAAACTGTTGACAGATAGCCTGCAGAGCGAAGAAGTTTAGCTACAGGCTTCATAATCTTTGTAAAGACAAAAGGTGATGTACTCAAACCAAACGGTAAACAGTTAAACTCATAAAGCTGTTTATTCCATTCAAAACGTAAGTATTTCTTATAATCTGTGTGAATCTTTACAAAAAAATATGCATCTTTAAGGTCCAATTTAGCCATGAAATTATCTTTAGATATAAGCTTTAGTGCTGTACGTAAATCTTCAATTTTAAAATGTTTTGTATCAATGAATTTATTTAACTGCTTTAAGTTAAGAATAAATCTCATTTTACCGTTTGGCTTAGGCACCATGAAGGTACTTGATATAAACTGTCCTTTACAAGGCTGACACTTCGAAATGGCACCAATTAATAAAAGCTCTTTAATTGCCACCCGAAAGTGAGATTCCTCTTCTTTAGAACAAGGTCTGGTTGGAGGTTTTTCTTTTTGATAAACATCTTTAGAAAAAGGTATTACATAGCCTTGAATGTACGAAAGGATCAGAGGATCATGTGTTATTAAGCACCATTGTTCATAAAATGAAGCAAGTCTTCCAGCATAATTTACCAGAGGTGAAGTGTTATCCGCAGCAACTAGCGGCGTTTGTATACAGGCCGATGACTCTGCGACTGTTTGTAGGAGCTGTGACGCTGATTCCGTGCTGGCGGCGCTGTCGATGATGTCGTCGATGTCGATGGTGTCGAGTCTTTCTTCGTCCCGGTGTTCTTGCGAGCCGGGTAAAAACTCTTCCAGTTTTTTGACTGCGTGTTTCGACCGGATGGTGCGGGTCTCGGTGGCGGGGGAGGTTTTAGATCTGCACCAGTCTTGCTGATGGCCTTAGCAGCTTTCAGGGTATCTGGCAATTGTTGGCCAAAAAGAAAGCTGTCAACCTTGGCATTTAGAAGAGACTCCTTCATCTCTTTCTTTACAGCAAACAAGATAAAATTTCGTCTGGTCACTGTATCATTGTGCTGACAATCACTAATGGCACGTCCCGTATCCATAAGCAGTCGTAAAAGGTCGGTGTTTTTCTCCTTTGACGAAAGCAGAAGAGTGATCGCCTCTCCTAGGCATGAAATGGCAGAAGTCATTATTGATTGTTTTGTCTCTATGACTTTGTCACGTTTTACAACCATTTCAGACAAAGCAGCTTTAATCTCAGGATTAAGCGCTGGAGGTCCGACAAGTTTACAATTCTCAGGTATCAGATATTTGTCTGCGAGTTCTTTTCGAGCTTCTTTTGTCAAACCTGTGGTAGCAATATGTTCAAACCGAACCGCCACATCATTCTGAATATTTTTTCCAAAAACATTAATTTTTGTTGGATCTACGCCAAGAATTTCAAGTACCTCGACATCTAGTTCAGGTTGTTCCTCAAGTTGCGAGGTAGAATTTGTTTCCGCTTCAATGTTCGGTACGGTGAGTGCGACATCTTGTGATTCACCTTCCGCTTGAGATGTCGAAGGTTGTGACAACAAGTCCCGAGGTAGATCATTGTCGTCGGGGGTAGGACTTAGCGTGGCGCAGTCTGAAACAACGTATGTTAACGTTACAGACTTTTTTGGGGCAACACCAAAGTGTGGGTAGATAAATAATATTATCTCGCTAAATAAAACGCAAAAAATTTAATAATGAAGAGATAGCCCCCAAAGCTATCCACATCATAAAAAGCGTTTTTTGTTAAACCATAGTTTAAACATGATATTGCTTGCTCACGAAGTGAGAAATAGTGAAGAGGTAGCCCCATAAGCTACCCGCAACACCGTTTTTTTTGGTACGAGACAGCCCCATAAGCTGCCCGCGATACCAGTGCAATATCAATTTATGGATAGGTACTAACCATTATGTTCCGACTGTCTGGCCGATGAAACCTCCGACGACGAAGATGACGAACTTGATAACACTCGAACACGACGGCGGCGCGGGCGGCGTTTTTCCTTATTCCGTTTAATTTTCTGTTCCATCTTTTTAAGTTTCTTGCACAAGTCCTCGTAACGAGAATCTTCAATAATTTTACGTTTCGGCATTGTCCAAGCACAAAAAACTTTACTTGCGAAATAAAAAATCTGAGCGTGCGAAAAGGCTGAGCACTGAATCGCGAATGAAAGTTAAAGTAGGTCACAGCGATCTAGAAGCTTGATGTTACCCACAAATAAAATAAAAATAAATGACTATAAGGAGGGTAATGTTGGATGTAAACAAATAAATACCCTCAAATAAGTGCGATTTGGCGATCTCTGTGCGTTACTACAAGTGTTTATTTAATTCCATGTTTGCTAATACCGAAGACGAAGCCTGAAATATAATAATAATTATACTCACAGGTTATTCCGACAAGAATGTGAACCAGCATGATTGAACAAAACAACAAACTAACTCTAAGATTATGCTTACATCACCTTATGAAGTAATATTTTTCCTTGTATTCTTCTCGCTAAGCTCAGACTAGATAGGTAACTTTGTTAATATAATTTAAAACACGTTATGACATGCTATAGGTATTTTTGGTAAGGACAATTCGCACCTTTAGAATAGAAGTGACATAATCCAAAAAAACTCGACAAAAGAGTGAAATAATGTGTGACCCTCTCCTCTTATTTTTTTAATTGCTGCTAAATAGCTCAAGAATCTTTAAAAAACTAAGTCGATTTCGTGAACTTAAACATTTAGCAATTAGTTGGTGTAATAAATAATTAGAAACAACATGTTTATCTATATTAAAAATATTTTTGATTCTAAAGAGTCACACAGTAGTGGCATTTCTGAGTGTCGCAAAAGCTAAACTAAGCTAACTAAAATTGTTGCCGTCCCTTTCATAGCGATGGGAATAAAAAGGATGGCAATAGTTTTAGTTAGGTTAGTTTAGCTTTTGCGACACTCAGAATTGCCCCCAGTATTAACCTAATTTAATTTAAAAATATTGGTTTTGTAAAATAAAATAATGACTCAATACTGATTGAGTAAAGATAACAAAAAATTTATTAATCATAAAATGACATAAACACAATTAAGTCACAATAATGTTCGGTAGTATCGGAGTTAAAACAGGACCAAAGATAAATCGGTCAGTTTAATACTAAAACAACATTCAGTGAACTTACCTAAAAATGTATATAAGAAAGATGGCTTAATTAAAATTCGGTCACTGTCTTATTACTTGCACAACGTTGTTCTTCTTCTATTCGCACAGTAAAACAGCACAATCCTGTAAGTGGCATTGTTGTCCCGACGCAGACGGTTGTTTTGTTTGAGTAAGTAAGAGTCCGAAATATATTTTTGACCTGTTCCTGCCCAAAAGTGGCGCTTTTAAAACTACAGAACTGTAGATAATGTTGTGTAGGGTCATTTTCTGTCCCTAACTCATTTTTCAAGTTTTTTGAATTAGGTCACTTCTATTCTAAAGGTGCGAATTAGCAAACAGGCAGTGATAAGTTGTTGTCCTCGCTGTAGGTGTAACCTACAGCGGTATGTGTTTTTTTGTATAAGTAATTATTTATATTTAGGTACATGCCCGTCAAGATACATTTAAAAATAAAAAGCAGTCTTTGACATGATCGTTTCCATGTCTAGGTATACAACATGGCTGCCAGACTTGGGTCAAGTACACCAACTCACAACTCACACCAAAAAAGCGGCGAAGGGCAGCGAAGCGGAGCGCAGTTTCAGTGTCATACGAATTTCAACTTTATTTTTATTACTATAATAAAATAAAATAAAAATAAAAATAAAAATAAAAAAGCCTTATATTTCCAGATTTCCTATACAATTTTTTACAAAAAATATTTATAAAGTAAGTACTACAATATTATCTACTAAGATTAATTAAGTTTTAGTTAACTAGTTAGGTATGTAGGTTATTCATTGTTTATTACTATACCTAATACTTATTATCGCATGAGAAACTCGAACGAGTCGCGCGGACGCCCGCGGCTTCGCGGGAATTCCGGCGAATTCGAATAGGTACGCGCGCCTTCTCTGCGATACCTAATAAGTATTATGTACCTATTGTTTTATCTGTGGTATTATAGTAATGAAAATAAAGTTGAAATTCGTATGACACTGAAACCGCGCTCCGCTTCGCTGCTCTTCGCCGCTCTTTTGGTGTGAGTTGAGTGAGCCTAACAAACTATTTATTTTAGATCGGTAAACCCACAGATATGGTGTAGGTACAGTGACGGTTTGAAAATGTTCGTCGGTTTTCAACTTGATTCTTTTAACGAGTACGAGCACATAATCCCTTTTGAAACTTGAAAAAGGAACGTCACTGGTACAATAAAAAATGATTCTTGCAATCTAGTGCAAGCGAAAACCGACCCTAAGGTGACGAACATTTTCAAACCGTCAGTGTACATACATATGTGTATAGAGGAGAGGTGAGTGGATAGTGTTATAAAAAACGTTTTTAAAATACACAAAAATATATTTCATAATAATTACGCTGGAAGCTTACATTATTTGACACGAGTAAATCACTTAATTATTATTTTATTGTCTTATTCTTACGGCCAATCTAACTTTGACAATTTCAGTAACATTGATTAAATGAATAGACATTTTGTATCATAACATAACCTATTTCTTACTAATCATCACGTTTAAACAACAATAAAATATGTAAAATCAACAACATATTGGTGGTCATAAGATATTTTTCCAAAATCCTGCAATCTATTTTGATTAGAACAATAATTAGCTATTTTTCGTGGGAGCTTAACCTATTGAAAAGAAAAAAAACATCGTGATGATAAATTAGACGAAATAGGATTTGTAAGTAGGTACCTAACCTACATTTTGGAATGTCAATGTTTGATTAAAGGCCTCAAACAAAACTATAATATTATGCTATTTCAACAATATAATTTGTTTTGAGTAACAGAACATGAGGCATACAACATAAGTAACTTTATATCCTAAAAATACTCAAAATTGGAAACTTAAAACAGATACGCGATTAAAGACAACATAACTTGAACTTAACAATGTTTGAAAACTGATTAAATTAGCATATTTTTGACAAAAACCATAAATCTAATAAATTGGTCCCAATTAATATTTTGTGACAGGAATGCTGTAATACATAACATAGTAATAAAACTACATAAATATGCTAAGAAGGCACAAATTAAACATCTACAAAGGCACTTTCATAAGATTCTTAACAACTCGATAGCACATAATATGTCACAATATGACAATTAATTGACAAAAGATAATACAAGAAAAAGAATACTTACAATAAATGTAAATAAAAATACAATTTGTCAATATTTCAAGGTTTTCTGTAATTTGTTTTATTCAATACTCATTTACTGATAGTTGTACTATAAAATTCAATGAATGATAGTTTTTATATAACCCAATGAATAATAGTTAATTTTAAACTTAATAGATGATAATATTTCAACGTTTTCTGATATTTTTTTTATTTAAAACTCATTGAATGACATTTAAAACTCATTGAATGACAGTTAATATAAAACTCCATGAATGATAGTTTTTATATAAACCTAATGAATGATAGTTATACTTATGATAGAACTTAATGAATATATAAAAAAACCCAATGAATGATAGTATAGATATGAAACTCATTTAGCTGTAATGTGTTTAAGAACATTACATATGACTCTGCGGCCGTTTCTTCCGACTGAAGAGGCCACCGAAGACACCTTTCTTATCCTTCTTGTCCTTGGTGACGCTGCTCACCGAAAGCTCCGACTCACCGGATGATCTGAAGGAAAACATTACAAAAATATATAGAAGAATTTATAATTGTTTATTAGTTATGCTAACGTTGATTTATGTTTAATCTACTTTCTTTTGGATTAAGATAAGTGCAAAATTATTTAATTTTTGTCAAAATGTTCCTTACGTTAGATGATACTTCCAAAATAGATATAAAAAAAACGCCATGATAGTTGGAAGCGTTTTGGTGCGAAATTTAAACGAGTTCTTAGAAATGCAAAATAAAACATCTTAAACGTTCGATTTTCACAGAAATATGAATAGTGCGGATTTGAGTGAAATTTGGTACCAGGATTAAAAATAGGCTACTTTGAGCCCGGTATTCCCAAGGGATTTCCCTATTCACCGCGGGTAAAGGGCGCGCCACGTAAAAAGAGTGCTGAGGGGAAGTGTCGGGGGTATGTTTGCGCCTGTGTTCACTCGCTGACGAACCAATAGCACTCGCTAAATCAATGGTATGAAGTGCGCCGCAACACCTCTCCACCAATCATCGACCACGGACCAGTTTGACAGCCAGCGCTCTTTTTACGTGGCGCGGGCTTGACCCGTCACACACCTATACCTATAAATGTTATTCTATTCTATTCTATTCTATTCTACACCTAGCTATAATATAATATTAATATGCCTTGCTATATATATATTATAGCTGCGTGTGCGGTCATTTGTAAAGAAAATTAATAGTAATATGCCTTGCAATAATTTATATTACTATATTTTATGGCTGTGTGTGACGGGCTTGAGGCTCTTGTTACGTGGCGCGACATATATGAGTAGTTAGTTACCTGGAGGCAGGTCGTTCCGTGGCGGACGCGGGCCGCGCGCCGTACGCTGTAATACAAAAATTCTAGATTAATCGACTGCGCTCGTTCATTTATTAAGTACATAAGACGTTTTGGGGGGAAGGGGAGGGAGGGTCCAAGCAAAAAGGTCCTTCAAAAATAAGATTTGTTTGGAGGGATATTGTTCTTACGTACGATTGCAAACCAATAAAAAAGTACGATTATTTCAAAAGCGCGCGGGATTTTTTATTGTTACTTTTTCTTTGCAATTACGGTAGATTGTATTATTTTATTTAAGTCATTTTTTTACGGAGGGAGAGGGTGTGATCGTGGTCAAAAATTACGTAATAAATGACCAGCCACTTAAGGCTTAGAGAAAGTAAGAAATAGAGCGCTGTATATTTCTTTCTGTCACACAAAAACAAAGAAGAATATATACACAACACTCTTGTGAGTAAAAGAGACAAAGCATTAGATCTTTTGTCCCTCATCGCGTGCCGTTTTTTTTGTATGGCCGGCAACTTGATGCGCCGAATTTTGTACTACGAAACTATGGATTCATTGCAATTTTTGTCCCTCTCGGCGGCACGCTCACTGTTCGTCCAGGTACTATACTTGGTCCATGCCTTAAGGTGTGTTTTTCAGCAGGAAATTTCATTTTCAGAGAAATTACAACAATAACAGAATATTGAGTAAGTAGGTACGTATAGTATTATATTATCTGTGCTGTCATACTCTAATGATGACATTTGCCTGCTGGAATAATACACACACTATTTTGTTTCACAGGAAGCTTATAAGCGTAGGTACTATCACCCAAAGCACCGCTTCACCACCTTAAGGGTGCTTTTTCTGTGACGCAACTAGCAGTTTACACCGCTTTGCAACATTCGAACACCAATAGCAACAAAGTACTTCGGTGCTTTGTTATAAAGTTTGAAGAACAAATAATAACAGTAAGTTTTTAACAATGGTAAAAGTCATCAAACAATTATTGCTTTTAGATGTTTATGACTCCGATTGGTCAAAATAAAAAGGGCAGGATCAGCTAGCTAACATCTTGCAAGCTAAACTGTTTCAAAATTGGTAAAGCGACGCTTTTGGTGATAGTACATACAGCACTGATTACCGAAAATAAATTACATAGATTTTTTCAAAATTCAAGACCAGAATTTTATTTAAAAAGTCGAAGTTTTTTTTTATTAGAAAATTCTGGTTACGGAAATCACGAGTATTGCTCGAAATAGTTTTTTTTGTAAGCAAAAAAATCTAATTTAGCAAAATCTAACTACAGTTATCAATATTTTAATTACTAAAGCTAGGCACCACTACTACCACATACAAACCAGAAGCGGACAGACACACAACGCAATCCAAGCAAAGTTACATACATAAATATAAGTTACGTAAAAATAAATAAAAGTAAGGGTTATTCCACTTGTCCCCTAAAATAATAATAAAAAATATCTTTATTTGAAGTAACTATGGATATGTTACAAGTTGTAAATGTGATAGGTAAGGTATATTTATAATTATATCTTAAAATCCGATATTTTCAAAATAAGGGGGAAAAGTGGAATTGAAGAAAAACACAAAGGAAACAGATTTATACACACACCAATGTATTGTCTAAACATAAACTATATTACTTAGTATTTACAAGAAGATAAAATAATAATAGAAACATACATTTAACCCGATGCAGTACATAAAGCAGGTGGCTAGATCCTGAGTGAGATTGTGAACAAAATACATAATAAATAAGAAAATATGGAAAGATAGTGCTCAGAAGAACATAAAATTTGGTAGTTATTACTGTGGTATCTTTGATCCATTATATCAAAGATGATGAATACCAAGAAGACAGACAAAGGCCCTAAACAAAATCGTAACCCTGAAAATGGCCAAAAACGGGAGTTTAAAGTAGATGGCAGCACCAGATAGCCTGGAAACTTTAAAACATCAATTTTATCCAAGAAATTTAAATTACTTTCTAGTTAAAATTACCTAAATTTTTTTTATATTTAATATAACTACTTGGTATTCATTGTCTTTGATTATATTCATAAGTTTTAAGAGTAATCATGTTACATCCTTTAAAGAAAACTAATTACACCAATACCATACAGATTATATAAGCATAATCAATGCATCAATTGGAAGTATTTATAACTAATACAAAATATTAAAGTATTTACAGGAAAATAATAGGAAAGTCTATCTAATTATTATTTTCTTGTGTACACTATGACCCTGTGCTTTTAACGGTCTCTCTCTAGCCTCAAGGTTTGCTGGAAGAAAACTCTTTTTAGGGTTAAGCTCGCCTTTGTACATGCCCTTACTATCTGTATTTTTAATGTATTATTTTATTGTGTACAATAAAGAATAAAGAATAAAGAAAGTTGTTTATAGATACAATACACTACATTTTTAGAAGCCAAAGACTCGTGGAGCCGCGTAACGTGCGAATTGAGAGAAAATATATACCCCTCTCTCTCGCTCGACTGACAGACACTACTAGTTACGGTGTATGGTCGTATGGAGTAGTAGGTACACAGTACAATAAATGATAGGTACCTTAGTTTTTTTCTTATGATCAACGTGCGCAACGAGTTTTTGACTTTTTTAATAATAGGTATATTTAAGTCAGTTTTAAGATATAGTCCGACCAACCATTCAATTCCAATGTCTAGTTGAAGTAGAGTACTGCCAATTTTGAAAAAAAAGTGATGTGAATTATGTGACGATAGCTTAACAGGTAGAACCAATCATACAATAATTGAACCATTAAAACCAGAAATAAAAAAAAGTAAAGGTTTAAACCATTTGCTAAAACTCGTATATCGCCAATGCGAATTACATTTTTATTTATTTTATTGTTCTTCACTAAATTTAGTTTAGAGTCAAATTCGCATTAATCAAACCTTATTGGGCACTAATTATTATCTGTTTGTATACCTACATTGACTTTGTGTCGCGTTGGAACAAGCAGTAGAGACGTGTACAAGTGATCTAATGGTTCAATGGTATAAATGAAAATTTACTTTAGACGCCTAGCTGTTAAAGTTCATAATTGAATGATTGCTCAGACAGTTCCCGCATTATCCATATCTCTATTCTACTAGCAGTTAGTAAAGTACAAGCAGTATCTACGAGGCGACTGACCGACATCGCTCGTCGAGTAGAATGTTGTCTCGACATTCTGGTAGTTATTGTTGCCCCTCTCGTACCAGGACGCGGAATTTCTGTTCACATCCCTGCTCTGTCCCATCCTTTGTTGATAGCTATTCACCAATCCCATAACCTTCTCCTGGCTCGAACCCCGTTCACTCATTCGTTCCGTTCGTTCAGTGGAACTCATTCGTTCACTGGAGCTCATTCGTTCGCTTGAACTCATTCGTTCGTTAGGACGCTCGGTCGTGGTCGCGTGAGTTCGCTCGGTGATGGTGGACATGCGTTCGGGAAGATTCGGGCCGCGTTCGGGCAAAGCCGGCGGTCGTTCGGGGATCTTCGGAGGACCCGAGTTGGGCAATGGCGGCGCTTCGGCAGCTTTAGGTAAACATTTGTGTAATACTTTAGAAACTTATGGTTAATTAAATTTTTAATCATGTAGGTATTTATATTAAGAGAATGTAAGCCAGTAAAATATTACACAATTCCTAGTAAAATATATCATTAAAATAATGCGTCAACACAAGGCATTTCAGACATACACAGTTGCAAAACAGACATCACAAAGATAACAATATTTCCGTATCACCCACTAGATGGCGACACTTTAAACTATGTACACACACGCTATGAAAAGGTTCTGCAGTTTTCAAATTACTTCGTTCAACGTATCGCATAACTTTACTTTTTGAAAAGTTATTAAGAATTAACAGAGTTAAAGAAAATGATGTTAAACTGTTCGGTAATAAGGTCCAAAATTATCCAGATCAAGATTATATCTAGGTTTAGTATGTTTTAGAAACGAAAACCTTCTAGCTACTTATCATTTTGTAACATTGACGTGATGGATAAACAATTAAAATCTTATTCGATAGCAAATAATAATAATAATTATTATTTATTAATTTCTCTCACAAACAAGCAAACTCTCGTCTCGTCGTCTTTATATTGAAACGTTAGCAGCACTGTTTCTTGCACTGTGTTGGCATAATTCTTGCGAAAACTAACATAAGTTAACGAACCTTTTCATTCCGTGACAGTACTATGCAGAAACTTAGTATAAGCTCCGGCTTTAAAATGCTTGAGGTCGTATATTAAGTTATGCGAATGCCGTTTGGACTTGAAGACTCACCTTGCTGTTGCGATTGTATGAACTCCGCGTTGATATCGCGTCCGTTGGAGAACCGCGACCTACCCCAAGAACCGCTCGCTTGTTCCGAATTCCTGCGGGCGGCAAATAGATAGGAAGATAATTATTTATAATTTTGACAAAAAATCACAAGTTGATCTTAATCAACCTTATTTCCCACCAGGAACACTTCCTAAAGTGACTAACCAAATTCAAATCAAAACTTTCTAACTGCAAAAGAATAGGTAACTCAACCATAAGGACTCAAAACTTTGCCCCACTCTGCATAATAATTCATTTCAAATTCATCTACAACGATCTATCAAGAACGTCTTAACAAGCTCCATCCTTTGATCTGAACTTTCAGCCCTAAAGGGGATTATGAGACTAAAATTCCCGTAATCCCCTTCGAAGGGGATTTCGACACTAACCCCGCTAACCCCCGGTTCCTATATCCAACGTACGGATGTCCGTAGGTCGGTCGTCATAGCAACGTTGTTTATTCAACACAATGAGACTTTTATGAGAACGAGAAAATATGAGACTTTTTGACAGATAACAACGTTGCTATGACGTGACGACCGACCTACGGACATCCGTTAGTTGGATATAGGAACCCGGCATAAGACCGCTTAATGAGACAGTACCTTAGTACGACGTCCTCAGCATCGTCATCTTGAGGGGACTGCCGCGGAGGCAGGGACGGCAGCACCGATGATTCTGGAAAACATCAATTTTATCGTTTTTTTAGTATTTCTACACTAACCCCCTTGAAGAGATTTATGTTTAAAAATCAACAGAATAGAAAGTTATTTTTAGGTTAAGTATTGATTGACAGCTTTTTCACAAAATCGGCACGTCGTATGGCTGAAGTTAATTCCCATGGTTTCCCTGACTCACCAATATTCCTGGTGTGCGCGTCAGGCGTGGGCGTGGCCTCAGGCGTGGGCGTGGGCGTGGACCTGCTCTGCAAGCTAGTGCGGTGCTCCTGCAGGATCTCTGCCTGCGAGCGCGCCTTGCGCTGCGGCTCGGGAGTATTGCTCTCTGATGATGATGATGATGCGTTCCTTGAGAAGAGATCAAATTAAAATTTAATAATCTCTTGACTAGTCAAGTGTTGTCTTTAGTTTTAATATAACTTATTTTATTGTGCAATGATGCGTGGAAGGATATCTGTATCCGGGTGAGATATTATCTAGGTGAGATAGTATCCAGGTGAGATAATATCTAGGTGAGGTAATATCCAGGTGTGATAGTATCCAGGTGGGATAGTATCTAGGTGAGATATTATCCAGGTGAGATAGTATCTAGGTGAGGTAATATCCAGGTGAGATAGTATCTAGGTGAGGTAATATCCAGGTGAGATAGTATCTAGGTAAGGTAATATGCAGGTGAGATAGTATCTAGGTGAGGTAATATGCAGGTGAGATAGTATCTATATGAGGTAATATCCAGGTGAGATAGTATCTAGGTGAGGTAATATGCAGGTGAGATAGTATCTAGGTGAGGTAATATGCAGGTGAGATAGTATCCAGGTGAGATAGTTACTGCGTGAGCCGGCGTCTGAGTTCCGCGGTGGGCGAGTCGTCCGCGCTGTACGGTGTGAGCTGCAGCTCTGGTGGTAGCGCTGCGTGGAAGGATATCTTGGCGACCCAGTCCTTCATGAGCGCGGAACTGCCCGCCAGGAATAAGTACTCGGCGCCGTCAGCGCAGGAGAGGCGGAACACGTGCGCGCGCTTGGTGTAGTCTGAGGCGACATCACAGCGAGCCTGCAAGACAACATATAATTAATAATAATAATAAATATCCTTGGACATTCCACACGGCGTCATCTAGTCCCAAGCTAAGCAATTGAATGCTTGTGTTATGGTAACCAGATGACTGATACACTACATAGATACATATTTTTTTTGTAAATACATACATATTATACATAAAAAACACCCAGACACGAAACAAATATTTGCAGATCATGCAAACATTTGTCCCGCAGCGGGGATCGAACCCGCAACCTCTGCGTCTCAGGCGGGCTTTCGCCCACTGCGCCACAGAAGTCGTTCTTAATATCCATTAATATCTTAATATTCAATTGTCCATAGATAATTGAATTTCGACGAAATTCGACGACCTCTGTGGCGCAGTAGGCGGAGGCCCGCCTGAGACGCAGAGGTTGCGGGTTCGATCCCCGCTGCGGGACAAATGTTTGCATGTTCTGCAATTATTTGGTCCGGGTCTGGTTGTTTTTCTATGTATAATATGTATGTATTTACAAAAAAATAAATATCTATGTACCTAGTATATCAGTCATCTGGTTACCATAACACAAGCATTAAAATGCTTAGCTTGGGACTAGATGACGCTATGTGGAATGTCCGGAGATATTTATAATTTAGGTATTAAAATTGGAGGAAAACCGAAGGGCTGAGTGGTGTGCCTTGGGAGAGACCTATGTTCAGCAGTGGACTGGTTCTGGTGACGGAGTTTTCAGGCCGCCTTAAGACCTCCGTCATGGTTTAAAAGCCGGGACCGACAATTAAACGTGCCCTCCGAAGCACGGAAGCGCTCAGATATTAATGCGACTTGCGGTCACCCATAAAAGGCGGTCACCCATAAAAGTGGTGACCGCTCAGAACCGTACGCATTATTATTTCCGAAATAAATAATAATAATAATTTATTTTAATAAACATATGACATTTCACACAGCGTCATCTAGTCCTAAGCTAAGCAAATTAATACGTGTATTGGTAATCAGATGACTGATATACTATTTTTTTTTGTAAATACAAATTTTTAAAACATGAACTCGATACATTTTTTGGGGCGCCACAGAGGTCGTTAATAAATAATGTTGTAATAGTAAAGCCCTATGGCTTAGCTCACTCTGGTACAAAGTTACAACGTTTTGACGCATCTTAGAATTATAAAAATAATTCAAAAATTCAAAAATCAAAAATTCAAAAGACATAAAATTAAAAAGAAGGGCAAAACGATTTACATAATGAATTTGTATAGTATTGGTGTTTACTCACCAAGAGTATAGCGACGGGCGGCGCGGCGGCCTTGGCGCTGGCGAAGTCCAGTTCATCCTTGAAGAAGCAGAGAAGCTGTCCGCACAGCACGGAGTAGTAGCTCCTCCACGAGCGCACTGTGGCGCGCTTCCCGCCCACGCCCGTCTCTTGCTTGCGCTCCAAGTAACCTGGCGGGAACAGTGAGCCATGCTTTTAACCGACCTCGAAAAAGTTAGGTTCTCTATTCGACGGCAATTTATTTTTCATGTTTCTCAGTCGAATAGGATGTAAGTGTAAGTGTTCACATTTTTAAGTTTTTTAATTTGTTACTATTAGTGAAAACCTTTAATTGGCTCACTATTTCTATCTTGTTTTTTAAGGACACTTTGTAAAAGCTGTTGGTTTTCCGAAGATAAATAAATAAATAAATATTCGACTGGATGGTGTTTTAATTTTCTAGAGACTTAAATCGCAACAAGTAACGTCATCTATTAATCTTATCCTACTAATATTATAAACGCGAAAGTTTGTAAGTATCGATGGATGTTTGTTACTCTTTCACGCGAAAACTACTGAACGGATTTGGCTGAAACTTGGAATATACATAGTTTATGACCGGGAATAACACACAGGCTTTTTATCCCGGTATACGGGAACGGGAACTACTGCGGGTGACACCGCGGGGCGCAACTAGTTGGAAATAAGTTAATGGAAATAAATTAGTTTTTTTCAGTATTCAGTATTCGTTTATTCACCATTGAGTTATATTACATAACATAGGTAAGTCACTTTAGGTACATATTTTCATAATTATCTTCAAAGCTTAATTAAATAATAAATATAATATAATAACTTAATTAAAATCCATAAAAACATGCAATTGTAATTATAATAAATTTACCAATATCTTTCTACGACCCCACTTGCAAATTTCTATGGTTTTCTATGGTCATACCTTCAATCTCGACGGGCGGCAGATCGGCGATATCTCCGCGGCGATGGCGGCGGAAGCTCTGCGTACGCCGCCGCGTTGTGAACGACGGCGTACGTTTCGGTGTCTTCACAACCTGACGCGATAACACATTGTAAGTAAGTAAGTTCGTATGAGCAAGTGGCCAACTCTGGTGACGGAGTTTTTAGGCCGCCTAAAGGCCTCCGTCATGGCTTAACGACTTTAAAAGCCGGGACCGACAATTTAACGTGCCCTCCGAAGCACGGAAGCGCTCAGCTGATAATGCTTAACTTCGACGATCTATCAAGAACGTCTTAGCAAGCTTCGCCACGAGCGCTTCACACACATTGTGATACGAAGCTATAAACATAATATGCTGAAACTGAACTTGAAACCAATGACCAAATGGCTGGTGCTTACTTTGGACAGAGGATAAGTATAGCAATCCAACGAGGTAACGTTGCCTTGTGCTCTTCTATCTTTAGTTAGTACTAGCTAACTTGCCCGTGGCTTCGCTCACGTGGTACCTACCTTGATAAAATATAGCCTATGTTCATTCGGAAAGTCTAAGCTACAAATTGGTGAAAGAACTTTTGAAATCGGATAAGTAGTTTCGGAGATTACCCCAAACATACAAGGCAGCTTAGACTTTCCGAATGAACATAGGCTATATTTTATCAAGGTACCACGCGAGCGAAGCCGCGGGCAAGTTAGCTAGTCTAGTATACTTACACTCATGCTCTCAGCTCGCTTCACATGTGGATCGTTCTTGGGCAGTCGGTCGAACTGAGGCGCCGGGGACAGTGTCTCCTCGGAAGACGCGGGCGCGTTCGTGAGACGGTCCGACTGACAAACAAACAAACATTATAAATAATAAATATCCTTGAACATTACACACAGCGTCATTCAAACTATTACAAGAAAAAGCTTATGAGAAAAGAAGAGGTATTAAAAAAAAGCTTATGATAGATTTCACAAACGGAACATTCAGTTTTTTAAATTCCTCTGTTCAACGTTATAATAAAACTAGTTTGCGTGGTGCGCGTGCTGCAAGCAGCACGCGGTTTTCTTTTTCCATGTTTCTGACAGATGGTAATACCCTTCTAAAATTTTGAGAATCCATAGGAGATCTAAAATATTTAATAAACCGCTATGGGAACCCCTAAATCAGTATGAAAACCCTTTAGGAGCCCTAAACCATTAAGAAAAAAAAAAAAGAAAAAAAAAATCCAAGTCGTCGGCCCTGAGTTACGCTCACCCACTCGACCTTCGTTACGCTACGGGGGTCGGTGGCTCGCTTCGCTCGCCACCTCCCCCCTCCGCTCCACTCAGGTCTCGTAGGTTCGCTCCACTCAGGACCTCCGACGCCTACCTACTATAATATTTGTCCAAACACCTAATGGATATCCCTAACCGTTGTGAAGTTACAGCCCTTTCAATTTTAGGGGAGGTTGGGGAGAAGGGGAGGGGGGAGTTTTGAAAAAATATTTTGTCTAACTAAGTTCCCCTTAATACAAATCTGAAAAAAAATTTGTTCCAAGTCTTAAGGCTTTCGAGATTCGAAAAAGGGGGGGAGAGGGGGGGCAAAGGGGGCAACACTGAAAAACAATTTTTACTTCCCCGAGCCTCCTCTATCCGATTCCGCAAAAAAAATGCGATTTTTCCCCAACTCACCAGACCTACCTCTATACGAATCCGTCAAAATATACCTACCTCCCCATCCACCAACAGGGAGAACAATTCTGTCAGTCAGTGAGTGAGTCAGTGGTAGTTTAAGTTTATATATAGTAGAATAAATAGGCGGCGGCGCTAGTCTTCAGTTTGACGCATACAATCACCATAAGTAGTATATCAGTCATCTGGTTACCATAACACAAGCATTAAATTGTTTAGCTTGGGACTAGATGACGTCGTGTGGAATGTCCAAGGATATTTATAGCAGTGTTGGTTAAGTGGATCAGTACTTCGACTTTCGATCCGAAGGTCGTGGGTTCGAATCCGGCCGTGCATCAATAGACTTTTCGTGTCGAAAAATGTATATGCTAACAGCTTTAAACGGTGAAGGAAAACATCGTGAGGAAACCCGCGGCTAGTCAGCCCCACACGTATTGACCATTGTCTCTCCTGTGGATATGTCCGACAGCTGAGAGGATGGTTTAGCTGCTACAAGCCTATTCCATCTCAACAATGTCCCAGGCACTACAGTGTCCTCAAGTGTAGGCAAAGATAAAGATAAAGATAAAGATAAAGACTTATTTATTTGTTCTGAATATGGTTATGTCACAAGCATGTTAGGTACATTAAATAGTTCTGCATATTCAGTCATTGTCATGACATACAAATAAATAAATAAATAAATATCCCTGGACATTCCACACAGCGTCATCTAGTCCCAAACTAAGCATTTTAATGCTTGTGTTATGGTAACCAGATGACTGATATACTACATAGATAATTTTTTTTTGTAAATACATACATATTATACATAGAAAACAACCAGACACGAAACAAATATTTGCAGATCATACAAACATTTGTCCCGTAGCGGGGATCGAACCCGCAACCTCTGCGTCTCAGGCGGGCTTTCGCCCACTGCGCCACAGAGGTCGTCAAATAGTTAGTTAAGTATATTGTAAAGCCTCCTGACTCTGTATAAATCATCTAGTAAAGTAAAGGCCTAAGATGGTGATCTCACCTCTCTCTCGGGCGCGCTCTCTTTCCTCCTCTCCTCTGTGATCCTCTCCATCTCTCTGCGCCTGTACATCTGCACACGCTCTTGTTCTTGACGCGTGGCTGAGTCCCGGCGGGCAGCTTCTTCTTTATCTTTCTGGGCTTGGAAGGCTTGCTCCACCTGACAAATGACAAAGAATTTACAATTCACATCAGGGCGTCTACTCTGCAAAACGAAAAACAAAGTTTCGTGACAATTTTCGGGGTCAGCTTATGTTGGTGGATACTGAATTCGTAATAGTTCACCAACATAATTAGAACCCGAAAATTGTCACGAAACCTCGTTTTTCGTTTTGCAGAGTAGACGCCCAGGGTGTAAAAAGACGACTACCGAAAACGAAACGGGGTGGTGTGGTACAGCATCCCAAAAGCCATCTAAAGAAAAATCAGTTGTCTGAAAAATTACCGCGGGCGAGATCAGCTGTTCGCTGTCGTACGAGCGTAATATGCTAGGGTTTTACATTGCTGTTTCTTTAATTTACTTGTTTATTTCCTTTATTATATGATCTAATTAGGTGGATATGGTCTTATTATGTTGTATGATGTGTATGTAACTAAGAAGTTTGAAAGTGGCACCTGTGGTTGAAAAGGTGAGGAGTGCCAGATTAGCATGTTATGGTCATGTAATGAGGAGGGATGAAAGACATATTACCAAAAGAGTTATGAGTATGAATGTGGATGGGTATACAAGTAGAGGAAGGCCGAAGAAGAAGTGGATAGATTGTGTGAAAGATGATATGAATGTAAGAGGAGTGAGTTCAGAGTTGACGAGCGACAGAGGAGAGTGGAAGAGGAAAACATGTTGTGCCGACCCCACTTAGCGTGGGATAAGGGCAGGAGAATGATGATGTGTATGTAACTAAAAATAACTTATAATTTAAACAACTTAAGATTGCTTGCGTACAATAGGATTCTGTGTGTTAACTTTACTTACATTAAAGAAAAGTAAAACAATTCGTGACCATTCACATTCATCAATGTTTGTAACAATATTAATTTGAATTCAAAGAAGGAGGTTCTCAATTCGTTTGTATTTTTATTGTTAGTTACCTCAGAACTTTTGACTGGGTAGACCAGACCGACTTTGATGATTTTTTTTTTATATTTTTTTTAGAAAGAAAGAAAAATCGATTATTTTAGCAGGATCTCAAGGATTTTCCCTAAACCGGAGAGCGTGTATGAAGAATGTAATGAGAGTGAATGAGGCGAAAGAAGTGTGTCAGGATCGTAGCAAGTGGAGATCCGTGGTCTCTGCCTACCCCCATGGGAAAGAGGCGTGATTTTATGTATGTATGTATGTATCTCAAGGATCACTTCTTACATGCTAGGTGATTCTAATGCCTGTTCCAACGCGACTCCCTACACCAGGGAAAGAATCAGGCAAGAACCTGGTGGTGTGGGCCTAGCTTTGTTTTACAGCGATCCATTTCTAAATAGTCAAGCTTCAGTGGGAAGCCAGTCAAACTAAGTAAAGCATGTCAAAGCAAGTAAATGTAATTGTGAAGTATAAGCTATTAACTCCTCAACAAAACGTTGTCTGGTAATAAGAATTCTCAATCAATTTGGGTCATTTGTCTCTCAATTCGGAGTGTCGCAAAAGCTAAACTAAACGAACCAAAATTAATGCCATCCTTTTTATTCCCATCGCTATGAAAGGGACGGCAACATTTTTGGTTAGTTAAGTTTAGCTTTTGCGATACTCCGAGTATAAGTAATCTCAACAAAATGTTGTCGGGAAATAAGAATTTCTCAATCAATTTGGGTAATTTTTCTCTCAATGTCCACGTACCAGTGTGCCGCGTTTCAGGGCATTGAACTTGTCTTTCTGTGCGTCAATGGTCTCCTCCAAGTCGCGGTGTTTGTTGATAAGTTGCTCGACTTGCGGTACACTCTCGCCGTAAGTACCGTCGCGGACTAAAGGCACTCTGTGGGACAATTTAAATTATTTATTATTTATTTATTACAATAGATACAGTTACAATTTTGGTTAGTGTATGCCTTAAAACTTAAGTTAAGTTTAACAAGACCAAAGACGATTAATATCTAGAAGACAGACAAAGGCCATACACAAAATCGTAACCCTAAAAATAGCCTGAAAACTCTAAAACATCAATTTTATCCAAGAAATTTCAATTACTTTCTAGTTAAAAATGTTTAAATATTGAATATTGTTGCTACCTACTACTAAGTATTGAAATTTCTTGGATAAAATTGATGTTTTAAAGTTTTCAGGCTATCTGGTACTGCGGGATCGGGTTACGATTTTGTGTATGGCCTTTGTCTGTCTTCTAGATATTAATCGTCTTTGACAAGACATACAGTTCTCGGTTAGACAACAAAGAAAAATTTATAAAGTTGGTTCCATTTGTATAAGTACATAGCTTAAATAAATAAATATGCTGGGACATTCCAGTGTTCAATATCACACTAATATTATAGAGGTGAAAGTTTTTGTGTAAGTGTTTGTTACTCTTTCACGTTCTAGCAGCTGGACGGATTTTTATAAAATTTGGTACCAGAATAAGTTATACCCTGGATTAAAAAATAGGCTACTTTTGATCCCGGTATTCCCACAGGAACAGGAAAACTATTCACAGGTGAATAGTTCCTGTGGGAATGAAGGTAGAGAGAGACAAAACAACGTCTGTTGGGGTAATCACCGAAACTACTCATCTCTAAAACTCTTTCACCAACATGTAGCATGGACTTTCCGAATGAACATAGGCTATATATTATCAAGGTATGTACCACGCGAGCGAAGTCACGGGCAAGTTAGCTAGTCTTTAATAAATTTGTTGTAAAAAAAAAGCATGACAAAAGCACGTATACCTACATACGTGCTTTTGGCATGCTTTTTTTTTACCTGTTGGTGATCCAAGCGTCCAACGCATCTGCATCCCGCTTGAACACGAGCGCGTCCAGATGTTGTGCGTAGATGCGCTCGCGGTTGCTCCAGGCCGAGTCCAGCTGGGCCTTGCGCGTGCGCAGAGCGGACATGCGCTCTTCTATCTCAGCTGACATTATATGCCCTTCTTTTACTAGCTTCTCTCCTATAAAAAACATTATTTATTTATTTTAGGAAGACCATCGGCACAAAGTAATGAGATAATAGTGGCAATTCTGAGTGTCGCAAAAGCTAAACTAAGCTAACTAAAATTGTTGCCGTCCCTTTCATAGCGATGGGAATAAAAAGGATGGCAATAGTTTTAGTTAGGTTAGGTTAGCTTTTGCGACACTCCGAATTGCCCCCATTAACTTAAACTAAGACTACTAAAAGGCCATTTATAGGTCTCCACGAATAGATTCACGATTATTACTATTAATATTGGTCTATTTTGTCCCATTGTTGGGAAAAGCGCCCCCCCCCCACTTTCGCCACTTTCGTCCAAAAAATACATGTCCCACTTTCGCCAAAAAAAACATAAATTTTCCGTTTTTCTCTGTTTTGTTCGGATGGAATCTTGCAACTTAATTTTGAAGATATCTTTAACCAATTGAACAAACGACATAACGTCTACATTCAAATGTCAAATGTCATTGAATTTGCTCGCACATTTTTTGAGTGTTGTCAGCTATTAGATTGTGACCCTTTAATACATCTCAATGGTCCCGACCCCACTTAGCGTGGGATAAGGGCAGGAGAATGATGATGGTATACAACGTGATTCATAAGTGGTATGTTATCCCGAAAAGGGGTCATTCACCTCATCAGTGTGAACAACATTTGTTCTACGACTTTTTGAATGTCGATGTTTTTCATTGAAGAAATGACTAGCAAAGTTTCCCTCAGAAATAAACAGAGCAACCCTATAATAAGGTGTTAGGTATTAATTTTTAATTTTTGTTACTCGCTCTAAAACTTATTGCATGCTGTCTTCACTTTTAATTGTATTGACACTTAATTATTTTATTCATAGTTATATACTTTTTCAATTGTGTTGGTGTACTATACGTAAGTGATCTAATAAATAAATAAATATATTTTTTTTTAGCTAATTTTAACTAGAAAGTAATTGAAATTTCTTGGATAAAATTGATGTTTTAAAGTTTCCAGGCTATCTGGTACGGGTTACGATTTTGTGTATGGCCTTTGTCTGTCTTCTAGATATTAATCGTCTTTGGTATGAGTAAGCTATACACTGACCGTCAGCGTACAGCGTGCGGTAGTCGTCCTCCTTGGCCAGTATCTCCGCGTGCAGGTCGCGGTGTCGCGCGACTAGTCGCTCCGCCGCCGCCACGTCCGCGCCCAGCTCCGCCGCCGTCACGCGAGCTAACGTCTCGTTTGTCCACGCACTGTGTTATTCAAATATTAAACCATTTAAAAATAAATAAATATCATTTCGCCTGAGATGTGACGTCACGCTTAGGTAGGAAGTTAAATGTTTTCAAACGAAACTAAATGACAAGAAAGTGATTTTACTTAGCCGTGACGTCAGCTGTTGTACAGAACATAGCAGAATGCTGTAATTTCTAATTCTATTTTATCAAAATTACAGCTGTCGTATGACGTCTAGTGTCGTACAGCCGTCGTATGTCGTGCAGTGTCATACAGGCGTCGTATGTCGTCCAGTGTCATACAGCCGTCGTATGTCGTGCAGTGTCATACAGCCGTCTTATGTCGTCCAGTGTCATACAGCCGTCTTATGTAGTCCAGTGTCATACAGCCGTCGTATGTCGTGCAGTGTCATACAGCCGTCGTATGTCATGCAATGTCATACAGCCGTCGTATGTCATGCAGTGTCATACAGCAGTAATACTCACAGTAACTCCTGGCTCGCGTCGAAGTACGCCTGCAGCTGCCCAGCCAGCTCCAGCTGTGAGGCGCACTGTGAGGTCCGCTCCGTGAGGGCCGAGAGGGCCTCCGTCACCTCCTCCAGTTTGGCGGACACGTGCTCTTTAGCGTCAGGGAACGCGGTGCCTAATCTGGAAAGGTAAGAATACGTAAGTTTCATCATTCAGAGATTTAAATTCTACAATTAACATTTGTATTGTAAAAGAATTAAGGATAATTTTATGATAAAAGAAAAAAGAACTCAAAACTTTCAATTCCGACGGGTTTTGAACCCGGGATTTCAAGCCGGAGTGCCTCTAACCAAATCTGTCACGGAACCAATGTGACGTCAGAATGGAATTGTTAGATTTTATTTCTTCCACACAGCGTCATCTAGTCCCAAGCTAAGCAACCTAATGCTTGTGTTATGGTGAGCGCGGTGACGCGTCTCCTGCTGGTGTACCTGTGTGCCTCCTGCTGCAGCCGCGCATGCTGGCCGGCGATGGCGGCCAGGTCGCTGCTGAGCGCGGCGCTCCTCGTCTCCTGGTGGTGTACCTGTGTGCCTCCTGCTGCAGCCGCGCATGCTGGCCGGCGATGGCGGCCAGGTCGCTGCTGAGCGCGGCGCTCCTCGTCTCCTGGTGGTGTACCTGTGTGCCTCCTGCTGCAGCCGCGCATGCTGGCCGGCGATGGCGGCCAGGTCGCTGCTGAGCGCGGCGCTCCTCGTCTCCTGGTGGTGTACCTGTGTGCCTCCTGCTGCAGCCGCGCATGCTGGCCGGCGATGGCGGCCAGGTCGCTGCTGAGCGCGGCGCTCCTCGTCTCCTGGTGGTGTACCTGTGTGCCTCCTGCTGCAGCCGCGCATGCTGGCCGGCGATGGCGGCCAGGTCGCTGCTGAGCGCGGCGCTCCTCGTCTCCTGGTGGTGTACCTGTGTGCCTCCTGCTGCAGCCGCGCATGCTGGCCGGCGATGGCGGCCAGGTCGCTGCTGAGCGCGGCGCTCCTCGTCTCCTGCTGGTGTACCTGTGTGCCTCCTGCTGCAGCCGCGCATGCTGGCCGGCGATGGCGGCCAGGTCGCTGCTGAGCGCGGCGCTCCTCGTCTCCTGCTGGTGTACCTGTGTGCCTCCTGCTGCAGCCGCGCATGCTGGCCGGCGATGGCGGCCAGGTCGCTGCTGAGCGCGGCGAGCGCGCGCGCCTGGGCGTGGCGGTGGTGACGGCGCGGCGCGTGCAGCAGCGCGGCCTTCTCCGCGAGCCAGGCCGCCGTCTCCTCCGCGCTGCGGTCGAACTCGTGCACCTGACGCGCGCCAGCCAACGCCTGGGGACACACGATACGGTTTCAATTCTAATGTTGTATATGTGGCGGCTAAGTAGCCTCAGGGATAAACGGGCTGACGCGGATGTTTTGTGAGTCGCGTCGCCAGTCGGTTCTCCCCGCTCGCTAGGTCCGAACATGTATTGTTATAGCGTGGAAATAAAGTAACATACAATTATAAAGTTATTTATGTGCTCATCCTGCAACAACTTAACTATGTAGGGAACCCATCAAGCATAATGATCCGATTCCCTACATACCCCCTAAATATACAACGTTATTCATAATTGGTATGTTATCCCGAAAAAGGGTCATTCAACTCATCGGTGTGAACAACGTTTGTTCTACGACTTTTTGAATTTCGATGTTTTTCATTGAAGAAATGACTAGCAAAGTTTCCTTCGGAAATAAACACAGAGCGATCCCTGAACTTTGCCGGTGACCCTGACCACTGGCCGGTGGCCCGTGTGACGCACGAGGGGGGCGGGCGAAGAAAATATTCAAACTTATTTGTCAAAAGATTTAACAAAATAGTTTTTGTATGAAAAACTGAAAATTTGAATTCACAAGATTTGCACCTACACAACTGTTCATTTTCATGGTCACAAAATCCCCCTTCCGGGATAACATACCAATTATGAATCACGTTGTATAAACATGACTTTGTTTTTGTGTGACAGAGAAAGGAATATGCAGCGCTCTATTTCGTTCTCTAAGACTAGTATAGTATTATTTCATCTGTGGTTTTAGCAAACACGATGATAACCAAGGTCTATAATCTGTGGTTTAAGTACCTCCTGCCTGGCCAGCGCCAGCTCCTTGAGATCGTCCCACAGTCCCCGGATGTCGTCCATCCTCTGCTTCACGCGCTCCACTTCCGGCGTATTCTCTTCTAAGAGCACGTTGCCCGTCTCACACACTGACTCGATGCGCCCTTCGTTTGCTGAAAGACAATATTCAAATCAAATCAAATTGTTTATTATTTTTTCTCTAACAAATCACAATACATAAATAAAAATATAAAGTAATTAATTTTAAATATAAGTACTTACAGTAAAAGAAAAATAATGATAAATTTAAACACAATCGTAGGTTAGAGAAGTAAGAACCGTTTTGTGAGAGACTGGTATTATAAAATATGTAAAAATGTAGGTATAGGTCGCGCCACGTAACAAGAGCGCTGGCTGTCAAACTGCTCCGTGGTCGATGATTGGTGGAGAGGTGTTGCGGCGCACTTCATACCATTGATTTAGCGAGTGCTATTGGTTCGTCAGCGAGTGAACACAGGCGCGAACATACCCCCGCTACTTCCCCGACCAAGCTCTTTTTACGTGACGCGACCTATATCTAAGTTTCTATCTATATGACGACCTCTGTGGCGCAGTGGGTAAAAACCCGCCGGAGACGCAGAGGTTGCGGGTTCGATTCCCGCTGCATAACAAATATTTGTATGGTCTGCAAATATTTGTCTCGTGTTTTATTTTCTATGTATTAATATGTTTAGAAGCCTTTAGGTGGATAAGTATAGGTACTCGAAGCTAGCAATAATAAACGAGCGTATGTATCACTGAATACAGTTTATTGTCCACCGTGTACAGCTTACAACAATAACATACAGAAGGAAGAGAAACACAGAAAGTCCGGCACAAGAAGTAGAAACATAAAAAGTTCGGTAACGAGATCACTACGGAAAAACTAAATATTTAAAGGCGCAAGGGACAAGCGCATCGCGGGATGTAAGGCTCGACTGGCGAACGAACGGGGCGAAGATAGCTGTGCGCCCGCGCGCACCGCTGTGAACATGCCGCGAGTCACAGGCGCACGAGGAATGCGCCGATGCAGCGGTTTACTCATACTACCGGTATCGCGCGACTATGCTTGTAAATGAAATGATTTATGTTTAGTGTTATGAATGTATGAACTGTAAGTGATGTATGTAAAGTGTAATTAATATTTAAATAAATAAGATCATAATACAATTCTGAAATGTGTTAAATGTGTATTGGTGATTGTGTTAAATAAATATATAAACGTAACATATATAATGTAGTGAGGTCACCTACATCACTCCCTTCCCAGAGACTGACTATGGTCGATAAAAGTCCGGAAAGTGGACTCGCCGGCCAGATCTTGTTGTCCTAATTAATGGATCTTGCGTAGGTGGTTCTGGAGTGGATGGAGTTGGAGGCAAAGTGTCTTTTTGAGGCGGAGCTATATCGGGGGACAGTATAAAGGCCGGCTTAAGGCGGTCTATGCTTACTGTCACGTCCTTACTTGCGACGCGGATAATAAAAGTTTTAGCACTTCTCCGTAGCACTTCATACGGGCCTTTGTAGGCTGGCTGGAGTGATCCACGTAGCACTTCTTCCCGAAGGAATACGTGACTACAGTTGGCAAGCTCCTTAAAAATGAAAGTTTTACGTGCTTTGGAGTGGTGCTGTGGTGGAACTGGTGATAACTTCTCGGCAAAAGACTTCATGCGGGCTGAGAAATCGGTGATGTCGGTGGTGTAATGTGCTACGTTGTGGCCGAAAAATTCGCCTGGGAGACGTAGAGGCTCACCGTATACCAACTCAGCTGAAGTTGTTTGGAGGTCTTCTTTGAAGGCGCTCCTGATGCCGAGGAGAACGAGTGGGAGAGACTCGGTCCAGTTTGCGTTAGCGTGACAGGTAATCGCTGCCTTTAGCTGTCGGTGAAATCGCTCAACTAAACCGTTGCACTGTGGGTGGTATGCTGTTGTCCTACGGTGATCGAAACCGATGGATTTGGACAGCTGATGGAACAATGCCGACTGGAATTGTCTACCTTGATCGGTGACGATCTCAGTAGGACAACCGTATCGAGCTACCCAGCAGGAAACGAACGCTTTGGCCACTGTTTCGGCGGTGATGTCGGTAATGGGCACAACTTCCGGCCATCGCGTGAAGCGATCGACGGCTGTGAGGCAGTACCGAAAATCACCAGCTGGCGGCAGTGGGCCGATCAGGTCTAAATGGACATGTTTGAAACGCGCCGAAGGTAAATCGTGCTTACCTAGAGGTGATGCAACGTGTCTGGTTACCTTCGAACGCTGGCAAGTCAAACATGCCTTAGCCCATTCACGGCAGTTTTTCCGCATCAGTGGCCAAACGTAGCGTTGAGCAACGAGTTTAGCTGAAGCGTTGGCACCGGGGTGGCTAAGAGAGTGGAGACAGTCGAATACCTGTTTACGCTGTTGCTGTGGTACGAAAGGTCTGGGCGTCGGTGTACTGACGTCGCAGTACAAAACAGCACGACTCCCAGGAATGGTCGTCCTAGCTAGGCGGAGTGAAGAGTCACCATTGAGGTGATCTAAGAGCTCTGGATCACTGATCTGAAGCTGGGCCATCACTTCTAGGTCGACTGGCATCTGCAGTTCTTCGATGCGCGACAGAGTATCGGCAACCAAGTTGTCTTTGCCAGCGATGTGTACGATGTCGGTGGTGAACTGCGAGATGAAGTCGAGGTGTCTATACTGACGTGGCGAACAGTTATTTTTCCGCTGATGGAAAGCATAACAAATCGGCCTGTGGTCAGTATAGACGGTGAAGTGAGTGGCTTCAAGCATGTGCCGAAAGTATTTTATGCTCTCGTAAATGGCAAGGAGCTCGCGGTCGTATGGAGAGTACTTGACCTGCGATGGGCTCAACTTGCGCGAGAAAAATGCTAGTGGCTGCCAGAATCCATCCTTTAGCTGCTGTAGGACTCCACCTATCGCTGTATCAGAGGCGTCAGTGACGAGTCCTAACTTGGCCTGTGTGTTAGGGTGTGCTAAGAGGGTGGCATCGCATAAACTTTTTTTGCACGCCTCGAATGCACTGAGTGATTCTCCCTCTATGGCTACTGGATGGGAAGCTTTCACCGACCCGGTCAGCAAGGCATTTAGCGGCGCTTGGATTTTGGCCGCATTGGGCAAAAATCGCCTATAAAAATTCACCATCCCCAAAAATCGTCGGAGTTCTCTAACGGTTTTTGGAGGAGGAAATTGTGAGATGACTTTTACCTTGCTGTCGAGTGGTTTCGTGCCCCTTTCCGAGATTAAGTACCCGAGAAACGTTACCTCTGGTACGCCGAAGACACATTTGGCCGAGTTGACGAGAACGCCATACTCACGCATGCGTTGAAAGAGCTGGCGCAAGTGATCTTCATGCTCGCTCGACGATTTACTGTATACCAAAAAATCGTCGAGGTACGGGTAACAGAAATCGAGTCCACGAGTCAGCTCGTCGACGAATCTCTGGAAGGTTTGGCCAGCGTTCCGAAGCCCAAAATTCATGAAAGGGTATTCGAATAAACCGAAAGGCGTGGTGATAGCGGTCTTAGGAATGTCTCCTTTCTCGACCGGGATTTGGTTGTAAGCCTTGACTAAATCTATAACTGAAAAATACTTACAACCGGACAAACTATGCGAAAAGTCGTGTATATGACGAATAGGATACTGATCGGGAATAGTGCGCGCGTTGAGTAACCTATAATCGCCACAGGGACGCCAGCCGTTGTCTTTTTTAGAAACGAGGTGCAAGGGTGATGCCCACGGACTGTCTGACGGACGGGCTGTTCCGGCGGCTATCATGGCATCGAACTCCTGCTTCGCTATTTTTAATTTGTCAGGGGCGAGACGTCGAGGGGGACATGATACAGGTGGACCGGGTGTAGTGCGAATGTGGTGTGTTGTGTTGTGTTTAACGATACCGGGAGTACCAGCAGGGCGTGTTATCTCCGGGTATTCAGCTAAAATACTGTGGTACCTACCGTCACCACCAGTCGCTACTTTCACACTAGATATAATGTCACAACTTATGTCTACACTGGCCACAGTGCTGACATTGGTTAGGCTATCAAAAAGTCTTTGTTTACTGACGTCGACTATTAGGCGATAGTGAGCTAAAAAATCTACACCGATGATGGCTTTTGTTACATCAGCAACAACAAAACGCCAAGGAAAATTACGACGGAGCCCTAGGTTCAGATTAAGCTGAATGTAGCCGTATGTATCGATAGCCGAACCATTGGCAGCACTGAGCTGATATGAGGTTTTACACCTGCGCTCACGCAGCGCGGAAATGGGGTACACACAAATGTCACTTCCAGTGTCTATTAAAAATTGAGTGTGAGAACTCGAGTCCGTAATAAAGAGGCGACCTGTGCTGGAACTGCGGCAATCTTTGGTCGCCATCACTGACTGCCCTTCGCGTTTCCCGCCTTGAAGTCGCAGGGCTTAATGCATCTACGCGCCTCTGACGCGTGCCTGGAGTGGTACCAGCAAATGGGAAACTTCCTGTAACTGGATTGCGAGCGACGTGACGACGAACGGGTGCGTTGTCGTTCTACGCGCTTTGTGGGCCGCGAACGATGATGCGACTGAGCAGTCAATGCGCTTACTTGCCTCGTTAGGTCGGCTACCTGTCGCGTCAGTTCGTCAATGGGTGATGCTGATGATGATGATGATGATGGATGAGTAGTGGTCGCTGCGACGTTGTGCGCTGGCGCGGCGATGTCGTGGACGCGGTCAGCGAGCTCAGCTAGTGCATCCAGAGGCAACGTTGACTGCGAAGCGACGATCGACTGCATAGAGGTAGGCAGCCTGCTACTCCAGATAGTCCGGACGAAATCCTCGGGGATGTCGGGTCCGGCGAGGTGTTGTAAATGACGCAGGAACTGTGACGGCTTGCGAGTGCCAAGCTGCTCGTGGGTAAGTAGCTGCTTCACTTTGTTTTCGCGGGACGCCGACAGCCGTTTAATTAGTTCGTCCTTCAAACGTTGGTAATCGGGAGGACCGGTGAGAATATCCTCAACCTCGGCGGCGTACTGACGATCGAGTGTGGCCAATATATGGTAGAATTTGACCATGTCGTCCGTCACTTGCATGATCGCAAACTGGCCCTCCACTTGCGCAAACCATATTGCCGGTTTTTCAGGCCAGAATGGTGGTATTCTAATGTGCAAGTGGGGTTGCGATGGCGGTGATGTGCCAGTCTTGACGGGGGTGGCCATTTTGGTACGCGCACGGCGTTGCCGCGTGTCCACGTACACCTGAGATTTTTCCGTATCCGATCCGCTTGACTCGTGGCTTGTGGCAGGCTTTGACATGCTTGTAGATGTTCTGCTCGGGGTCACCAGTTTAGAAGCCTTTAGTTAGGTGGATAAGTATAGGTACTCGAAGCTAGCAATAATAAACGAGCGTATGTATCACTGAATACAGTTTATTGTCCACCGTGTACAGCTTACAACAATAACATACAGAAGGAAGAGAAACACAGAAAGTCCGGCACAAGAAGTAGAAACATAAAAAGTTCGGTAACGAGATCACTACGGAAAAACTAAATATTTAAAGGCGCAAGGGACAAGCGCATCGCGGGATGTAAGGCTCGACTGGCGAACGAACGGGGCGAAGATAGCTGTGCGCCCGCGCGCACCGCTGTGAACATGCCGCGAGTCACAGGCGCACGAGGAATGCGCCGATGCAGCGGTTTACTCATACTACCGGTATCGCGCGACTATGCTTGTAAATGAAATGATTTATGTTTAGTGTTATGAATGTATGAACTGTAAGTGATGTATGTAAAGTGTAATTAATATTTAAATAAATAAGATCATAATACAATTCTGAAATGTGTTAAATGTGTATTGGTGATTGTGTTAAATAAATATATAAACGTAACATATATAATGTAGTGAGGTCACCTACAATATGTATGCATTTACAAAAAAAATATGTAGTATATCAGTCATCTGGTTACCATAACACAAGCATTAAGTTGCTTAGCTTGGGGCTAGATGACGCTGATGATGACTTTTAGTGCTGTCTAATTAATTGAGTTTAGTTTGGGCGACATTTTAATTGACACCATTATTCTACGAAGTATAAATTTGAACACAACAATTTTGAACTTAACTTGTAAACCTTGAACCTATTAATTTTTAGCTAAGTGAAGCGTCGTTTACGCACTAAGGGACCGGCGAGTGTATCGCGACGATTCCGTCCTTCATCATCGGGTAATTTATACTATATGGTGATTATCATAAGAAATAAATTTGCTTGTCAATGTTACTCGTAGTATCGTCGCGATGAAATCGCCGTGTGGAGACACGTTCATAGAGAGTGTATAGAAATACGTGGCGCGACTATAATGTCGCCGCGATTCTCACGCTCGTGGAGACGATCCCTAACGGATTTTGAAGCTTGTGAGCTTGAAAATTGCTGTAATGTGTGTGTGTGTCAATAAAGTATTTATCTATCTATCTATCTATCTAAATCTGTAGTTCCAGCACTAACCTTGCAGCTGTTGCAGGAAGCTGTCGAATGCCTGCTGCAGCGTCTCCACATGCTCCACATCCAGCCCGTAGTCCTCGCTCGCAGCCACGCCCATCTGCTCCCCGACCCACTCCTGGACCTCGGAGCATTCTTGCACGAACCTATACACGAATAAATCAATAAATATCCTTGGAAATTCCACACAGCGTCATCTAGTCCCAAGCTAAGCAACTTAATGCTTGTGTTATGGTAACCAGATGACTGATATACTACTTTTTGTAAATACATACATCTTGTAGATAGGAAAACATCCAGACCTGGAACAAATATCTGCAGAACATGCAAACATTTGTCCCGTGGCGGGGATCGAACCCGCAACCTTTGCGTCTCAGTCAGGCCTTCGCCCACTATTCTGTGCCAGTCTAAACCATGTACGACCTGCTAATTTGACAATGTCGTCGACCCATACTACACTTTTGTACCTAGACTTGAGTACGATTTTTTTGTGAACTGGTTTTTCGCTGTAAGGTTCAACTCACACCAAAAGAGTATCGAAGAGCAGCGAAGCGAAGCGCAGTTTCAGTGTCATATGAATTTCAACTTAATTTTCATTACTATAATACTTATATCGCATGAGAAACTCGAACGAGTCGCGAGGATGCCCGCGGCGCCGAATTCCGGCGAATTCCTATACGCGCGCCTTCTCTGCTATAATAAGTATTATAGTAATGAAAATTAAGTTGAAATTTGTATGACACTGAAACTGCGCTCCGCTTCGCTGCTCTTTTGGTGTGAATTGAGCCTTACAACTTTACATTTTATAGTTTTATATATTTTTATTAGTGGCAATTCTGAGTGTCGCAAAAGCTAAACTAAGCTAACTAAAATTGTTGCCGTCCCTTTCATAGCGATGGGAATAAAAAGGATGGCAACAATTTTAGTTAGCTTAGTTTAGCTTTTGCGACACTCAGAATTGCCCCCATTATAGTGTTAAACCACACTTAGGTATTTCATTAGAAAATTAAAAATCTTACGAATAGTTATACGGGGCTCTAACCGAAAAATATAATCATACTGATAGTTTCGTCGTCGGCGTTTAAGGCTTAGTGGCCGAGTGGTCGATGGCAATCCGGCTAAAGGATGATCGCTTGAATCACGCGGGTTCGAATCCCGTCGAAGTCGTAACTTTTCGTAAGATTTTTCATTTTCTAATATTTTCATTTTCACTCACTTGAAGTACTTGAGGCTTTGCTGCAGACGCTGCTGGCGCTTCGCGAACAGAAGCTTCATCTCCTCGTACAGAGTCCTCAGCTCCTCCAGACGCTTCTTCAACTGCTCATCATCCGTACTCGCTCGCTCCTGACAAATTCAAAATGATATGAAAGTATCCTTACTTCTTTATTTATGCCCCATACTTTTTTCATCTAACTCAGGCCTTTACATCTTTACTAGATGATTTATACAGAGTCAGGAGGCTTTGCCTACACTTGAGGACACTGTAGTGCCTGGGACATTGTTGAGATGGAATAGGCTTGTAGCAGCTAAACCATCCTCTCAGCTGTCGGACATATCCACAGGAGAGACAATGGTCAATACGCGTGGGGCTGACTAGCCGCAGGTTTCCTAACGATGTTTTCCTTCACCGTTTAAAGCTGTTAGCTGTTAAAATGCATATAAATTTTTCGACGCGAAAGGTTAATTGATGCACGGCCGGATTCGAACCCACGACCTTCGGATTGGAAGTCTGACTAATCCACTTAGCCAACACGGCTATATGTTTGTGTTGTACCTATTATGTTTTGTGTGTGTTAAATAAAATATATTATATTCTACGACAGTGAACTCACAGCCAGCTGGTTCAGTTTCTTGTCCTGCGCGGACACGTCTCTCTGCAATGCTTCCAACTTCCTCGTGAGCGCCAGCGTGGACTCCTCATCGCGACCAAAGTCGGAGGAAACCAGCTGTGCTCTGCGTTCTACGAGCCACGCTTCTAACTCCGCTATCTCGGAAATAAGCTGGAAAAAATGTTGTTATTATTAGGAAAACCAAGCACTCGTGGCGAAGCTTGCTAAGACGTTCTTGATAGATCGTCGAAGTTTTTTCGGAGAATTGTTTTACAAGCAAATAAAAGAATTCTCAAAATCGGGCTACAATAACGGAATAATCAAATTAAAAAACATACAATGGAACATAGAACCTCCTCCTCTTTTGCAGTCGGTTAAAAATTGATATCTGTTCATACCTGGAGTAGTTCACAGCGGTTCTGTATAGCCTTAGTCCTTGCGTCAGCGGCGTCAGTCAGCGCTTTGTGCGCTGCAGACAAATCGCGCGCCCGCGCTTCAAGCGCTGCCGCCGCGAAGTGACCGCGACGCGCCAATTGGCTAGCGCGCGTGCACACCGCCTTTATCGTTGGTTCTCTGTAGGAATATAAATATTTAAGAGTTGAAGCGCTCGTGGCGAAGCTTGCTAAGACGTCCTTTAGATCGTCGAAGTTAAGCAACGCTCTGAGCGGTCACTACTTGGATGGGTGACCGCAAGTGGCATTTATATCTGAGCGCTTCCGTGCTTCGGAGGGCACGTTAAAGTGTCGGTCCCGGCTTTTAAAGTCGTTAAGCCATGACGGAGGCCTTTAGGCGGCCTAAAAACTCCGTCACCAGAGATGGCCACTTGCTCATACGAACTTACATTTTTGTAGGATTCCCAACATAGGGTTACACTGTACATGCATCAATTGATAGCCAAATATATATATATTCATTTGAAGGATACATTGGGGGCGATTCTGAGTGTCGCAAAAGCTAAACTAAGCTAACTAAAGTTATTGCCATCCTTTTTATTCCCATCGCTATGAAAGGGACGGCAACAATTTTTATTAGCTTAGTTTAGCTTTTGCGACACTCAGAATTGCCACTAAATGTCCATAATCCTATTGAATAGGATCATGGACCTAGTAAAATTACAGGACGAATAGCGAACGTGCCGAGAGGGACAAAAAATACAGTGAATCTATCATAGAGAAAGTAAGAAATAGAGCGCTGTATATTCCGTTCTCAGTCACACAAAAACAAAGAATACACATAACATTCTTGTGAGTAAAAGAGACAAAGTATTATATCTTTTGTCCCTCATCGCGTGCCGCTTTTTTGTATGGCCGGAAACTTGATGCTCCGAATGTTGTACTGTGAAACTATGGATTTACTGTATTTTTTGTCCCTCTCGGCGGCACTCTCGCTGTTCGTCCAGGTACTATACTTGATCCATGGAATCTATAGTTTCGTAGTACAAAATTCGGAGCATCAAGTTTCCGTCCATACAAAAAAAACGGCACCCCATGAGGGATTAAAGATAAAATGCTTTGTCTCTTTTACTCACAAGAATGTTGTGTATATTCTTCTTTTTTTTGTGCGAAAGAGAAAGAAATATACAGCGCTCTATTACTTTCTCTAAGAAAAAGATACAGTAGATAAGATGCAAGTTTAAAAAAAAAACGTCATTCGTACCTTGCAATAAGTTCTGCTTCTAAAGCACGATGTTTCTTGAGAAGCGCCTGCGCTTCGGGAAGCGTAGCGCCCGTGTCCTCCATCTTCACTGATGCTTCGCGTTCTTGCAACCTATACATAGGGTTATAACTAACAATTTCTCGATCCAATTTCAGTTTATAAAACTACCCTCCCTTTGCTTCACAGTTTTATAAACTGCCGCTTCTCGTCGGAGCCTACTCACATACTCCAGTTCGCCCGCGACCACGGTTGTTGTAACACAGCCGAAACGTCGGGAAATAATAAAAGGTAAATTACGCGATAAAATCCTGTAAATTTCTATTTAAAAGTATGTACATTCAGTTCTTTGAAATTCCTTTGTTCAACGTAATAATGAAATAAAATAGGCGGTGGCGCTAGTTTCGCCCATACAGGCACCTTAAGAGTCCGGCGACGTGGCTCGGCAAAATTCAATTACCCGCGCGTTCAAACATCGACACACGACAAAATCTTGGTGTGATTGTCATTTTGCATCTGTGTGCGTGAGCGTGCGTGACACACGCACACAAACGCACTGTTAGAAAAGGTTAAAAATGTATTAAATGTAAATACATGGCTATTTTGCAAGGAATTTGCTTGTCTCCCGTAGTCCCAAAAATTATGACTGAAAATTGTTTTTATTCTTCACACAGTGTTGTTTTTCTGATACTAGACCATATAAGCTATGTTTCTTACAGAAGGAAACTTAAAATATCAAATATCCTAGTGTTTAATACTATATAAATATTAAGAAAACATGTCTTCTATGATGTAAAAATATGCAAAATGCGATTCGGTTTAATTTCACTTTAGCTACGATTTTGAAAAAAGCTTCTGGCAGAAACCTAGATAAATGCTATCCTAATACGAATAATAGCATACTATGCTAAAGATATGCTCAAATTTCAAATGGTTATGGTATTACGTTTGTATGGGGAAGTCGTACAGCGCAGAAGCCTTAAGATAACACGTTGGTTCTCATTTCAAAGTTTCCCAATTAGCATCCGACTTAACACTTACCATTTAAACTCCTCATCAGCATCCCTGTCCCAGCGATGCAGCAAGGCGGCATCTTCCAAGTTGTCTCTTCTGATCTGCATCGGCTCTTGCAGTTGACGGTATCTGCAAGCATCATTCAACTATCGGACCGTTGTTAAGCCATGACGGCGGCCTAATAACTCAGTCACCAGAGAAGCATCATTCAGCTGTGTTGGCCAAGTGGATAAGTAATTCGACTTTCGATCCGAAGGTAGTGAGTTCGAATCCGGCAGTGCATCAATGTCTCTCTTGTGGATATGTCCGACAGCTGAGAGGATGGTTTAGCTGCTACAAGCCTATTCCATCTCAACAATGTCCCAGGCACTACAGTGTCCTCAAGTGTAGGCAAAGCCTCCTGACTCTGTATAAATCATCTAGTAAAGATGTAAAGGCCTAAGATTTCTAGCAGAAACAAGCAATTCCAGTGATTCTCGCTAAACGCTACTGCGATTCATTACGTCGCGGCGCACTCATTTATCGGCGCGATAAAATAAATCAGGCCAGTTTAGACGCGGCGACATTTACGTGCAGTTGTCACGTCGCTGCTACAGTGTCATTTGTAATATTTCATTATTTGTAATACTCTAAGATTGCTTAATAAAGGCTATTGAAATTGAAATTGAAATTGTCACGTCGCTGCTATAAGGCTGGTTGTTGACGTACAACTTTTCTAGTTTTACAGTAATAGGAAAACCCTAAAAGTCTATAGACCATACATAAATAGTTATTGTAAAATACCTGTTGGTCTGCAAATGCTGGCGTGCCAAGATCTCCTCTCTCATGAAGTGTCCGTCAGCCAGCTGCCTCGCCGTGTCAGCTAGCGACGCGCAGAGCTCCGCCTTCGAAGCGACTTGCTGTTCCAGGCGGGAATGACGCTTCAGAAGCGCCGTCACTGACGCTAGGTCCTTGCCTGTAATCATTACAATAGTATACTTATACTTACTGTAACTTTCCCGAGACCGATCCTATTTGGTCCACACCTACGCCAGACGCTATGGCTACTCAATGTTGAACGGGGACAGCTTCTAATTTAGCTGTACCTACTTACCTAGGTACAATCTTGAATCTACTGTCTGTCTCCCTTCCTATTTGTATATTGTAATGTTCGTCTGTGCTATGTGTTTTCCAAATAAATGCTTTATCTATCTATCCATCTATCTAACTTTCGATTCCGGCAGGAGTCGAACCCGCGGTGATACAAGCGATCATCAGTAGGCAGTACCAATTAGTACCGTCAAGTAGGAAAGGGTTAAGCCGGACTACCTTATATTACTACTAATAGGCTACTTTCGATCCCGGTTTTCTCACGGGAACGGGAACTATTCACCGCGGGTAACACCGCGTTATAAATATATAAATATCCTTGGACATTCCACACGGCGTCATCTAGTCCCAAGCTAAGCAACTTAATGCTTGTGTTATGGTAACCAGATGACTGATATACTTAGATACAAATTTTTTTTGTAAATACATACATATTATACATATAAAAACACCCAGATCCGAAACAAATATCTGTAGAACATACAAATATTTGTCCAGTGGCGGTAATCGAACCCGCAACCTCTGCGTCTCAAGCGAGCCTTCACTCACTGCGCCACAGAGGTCGTCTATGTGTAGGATACACTACATAGATACAATTATGTAAATATACTGAAAATGTCAATAATCTTACCACAGTAAGCAAAACCAAAGATAGATAGGTTATTGAGATTAGCCGGTGGTCTTACCGTGGTCTTCACTGAGGAGTTGTGTCTCCACCTCATCCAGCCAGGCGGTGAAGTCGTCTAGGCCGCGTAGGTACACCCGGGCCTGGTAGGCCTCGTCTAGTCTCTCGCGACGCAGCTTGGCCGCGGCCTAGATAACATAATCACAATTAAATACTAGCTAGGACATTATACAATTTATTTCAGCAATTTTTGTGAGTAGTGTTTATTTTTCGTGAGTTGTATAAGTCGCGTCACGTAAAAAGAGCGCGGTCGGATATGTAAGTTAACAAAATCTGTTTTTTAAGAACGGTTTCTCCTAACACAAGCATACAAATTACTTAAAAGGGGATACCTTCACCTTGTTGTGGGTTAAAGAAATAAACATTTTTTTTTTAAATTTAAGTTTTTTTTTTTTTTAATTTTTTACCACTTACATTTTTTTACAATAAAACTTAAATAATTATAGCATCAAAAAACCACTAAGGTTTGACAATATGCTACAAGAAAGATGAGTCTTCTAAATTAAATACTTAGGTGTAGGTAAAAGAAAAATAACATTTATAGTTAAAGTTTTAAATTATCTAAAAAATATAATTTCAATTTTACTTTGATATTTTTTTGCGTAATACTATCGCATAATTCAGCGGGTATTCAGTACCTACCTACACTACAAATGGTTACCTGCAGTTCCCTCCATTGGTTTTCGAGATCCTCAACAGCGGTCGCTATTTCTTGAGACGCATAATGATCAGATTCTGAAACAAATAAGAAAGAAGGTTGTCATAATCATAATCGGATATATTTTTTTTTAGCGACACAGTTATTTAACCCGTCGAAAGATTACGGAACACCTAGTTGTTCCGTAACTTTGAAACTCCCGCGAGAATCGTGCATTACTACGTGTGCGTAAGACTTCGGTTCAATTGGTTGCGTGTTTCTTGCAAGACCGGTTTATCTCAACGCCCATTGGCTGCACCAATGTCAAGCTTCATTCAATACTGAACAGAATACAGACAATAAAGAGACATTGAGACTGGAAATGTATACTAACTAAATTAACTTACCAATAAGTGCTTCTCCCGTGTTAGCGACGTCGTCGATCCGTCCCTTGTTAGCGACCAGCTCGGACTCGAACGCTGCGTGCTTCTGGATCTTGCTCTGAAGGTTCGACAGATCTCTGGAATAAACATGATGACAGTAATCAAGAATTACTAAAGAAATATTCATACATACATAAAATCACGTCTCTTTCCCATGGGGGTAATAAGTGAATATGAATAAGTTAACGATATTTCATTACTCGGCCACGAAGCCTTAAAAGCCGACGACGAAACTATCAGTAAGATTATATTTTTCGGTTAGAGCACCGATTAGCGCCATCTACAGGTATTTAATATTCATTTTCTAATGAAATACCTAAGTGTGGTTTAACACTATAATAAAAATATATAAAACTAAAGGTTAACGATAGTTTACCTGTAGTTCTGGTCGTTAGCGACCTGCATCTTGAGCGATATCCACTCCCTCTCGTGGTACAGGTCTCGCAGAAACTGGTGCAGCTGCCGCGACTGACGCAGCATCAGACCTCGGTGCGTGCACGACTCCTGGGAGAGATGGAATACATTTAACCGACTTAAGGTTGTATGCGTCAAACGATGCTTATTTTATTTTAATTACTTACATTTTTTTACATAACTTGGCGTCCGAGCCGACTGTCTCACATCCACTTGTCTTAAAATACATTTTTTTTTTCAACCTACATTGTCCCACTGCTGGGCAAAGGTCTCCCCTATTCTCTCCAACCATCTCTGTCCTTTGAGACCTCCACCAATCTCTCTCAAAAGTATCAAGATCGTCTCTCCAGCGCTTCCTTGGCCGACCGCGACAACGCATTCCTTCAGGCTGCCATTAAAAGAAATGGACCTCTTTTAAAATACATACTTTTTTTTTTTTTACCTGTAGCTTATCTCTCCTCGCTAATATACTCTGCATACGGGTCCGTATATACTCTGTGCTGTAGTGTCCGTCCTCTTGTATGGAGTGAGCGAACTTCTCCAACTCCTGGACCCGTCCGAGCTGGCCGTCCAAAAGTTTCGAGAACTCTGCGTGCTTCCTGATGAGCGCTTCCACGGCTGACGAACAAATAATAGTAGATTATGCAACAAGGGCTTAAAGTAGTGTATTATGTCCCGGGTGCAATATTGAACTCGAGTATTAAGTATTTATTTAAAGTTCTATAATAATCTGTAGTGGTCAGTTCGAGCAGGTAGTATAAAAAATACTTAGGCCCTTTACATCACAATAATATTATAAAGGTGAAAGTGTGTGTTAGTGTGTGCGGATGTTTGTTACTCCTTCACGCTCAAACGGCTGGGCGGATTTGAATGAAATTTGGTACTAGGATAGCTTATATCCTGGATTAACACATAGGCTACTTTTGATCTCGCTATTCCCACAGAAGCAGGAGGTATATAATGTATAAACTTATTCACCGCGGGTAACAGCGCGGGTCGTTGCAATTTTTTAAATATAAGGTACACATCTTCAAATGTTGCTGTGTTGGGTGAGGGGGATACCTCGACATTCGATCCGAAGGTCCTGGGTTCAAATCCTGACCGTGCATAAAGGGATTTTTATATCGAAAAAAAAATATGCGAATTAAAACAAGCTCTGAAGGAAAACATCGTGAAGAAACCCACGGCTTAGTCATACCTCAGGCCCATTACGGCCCTAGGGACGAAAAGTGCTGTTTTCCTCCCTATGTTCAGGGTATGAGAAATTAAACAATTCTTACCATCCAAGTTCTCCCCTAGATCGTCGTTGTTGAGGAAGGCCTCCTTGGACGCGAGCCAGTCCTCCGTCTGTCGGGCTTGTTCCTTCAACAGCTGAAGTTGATGCGCCTATAGAAAAAAATATAGTTTTCATACAGGGTTCATCTATACTTCTATACTTATAATATAAAGAGGTAATGTTGGTTTGTATGTTTGGGGTAATCTTTGAAACTACTCATCCGATTTTAAAAATTCTTTCATCAATTGACTTTCCAAATGAACATAGGCTATATTTTATGAAGATACCACGTGAGCGAAGCCACGGGCGAGTAAGCTAGTTTTTATATAAAACAATATGAAATATAAAAAATCTAAGTAACTTTTACTAGAAAGTAATTTAAATTTCTTGGATAAAATTGATGTTTCAAAGTTTCCAGGCTATCTGGTGCTGCCATCTACTTTAAACTCCCGTTTTGGGCCATTTTCAGGGTTACGATTTTGTGTATGGCCTTTGTCTGTCTTCTTGGTATTTCATCGTCTTTGGTCCTAATCAATCTTACCTGAGTAAGGTACTGCTTGCGTTGAAGCCACGCGTCATCGAGTGTGCTCGATAGTTGCGCAACTTTTTGTTTCGTCTCCGGGACCTGCACTTCGGCGCTCTTCTGGAGAGCGGAAATCGCCTTTTGTCGCCCGTCTATCTCCGCCTGTAATTAAAAAACACAACGACGTGGGTTAGTCTCGCACAAAATGTAATATGAGCCATATCGTTCGTTCGTTCGTTTGCTCGTATGAGCAAGTGGCCAACTCTGGTGACGGAGTTTTTAGGCCGCCTAAAGGCCTCCGTCCTTGGAGGAGGCTTTTTACTGCCAAAGGCGGCCTTGCCTATACTTAATTAAGGTTTATTTACAGACTACTTTAATTTTATTTTTACCATAAATTATTTTTACTTTATTCTTTTTTACTGTTATTTAAGTGTGGAAATAAAGCTCATTTTATTTATTTAAAGGCCTCCGTCATGGCTTAACGACTTTAAAAGCCGGGACCGACAATTTAACGTGCCCTCCGAAGCACGGAAGCGCTCAACTGATAATGCCACTTGCACTCATCCAAGTTGTGACCGCTCAGAACGTTGCTTAATTTTAACGATCAAAAGCGTCTTATGCCCTATAACGAACGTACGGATGTCCGTAGGTCGGTCGTCATAGCAACGTTGTTATCTGTCAAAAGTCTTATACATTTTGTGTTGAATAAACAACGTTGCTATGACGACCGACCTACGGACATCCGTACGTTGGATATAGGAACCAGGGGTTAGCAAGCTTCGCCACGAGCGCTTCGTAACGTACATATATCGGTTATTTTATCACTAGGTAACCAATTATCATAATGTTGCACATCCGAAATGGATAGCTGTATAAACTTGTACCTATCATTTAAGACCTACCCTTGTACAACAGTTGTTCAATATAGTAGTCTTATCAGTCACTTTTTGTTAGTAGTTTACCGAAGTCAGAACTAGATGGCGCTGCTAAATTTGAAAGAAAGAAAGAAAGAAAAATCATTTATTCTTGTAGGACCTCAAGGATCACTTAAGTATCGTTTTACATGCTAGGTGATTCTAATGCCTGTTCCAACGCGACTCCCTACACCAGGGAAAGAATCAGGCAAGAACCTGGTGGTGTGGGCCTAGCTTTTTTTTAAAAGCGATCCCTTAACAATCTAAAATACTTAATTTAAATAGTCAAGCTTCAGTGGGAAGCCAGTCGAACAAAGTAAGGCATGTCAAAGAAAGTAAAAGTAATTGTAAAGTTAACAAGATAACACCTCAACAAAATGTTGTCTGGCATCACACGCTACACTTGGCCGACTTAAGTGGTAGGTACCTACTTATCAAGGTAGTAAAGATATTGTATAGGTACCATCAACCGTCGAGGGGCACAGCGACATCAGGCCACGCAATTTTATCATTAATAAAAGCCTCAATGGAATAATACGCTTTCTCTACAAGAATATTCTTTATGTACGTTTTAAACCTTCGAGTCGGTAGGTTAGTTACGTTGATTGGGAGTTTATTGTAAAAAAGTACAGTATTTCCCATAAAAGAACCGTTTACTTTTTCTAGTCTAAATTTAGGCACACATAATTTATTTTTATTTCTAGTGTTAATTTTGTGCACATCACTTTTTTTCTTAAAGTTGTTTATATATTTGTGAGTGTGCAATAAGTTTACATAAATATATTGCGAAAAAACAGTAAGAATATTTATTTCTTTAAAACGCTCTCTTAAAGAGTCCCGACGTTTCATTTTGTAAATGGCGCGGACAGCTCGCTTCTGTAAAACGAAAATAGTTTGAATATCTGCTGCTTTACCCCAAAGAAAAATACCATACGACATCACACTATGGAAGTAACTGAAATATACTAACTTAGCTGTTCCTTCGTCAGTAAGTTGCCTAATCGTACGCACTGCGTAAGCCGCGGAGCTAAGCCTACCTGCAAGTGTTTCAATATGCGGACCCCACTGCACTTTGGAGTCAATTGTAAGACCTAAGAAAACAGTTGAATCTACAAGATTAAGTGCTTCCCCATTTAGTTTAATTTTTGTAGGTCTCTGAACCACGTTAGGCAAAGTGAATTTAATACATTTAGTTTTTTTGGCATTAAGTAAGAGGTTATTAGCAGTGAACCAGTTTGAGACTTGGGCTAAAGAGGCATTAACATCATCATAATTATCCTTAGACCTATCAACTTTAAAAAGCAAAGATGTATCATCAGCAAAAAGAACAATGTCACACATGTCTTTTACAAAGGAAGGAAGGTCGTTTATGTACACTAGAAACAGAAAAGGGCCTAGTATCGAGCCCTGTGGCACACCCATATCAATAACTGACCCTGAAGACTTTTTACCTCCTACTTCAACTTTAAGGAGTCTCTCTGAAAGATAAGATCTAATCAGGTTAATAGCTTGGTTTACGACACCATAGTACTTTAATTTAGAAATTAGAGTCGCATGACATACGCAGTCGAAGGCTTTCGACAGATCGCAGAAAACTCCGACTACGTCTTGCGAGTTCTCAAAGGCCTCATATATGTGTTTTAGAAGCAATGTACCTGCATCGGTTGTTGATCTACCTTTCGTAAATCCAAATTGGTGCTGGTGTAAAAGTCCGTTGAGATTAAAGTGAGAGAGCAGTTGATTAAGAATTAGTTTTTCAAATATTTTACTTAACGCAGGCAGAATCGATATTGGTCTATAATTAGCGGGGTCAGTTTCATTACCAGATTTGAATAAAGGAATAACTTTACTCATCTTCATTAGATTGGGAAAAACTCCCTCGTCAACGCAATTGTTAAAGATATAAGCTAAACATGGAGCAATATCCCCAACAATAGTAGCTAATATCTTAGTCGAAATCCCCCATAAATCTTCAGTGTTTTTAATATTCAGTGTTTTAAATATTTTGACAATATTGTCTGCGTTAACATAACTAAACCTGAATTCATTATTACCCTGAACAACACTGGATTCCAAAAGGCCGTATGCTATAGTGGCGGATGAATTTAATGATTGAGTCACCACATGTGGTATATTAGAGAAAAAATTATCAAATGCGTGAGCGACCTTATCGCTTTTAGTTAATAAATGATCATTTACTTTTAGATTTATCTGTTTGTGGCCACGTTTTGTTTTACCAGTCTCATTGTTGATCAATTTCCAAGTGGCTTTAATTTTGTTAGGTGCTGTTTCAATTTTATTTTTTAAAAACATTGATTTTGCTACCTGACATACTTTTTTGAATGTTTTAGAATAATTCTTAATGTAAAGGTTATGTGAAGGATCGTGGAGCATTAGTTCCCTTGTAGAATACAGATCATAAAGTTTATTTCTACTTCTATAAATACCAGGTGTTGCCCAGTCTGCAAAGCTTGCACTAGTTTTAGATATACAAGTCTTTAATTTAAATATTTCCTTATGCTCCTCAGTAATTAAATTAGATAAACAGTTAAACAGCTCATTCGGGTCTTCTATACAAGGCAAAAGTGACATTTTAAGTTCTATGCAACCCTTAAACTTTGTAATACGACTCGCCGTGATAGGTCGGTAAGTGAATTGAGTAGGTTCATTTAATAAGCTATTAGGAAATTTAACACTTTGACCATAATGATCTGATCCAAACTTTTTAATTAAGGCTTTACTAATTGGTTCACAACTACTAAAAATATTGTCTAGACATGTGGCTGTTGTTAATGTTACCCTAGTTGGTTCATTGAAAAGATGTGTCAGATTAAAACATTTGAACAAATTAATGAACCTTTCAGAAAGAGAATCTAAAATAATGTCTACATTAAAATCACCACAGATTATTAAAACTTTACTACTAGCGAAAATCTTGAGCAAAACTTCTTCCATAGTGGACTCATACAGCCCATAATCCGCGTCAGGTGGACGGTAAACACTCACAATTACATGTCGCTCCAGCTCAACGCACGACAGCTCAATGGTCCTCTCAATAGAGAGATTAACAATATCTTTACGTTCCTTGCATTTTAAATGATTTTTCACAATAATTAGAGAACCGCCTCTAGTGGCGTTCTTACGTTTGTATGAACTAACTACATTGTATTGTTCAAAATAAGGGAGCAACTGATTATCTAAGATCCAGTGTTCAGTCACACACATAATGTCTACATTACATTCTTTTAAAAATAACTCTAATGCTAATAATTTGCTGGGGAGGCTTTGCATGTTCTGATGTACAACATGTAAAGTGCCTAGCTTACCCGTTGTCGAAGCGGTCAGTTTAAATGTTGACCGGCAGTCCCTAGTGCATGATCAACCATATTAGTACTACTACTAACTACAGGCTCGTCAGATAGTTGTGTTGTACCATGTAAAACACCATCAAAAATATTAAATGCTAACAATTTAGCAATTATCAATTGACTTTTACTACTATAGTACATAGTACTTTTAGTCAAATTTAAATCACTAATAAAAGTATTAGTAAAAGTATTAGTGTCAAAATACAAAACGTCACTATGACGACATGTCAAATTGTAAAATAATAAATTACATTTATAGACCTGCTGGTTCTCTTTTGCAGTCAGGAATTTAGAGTAAGGAAAAGCACATACAATTAATTTTCCCAACCCAAGTTCTACTTTTGCCATCAAAATGTCAACTAAGTTGATAATATCTAGACGCTTAATGTTACTACATTTACCTAAATGCAATACCAGAGTAGTATTGCTGTCAAGTGATGTATCCGACTTTATACATTTAGTGATATAGTCAATTGGGGCATTTGGGAAACAATTATTTACAACATTTTGCTTGAGTTGGCCACCAAGCCGTAGACCAAACCCTACACCGATTTCATCAGTATACAACACAGTTCTCCGGGTCTGCCGACAGACTGTAGTCTGTCTAACCGGGGACTGGGTAGCTTGTATCTGTTCTCCTAAGACGGGAACACAGGATGATATTTGTTCCATTACCGGTGTCATTATAGAAGATACATCATCGGCTAATAAGGGTGGGTCTGTCTGTGTAAAACTATTACATACTTGCACATATATACTATCATTGCTGACTACGTCAACAATGCTGTCTATCTTTATCAGGTTATCTAAAACCTCCTGTTCTGCTTTTTTAAACTTACATGTCATATCATGCAGTGATCTTTCAAGGCCTACTATTTTCTCAGCCATGTGATCCAATTCTAATGAGTGGCGGCCTATTAAATTATAACATGAGGTTAATTCCTGCTTCAAAATACATTTTTCTTTGCACAGTTTTGCATGATCAAAGACTTTTCTTTGAATTTTCAGCTTTTTCTCTGACTTTTTAATGAAATTGTTTATTTTTACATATTTTTTAATTTTGTTGCTCCCTTTCATTAATGACTTGTTATTGCAATTTGGTGTAGTGGCCTCATTCATAGAGAAACTAGGCACACTACTCGAAAGCTCAGTCTGTAAGTCCAGACTACTAAAGTTAATAGCTACAGGTGTTTTCCTTAATTCTAAATTGTCTATTCTTAATCTACACTCGGATAACTCTTGCTGTAAGTCCTTGTTCAGCTGCAGAGTCGCATCATATGTCTCATGGCAGTGGTCCACCGACTGCAGTGATGACTTCAGGTGATCCATCTCTTCCAGTACATCTTCATATTTTGTATGAAGCTCGGCAAGTTGTTTTTTCAATGTCTGATTCTGACCAAGGATCACCAGCATCTCGGACTCACTCTCCTCTTGCTCCTGTAGTAGCTGTCGTCTAATCTCATTAGATTCCTTGAGCTCCGCTGTAGCCATCTTCAGTTTTGCTTCCAAATCGCATGCCTTCCGAGTCATGGTCATTTTGGTTTAGTCTGAAATGAACGTCCAGCAAGTGAGTATGGTATTGGAAGATTGAGAAGGAGAGTAGGTGCTTTAGAGATATAGAGATAAATTAGTTGGAGGAGAACAATACTAAGAATAAAAATAGGAGTGAATTAGAAATAGAAAACAAGAAACAATTGTAATAAAACAATTAGAAATGAAATGAAAATATAGGCTTGCTATTCTGAATTTCAGATGTCAATTAGATCTAGGTAGGTATACCTACTTTATTTAAAAATAATAATAATAATAAAAATTGCCACAATTTATAATTTAAATGTTAATAATTTACACAGAATGTAGTAGGGAACTGATAATATCAAATGTGATAATCAAGTACCACACCAACACAGAATTTACAGCTGCTAAGTATTACTTACTTACTTACTACAAAAATACTTCAAAGAACTCTTTGCACTCTAATGTAAAATAAGAAAAAACAATAAGCAAAGACAGATCCTTGTGAAGTTTAAATTTGAGTTCTGTCCAAGGAACTTATGGTCGGGTATAAGTTCCTTGGTTCTGTCTGACTGAATCTAGTATGATGACCAATGATGACCATGCAGCCAAACAGTGTGAATGTCAGAGTAGGTTGCGTTAATTTGGGAGTGTAAAGTTTTCTTGTTGTTTATTGTGTGTGAGGCAAATGTTTAGGACTTCAGTTCAAGCTTCCACTAATTGTCAAGCTGAAAGAGTTGTAAACGGGGCCTGTGTAGTGTAGAATGGCAGTGACTCATCGATCATACGATCTTTGAGCGTGAGTATAAAATGTTGTGATGTGTTCGTACTGAGGTTAGTATGAGATGATAAAAGGAACACAAATACTCCCCGGGTTTATCGAATATATCCAATTCGTCAGCTTAGTACAGTATTGGAGCCCTGTACTGGTTTTTGCAATGGATATCGTAACCGTTGCCGTTTTGAAGTCCTCAATTTGCAGTGTCCGTTGGTTACAGTTTAAAACTTTGGAGTCTGTACACTGGTTTTAACACTTATATTTGATAATTAACACTTCTATTTGATAATTAGGCTTAGTTGCACACTTTAACACAGTCTTCTACGCGTTCTTTTTAACAAAATTTAATTAAAATTGAAAATTAATTACGAGCAGCTGATTTACACGTCCAACTGCCAGTGTTGCCACACGGCGAAAAAAAAGACCACTTCCTAGAACGCGCTATCGTTTGCATTTGCAAATATGGGAAATTAATATTGATCGCAGCTATATATTTGATTCGTGCTTCCACGGGAACGAGTATTTTATTTGTACCCTATCCTTGAGGATACTATACTATTACATGCTCTTTGCTAGCAAGCAATACTAGTTTCTTCAACAGTTTTGCAGTAAAATATTTCTGATTCTGATTCATACCTTCCTCTCATGATGGAGCTCCAGCAAGGCCTCTGCGTCGGTGACGCTGGAAGGCTCCTCTGCTTCGTCCATACGTTTCACTGTCTCCGCTACCCAGTGCTCCAACTCCTGTACATTATAAATGAAAAAAAATGAAAAAAAAAATGAAATATGATCACGACTGTATCCCGGAAGCGGTAGACATTTCTTTCAGATCGTTAGGCAATTTTTAGATCTTTTTGAAGATGTCTAAGGGGGTAGTCAGAGGTATGTCCAAATACAAACATATTTGGTACAAGCCCACTTTTTGCAGAAGACTTTCCATACGTTACAGGTTGCAAGCCCATCGACGCTATTAGAGAGCTAACTGGTTGTAACAAATCCTCAACAATCCGAGGTCGCTCCTCGAAGCCTGTGAAGACCCCAGGAAACTTCTGTGCTTCTGGGAGGAGCTAGGCTGGCTTCACTACTAGTGAGCCAGGTCATCCCCACGCTTAAAGGACCGCCTTTGAGTCTAAATGCGGAAAAGGGAGTCCCCATACATACATACATACTACCGCTCCCGGGATACAGTCGTGATCATATTTCATTATTTTTAATATATAAAAATCATTGAGATGTATTATAGAGCCACAATCAGACAAATAAAATGTAAACGCCGAAACTCTTTCGTTTTTGCGAAACGTTTTTCTTTTTTGCGTACAAGCGACATTGAACATTAAAACAAACGTCATAACGTCTACATTCAAATGTCAAATGTCATTGTAGAACATTGAATTTGCACGCACATTTTTTGAGTATTGTCACTCTTTAATACATCTCAATGATAAAAATATACATGTTTCGAAATGTATTAATTAACTAAAGATTTATGATGGTACCTTCAGACTGTCAGTGAAGTTATGTTGTTCTATAGCGTCGTTAAGCGCCGAGGTCCGCTCGGCCGCCGAGCGTTCGAGCCGCGCCCAGCCCGAGGCGAGCGAAGCGAGCGCGCCCTCTATGTGCGCGCAGTGCTCTGGATGCCTGCGGGGATTACAATGTTTTAAAATTCCGCTTTTAAAGATTGGACTTGACGTGGCGAAGCTTGCTTATGCCGGGTTCCTATATCCAACTAACGGATAAGTAATAAGGACTCATGTACCGAAAGGTTTACATCTTTTACAAGATGATTTATACAGATTTATAGTCAGGAAGCTTTGCCTACACTTGAGGACACTGTAGTGCCTGGGACATTGTTGAGATGGAATAGGCTTGTAGCAGCTAAACCATCCTCTCAGCTGTCGGACATATCCACAGGAGAGACAATGGTCAATACGTGTGGGGCTGACTAGCCGCGGGTTTCCTCACGATGTTTTCCTTCACCGTTTAAAGCTCGTGTTAAAGTGCATATACATTTTTCGACACGAAAAGTCCATTGATGCACGACCGGATTCGAACTCACGACATTCGGATCGAAAGTCGAAGTACTTATCCACTTGGCCAACACGGCCATTAGGTGGCCTAAAAACTTCGTCACTAGAGTTGGCCACTTGCACACGAAAGTGCAGAAAAAAAATGTGTAAAAGTGCTTACTTGCGAGCCAGCACTTGTCCTTCCGTCTCGAGAGCCCTGATCTTGTCCCGCACTGCTCCTGCCTCCGCCACGCGGGCGAGGTGCCTTTTCTTCAGCTCGTGAGCGGCGCTGAGCTCACGTCCCTTCTCCGTGGAACTGAACAGTGCAGCCTTCTTGGATATACGCTCCTCTGTGTCTTCTACGTCTCTGTATTAACAAGAAGGTAAGTACAATAAGCAACAAAATCGAATGATGGGCACAAACGAACACGAAAAGTTTTCTCAATAATTTATTTTTTCGAAAAAAAGGTACATGTTTTTCACACATTTTGCTATTTATCTCAGAAACAGAACACTATTTTTGTTTTGTGTGTTTTTGTTTATGTTTTTTAATTTTTCGAATGGTTGTTTCATTACTTAACATACATATATACAATACATACATAAAATCACGCCTCTTTCCCATGGGGGTAGGCAGAGAGCACTGATCTCCACTTGCTACGATCTTGACCTCTTTCGCCTCATTCACTCTCATTACATTCTTCATACACGCTCTCCGGTTTAGGGTACTTCGGACTTGGCCTTTCACCAAAATATCACATCATTACATCTAACATCATTACTTAAATTAAATAAAAACTGTTTTTTCGCTATAATATATTATGTTGCGTGTCTATCGCTCTGCACTCCTTACTAACGAGAAAAAATATTATTTGCTGTCCCATTCATTCTTCGGCGTTATAACACACTCTTAATAATAATGCATAGAATCACCTAGCTCATACGTTTCAGTATGATTCCAGAGATTCTACATAATGAGTATCGCTCTGCACTCCTTACTCACGAGAAAAAATATTATTTGCTATCCCATTCATTCTTCGGCGTTATAACACACTCTTAATAATAATGAATAGAATCACCTAGCTCATACGTTTCAGTATGATTCCAGAGATTCTACATAATGAGTTTGCTAAGTTACCTGTTGAAGGAGTGTATCTCCAAGGCAGCGGCCAGGTTGTCCCTGTAGGCCTGCAGGGCTCCGGTGAGGGCCTTCCACTTGGCGAGGCAGGCGTCGCGGCGCGCCGCCACTGACGCCGCCTGGGCGGTCGGACCCTGGGGATAAACATAATTAGTCAGTTCGTATGCTAGTAGCCAACCCTGGTAAGTAAGTAAGTAAGTTCGTATGAGCAAGTGGCCAACTCTGGTGACGGAGTTTTTAGGCCGCCTAAAGGCCTCCGTCATGGCTTAACGATTTTAAAAGCCGGGACCGACAATTTAACGTGCCCTCCGAAGCACGGAAGCGCTCAGCTGATAATGCCACTTGCGGTCACCCATCCAAGTAGTGACCGTTCAGAACGTTGCTTAACTTCAACGATCTATCAAGAACGTCTTAGCAAGCTTCGCCACGAGCGCTTCAACCCTGGTGACGAGGCTTTTATGTCGAAGGCCCTCCGGCATAGCGTAAAGATTTTTAAAGCCAGGACACCTTCATATCACTGTCCAGGTCCAGCTGTACTCTCATCTCCAGGTGTACAGGTCGCGCCACGTAAAAAGAGCTTGGTCGGGGAAGTAGGGGGGGTATGTTTGCGCCTGTGTTCACTCGCTGACGAACCAATAGCACTCGCTAAATCAATGGTATGAAGTGCGCCGCAACACCTCTCCACCAATCATCGACCACGGAGCAGTTTGACAGCCAGCGCTCTTTTTGTTGCGACCATTGAGTTACTATACTAAATAGTCGCAATCTAATAGCTGACAACACTCCAAAATGTCCGAGCAAATTCAATGTTCTACAATGACATTTGATATTTAAATGTAGACGTTCTGCCGTTTGTTTTAATGTTCAATGTAGCTTGTACGCAAACACTAAAAATCGGCGCAATAGCGTGCGCCGAGTTTTGGCGCGGACATTTTATTTGTTATATAACTTTATTTACAGAAACTAAACTACTACATATTTACATAACTGTACAAAATACAATTAGAACAAGTTGAGCCACCTAAGGATCGTTACAAACGATCTATAGGTAACTCAACTGTCTTTTATTTGTCTGATTGTGGCTCTATAGATTGTACCTCAATGACCTATACTCTCATCACTGACCTGCTGGAGCAGCTTGTCAGCCAGCGCGGTGATACTCCTCAGCCTCTGGTCATCCACCTTCATGTCACTGTCGACATCGTCCAGCTTGCGAGCGAGCGCGGAGCAGTGCTCGTAGTCGCGGCCTAGCTCGTGCGCTTGCACCTGGGAAATACGTATTATTTCATTTAGGCTTGGAACACTGATCACTTCTAGGATCAATTCTTCTAGTTAAGAACACTATTTTAACACTATTGATACAAGATTTTTCATGGATGTATGGATATCTTAATATTTAAATTATCTTCTATCGTCAAACCTATTTCTGTCATTTACATGTACTTAAGTATGTTGTAAATTTCCAAAATAAATTAATTTGTATTGTATTATTGTAATTGTATTGGATGTTCGATACTCTTTCACGCAAAAACTACTGAACGGACTTGGCTGAAACTTGGAATATGACCGGGAATAACACATAGGCTACTTTTGATCCCGGTATTTCCACGGGAACTACTGCGGGTAACACCGCGAGGCGCAGCTACCTTGGCTAATTTGAATTTAAAAAAAAACTCACCATCATCTCCTTGTCTCTGATCCAGGCTTCAATCTTGTCTAGATGCTGGTTGAACTCTAGAATATCCTGGGCCTCTTCTAATCCACGACCTGAGTAGAAACAAAATGTTTTTAAAACTGTATTTACTTGAAACTGTAGCAACATAGTTGACGTTGCTTGACGTTGCTTGATGTAAAAGATGTTTTAATTAACTCATCAGAAGAAAATGTTACACTGTATGCTTTTGTTGTTTCATCATCATGTAAGTGAAAACCTTACCTCTGTTGTAAAACATACATTTACGGGTATTTATGGCTCTTTACCTTTATTTAGAAATATAGTATTATATATTATAGTAGAACGAAGGCGAGGAAGGGGAAGACCAAGAATTAATTACATAAGTCAGATAAAAGAGAAGGTCGCTGCCATGTCGTATCAAGAAGTAAAAGAGATCGCATTAAAAAGAAGTATATGGAGGAATTTGCATCATTACACCGACAAGAGCTGAGCTCTTAAGTTTTATATATACCTTTATTAAATTGTATCCCGTATCTCACCTCTGTCCTCAGTCGCAGTCTCCAACTTCCTCCAGTCAGCCTTGAGCTGCCCCAGCTGCCTGTCCACCTCCTCATCAGGCCGCAGCCGCTGCGCCAGCTCCTCGACCTCCTGGAGCCGGGCTCTGTTGGCGGCCAGCTCCGCGGTGAAGGCCTGGTGCTTCTGCAGCTTCTTGATCTTGTCTTCGAGGTTTGTTACTTCGCCTGCTGGACATTATTAGGTTTTTAAATTTTAAATAAGTTATGTTTTTATCCGTTTGTTTTAAGTTATGTTTATGACGACCTCTGTGGCGCAGTGGGCGAAAGCCCGCCTGAGACGCAGAGGTTGCGGGTCCGATCCCCGCTGCGGGATAAATGTTTGAATGATCTGCAAATATTTGTTTCGTGTCTGGAAAATATCTAAGTAGTTATCAGTCATCTGGTTATCATAACACAAGCATTAAATTGCTTAGTTTGGGACTAGATGACGCCGTGTGAAATGTCCAAGGATATTTATGGACTGCTGTTCATTTTCAATTATTTATAACTAATTTTAGAATCTCATTTTAAAGTATTGGATGAGCGGTAATTTTATCTATATCGTCGTGGTATTAGTAAGTATTAGTAGCAATTCGGAGTGTCGCAAAAGCTAAACTAAACTAAGTAACTAAAATTAATGCCATCCTTTTTATTCCCATCGCTATGAAAGGGACGGCAACACTTTTAGTTAGTTAAGTTCAGCTTTTGCGATACTCAGAATTGCCACTATTACCTTATTTAGTTGTTTAGGTTAAGAAGTGTAGATATTTTTTGTTCCTGTGTGTCTCTTTGTTCATAAATAAATAATAGTGGCAATTCTGAGTGTCGCAAAAGCTAAACTAAGCTAACTAAAATTGTTGCCGTCCCTTTCATAGCGATGGGAATAAAAAGGATGGCAACAATTTTAGTTAGCTTAGTTTAGCTTTTGCGACACTCAGAATCGCCACTAATACTTAGATAAATAATTCGTTCGTTCGTTCGTTCGTATGAGCAAGTGGCCAACTCTGGTGACGGAGTTTTTAGGCCGCCTTAAGGCCTCCGTCATGGCTTAACGACTTTAAAAGCCGGGACCGACAATTTAACGTGCCCTCCGAAGCACGGAAGCGCTCTGATATAAATGCCACTTGCGGTCACCCATCCAAGTTGTGACCGCTCAGAACGTTGCTTAACTTCGACGATCTATCAAGAACGTCTTAGCAAGCTTCGCCACGAGCGCTTCAGCTTCGCCACGAGCGCTTCAGATATAATTATATAGATAAATAATTGAAAAAAGTATTACCTTGCGCCTGTTCGTTGTTGAGCTTGTTCAGTTTGTCGTGCACCCACGCGCGCGCGTCGGCCGCGTCCCGCGCGAACTGCGCGCGTGCGCGACGCTCGGATAGCGACGCCGCGCGTCTTGTAGCGCTCTCGTATAACTACAAAAACAACAGTAAAGTACTTATAAATAAATAATAAATAAATATCCCTGGACATTCCACACAGCGTCATCTAGTCCCAAGCTAAGCAATTTAATGCTTGTGTTATGGTAACCAGATGACTGATATACTACATAGATACATTTTTTTTTGTAAATATATACATATTATACATAGAAAACAACCAGACACGAAACAAATATTTGCAGATCATACAAACATTTGTCCCGTAGCGGGGATCGAACCCGCAACCTCTGCGTCTCAGGCGGGCTTTCGCCCACTGTGCCACAGAGGTCGTCAAAGATCAAATAAAAAAATTATAGAGGATTCCAGGAAAATTTGTCAAATTAATTCAAGAATCTCGAAATGAGAGATATGCTATAAACTTGTATAAACCTTAGGTGGGCGAAAGCCCGCCTGAGACGCAGAGGTTGCGGGTTCGATCCCCGCCGCGGGACAAATGTTTGCATGTTCTGTAGATATTTGTTCCGGGTCTGGTTGTTTTTCTATGTATAATATGTATGTATTTACAAAAAAAAAATGTATCTATGTAGTATATCAGTCATCTGGTTACCATAACACAAGCATTCAATTGCTTAGCTTGGGACTAGATGACGCCGTGTGGAATGTCCAAGGATATTTATTTATTTATTTAAATAAAAAAAATTATAGAGAATTCCAGAAAAAATTGTCAAATTCAAATCAAATCAAATCAAATCGTTTATTTGTTTCTTTCACAAACATAAATAAAAACATATACTTAATCATTTTAAAAATAAAATCAATACTTACATATTTTTGATTAGTGTTAAACCACACTTAGGTATTTCATTTTTAAATGAAAAATCTTACTAAAAGTTTTACGACTTCGGCAGGATTCGAACCCGCGAGATACAAGCGATCACCCTTAAGCCGGGCTGCCTTAACACTCGGCCACGAAGTCCTTATCGCCGAAGACGAAACTATCAGTAAGATGATATTTCGGTTAAAGCGGGTTCGAATCCTGCCGAAGTCGTAAAACTTTTAGTAAGATTTTTCATTTAAAAATCAATACAGTTAAAAAATATGATAAATTCAAACAATTGTAGGTTAGAGGTTTGAATGTTTTGTGAAAGACTGGTGCCTGAAATAGGTATAAAAACCTGTGCTAGCTAATACTCAACTGATTTACATCTAAACTAATTAATTTTGAAGAAATCGTTATAAATACCTAACAATATAACATACATACTATTAGAAATAACTATGAAATGAAGATTTATTCTAGATAATATAAAATGCACGCGCTCTACTCTAACACAGTTGCCGCCAAATCTAATGTCAGTCAAGTCAAGTGAGAAAAATTAGTGATGGGACACATAGCGCTCTTGAGTAGTGATGTGCTACATCGATTGAGTAGGTTTCCGATTTTCTTCCGTCTAACAATACCTACACAAAAAAAAATTATTCAAGAATCTCGAAATGAGAGACTATAAACTTGTATAAACCTTAGGTCATTTGGAATACCTAATCGTGAGGAAACCCGCGGCTAGTCAGCCCCACACGTATTGAATGTCTTCCCTGTGGATATGTCCGGCAGCTGAGAGGATGGTTTAGCTGCTACAAGCCTATTCCATCTCAACAATGTCCCAGGCACTACAGTGTCCTCAAGTGTAGGCAAAGCCTCCTGACTCTGTATAAATCATCTAGTAAAGATGTAAAGGCCTAAGTATACCTTCTTCCGCCTTTCGTTGATAAGCTTAAGTTCGTCTGCTATGAGTTGGCTCTCGACGTGGTTCTGCTGGAGAAGCTTGTCTCCGTGGCTGTTCAGGGTCTCCAGCTTTTCATCCTGGACAAAAAGTAGGTACGTTTTTTATTTTTTATTACTCACTGTAGGAACTTGAAGCGTGGGTTTGAAGTAAAAAATACTTGGTTGGAAATATTACACTATATTGAAGTATGGTTAGGTATTACAAAAAATTGGGGGAGCGCCTGTTTCGTTGAGGCGCTGATGTGAAAGAAAAAAAAAGATGGCCGGTCGCCGCGGCAAAGGGAAGTGTGGCTGCGCAAGCGACGCGGTGGAGAGCTGTCAGTGTCATGCGCGTTGACACTCACAAGTGAAAACATTATTCGCAATCCCGCTCGCTTTTCAAATTATTTCGGCGTTATGGCACACTCATAACTGTAAATGTAATTTACCCTTACCTGTGTAGCCAGTAGCTTCTCAAACGCCTCGTGTTTCTTCAGCTGATTGTCAACCTCTTCTACGCTGCTTGTTGGTGAAATTTCTGTGCCTGTACACAACAAACAATATACCTAATTAAGTGTTATAATAATTAAGTTGACGACCTCTGTGGCGCAGTGGGTGAAAGGCTGCCTGAGACGCAGAGGTTGCGGGTTCGATCCCCGCTCTATTCTATTCTATTCTCAGTCATCTGGTTACCATAACACAAGCATTAAATTGCTTAGCTTGAGATTAGATGACGCTGTGTGGAATGTCCAAGGATATTTATTAGTTTAAAGTAAGTTCGTATGAGCAAGTGGCCAACTCTGGTGACGGAGTTATTAGGCCGCAGAAAGGCCTCCGTCATGGCTTAATGACTGGGGCAGACAATTTAACGTGCCCTCCGAAGCACGGAAGCGCTCAGTTGTAAATGCAATATTAACAATATACAAACACAGGAAGCAGTGCAGGTCTATTAACTGGTCCAGTGCCGCCTGGCAGCTAGCACCGTGTCGTATACTCACTGAGCGCAGCCTCCTGGGCAGCACACAGGTCGTGCAGCTGCTTGGCGTCTCGCAGGAAGCAGTGCAGGTCTATTAACTGGTTCAGTGCCGCCTGGCAGCTAGCACCGTGTAGTATACTCACTGAGCGCAGCCTCCTGGGCAGCACACAGGTCGTGCAGCTGCTTGGCGTCTCGCAGGAAGCAGTGCAGGTCTATTAACTGGTTCAGTGCCGCCTGGCAGCTAGCACCGTGTAGTATACTCACTGAGCGCAGCCTCCTGGGCAGCACACAGGTCGTGCAGCTGCTTGGCGTCTCGCAGGAAGCAGTGCAGGTCTATTAACTGGTTCAGTGCCGCCTGGCAGCTAGCACCGTGTAGTATACTCACTGAGCGCAGCCTCCTGGGCAGCACACAGGTCGTGCAGCTGCTTGGCGTCTCGCAGGAAGCAGTGCAGGTCTATTAACTGGTTCAGTGCCGCCTGGCAGCTAGCACCGTGTAGTATACTCACTGAGCGCAGCCTCCTGGGCAGCACACAGGTCGTGCAGCTGCTTGGCGTCTCGCAGGAAGCAGTGCAGGTCTATTAACTGGTTCAGTGCCGCCTGGCAGCTAGCACCGTGTCGTATACTCACTGAGCGCAGCCTCCTGGGCAGCACACAGGTCGTGCAGCTGCTTGGCGTCTCGCAGGAAGCAGTGCAGGTCTATTAACTGGTCCAGTGCCGCCTAGCAGCTAGCCCCGGGTAGTATACTCACTGAGCGCAGCCTCCTGGGCAGCACACAGGTCGTGCAGCTGCTTGGCGTCTCGCAGGAAGCAGTGCAGGTCTATTAACTGGTCCAGTGCCGCCTAGCAGCTAGCCCCGGGTAGTATACTCACTGAGCGCAGCCTCCTGGGCAGCACACAGGTCGTGCAGCTGCTTGGCGTCTCGCAGGAAGCAGTGCAGGTCTATTAACTGGTCCAGTGCCGCCTAGCAGCTAGCCCCGGGTAGTATACTCACTGAGCGCAGCCTCCTGGGCAGCACACAGGTCGTGCAGCTGCTTGGCGTCTCGCAGGAAGCAGTGCAGGTCTATTAACTGGTCCAGTGCCACCTGGCGCGCCGCCCACGCGCCCGCTAAGCGAGCCCTCTCCTCAGCTAGCAGGGAACACTTCTCCTCTATCTCCTGGAATATAAATATGAGATGTATTATAGAGCCACAATCAGACAAATAAAATGTCAAAACTCTGCGCACGCTACGTAGTGCGCAGAGTTATTCTTTTTTGCGTACAAGCGACATTGAACATTAAAACAAACGACATAACGTCAACATTTAAATGTCAAATGTTGCTTACTTATTTAGTTACGTTTTTGTTTAAATATTTGTTGCCTTATGATCTATCTTTGTATTTTGATTTGTACCATTTTTGTGTGTGTTGTCAATAAACTTTCTTTCTTTCTTAAAATAAATCAAGTTCTAAGTACTCACAGTAGAGTTGGGATTTCCTTCAGCGATCAGCTGTTCACCCTTAGCCAGTGCGCGCGCGAACGAGTCCTCCCTCGCGTCGATGTGCGCGCGCAGGGCGTCGTGCTCTGCGCGCGCGGCCTGCGCTGACGCGGCGTCGCGCACGCGCAGTGCTGACGTCAGCCCCGAGCGCGCTGACGCTGACCACGAGGTCAGATCGCGGACCTGGAGGAAGGGTACAGTTAATTATATTGGTACCTAATTATTTGTGATATTTTTATATTTATTTTATTGGAGATCCAACAGCATACTTACTTAAATCAGAATAACAATGTATTAGCTATAAAAACTACTTAGGCCTTTACATCTTTACTAGATGATTTATACAGAGTCAGGAGGCTTTGTCTACACTTAACGGGACACTGTAGTGCCTGGGACATTGTTGAGATGAATTTTGGAACTACAACCATCTTATAAGGGAATGGGATACCATGCTATAGCTAATACCAAAATAAAAAAGCCGTGTTGGCCAAGTGGATAAGTACTTCGACTTTCGATCCCGAAGGTCGTGAGTTCGAATCCGGCCGTGCATCAATGGACTTTTCGTGTCGAAAAATTTATATGCACTATAACACGAGCTTTAAACGGTGAAGGAAAACATCGTGAGAAAACCCGCGGCTAGTCAGCCTCACTCGTATTGACCAATGTCTTCCCTGTGGATATGTCCGGCAGCTGAGAGGATGGTTTAGGTGCTGAGCAAGCCTATTTCATCTCAACAATGTCCCAGGCACTACAGTGTCCCGTTAAGTGTAGGCAAAGCTTGCCTCCTGACTCTGTATAAATCATCTCGTAAAGATGTAAAGGCCTAAGTTTTTTTTCATAAAGTAAATCTGACCTCAGTAAGGAACTGGTGTAGATCCAACTGCTGCTTCAGACTGCGTCGGGTCTCATCAGACGCCTCCTGTAGCATGCTCCAGGCGTCCGCCAGCGCGCGTTGCTGAAGCGTGATCTGGGTCACATTGTCCCCGGGGTACAGCTTCTGGAGACGGGAGCCCTCCTCTTGAAGGACCTGGTTGTATGGAAAAGCTTGTAAGTTCGTATGAGCAAGTGGCCAACTCTGGTGACGAAGTTTTTAGGCCGCCTAAAGGCCTCCGTCATGGCTTAACGACTTTAGAAGCCGGGACCGACAATTTAACGTGCCCTCCGAAGCACGGAAGCGCTCAGATGATAATGCCACTTGCCCATCCAAGTTGTGACCGCGTAGAACGTTGCTTAACTTCGACGATCTATCAAGAACGTCTTAGCAAGCTTCGCCACGAGCGCTTTGGTAAAAAAGTAAGCTTGTATGACCAAGAGCGAGTCAGAATCGCGCACGAAGGGTTCCGTACCATTATCTATACAACATTAGACACTATAACAAGTAAAAAAATCACATTTGTTGTGTAAATATTTATTTATTAATATTTATTTATTTATGCTTAAATATTTACTTTACTCAGAGGCCGTACTCGGGATCAACGAAAACGAAGCTTCATGACAATTTTCGGGGTCAGCTTATGTTGGTGGATACTGAATTCGTAATAGTTCACCAACATAATTGGAACCCGAAAATTGTCACGAAACTTCGTTTTCGTTGACCCCGAGTTAGAATAGAATAGAAAAAGTTTTTATTTTCCATCAACATAAACATGGGTAACATACAAATGAAAAATACTTATTGACAATCGAGTGACAAGTTAAGTTAGGCCCCTGTAATGAGGTTCATTGGTAGGGTTCTCTGGTGGACGTGTGCAACTACATGGCGACCTTGCCAGGATACCACGGATAGAGGAACCACACTACACCCCTAAGTAAGTTACTTACTACACCCCTGTTTTTAATATTTGCTGTTATAGCGGCAACAGAAATACATCATCTGTGAAAATTTCAACTGTTTAGCTATCTGGTTATATACAGCCTGGTGATAGACAGACTGACAGCGAAGTCTAAGTAACAGGGTCCCGTTTTTACCCTCTAAGTACGGATCCCTAAAATATGCTCTAGATATAGTAGTTACCTGCATCTGTGCGTCGATGGCCAACAAGTCGTTTTGAATAGCGTCGTGGTTGCGCAGCGCAGCCGTGGCGGCGCGCAAGTCTCTGTGGACAAATAATAGTTATTTAGCAAAACCAGCAACTTTTATAAGAACAGAATAGAAAATATTTACATACCTCGGCGGGGGAGCGTGTAGTGCTGCTCGCTTGTCTCCCACTCGCGCCAGTAGCTCGGCCACGTCGCGGTGGATCTACATACCTCGGCGGGGGAGCGTGTAGTGCTGCTCGCTTGTCTCCCACTCGCGCCAGTAGCTCGGCCACGTCGCGGTGGATCTACATACCTCGGCGGGGGAGCGTGTAGTGCTGCTCGCTTGTCTACCACTCGCGCCAGTAGCTCGGCCACGTCGCGGTTGATATACATACCTCGGCGGGAGAGCGTGTAGTGCTGCTCGCTTGTCTCCCACTCGCGCCAGTAGCTCGGCCACGTCGTGGTGGATCTACATGCCTCGGCGGGGGAGCGTGTAGTGCTACTCGCTTGTCCCCCACTCGCGCCAGTAGCTCGGCCACGTCGCGGTGGATCTACATACCTCGGCGGGGGAGCGTGTAGTGCTGCTCGCTTGTCTCCCACTCGCGCCAGTAGCTCGGCCACGTCGCGGTTGATATACATACCTCGGCGGGGGAGCGTGTAGTGCTGCTCGCTTGTCTCCCACTCGCGCCAGTAGCTCGGCCACGTCGCGGTGGATCTACATACCTCGGCGGGGGAGCGTGTAGTGCTGCTCGCTTGTCTACCACTCGCGCCAGTAGCTCGGCCACGTCGCGGTTGATATACATACCTCGGCGGGGGAGCGTGTAGTGCTGCTCGCTTGTCTCCCACTCGCGCCAGTAGCTCGGCCACGTCGCGGTTGATATACATACCTCGGCGGGGGAGCGTGTAGTGCTGCTCGCTTGTCTCCCACTCGCGCCAGTAGCTCGGCCACGTCGCGGTGGATCTACATACCTCGGCGGGGGAGCGTGTAGTGCTGCTCGCTTGTCTACCACTCGCGCCAGTAGCTCGGCCACGTCGCGGTTGATATACATACCTCGGCGGGGGAGCGTGTAGTGCTGCTCGCTTGTCTCCCACTCGCGCCAGTAGCTCGGCCACGTCGCGGTGGATCTACATACCTCGGCGGGGGAGCGTGTAGTGCTGCTCGCTTGTCTCCCACTCGCGCCAGTAGCTCGGCCACGTCGCGGTTGATATACATACCTCGGCGGGGGAGCGTGTAGTGCTGCTCGCTTGTCTCCCACTCGCGCCAGTAGCTCGGCCACGTCGCGGTGGATCTACATACCTCGGCGGGGGAGCGTGTAGTGCTGCTCGCTTGTCTACCACTCGCGCCAGTAGCTCGGCAACGTCGCGGTTGATATACATACCTCGGCGGGGGAGCGTGTAGTGCTGCTCGCTTGTCTCCCACTCGCGCCAGTAGCTCGGCCACGTCGCGGTTGATATACATACCTCGGCGGGGGAGCGTGTAGTGCTGCTCGCTTGTCTCCCACTCGCGCCAGTAGCTCGGCCACGTCGCGGTGGATCTACATACCTCGGCGGGGGAGCGTGTAGTGCTGCTCGCTTGTCTACCACTCGCGCCAGTAGCTCGGCCACGTCGCGGTTGATATACATACCTCGGCGGGGGAGCGTGTAGTGCTGCTCGCTTGTCTCCCACTCGCGCCAGTAGCTCGGCCACGTCGCGGTGGATCTACATACCTCGGCGGGGGAGCGTGTAGTGCTGCTCGCTTGTCTACCACTCGCGCCAGTAGCTCGGCCACGTCGCGGTGGATCTACATACCTCGGCGGGGGAGCGTGTAGTGCTGCTCGCTTGTCTCCCACTCGCGCCAGTAGCTCGGCCACGTCGCGGTTGATATACATACTGTTCGGGTAAAACCGAACACGCAGCAGTATTGCACTTTTGCGGCGCTTGCAAATCATTGCGCATTTGCTCGCGCGTTCTCGAAACAGATCAATTCGCGTTCGACCTTCATCATCGCGGGTTCAAAACCATTACCAGTTAACCATTATTACCATTATTATTTTACCATTAGAATTAGCTTAAACTTAACCATAAATAGTGTCTTAAGAGTGAATATAATAGTCATACCAAATCCAAGACTTTCCCTTGACCTCACTACCATAACCCAACCATATCGCAAGGGGATTCCGGGAAAACCATACTACCAAACCATATCCCTTTTCATGGTCCTTCGAGAAACCATTACCTACCAGTGCTTACCAAGTGATACAGTGAACGAGTGACGGAGGCTTGCAGAAAATAAGGTCAGATCAAACCATATTATAACTATAGCCTTATAATACTCATCTTTATTACATCATGGATAACTTTTTCATCAACCAAACTGAGCTTTACGAGTCCATTAAACGGCTACTGACTAACTTCAAGAAAGATGGAGCAGACAGAAAGACGTATGAGTATTGTAAGCGCAAAGATGACTTATTAGAAAATTTTTGGCTAGAGTACCAGAATAACCATAGGCAGATGTGTAAGTTGGCCGAGCTTGACCATGTTTATTTTCATAAAAATTGTTACGAGACGGCTGAAGAAACTTATTTATCCGCTAAATCTTTTATTAAGAAAACCATTGACCAGTTAGAGCAAAAACAACCAACACCTCAGAAATCTAGCCTACGAGTTTTAGAAACTGGGGCAACCAAACCAGGGGCGTCAACTCGACCAGGAACTCCGCAACCAGTCGGAAAATCATCTTTTCCTGTGGAAAGCACCAAGCTTAGCGAGTTGATTAAAAAACAGCAAATAAATATGAGAGCTTTTATGAGAACATTAAGCGCGATAAAAACCGACGAGTTAGAGAAAAAATGGGAATTTGAAGACGCCCTAAAATCTTTGGAATCTCGTTGGTTCGCCATAGATAAATTACATTGGGAAATAGAAGGAGAAAACGGTTGTGAGGATAGCCGATACCAAGAAGATTTTACCGACTACGAGAGCATTTTTACCATAACGAAAAAGGCAATCAATACCAAAATGTGGTCGGTATCCCATCGTGAGAAGTCCACCCCGAAGATTGACATTCCTGTTTTCAACGGAAATTATAAGGGATGGGTTTCTTTCAAGGATCTCTTCACGGAAGCTATCCATGGTAACCCCTCTATGACCAATGCCCAGAAGATGCAGTTTTTAAAGGGTAAGCTGAAAGGAGAAGCCGAGGGCCTGATTCAACATCTTCAAATCAGTTCGGAAAATTACGAAGCGTGCTGGGAACTTCTCAACCATCGCTACGGGAATAAGAAGTTAATTTTTACCTCCCACGTCAACATCCTCCTCGGCCTCCCAACCATGCCACAGCAGTCCTACGCCTTAATGAAGAAATTGCATGACGTTACCAACGAATGTCTTCATGGTATTCAGAATTTAGGGGTCGACATATCTACTTGGGATCCCCTCCTAGTGCATTTATTAGCGCAGAAGCTGGACAATACTTCTTTCACAGAGTATTTAGAATCGGTGAAGAAGCCCAGGGAACTTCCCTCTTTACAGGAATTCCTGGGTTTTCTAGAGACGAAATTTACAGCTTTAGAAGCAGCCCGGCGCAAGAGTGAGGCACCTAAGCAAAGAACCAACCAGAATAACCAGTCTTCAGGCTCCGAGCAGTACCAAAAACAAAATCAGCATCAAAAAGGACAAAGAGATCGTCCTTATGTTGAAACAAAATTCAGACCAAATATGAATGCCTACTATGCATCTGGGTCAGTAGTATGTGGAGTGTGCGACCTCGATCACGGCACATGGCATTGTCAGCAGTTCCTAGCAATGACGGCCGCAGACAGACTACAAAAAATAATTAATTTAAATTACTGTCGAAACTGCTTAATGACCATTCCGATGAGAAATGTTCGTCTACAAAACGATGTCGGAAATGCTTAGGTGTTCATAACACTTTACTCCATAATGCACTAGTTAAACAAAATGCGCCCTTACAATCACGACCTACTCACGCCAAGCCTACCAACAAAACAAAGGAGCCAGTGATAGGATCAACGCATGTATCATGGGAAGACACGACTGAGATACTTCTAGCAACCGCCATGGTGTATATTACAGGAGTCGATGGCACTAGGCATGCCATGAGAATTTTAGTAGATGGCGGGAGCCAAGTTTCATTGATACATGAACGTGCCGCTCAGGTTTTAGGCTTGAAAAGAAGTCAATGCAAGGGGAAAATATTTGGCGTCGGCAAAAATCAAAACAATGCAAAAGGAATGATGAACGTTGAAATCCATTCAATGTACAACCAGTTTTCGATTAATACCGACGTTATTATTATGAATAACCTAATTATGAACCTACCAAATAGAACCATACCAAAACCATCCTGGACGCACATTCAAAATATAAACTTAGCCGACCCAAACTTTAACATTAGTCGACCAGTGGACATGCTAGTTGGGGCGGAAGTTTACAGTAAAATTATGTTAGGGGGAATCTTAAAGGGAGATTCGGACGAGCAACCAATCGCTCAGCAAACCAAGCTAGGATGGCTACTCTGCGGCGCAGCTCGGCCCCACTACAACTGTAACGTCGTTCTACACAACATGGATGACCTCCTCAAGTTTTGGGAGAACGAGGATATTAGCCCAAAATGTGACCAAAATGAGATGTCAAGTGACGACCAAGAATGTCTACAGTACTTTTTAGATACCACAAAACGGCTTAAAAATGGACGGTATGAAGTTCGCCTGCCATTTAAACCAGATCTGAAGGAAAAGCTGGGCATTTCTAAACCGCAAGCCTTAGCTCAATTTCACAACATGGAAAGAAAATTGAAAAAAAATGACCAGCTTAGAATAGATTACCATAAATTTATGTCTGAGTACCTCGAATTAAACCATATGAAACCATCTTTCAAAAACCAACAGTTCGAGTGTTACTTACCGCACCATGGCGTAATTAGGGCTGAATCAACCACCACGAAGCTGAGAGTAGTTTTTAATGCTTCGGCAAAGTCGTCGACAGGATTCAGCCTAAACGATGTTATGTACAGAGGTCCTAACATACAACAGGACCTCCAGCGACTTATCTTAAAATGGCGCCAATACCAATTTGCTTATACGGCAGATATAGAAAAAATGTATAGGCAAATACTCGTGCACAAGGAAGACCAGGCTTACCAAAGGATTGTTTGGAGATTTTCTCCGAACGAGAAAATCCAGACATTTGAACTGTCAACGCTTACATACGGCATGAAGCCAGCAGGATGGTTAGCGATGATGTGTTTGAAGAAATTAGCATCAGAAGAGAGGACCAACTTCCCAGAAGCTGCACGAGAATTAGAGGAACATTTTTATATGGATGATTATTGTGGCGGTAGTCATTCTATTGAAAAAGCCAACCAACAGAAAACCGACCTCATTCGGTTACTACAAACGGCAGGATTCAATTTAAGAAAATGGACCTCGAATAAAAAAGAGCTTTTGTCAGGACTACAAATAGAACAATGCAACCAACCAACTTACGAATTTAAACAAACGGACTCAACCAAGACTCTAGGACTAGGTTGGAATCCTCAAAAGGATATGTTTTTATTCGAAACCAAACTAGAAAAAATACCATCCTCAAAAGCTACAAAAAGGACGCTTCTTTCTGACATTTCTAAACTATTTGATCCATTGGGATGGCTTACCCCTGTGAGTACTACCATGAAAGTTTTATTTCAAAAGGTTTGGCTTGAAAAGCTAGATTGGGATGAAACACTACCAAAAAGTATCGAAGCCGAGTGGATCAAGGTGCGACAGGACCTAAGCCTAATAAACACTATAGAAATAAATAGGTGGCTAGGAATCGAAGCAAAGGAAACCATTGAACTACACGGATTCTGCGATGCGTCAAATCTAGCGTACTCTAGTGTCATTTATTGCAAGGTCGTTAGAAATAATAAACCTACCATAACGCTAGTAGCAGGAAAAGCTAGGCTAAGCCCTCTGAACAAATCCGTCTCTATACCTAGACTGGAGTTAATGGGCGCTCAACTCTTAACTCAATTGATAGAAAAGGTCCAGAGCTGCTTAGTCGACTACCACATAGAGCTGCACTGCTGGACTGACTCGACCGCCGTACTAGGGTGGATCCAGGGTGATCCTGCAAGATGGAAACAGTTCGTGGCTAATCGCGTGAAAACGATTACAACAGTCGTACCAGCGGAGAGATGGCAGTACGTCAAGTCCAGTGAAAACCCGGCGGATTGCGCAAGCCGTGGTCTTTATGTACAACAACTTAAGGACCACCCACTATGGTGGCAAGGACCGTCGTGGTTACCAACGTACTCGCACGAGGACAAAAATAATAAAGCCACTTATGAAACCAGTCTAGAACAAAAAACATCGTTTCTGGGTCAAACAAACGCAGTAGTCCTTGGAAAAAGTTCGTCTATCATAAATGACATAGTAAACCATCTACTTAATAAATATAGTTGCATCACAAAAATAATACGAATTTTTACATGGATATTACGCTTACCACACAATAAGAAACGAGTTCACCAGCGTCACCTTGAGTTACACGAGCTGCAACACGCAAAAACGCTGATTATCAAAACAATTCAATACGCAGAATTTCATGATGAACTAGATCACTTATACAAACACGGAAAAGTGCACTCGAAGAGTAAGATTCTAAGTTTATATCCAATTTTAGACAAGGATGAAATTATGCGAGTTGGAGGAAGATTGAGAAATGCACAGATCGATCATGAGATGAAACATCCCGTCATACTACCACACAACCATATAGCCACAACTTTATTTATAAAACAAGCTCATGAATCGACCTTCCACGGTGGAGCGCGTTTAACTTTGGCAAACTTAAGGCGCAAATACTGGATAATCAGCGGATACATGGCAACCAAGAAATTTATTAGGCAATGCGTAACGTGTAAACGGCATGATCCTGTGAAGCGTTACCAGCTTATGGGTGATCTTCCAGCCTCAAGGGTGAACCCCGAAGATGCATTTCACCATTGCGGTATTGATTACACAGGATTTGTGGAAATAAAGGCCAACAAAGGACGAGGTGTTAAAACCACGAAAGGATACATAGCCATTTTCGTGTGTATGGTGACCAAAGCCGTGCACATAGAACTTGTATCGGACCTGAGTAGCGTAACATTTTTGGCTGCGCTTCACAGGATGGCTGCCAGAAGAGGAGCTCCACATCATATCTATAGCGACAATGGGACTAATTTCGTTGGAGCGGATAGATTACTTAAAGATGCATTCAACGAGATTATTCAAAATGGCTTAAAGGAGATCACGGAACTGGGAATAGAATGGCATTTCAACGTTCCAAGCTGGCCCAACGCAGGAGGATTATGGGAAAGGTCAGTCCGAAGCCTGAAATACCATTTAAAGCGGGTCATCGGGCACCAAAAACTTACCTTCGAGGAGTACAGCACGTTGCTAACCAGAATAGAAGCGTGTTTAAATTCTCGCCCCCTCTGCGCCTTATCTGAAAACCCGGACGACCTTGATTTTCTTACGCCAGCCCACTTTCTGTCAGGACGACCAGGACTGACAGTTATAGAAACCAGAGATGATGCGAGAACCAGATGGCATTTAGCATCTAAAGTATTCCAGGATTTGTGGAAGAGATGGAAGGTAGAATACCTAACCCAACTTTCTGCAAGGAACAAATGGAAGAATACCCAACAAAACATCACTATTGGGGATCTAGTCATAATACAGGATGACAACTTACCAGCGGGAAGATGGGCAATGGGGCGTGTTATTGAAACCCACCCAGGCGAGGACGGCCTAGTGCGAGCCGTAACACTAAAAACCAAAAACGGGTTGTTAAAAAGGCCTATCGTCAAGCTGTCACTCTTACCAGTAAACCAAAACCACGACCAACATTTACCAAAAACTGACCAATTACCAAAAAATAATACATCGGAAGATAAACCACATACCAAACCAAAGGAAACAAGAAAAAAGAATCAATCAAAACGATTTACTATAGCAACTGCCTTGTTTTGTTTCATGACATTGTTAGCGCCCACGCACGGACTATACAATATAAAGGAGCTACCAAAGAACCAGACTTTATATTTCGATCCCATTTCGAAAATGCAACTTATTCGAGATAAATGGACTTTAATCGTATACCATGACATGAAGCCATATTGGACCGGAATAGAAACCTACCAGAAAATATCAAACTATTTGAATAAAATATGCGCTAATATTGAAGGGCAATCCCATTGTAATATTATACTACAACAAGCTCAGCACGAGTTCCAGGAACTAAAATACTACAATGACCTTTTACTAAGTCAGCATTTTAGCGTCCACGCTAGACGTCGTCGGCGCCGTGGCCTTATCAATGGTGTCGGATATCTGGCCAATGACTTGTTCGGAGTATTAGATTCTCGATTCGCAGACCAATATACCAAAGACATAGAGACCATACAGCGAAACGAAAAACATTTATCCAAGTTATTAAAAAATCAAACTTCCGTTGTTGAAGCCGAATTTAATCTCATGAAGAAAATGGAAATGACTGTCGACAAACAACACAAGTTAATATACAAAAAACTTAACGATTTTCAAGAGAACTCCAGTATTCTTCAGCGAGAACTTCAAAATGTTTCCATTATCCAGGAATTTACTCTAACTGCAATGGCTAGTAACACCTTAATACAGAACCTAAGAAGACTACAAGAAACGCTTATTGGAACTATAACGGATATATACCATGGTCAAATAAGTATGAGCCTTCTTACACCAACATTACTAAAGACTGAGCTACAAACCATCAACGGCCAAATGCCTTCTGAGCTTACTCTACCAATTAAAAACTTGGATACAGATTACCAATTCATCTACAAGCTCTTAAAAGTCAAGGCCAGAGCTACTCAAAAATACGTCATTATAGAAGTCACATTCCCGCTCATAGCCAGAGAAAGTTACCAACTTTATAAATTAATTTCTGTACCTCATCAATTGAACACAAAGATGATCAGAATAACACCAGTCTCCGAATATGTAGCGGTAAACCTAAAAAAGGACTCCTACTTTCCTGTACACAAGGACGAACTTAACGAATGCCTTAACCATGACCTAGCCTACCTATGTTCACTGCGAAAACAAATTCACAACATAAACAATGACGAAGATTTTTGCACCATAAACAATTCAAATAATAAATGTAATGTGGAAACATCTACCTGTTCGAATATTTGGGTCCCGTTACATTCATCGTCTCAGCATTTCTTCTTTTGTTGTGACTCGTACACAATAAAAATAATGTGCGAGGATCAAGTTACCATACGCCAGCTGAGTGGAAGCGGGGTCATTGCAACAAGCCAGGAGTGCATTCTCAAGGGCAATGATTTCACGCTTTATAATATTCGTCATCAGTCAAACCAGGTCAACTTGTCATCGAATATTTACATTCCTGAGTTAGACCAGATTAACCATTTGATAAATATAAAAATACCAGACTACGAAGAAGCTACCAGAGATGGAAGCTTAAACTCATCCTTTACGAGTTTAGAAAGATCCATCGAGCAGCTTAAAAGTAGTGACACAGAAGTCGAAGAAATATCGCACCATGACATTCACCACTACGCCGTCAGTTACATTACATTAGCGGGCGTAGTTGGTGTGGCGATAGCTTGGATGTGGAGGAGCGGATGCTGCAGTCGGCGACGACGGGAGCCTGCTTCGGGACACCATGGCGTAGGTCGCTGCCCTCGGGAGGACGAGGCGGCGACCCCACCACCTCAAAGGCCTCGGCGTGGACGCGGAGGTCGCCAGCATCCGGAGCAGCCCAGAACTTCCGCGCCGCCGAGGTCCGCCAGGGCATCGCCGGAAGTGATTAGTGTTAGTGATGTGAATAGGCGCCCAGAGGCCCTAGAAGTGCTCAGTGCTAATCATTTAAATAATAAAAGTGAAGGTGATTTTCCGCTCCATAGTTACATCCAGCGTTGGCCTAATTGGTCAGCTATGCGGGGTAAAACGGACCAGGGGCTCGAAAATTACGGTTTTGATGAACAAGAGACAACGTTTTAGTAATAAGTTTACCAATTTTACATTATATACATAGTTCTTTAGTTTTTTTAAGTTTTTACCATTTTACATAGTACCTTAATCTTTTTAAGTTTTACATATTTATAATTTTTGGTTTGTAAGATAATATTAAGAACCTTATTGTGCTTTTATTTTTTGCTTTATACCAATTTGTATTTAATTGTAATCTTATAAGATGTTAGTATTATGTATCACCATCATTCACCATATCTCACCATCCCCATCTTGTTGTCGGGAATATGTTCGGGTAAAACCGAACACGCAGCAGTATTGCACTTTTGCGGCGCTTGCAAATCATTGCGCATTTGCTCGCGCGTTCTCGAAACAGATCAATTCGCGTTCGACCTTCATCATCGCGGGTTCAAAACCATTACCAGTTAACCATTATTACCATTATTATTTTACCATTAGAATTAGCTTAAACTTAACCATAAATAGTGTCTTAAGAGTGAATATAATAGTCATACCAAATCCAAGACTTTCCCTTGACCTCACTACCATAACCCAACCATATCGCAAGGGGATTCCGGGAAAACCATACTACCAAACCATATCCCTTTTCACATACCTCGGCGGGGGAGCGTGTAGTGCTGCTCGCTTGTCTCCCACTCGCGCCAGTAGCTCGGCCACGTCGCGGTGGATCTACATACCTCGGCGGGGGAGCGTGTAGTGCTGCTCGCTTGTCTACCACTCGCGCCAGTAGCTCGGCCACGTCGCGGTTGATATACATACCTCGGCGGGGGAGCGTGTAGTGCTGCTCGCTTGTCTCCCACTCGCGCCAGTAGCTCGGCCACGTCGCGGTGGATCTACATACCTCGGCGGGGGAGCGTGTAGTGCTGCTCGCTTGTCTACCACTCGCGCCAGTAGCTCGGCCACGTCGCGGTTGATATACATACCTCGGCGGGGGAGCGTGTAGTGCTGCTCGCTTGTCTCCCACTCGCGCCAGTAGCTCGGCCACGTCGCGGTTGATATACATACCTCGGCGGGGGAGCGTGTAGTGCTGCTCGCTTGTCTCCCACTCGCGCCAGTAGCTCGGCCACGTCGCGGTGGATCTACATACCTCGGCGGGGGAGCGTGTAGTGCTGCTCGCTTGTCTACCACTCGCGCCAGTAGCTCGGCCACGTCGCGGTTGATATACATACCTCGGCGGGGGAGCGTGTAGTGCTGCTCGCTTGTCTCCCACTCGCGCCAGTAGCTCGGCCACGTCGCGGTGGATCTACATACCTCGGCGGGGGAGCGTGTAGTGCTGCTCGCTTGTCTACCACTCGCGCCAGTAGCTCGGCCACGTCGCGGTTGATATACATACCTCGGCGGGGGAGCGTGTAGTGCTGCTCGCTTGTCTCCCACTCGCGCCAGTAGCTCGGCCACGTCGCGGTGGATCTACATACCTCGGCGGGGGAGCGTGTAGTGCTGCTCGCTTGTCTACCACTCGCGCCAGTAGCTCGGCCACGTCGCGGTGGATCTACATACCTCGGCGGGGGAGCGTGTAGTGCTGCTCGCTTGTCTCCCACTCGCGCCAGTAGCTCGGCCACGTCGCGGTTGATATACATACCTCGGCGGGGGAGCGTGTAGTGCTGCTCGCTTGTCTCCCACTCGCGCCAGTAGCTCGGCCACGTCGCGGTGGATCTACATACCTCGGCGGGGGAGCGTGTAGTGCTGCTCGCTTGTCTACCACTCGCGCCAGTAGCTCGGCCACGTCGCGGTGGATCTACATACCTCGGCGGGGGAGCGTGTAGTGCTGCTCGCTTGTCTACCACTCGCGCCAGTAGCTCGGCCACGTCGCGGTGGATCTACATACCTCGGCGGGGGAGCGTGTAGTGCTGCTCGCTTGTCCCCCACTCGCGCCAGTAGCTCGGCCACGTCGCGGTGGAAGCGGTGGATCTCGCCGGCCGCGTGGAGCCGGGATGCGCGGGATTGGATCTGATCCACTAGACGCTGCCACGACTCGCTGTAGAACAAAAAAGTTATCAAAATCAGTTTTTATTTTAGATAGATAGATAGATATAAAATTTATTTGGAAAACACAGAGCACAGACGAACATTACAATATAAAAAACAGGAAAGGATTTTATATTTATTTTGTGCAAACAAAATAAAAATTCGCAGAGCAGAGGTTTTTACTGATAAAACGTTTTCTCGGCTTCCTCAACTTGGTCCAAAATTGGACCACAACACAAGATGCTGTTTAAATCAAAAGATAAGGTCCAAAGGACCATAAGATCTGGTACACAGGACCATAAAATCCGGTTCAAAGGCCCACAGGATCCGGTACAAAAGACTCACCCCAAAGCTTCCTGTCTTTTCTCTATATCTGCGATGTAAGGACTCTCCGTAGCCAGCAGCTTCTTTGCCAACTCCTCGCATTGGTTGAAACGCTCAGCGCCGCTTTCTACGCGGTGGCGGAGCTCATCGAACTTGGACCTTAAGATCTGTGGAGCAAGGTTTATATTTGAAATAGTAATTAGTTAGTAGTAAATAGTAATTAAATATGGTTAGTCGCCCTCTAACAGCTGATTATTATTATCTTATTTTAAACATATTTTTAAGTTTTCGTGATAAACTAAGTTTATTGGCTTCTTTGTTTGTAGATAAATAGATAAATGTATAAGACTATCCGCCATTTTGAAAGCATCTTTGCCTTTTGAATGAACTCACCAGTAAATGCTCGTAATCTTGTCCATAGTCTTCGCTGGAGGCTGCAGCGTACTGCTCCTGGATCCAGCTCTCCAGCTCAGCGCTCTCAGCCAAGTATTCATGCCTGGAATTAAGCCATAGCTTAGCTATTTAATCAGTGTACTGTAGATTGGACACAACCCCAGATTTTAAGTTAAATTGAAAGGGCTATCCCTGTATGATTATAACAATCAGTGTCTAAGTTATAATTCGTCGAAGCGAAATGCAAAAAAATTATGTCTACAGAGACAATTATCTCGCGCATCTATAGGGCCCTTAGGGTCCCCGCCGTCCAAGGACCACGGGGCCCATCTCATGTACTAAAGGTTACCTTCACCAATGCCTTCTGCCTCTGCACCGCCAGCCAGACCGTCGGCTAACAGTGGGCCCCTGGGGGCCCCGGTCCAAGAACTACGGGGCCCAACTCCATAACTAAACGATACCTGCAGACACTCTCCACCAACGCCTTCTGCCTCTGCGCCGCCAGCCGCTGCAAGCGCGCCAGGCTGTCAGCCAGCAGCGCGTGACGGGCCACTAGTGGGCCCTTAGGGTCCCCGCCGTCCAAGGACGCGGCCACGTGGCCCATCTCGGAGATTATGGCCGCGTACGTGTCCAACTCTAGCTCTACGGCCTGTGAATTGAAAAGAGAAAAGTTTTGTAATAAAAATTATGTTTGAAAGATCTAAACAGACGTATAGACAGCGCGTGAGACAGAGATAGTGATATTTCCGAGCACTGCGCTACGCTAATACGCTAATCGTAACTATTATATTATATATATAACAAGTGTATGTTACCTTGTGTCTAATAAGCAGTTCCGTGGGAAATTACCCCAAACATGCAAACAAACAAACAAACAAACCAACTTTACCTCTTGATAAATATCCAGTATATATTACCTTGTGTCTAGTAAGCAGTTGCGTGGCTCGATGCCTGTCCCTGCCAGTGTCAGCCTGCTGCAACGCCAGCGCCTTGTCTCCCAGCCAGGAGTCCACCTCCACGGCGTCATGGCAGAACTGCTGCGCCTTCAGCGCGGCCTCCAGGGCGGAGGCCCGGGCCTCCGCCGCGGAGGAAACCGCGGAGTACGCGGCTTCTAGCTCACGGCAGAGAGACGCGATCTAAATAAGAAAATTTAGTGATGAAAAAAAAAAAGAAAATGAAATGAAATATGATCACGACTGTATCCCGGGAGCGGTAGACATTTCTTTCAGATCATTAGGCAATTTTTAGATCTTTTTGAAGATGTCTAAGGGGGTCAGAGTTATGTCCAAATACATATATATTTGGTACATGCCCACTTTTTGCAGAAGTTAACTTTCCATACATGACAGGTTGCAAGCCCGTCAACGCTATTAGAGAGCTAACTGGTTTCCTCACGATGTTTTCCTTCACCGTTATAAGCTCGTGTTAAAGCGCATATACATTTTTCGATGCGAAAAGTTCATTGATGCACGGCCGGATTCGAACCCACGACCGTCGGATCGAAAGTCGAGGTACTAATCCACTTGACCAACACGGCTTTTTATGTAACAAAATTAAAATGTTTACAAAAACCGACTTCATTGCATGGAGAGTAATTTAGAATAGAATAAAGTAGGATAATAGGTTATCGCAATTATTCTGATCGCGAAAGTTTAAAAAAGATAACAAAAAAATAAGTAAGTTCGTATGAGCAAGTGGCCAACTCTGGTGACGGAGTTTTTAGGCCGCCTAAAGGCCTCCGTCATGGCTTAACGACTTTAAAAGCCGGGACCGACAATTTAACGTTTGCACTTTCGATTGTTTATAACTTCAAAAAATCTCTAAAAATCTTAAAGTAGATTAAAAACCCACTAATGTAAACTTCAAACGAACCTTTTCCTTCTGAGGATGTCCAGCCTGCAGCGTCTCTCCCTGGCTCAGCAGTCGTTCCACAATAGGCCTCCGCCCCGCGAGCTCGGCCCGCAACTTGGCGTGCTTCTTGGCAGCGGACTGGGCGGCGTGGAGGTCTGAAGGCGCCACCTCGGAGGCAGCCAGGCCTGCGCGTTCTGATAGCCAGTCCAGCTCACCGGCTACTTCAGCCGCGAACTTGTGAAGTCTGGGGAGAAAAGAATAGATTTAAGATTGATTTATTATTATTTAAGTTATTTGGGAAGATAAAGAGTCATACATTACGTAAATATAGACAGACATAAGTAAACAAAGATAAAGTGATAAAGAGGAGGCCTATATACTCAGCAAATATAAATTTATATATACGCTATACTTTAAACGGTGAAGGAAAACATCGTTAGGAAACCCGCGGCTAGCGTGTCAGCCCCACACGTATTGACCATTGTCTCTCCTGTGGATATGTCCGACAGCTGAGAGGATGGTTTAGCTGCTACAAGCCTCCATCTCAACAATGTCCCAGGCACTACAGTGTCCTCAAGTGTAGGCAAAGCCTCCTGACTCTGTATAAATCATCTAGTAAAGATGTAAAGGAGTTTTTTTTCCACAAATACTCACTGCATGCTAGTCTCCAGCGCTTGGCGCCGCTTCTTAGCGGGCTCGCTCAGCGCTGTCAGCGCTTGCAGCAGTACAGCGCTGTCGCGCTGAATAGCTGGCGCGTCGAAGTGCCCGCCCGATACCAGGTCAGCGCCCTGCGCTGTCAGCGTGTCTGCTTTCTGCTGCCATTGCGACAACTCTTGTTCTAAAGCCTGAGATTAAAAAAACGTTAAACAAGATCAAAATCGCTTTTAAAAAAAAGCTAGGCCCACACCACCAGGTTGCCTGATTCTTTCCCTGGTGTAGGGAGTCGCGTTGGAACAGGCATTAGAATCACCTAGCATGTAAAACGAAACTTAAGTGATCCTTGAGGTCCTACAAGAATAAATGTTTTTTTTTTCTTTTCTTTCTTTCTTTCAAAACACGCTAAGTTTAATCGTAAAATCGCCAGTCTAAATAATACATCTTTGATTTTCTTTGAGCGTGAAAGAGTAACAAACACACACACACAAACGTTCACCTTTATCATTAACATTCGCTAAAACACAAGTTTCGGAAAATAAAACAAAAAGAAAACTTCACAAAATCCCGCCAAAAAGCCCCCTGTTGAGAGTTTATTTGAGGTTATCTTCATTGAGATGTATTAAAGAGTCACAATCTGATAGCTGACAACACTCAAAAAATGTGCGTGCAAATTCAATGTTCTACAATGACATTTGACATTTGAATGTAGACGTTATGTCGTTTGTTTTAATGTTCAATGTCGCTTGTACGCAAAAAAGAAAAACTCTGCGCACTACGTAGCGTGCGCCGAGTTTTGGCGTTTACATTTTATTTGTCTGATTGTGGCTCTATAATACATCTCAATGGTTATCTTACCTGATGCTGGTTGAGTAGTCGCTTGCAGCTTCGAAGGTCGGTTCCAACCTCTTCGCTCTTCAGCGCTCGTTCCAAGTCCATTAGCCGAGCTTTCGCATCTTCTACAGATCTGTGGCAAAGATGAATGAATGAATGAATGAACATTCTATGTACCTACACTTAAATAAGATACCTACAATACAACTTGTGAAAATAATTTTAAGTAATTGGTAGGTAATTGCATTATTGTTATTAAAATAAGTTAGGTAAAATGAAGATACTATTATTTTAGTATCTAGGTACTACATACTACTATTTCCTTAAACATTGTGGTGTCCCAACGGGCTCTTGTTGCGGCCAAACCTAATTTATAAGACCATTATGTACCAACTTGAAGCAATAAATGAATATGAATATGAAATAACTAAGATTATCACATAAAAATCAACATTCTAAATAAATAAATATCAGCAAACTATTTATTTATTTATGAACAAAGAAAGAAACACAGGATATAGGTACTAATTTTATGTTTTTTGTAAATACATTATTATAGATAGAAAAACACCCAGACCCGGAACAAATGTCTGCAGCACATTTAAATATTTGTCCCGTGGCGGGGATAGAATCCGCAACCTCCGCGTCTCAGGCGGGCCTTCACCCACTGCGCCACAGAGGTCGTCAAGTGTCAGAGATAATCTCGGGGTTACACTAGAATAGGTCGCGCCATGTAAAAAGAGCGCTGGCTGTCAAACTGCTCCGTGGTCGATGATTGGTGGAGAGGTGTTGCGGCGCACTTCATACCATTGATTTAGCGAGTGCTATTGGTTCGTCAGCGAGTGAACACAGGCGCAAACATACCCCCGCTACTTCCCCGACCAAGCTCTTTTTACGTGGCGCGACCTATAATCATATTTATTTAGTTACCTCCGATACTACTACAGTGTCCCGTTAAGTGTAGGTACAGCTTGCCTCCTGACTCTGTATAAATCATCTAGTGAAGATGTAAAGGCCTAAGTACCTCCTATATTTCCTCTGCGCGGCGGCTTGCCTCAGCTTGCTACCCTTGTCCCGCGAGGCAGCCACGAGTCCCTCCCAGGCGCCCTGGAGCCCCTCCAGCCTGGAGGAGACCTCCGTGGCTCTGGCTGGGTCCGACTTCTGGAGGGATTGACCGATCTGGAAACATATAGGTCGTTTCACTTTCAAAACTATCGTAAGTTGTATGAGACATTATAATAGCACACGGGAAATTACGTAAAATGTAAAATTCTTCCAGAGAATCGAAACATTGTCGGTATCTAAATCGACGATAATTTTACGTGAGTAATTTCCCGTGTGCTATTTAAGATAAAGATAAAGATCATTTATTTGCATAAACATGTGTAAATATGATGATAAAACTGGGTATAGCCGCAACATGTTTTACCGATTTCGGTGTGCAAAGCGAGAGAAATGGCATGATTATGACTTGATATATCGGTGTTTTGGATGGGTTTTATAAACGTATTAATTTTACCGGCGATCGTTTAGTTAGTTTTGAGTTTTTTTTAATCAAAATCTTACACTAACCGAGTAGAGGTCAATATTATACCCCACCCTACTTACGCTTATAACGGTGAATGAAAACATCGTGAGGAAACCAGTTAGCTCTCTAATAGCGTCGATGGGCTTGCAACCTGTCACGTATGGAAAGTTAACTTCTGCAAAAAGTGGGCATGTACCAAATAATGTATTTGGACATACCTCTGACTACCCCCTTAGACATCTTCAAAAATATCTAAAATTGCCTAATGATCTGAAAGAAATGTCTACCGCTCCCGGGATACAGTCGTGATCATTTTCATTTTCATTTTTTCATTTTCATTTCATTTCATTAATTTAGTTCTTTGTTTTATTGATATTTGCTTTATGTGTACATTTTATCTATTATCATTGAGATGTATTAAAGAGTCACAATCTAATAGCTAACAACACTCAAAAAATGTGCGTCCAAATTCAATGTTCTACAATGACATTTGACATTTGAATGTAGACGTTATGTCTTTTGTTTTAATGTTCAATGTCGCTTGTACGCAAAAAAGAAAAACTCTGCGCACTACGTAGTGTGCGCCGAGTTTTGGCGTTTACATTTTATTTGTCTGATTGTGGCTCTCTAATACATCTCAATGGCTATAATGATTTGGAATTGTTCTGTAATGTTATAGTTAAGTTTGTAAATAACGAATTTTGAATTTGAATATTTTGCGCCACCCTACTTACGCTCTCAACGTTCCTCAGCTGCTTCTCATTGGCCTGGAGCTCGGCTTCGAACGCTTCGTGCTTCTGCAGTTTCCGCTCCAGGTTAGCCAGGTCCCGGTAGCTCTGGTCCTGGGCCGTGCGCGTCTTGTCCTGAATCCAGGTCTGCAGCTCCTCGGTGGCCGCTACGAACTGGGGAAAGATATAAAAAATAATTTTATTCCGAACAAGTAGAAAAATTAAAATTTTTATTAACCGACTTCAATTTCGTAAGAGAGCAATTTTCTGCACTCTCAAGGTGCATTTGTATTTGTACCACAGATTATATAATACACTAGTACAGATGCCTCATGTAGAACATTGAAAACCATCCTGAATTTGCGGGCAATTCGTCGGGCTATCCCGTTTTACCTGTGTTTCTGAGTCAGCGCCATCTGGCGTTCATGTCATGTGATTATATTTTATTTTGTAGAAATTAATCTATGAAATAAAATAATGGGATATTTTATTTCGTTAGATTGAAAAAAATATATTTAAAACAGAAAATGTATGATTCTAGCATAATTTTGGTGTTTATAGGTATAGGTAGAATGGTACCCCATGATTTGTAACTGTGAAGATCCTCGTTTTCGAATGTTTTTCAGTATTTTCTAAAGTCAAAAAAATACGATTTATAGACAAGCATTGAGATGTATAGAGTCACAATGCAAATTCAATGTTCTACAATGACATTGACATTTGAATGTAGACGTTATGTCGTTTGTTTTAATGTTCAATGTCGCTTGTACGCAAAAAAGAAACTCTGCGCCCTACGTAGCGTGCGCAGAGTTTTGACGTTTACATTTTATTTGTCTGATTGTGGCTCTATAATACATTTATTTATTTATTTATTATTCGGAAAACCAACAGCTAAAGTAGACAGAAATAGATACAATAATAGCTCTAGAAAGCCAATTACAGGTTCTCACTGATAGAAACATACAATTTTATATAATATAAATATGTGAACACTTGCTAAAATATAACCTAATATGAAATTTTGTAAATAATGTCATCTCAATGTAGACAAGTAACAAAGTAACTAAAGTAACCTGTTGATGCGCGAGACTGGCGTGCAACGCGCGTCGTCGCTCGGCGGCCGCGTGCTTGACGCCCTCGCGCCGCTTCTGCACCGCCGCGCGCCGCGCCGCTATGCTGTGAACACGACGATACATTCTCACACTTTACAAATAAAAAGTGTTGAACTCATTGCAACAGTGCATGTTTATGTACCACGAAACTTGGTTCATTGCATTTTTTCCCTTAGCTTACAGTGTCACGATAGCAAGATGTCTATTGTATTATACCATGTCTATGATATACTCACTGGTCATGCGCAGTATGAGGCCCTTGCTCCTGCACGGCCAAGCGCGCTTCTAAATCTTATTCATCGTGACGCTTCACTCACTCACTTCATTCATTCACTCGTTCACTCGTTCATTCAGTCACTCATTCACACGCTCATTTACCCACTCATTCTCTGACTCATTCACTCACTACATCATCGCCGAGAGGGACAAAAATTGCAATGAATCCATAGTTTCGTAGTACAAAATTCGGAGCATCAAGTTTCCGGCCATACAAAAAAGCGGCACGCGATGAGGGACAAAAGATCTAATGCTTTGTCTCCTTTACTCACAAGAATGTTGTATATATTCTTCTTTGTTTTTGTGTGACTGAGAAAGAAATATACAGCGCTCTATTTCTTACTTTCTCTAAGATATGTAGGTATACTCACTGGTCATGCGCAGTGTCGCTCTAAGGCTTGCGCTCGTTGTAAGAAGGCAGCTAATCTCCCGTCCTGCTCAGCCGCGCTTTTCGCGACGCTTCATTTACACACTGCATTCACTCACTCATTCACGCACTACATAATATGAATACTCACTGGTCATGCGCAGTATGTGGCCCCCGCTCTAAGGCTTGCGCTCGCTGTAAGAAGGCAGCTAATCTCTCGTCCTGCGCGGCCAGGCGCGCTTCTAACTCCTCGTGCCGCTTCACTAGCGCTTCTGCTTCGTCGACGGACGACTGTGGAGAAAGTATTTATTGTAAAACATACATAAATTTAAAATAACGCCTCTTTCCACAATAAAAAAATTTATCAAAGAGTATGTAAGAGCAAGCATACTACATGACAATTGAAATATATAATAATCTACCAGAAGACTTAAAGAGCCTGTCAGGTGATCTTTTTAGAATAAAATTAAAAAAATGGCTTAATATTAAATGCATTATTCATTAAATCAATATTTTGACTATAGGGACATTGAATTATTGTAGGAAAATTAAATGCTTCTTCCATTATTATAATGTAATTAAAAATTAATTGACTGAATATTTGCATGCCTGCATGGTAGAATGTAATTGGACATAATATTAGAATGTAAGACCTGATGTATCATAATATGTTCTGGCAAATAAACGTATCTATCTATCTATCTATCTATAAGTAGCTTTACTTAGAATTGATAAACCTTTGAAAACACGAAAAATTATAAAAAAAATTGGAGTCATCATTCTTTACGATTGCCGTTATAATGACTTAAAAAAAAAACAATGTGTCTCTAACCCCAAGAGGCGCGTATTCCAGATAGGCCTCGTGCGCGCCGCTCGACGCGTCGATACGATCAGCCTCGCGGTTGAAACACTGCAGTTGAACCAACTGCTTCAAATACGCGTCCTTCTCCAGCCATTCTGAGAAATTATTATGCTTTAACACAAACAGGTAATTACTATTACTACTAGCCCATACTGTCCCATTGTTGGGCAAAGGCCTCCCCCCACTTCCGCCAGTCCCTCTCAAAGGCGTCTAGTTCGTCCCGCCATCTCATTCGTGGTCGGCCGCGCTGCCGGGTCCGTGTCAGGGCTCCACGTAGTGGTAATTTACAAGTGGTGGTACAAACAGGTAAGTACCTACTTATAGATACAGTAACAACAGCTCATTTAGAATGAATGAACAGGTAGAATAGATAAAGTAACTACTAGGGCATTCAGAATGAATGAACGAATCGTTCGTTCGTTCTTTCGTGCGTATGAGCAAGTGGCCAACTCTGGTGACAGAGTTTTTAGGCCGCCTAAAGGCCTCCATGGCTTAACGACTTTAAAAGCCGGGACCGACAATTTAACGGATGAATGAATGCAAAATCCTTTTTTGCACACCAGGTAAACATGAAACAGAACATAAACAATTACAAAATGAAATGAAATAATGTACAATGGGCAGCCTTATCGCTAAAAGCGATCCCTTCCCGGCAACCTTGGCTCAACTAAAGTCACTAACAGCGGGTTTCTCGAACGCATCATTTCAAAAATTTACTGATCAACGCTCAAATCCCGTAACAGTGTCGAATTTGTTCCTCATTTAACACTTGTCACGTGATTTTTGACCATTGATTTAGGCTGGATTTGAATGAAATTTGGTACCAGGATTGCTTATACCCTCGATTAAACAGTACTCTACTTTTAATCCCGGTATTCCCAGGGGAACGGAAACGGGTAGGGGAAGTAGCGGGGGTATGTTTGCGCCTGTGTTCACTCGCTGACGAACCAATAGCACTCGCTAAATCAATGGTATGAAGTGCGCCGCAACACCTCTCCACCAATCATCGACCACGGAGCAGTTTGACAGCCAGCGCTCTTGTTACATGGCGCGACCTATAGTAAAATATATAACCTGTACAATACCTTTTTGCACAGCTTTCTGCTCCGTCTCCAAGGTCTTGATCCTGTCCGCCACGTCCGTCAGCGCGGGATTGTTCGCGAGCAGCTGCTTGCCCAGGGCTATGACCTCCGTGAACCTGGAACAACCACCCTTTATATTTAAGGCCCGACTGGTTTTTTGAGTTTTTGAAAAAAATCATTCAATTTTTTTTTTAATTTTAAAAACAAAAATTGTTAATTTTTGCCGGACTTGAGGATAGTTGTCGTAGAACGTGAGGTGTGGAAAGAGTAGGCCTTTGCCCAGCAGTGGGATCATCACGGCTTATTAAAAATAATAGTTAGTGCTAATTCATGTCGCAAAAACTAAACTTAGATAATTTGACAGCACTAAAATTGATGCCATCCTTTTTATTTCCATCGTTATGAAACGGCAACATTGTGTTAAACCACACTTAGGTATTTCATTAGAAAATAAAAAATCTTACAAAAAGTTACGACTTCGACGGGATTCGAACCCGCGTGATTTAAGCGATCATCCTTTAGCCGGATTGCCATCGACCACTCTGCCACGAAGCCTTAAACGCCGACAACGAAACTATCAGTAAGATTATATTTTTCGGTTAGAGCACCGATTGGCATAGTGAATTAGCCTTCAAGTGTGACTCACTCGTCATCATGCGCTTTGATGTCATCTGCCAGTTCCTGGTGCTGCTTCTGAAGCGCCTCCGCGGTCGCCACGTCCTTCGCCGTAGACTCTTGAGCGAGCTGCTCTTTGACTTTCTGTTCAAACATTGAATATGATATCAAATGACGACCTCTGTGGCGCAGTAGGCGAAAGACCGCCTGAGACGCAGAGGTTGCGGGTTCGATCCCCGCTGCGGGACAAATGTTTGTATGCTCTGCAAATATTTGTTTCGTGTCTCGGTGTTTTCTATGTATAATATGTATGTATTTACAAAAAAAATGTATATAAGTAAGTAGTATATCAGTCGTCTGGTTACCATAACACAAGCATTAAATTGCTTAGCTTGGGATAAGATGACGCCGTGTGGAATGTCCAAGGATTGGAATGTCCAAGGATTTATATTTATTTATATTTATATTTATTTCAACCCCTAACTTCTAACAATTATTTAGGTACTCTAATAACTGCATAATTGTTTTCTATTCTTTTACCTACTCTGTATTTACTCTCATTTTGTCTGACTCATTTCTTTACTTCTGCATGCTGTGTTTATCTTTAACTGGTTGTGCAATTAGTTTAAACAGGTAACCATGTATAAAAATTTAAGTACTGTTGTAACAACCGTTGATAGACCTAATTAAATAAAATAAAATAAAATAAAATCAACCCCCTCACCTGCAGCCAGTCGACCAGTTGAGCGCTGCTGGTCCCGAATATCTGGTGTCCCACTGCGCTCTGAAGAAGACTTCTCCTCTCAGCCGCTTGCGCCTCGCAACGCTGCCACATCTGGCGGATTTCCTGTTGACGAGCCTCTACGTTCGCCTTCTCGTTCGGGTACTGGGATTTCACGCTAGGGAGACAGAGACAAAACATGTATTTGAAAGTTATAAATTAAAAATATTAAGTAAATGAAAAAGAAGCGAAAACTTGTCTTTGAATAAATAAATACAAATATTTAATGAATGAAAGACAGAAGAGAAGAGAAACACTTGTCTTTGAATAAATAAATACAAATGTTTTAATGAATGAAAGACAGAAGAGAAGAGAAACACTTGTCTTTGAATAAATAAATACAAATGTTTTAATGAATGAAAGACAGAAGAGAAGAGAAACACTTGTCTTTGAATAAATAAATACAAATGTTTTAATGAATGAAAGACAGAAGAGAAGAGAAACACTTGTCTTTGAATAAATAAATACAAATGTTTTAATGAATGAAAGACAGAAGAGAAGAGAAACACTTGACTTTGAATGAATAAATACAACTATTTTAATGAATGAAGTGAGAAGTGGACAGCTAGTAGGGAAATCCGAGACAAGTTTTGACCAATGTGGTGATATTTTGAAAAATGTATATAAAACTCTTAGGTAAAAAGAAGAAAGAGATACATGCGTTTATAGCGAGTGTGAATGGGACAGCTGGAAAGAGGAAACCTAGACAAACATTTAATCAATAGGTGAAAATGGGATAAATAATCCGAAAAAAGAATGTAATATTAATGGAGTCGCGTTGGAACAGGCAGTAGAATCCCCTAGTTTAAGAACGTGACATGTCAAAGTGATCTATAAACGATCGTACTAAATAAATCATGGACGAACAGTGAGCGTGCCGCCGAGAGGGACAAAAAATACAGTAAATCCATAGTTTCGTCGTACAAAATTCGGAGCATCAAGTTTCCGGGCATACAAAAAAGCGGCACGCGATGAGGGACAAAAGATCTAATGCTTTGTCTCTTTTACTCTCAAGGATGTTGTATATATTCTTTTTTGTTTTTGTGTGACTGAGAAAGGAATATATAGCGCTCTATTTCTTACTTTCTCTAAGGAATAAATACATTTTGAGTTTGAGTTTGTGTTTGAATGAAAGAGGATGAAAATCGGAATAACGTAAAAAAAGGGTGCCTTATAGGATAAGTGAAGCTAGCTATAACGACACATACCTATCAAACATCACGATGAGACTGCGTGGAACACAAATTAAAACAACAATTACGAAGTAACACACATTGAGTTACTTCTGATGATGTATTAAAGAGTCACAATCTAATAGCTGACAACACTCAAAAAATGTCCGAGAAAATTCAATGTTCTACAATGACATTTGACATTTGAATGTAGACGTTATGCCGTTTGTTCTAATGTTCAATGTCGCTTGTACGCAAAAAAGAAAACTCTGCGCTACGTAGCGTGCGCCGAGTTTTGGCGTTTACTATTTATTTGTCTGATTGTGGCTCTATAATACATCTCAATGGTAACACAGCACAATCTGGCGTAACGAAAAACAATTCTACGAGGGTAGTCTTGCAGTCAACACATATAGTAAATATTAGTCGGAAACGAAAAAATAAAGAGCCATGTTGGCCGTGTGGTAAGTACCTCGGCCGTGTACAAACAAGCAAACTTTACCACCTTTATTTTATTATTAGTATAGAAGTATAGATTATATATAATCTATATACTCTATACTATACTTATATACTTCTAATACTAATATATAATTATAAAGAGGTAAATTTGGTATAGAAAGTAATTTAAATTTCTTGGATAAAGTGTATGTTTCAAAGTTTTCAGGCTATCTGGTGCTGCCATCTACTTTAAACTCCCGTTTTGGGCCATTTTCAGGGTACCGATTTTGTGTATGGCCTTTGTCTACTTGGTATTCATCGTCTTTGATATTAGTATAGATTATATCCTGTAGGCCTAACATGTGAAACACGACAAACCTTCTCGTCGTCGACAAAATTCTCTCTCCTGCTCTAGCATAGTACGTTAGAGCAGTTTGGCACTATCAAGATATGTCATTTGTCGTCTCGTCGTGTTGCACATGTTAGGCCTACTGGACAGCTCGAAGGTCGGTGGCAGCTACTCCTCATCATCTCTAGTCTCACCTGTCAGCCAGCAGGCTCACTGTGTGCACCTTCTCCTTGACCGGCTCCAGCTCTCCAGCTGCTGCTCATCATCTCTAGTCTCACCTGTCAGCCAGCAGGCTCACTGTGTGCACCTTCTCCTTGACCGGCTCCAGCTCTCCAGCTGCTGCTCATCATCTCTAGTCTCACCTGTCAGCCAGCAGGCTCACTGTGTGCACCTTCTCCTTGACCGGCTCCAGCTCTCCAGCTGCTGCTCATCATCTCTAGTCTCACCTGTCAGCCAGCAGGCTCACGGTGTGCACCTTCTCCTTGACCGGCTCCAGCTCTCCAGCTGCTGCTCATCATCTCTAGTCTCACCTGTCAGCCAGCAGGCTCACGGTGTGCACCTTCTCCTTGACCGGCTCCAGCTCCCTCTCCAGCTGCGCGTGCCTCCTCTGCAGCGCCTGCACTGTCCTCAGGTCCGCGGCCGGCGCGCCGGACGCGGCCAGCTGCTGCTCCTTCTCCGCCATCCAGTCCAGGGCTTCGTCGCATGTACGCCCGAACAGCTCCACACTAGAATACAAAGATACATTAGGTACCCGAATAGCTCCTTAGAATACAAATAAAATAAATATCCTTGGACATTCCACACAGCGTCATCTAGTCCCAAGCTAAGCAATTTAATGCTTGTGTTATGGTAACCAGATGACTGATAAATTACAATTTTTTTTTGTAAATAAGTACATACATATTATACATAGAAAACACCCAGACTCGAGACAAATAATTGCTGATCATGCAAACATTTCTCCCGCGACAGGAATCGAACCCTCTGCGTCTCAGGCGAGCCTTCGCCCACTGTGCCACAGAGGACGTCACACACACAGGGGTTGAGAATACAAATATACGTTAGGTACGATTAGCAAGAACGATATAGATAAAAGGACCACTCATCCAATACTTCAAAACGTGTTTCTAAAATTAGTTATTAAAATGCGTGATAGGCTTCAGTGGCCATGACGCATATGTGGACGTTGCGTCATCGGCACTGAATGCGTTAAATCAAATTTTCTTAAACTTTCGCGATCACAATTCATATTTATAAATACATGTACACGGGGTTTTATCGCGTTATTATTAGGTAAATAACGCGATAAAACCCCGTGTACATGTATTTATTCAAATTGGCAAATTTGCTTGTTAAGTTATTTGTATCTTTGTCGATCCATGATAAGTGTGCAAAAAGGCACTGGACGCGTTAATCGGGGCGGCCAATGTCGTACCTGGAAGCTCCTTCCAGACTCTTCTCCTTCTGCTGCTTCAGCCTCAGCAGCCGCTCCCACTGCTGCCGGAGCTGGAGTCTGCGCGCGGCCGCCCGCCCCGCCTGCCCGTGCCCCGCGGCCGACAACTCCTCGGCGCCGGAGTCTATGTGCTCCAGACGCTTGGAGGCCGCTGAGAGGTCCGTTACGAACTTCTACAAACATTATTTTTAATTATATTAATTACTAGCTGCGCCCCGCAGTGTTACTCGCGGTGAATAGTTCCCGTTCCTGTGGGAATACCGGGATCAAAAGTAGCCTATATTTTAATCCAGTGTATAAGCAATCCTGGTACCAAATTTCATTCAAGTCCGTCCAGCCGTTTGAGCGTGAAAGAGTAACAAACACACTTACGTGTAAGTGTAAGTATACACACACACAAACTTTCACCTTTATAATATTAGTGTGATTTAAGTGTGATTATATATATATATATAATATATAGCTATATAATAGAAAATGAAAATCTTACGAAAAGTTACGACTTCGACGGGATTCGAACCCGCGTGATTAAGCGATCATCCTTTAGCCCGATTGCCATCGACCACTCGGCCACGAAGCCATTAACGTCGACGACGAAACTATCAGTAAGATTATATTTTTTGGGTTAGAGCACCGATTCTACAAATTATACAAAGATTATTTATTCATTATTATCTACTCTCAATGTCCCAATGCTGGGCAAAGGCCTCCCGCCACTCTTTAAGATATTAAAAAAATAATACAGAGCCGTGTGAATAAACATGTGTTCTTTCTTTCTTTTCTTTCTCATCTCACCTCGTACTTCCTCTTGGCCGTGTCCACACTGTCCTCCGCCTCGTCTGTCCTCAACATCTTCTCCTTGTCCTTCATCCACTTGTCGAAGTCGTCGCACTCCGCGAAGAAGCTGTACAGCTTGATGGCGTCTTCGAGTTGCGCGCGCCGCGACGCCGATAGTGTTAGTAGCTCCTCTGGAATTATTATTATTATTATTATTAGCCTGGATCATCCCACTGCAGGGCAAAGGCCTCCCTTCCTTCTCTCCATTCATCTCTATTATGAGCTAATGTAGTCCATTGTGGACAGTAGGAATATAATTATCCTCTGGAATATAATTATTTATTTATTTATTTATATCAGCCGTCCGTGTCCCACTGCTGGGCAAAGGCCTCCCTCCCCCCACTCTTTCCAGGAATATAATTAACATTTTAATAATCTCTAGTAGAGTGACTATTGGATAACCTCCAGAATAGGCACGATGAAAATAATCAAGAATACTAAAAAAATATATTCACATAAACCCATTGAGATGTATTATAGAGTCACAATCAGACAAATAAAATGTAAACGCCAAAACTCGGCGCACGCTACGTAGTGCGCAGTTTTTCTTTTTTGCGTACAAGCGACAATGAACATTAAAACAAACGTCATAACATAATACAGAGTCAGGAGGCTTTGCCTACACTTGAGGACACTGTAGTGCCTGGGACATTGTTGAGATGGAATAGGCTTGTAGCAGCTAAACCATCCTCTCAGCTGCCGGACATATCCACAGGAGAGACAATGGTCAATACGTGTGGGGCTGACTGTGGATTTCCTCACGATGTTTTCCATCACCGTTTAGTATTAAAGTCTCACCATAGTCCTTGTGTATCTCGTTCATCCGCTGCTCTACAGTCAACGGCGCTTGCACTTGCAAATGCGATGCATGGCGGACCTGAAACATAAAACGTGATTACTTTTTCTATGGACAATCGTCTTAAGGTCAATTTACACCAAACGAGCGAATGCTCATTCTATCCCTACTACATCAAATTATTTTAGTGTAAAGCCCGTCACATACGTAGCTATAATATATATTACTAGCTAACTTGCCCGTGGCTTCGCTCACGTGGTATCTACCTTGATAAAATATAGCCTATGTTCATTCGGAAAGTCTAAGCTACAAATAGGTAAAAGAATTTTTGAAATCGGATAAGTAGTTTCGGAGATTACCCCAAACATACAAACAAACAAACAAACTTTACCTCTTTATAATATTATATTAGTATAGACTATAAATTATAGCAAGGCATATTACGATATATTTTCTGTACAAATATTCAAGTGACCGCACACGCAGCTATAATATATATTATAGCTGCGTGTGTATTTGTATAGATATAGCAAGGCATATTAATATATATTATAGCTAGGTGTGTGACGGGCTTAAACAGGCGTAGAGCATTCCTTCGTTGTTCTTAGTGCGTTCGCAAAGATTCTATGGAATATTTTTTCGTTTGATCAAAGACGATTAATATCTAGATGACAGACAAAGGCCATACACAAAATCGTAACCCGTACCAGATAGCCTGGAAACTTTAAAACATCAATTTTATCCAAGAAATTTCAATTACTTTCTAGTTAAAATTATCTACAAAATTTTTTTATATAGAATGTTGTTGCTACCTACTATTAAGTATTGAAATTTCTTGGATAAAATTGATGTTTTAAAGTTTCCAGGCTATCTGGTACTGCGGGATCGGGGTTACGATTTTGTGTATGGCCTTTGTCTGTCTTCTAGATATTAATCGTCTTTGGTTTGATGTAAACGCTGAATGGGAGTTTTCGTTTACACTAAAAGATCACGAAATAATGCTTTGTTCTAGCTCTAGCTCTATGTTCGTTTGATGTAAATCGACTTACAGGATTGAAAAATAATTATTTAGTAACTTGAATCAACCAGATAGAAATAGAATAGAAAAAATATTTTCCGTCAACATAAACATGATTTTTCTACGTGGTAAGTAGGTTCGTATGAGCAAGTGGCCAACTCTGGTGACGGAGTTTTTAGGCCGCCTTAAGGCCTCCGTCATGGCTTAACCACTTTAAAAGCCGGGACCGACAATTAACGGTGCCCTCCGAAGCACAAAAATGCCCCTTGCGGTCACCCATCCAAGTAGTGACCGCTCAGAACGTTGCTTAACTTCGACGATCTATCAAGAACGTAACAAGCTTCGCCACGAGCGCTTCGAGGCTTCCACTTTGCCTCTTCTTACCTGAGGTCTAGAAGACCGCCGGCTGACTGGCGTTCTTCGCACAGACACGACTTGCTTCACCAACACCGTCTTCTTCACGCGCTGCACTGTTCTCACCTTCTCCGGGCGACGCACTTGTACCTGTTATTAAAAAAAATATTATACAAGCAGCAAAAATGAAAATGACTATAATTTCGTAAGAGATTTTCCTGTACTCTGGTGAATTTATAATTTACTAGCTGCGCCCCGCGGTGTTACCCGCGTTGAATAGTTCCCGTTCCCGTGGGAATACCGGGATCAAATAAAGCTTATTTTCTAATCCAGGGTATAGCAAATCTTGAACTTAATTTCATTAAAATCCGTCCAGCCGTTTGAGCGTGAAAGAGTAACAAACACACTTACACACACACTTTTTCACATTTGAAAAAGCCGTGTTGGCCAAGTGAATAAGTACTTCGACTTTCGATCCGAAGGTCGTGGGTTCGAATCCGGCCGTGCATTAATGGACTTTTCGTGTCGAAAAATTTATATGCACTTTAACACGAGCTTTAAAAGTTGAACGAAAACATCGTGAGGAAACCCGCGGCTAGTCAGCCCCACACTGCTACAAGCCTATTCCATCACAACAATGTCCCAGGCACTACAGTGTCCTCAAGTGTAGACAAAGCCATGTATAAATCATCTAGTAAAGATGTAAAGGCCTAAGTACACACACACAAACTTTCACCTTTATAATATACTAGGATAGGATAAGATACGTACCGGCACAACTCTAGGTTCGATCTCCCTGACATAGTTCGCTGGCACGAACCCGTCCGTCCGGTCCGCTTTCCTGATCGACCACCAGTCCGGGTTCGTCTTGTTGATGAGGAACATCACCTCCCCCTTCGCTATGGATATGCCTTGACCGGTGAAGGCGTAAAGGGCTTTCACCTGAAGATAGATAGATAGGTAGATAAATACTTTATTGACACACACACATTACAGCACAGATGGAAAGGTTTACAGAGCAGACGAACTTAACTAAACACAGAATAGTACAAAAAGGAAAATAATATAAAAATAAAAAATAAACGTAAACAGGAGGTATTTATAGGTAGGTAATGCTAATAGGCCTGTGCTGAAGTGGGTCAGTCAAAAGGGACCAGTCTCAGCTTTTTGTTACTCTGCGCCTTAACGCAGAACAACCACTGATTTTCAGACTGGGCCTGGGTGGTGATTAGATACTTATTAGATATTATTATAAGATACTTTTAGATAATTCTTTTATTTTTATACCTTGATAAACAAACAGCCATGAAAATCTGAATTATTAGATAGATTAGATCGAAAGGCTAGTGAGAAAGACGAGGCTGGCAAACAGTGGATGAACACAGCAAAATATAAAGAAACTTGGAAATCTCTAGTCTTGATTAGCGGGCTCTTGCTAGTTTAATAAGTTTTATGTGTTAAAGTATTTAGCATTAATTTTGTGTAGTAATTATTTAGGCATGTTTAGTTTGTATAAGAATAGAATAGAATAGAAAAACATTTATTTACATCACTCACACACATTACAGTACAGGTTTCTTAAAAATATTTTATGTAGGAAATATGAGTGAAGCAAATCGGTCACCACTCAGCATTCGCTGTAGAAGCTGAATAAGGTTTTTTTTAGTAAGAAACATAAGGCTTTTTTATTTTTATTTATTTATTAGAGGATTTTGATAATGAGCCATAAAAACAACTTCCTCAAATAATGATGTTAACCTACGAATCTTGATCTCTCTTGTCTCTCTCAGACATCTTAAGGCTTAAATAAATGAATTACTGTATCCGATAGATCATCACAAGATGTCCGCTCACCTGAGGCACACTCCTCTCCTCCGTGACGGTCCTGTGCTCCAGCCTCTCCACCGGCTCCTCTTCCCAGACCTCGGTGGGCACCAGACGAGACTCATTCACGAACTCCTCCTCTTCAATCGCCGGGGTGGACTCCACTTCAGTTGGCAACTGGAATCAATTAAAAAGGGTTAACGATAACGATTGATAACTTTCGATCCGACGGTCGTGGGTACGAATCCGGCCGTGCATCAATGAACTTTTCGCATCGAAAAATTTATATGCGCTTTAACACGAGCTTGGAACGGTGAAGGAAAACATCGTGAGGAAACCAGTTAGCTCTGTAATAGCGTCGATGGGCTTGCAACCTGTCACGTATGGAAAGTTAACTTCTGCAAAAAGTGGGCATGCACCAAATAAAATATGTATGTATTTGGACATACCTCTGACTACCCCCTTAGACATCTTCAAAAAGATCTAAAAATTGCCTAATGATCTGAAAGAAATGTCTACAGCTCCCGCTCCCGCTCCTGTTATTTTATCCTCAAACCATATACAAGTAGGCAATTAATTAGTGGGCACCCATCGTAATAAACATACCTGTAAGCTAGTGATGCCATCCTTCTCCAGTCTCTCCGCGTGACTCCTGAGGGTCTGGAGCTCTGCATCATGAGCTCGGATCTCGTCGTGGAGCGCTCTGCAAGTATATTCCTATAAGTGGCGTTCTCTGGTGACTGTATGTTTGTCGAATTTATAAATACTAGCTGACTCGCCCGCGGCTTCGCTTGCGTGGTACCTTGATAAAATATAGCCTTTCGGAAAGTCCATGCCATTGGTGAAAGAATTTTTGAAATAGGATGAGTAGTTTCGGAGATTACCCCAAACATACAAACAAACAAACTAACCATCTTTACCTCTTTATAATATTAGTATAGATAGTATAGATAGACTATCACTTTTTAGCCCATCCACATTTCGCGGTCAACTACCCACATTCACAGACATTTGACAATATTGTTTGTAAACAAGTGACAAAATTACATTTTTTATTAAACCGACTTCAAATTCGTAACAAGAAAGTAATTTTCTGCACTTTTGAGGTGCATTTTTGTTTATAACTCAGAAAATCCTCATCTGATCCTCAAAATTGTTCAAAATCGGTTCACCCCCAGTCAAAAGTTTTGAGGTTACGAACACAAAAAATACAGTCGAACTGAGAACCTCCTGATTTTTTTCAAGTCGTTTGAAAAATACATTAAAATAAGTGTTTCCTCAATTTGAGGATGGAATTATAGAAATAATTTTAATATTTTTTAGGATGTTTCCTATGTATAGTAAAACATGTAACCTACCTATTTACATAAAAAAACGTATCTATGTAGTATATCAGTCATCTGGTTACCATAACACAAGCATTAAATTGCTTAGCTTGGGACTAGATGACGCCGTGTGGAATGTCCAAGAAAATGTATTTACTTGTGTCTAGCCAGTAACGCCCCGGCGGTGTGGGCGTCACGCCCGCAGTCAGAAGTGGCCACTAGAGGGCGCTTCTCCTTCATCCAAGACTCAGCCTCATTCGCGTCGCCGTAGAACTGAAACCAACACACATTATTTATTTGCACATCTATATCTATACTAATAATAATATAATGTTTGTTTGTTTGTATGTTTGGGGTAATCTTCGAAACTACTCATCCGATTTCAAAAATTCTTTCACAAATTTGTAGTTTAGACTTTCCGAATGAACATAGGCTATATTTTATCAAGGTAGGTACCACGTGCGCAAAGCCACGGGCAAGTTAACTATATACGGCTTTTTGACGGGAATTTAAGAAGTCATGTTTTCTTTTTGTTTTATTTTCTGAATCTTGTGTTTTAGCGAATGATGTGTAAGAACCACCCACAGACCCACATCTTTACTGACTCATAACTAATAGACTACTGACCCTGATATAAAGTAGGCTATATGTCGTTCCCGGTCATAAACTATGTATATTCCAAGTTTCAGCCAATTCGTTCAGTAGCTTTCGCGTGAAAGAGTAGCAAACATACATCCATACTCACAAATATTTACATTTATTATATAAGAAGGATATTAGGTTACCTGATGCGCCTCCGCAGCGGCAGACAACTGTTTATCCCGCGCCTGCGCCAGTTCTCTGAGGGCATCCCACTGCTGCGCCAATGAGGTCAGCCGAGCCGAGATCTCAGCGCTGCGCGGGTGCGCCGCGTCGATGAGGCTAGAGGTGAGGGAAAACATCAGTTATAGTCAGACGTAATACATTTAAAAGTGTGGCATAACACCGAAATCATTTGAAGAACAAGCGGGATAACGAATAATGTTTTTACTCGTGAGTGAGAAGTGCAGAGCGATAGACACGCAACATAATTTATAGCGAAAAACAGTTTTTATTTAATTACAAGTTAAACAATCAATCGAGAAATTAAAACAGAACTAAAGCTAGGTTTTTTAACAATCCAAAACAATTCTCAAATAAAAAAAAACGACAGGCGATGAGGGACAAAAGATCTAATGCTTTGTCTCTTTTACTCCCAAAAATGTTGTATTATATTTTTCTTTTTTTTTTGTGTGACTGAGAAAGGAATATACAGCGCTCTATTTCTTACTTTCTCTAAGCTCCTACCTAACCATAACCATAAATACCTTTGTCCTTTAACCTTGTGTCGTTGCGACACATGCTCTCTCGCTCTCAACTCGTGTAAAAGCGCCGTGTGCTTCTGTTTGAGCGCCAGTACGCCTCGGAGATCCTTCGCGGCAACATCAGCGCGGCAAATCCGCTGCTTATCGGTCACCCATCCTGTAGGTCAAAATAAATAAATACCCCTGCACATTCACACAGCGTCATCTAGTCCCAAGCTAAGCAATTTAATGCTTGTGTTATGGTAACCAGATGACTGATATACTATATATCTTTTATTTTTTGTAAATACATACATAATTATACATGGAAAACACCCAGACTGGAGATAAATATTTGCAGATCATCCCAAAGTTAGTCTCGCAGCGTTTTATTTTATTTTTACAATGGAAAACTTACAGCTAAAAAAAACAATAAAAGAAAGACTAAATACTAAGGGCTAATTACAAGTTTCTTTAATTAACAATTAAAGTGTTGGGGGTTAACAAAAATAGTGTAGATGTGGTGGTTAAAGAAAGACATAATAATTACCTTCTTCCTCATCATGGTCTTCTAAGAACTGGTACAGGTTCCTGGCATCCTCAAGTCTCGCCTTCCGGTCTTTAGCGGCTTCAACCAAGCTGGAACAGAAGGGCAAATTAAATCCAAGTCATGTCAATAGCCTGTAATCCGAGTGATAGACAAAGTACAATCGTTTCGTTTAAATTCTCTTTCTATCTTCACTAACCCGTTCTGAAAGAAAGAAAGAAAGAAAAATCGTTTATTCTGGTAGGTATTCTCCCTACACCAGGGAGAGAGACAGGCAAGAACCTGGTGGTATGAGTCTAGCTTTTTTTTAAAGCCCCCTTAACAATCTGACACTTCTGCCTTCGCTAGATTTAAATTCCTATATGTTTATATTCGTATGCAGATTCAGGTGTTAACTTTTCACTTTTCCATGTAAAAACATCGTGAGGAAACCCGCGGCTAGTCAGCCCCACACGTATTGACTGTCTTTCCTGTGGATATGTCCGGCAGCTGAGAGGAAGGTTTAGCTGCTACAAGCCTATTCCATCTCAATTTTCCAGGCGTCTCGTCCAGGTGTAGTGGCTACTGGTGACACTTGCCTGGTATACTTGTCCTGCAGCTGCGCATTGGTCCAGGTGTAGTGGCTACTGGTGACACTTGCCTGGTATACTTGTCCTGCAGCTGCGCATTGGTCCAGGTGTAGTGGCTACTGGTGACACTTGCCTGGTATACTTGTCCTGCAGCTGCGCATTGGTCCAGGTGTAGTGACTGGTGACACTTGCCTGGTATACTTGTCCTGCAGCTGCGCATTGGTCCAGGTGTAGTGGCTACTGCTGACACTTGCCTGGTATACTTGTCCTGCAGCTGCGCATTGGTCCAGGTGTAGTGGCTACTGGTGACACTTGCCTGGTATACTTGTCCTGCAGCTGCGCATTGGTCCAGGTGTAGTGACTGGTGACACTTGCCTGGTATACTTGTCCTGCAGCTGCGCATTGGTCCAGGTGTAGTGGCTACTGGTGACACTTGCCTGGTATACTTGTCCTGCAGCTGCGCATTGGTCCAGGTGTAGTGACTGGTGACACTTGCCTGGTATACTTGTCCTGCAGCTGCGCATTGGTCCAGGTGTAGTGGCTACTGCTGACACTTGCCTGGTATACTTGTCCTGCAGCTGCGCATTGGTCCAGGTGTAGTGGCTACTGGTGACACTTGCCTGGTATACTTGTCCTGCAGCTGCGTCAGCTTCGCGTCCAGCTGCTCCCCTTGCTGCGGAGAAGCGTGTGCTGCGCGCGCCAGCCGGCGCAGGCTCTCGTCCAGGGCTCCCAGCTGCAGCTCCTGGAGCGCATGCGCCTGGAGGAGACGCTCCACGTCCACCAGGTGGCGCCCCACGTCTGATGATTGGAACTGCGTCTGGGATTCAGATAAAATGAAATAACGAAATACACTTTCAAAACTATCGTGAGTTGTATTAGACATTATAATAGCACACATATATATTATACATTAGTGTGAGACGCGACCGCGAGGAGTGACCACACTCATACCCAGATGAAGATTCTCCGGAAGAATCGAAACATTGTCGGTATCTAAATCGACGATAATTTTACGTGAGTAATTTCCCGTGTGCTATTATAATGTCTAACGAAATACAATGGACAAGTCTGTTTGGACATTCATTTGATACCAAACTTGGGAGGTTATATTATGTCAATAATATTTGGAAACATTAGAATACTCATCCCCACTTTCACCCCATTCTTGTAAACGTCTTATGCCGGGTTCCTTTATCCAACTAACGGATGTCCGTAGGTCGGTCGTCATAGCAACGTTGTTATCTGTCAAAAAGTGTCATCCATTTTGTGTTGAATAAACAACGTTGCTATGACGACCTACGTACGGACATCCGTACGTTGGATATAGAAACCGGTTAACCGTTTCTGATAAAACATGATTAAGAACCATCGTCAGAAAACCAGCTTCAAAATAAAAAAACTGCATTCAAAGTTCTCTTGTTTAAGAGCTACGTTGCCACAGACACACATAGCGGTTAAACATTTAACACCCCTCTTTTTGTTCGGGGGTTAATATAGAAAACTTTAAGGGGGTAGTCAGAGATGTTGGAGAGATTAGAATTTGTTGCTTCAGACCCCTGATTGTGTAACTTGTCTCGGATTGTATCAAAGTTGTATCAAAGTAAAAATCACAGTAAATCGCGAAAATAACTGTTAAATATGACAGTAATACTTACTAATTTACTAACGGCCGGTTTCAATATTAAACTTACGAATGATCGTAGATTGATCGCCATAGCAACTTTGTTTAGACAACAAAAAATTTAGGACACTTTTTGACAGATAACAATATTACTATGGCGACAGATCCACGGTTATTAGTAAGTTGAATAGTGCAAACCGGCAATAATCAGCGTTAAATCTGACAGTTATTTTCGTGATTACCGTGATTTTTGCTTTGATACAACTTGGATACAATCAGAGACAAGTTACACAATCGGGGGCAGGTAAAACATGAGCTTACCTTCATCTCAACCAAGGTATGTCCCACAGCGTCGGCTTCTCTCAGAAGCGCCATCAACTGAGCCAGCCTCGTCAGTGAGGATCTAAATAAAAACAGAATACGTAAATAAGGTTATTAGTAATTATTAGTAAGGTGATTTTTATCGGTTAAAGCAGGTGCTTTAACCGATAAAAATCACCTTACTAATAGTTTCAGGCCTCGGCTTACAGGGTCCGTAGCATAGTGGTCAGGCAGCTCGGCTTAAGAGCGATCGCTTGTATAGATTACCTATTTGTTATTTACGTATTTCATTATAAATGAAAAATCTTACTTATAGTAACGTGAAGTCTCTTATCTTACGTAAAGTTAAAGGCTCCGGCTGGATTCGAACCTGCGTAGGCATCGATTTTTAATTGCCCACCTAGTTGCATGTGTTCTGATATTAGTACTTACGTTACCTTACCTACAATAAACCGATTGTTGGCGATTGTGTTTTTCTTGCCGTGTTAAAATTACCTATTTTGTTTCATATTAGTGAAGACTTGTAATTAGCTTCTTGGCTCTAAATGAATATTCCTATTATATTCTATGTAAGATGTTTGTTTAGCTGTAAGTTTTCCATAAATAAATAAATAGCTGAAAGTTTTCTTAAAATTGATAAAATAAAATAAAATATCCTCACCGGTGCCTCTCCAGCAGCTCGAGGAGTTCCCTCCACCGCTGCAGGACCGCCTGCTCCGTGCGGGACACGGTCTCAGCCCCGTGGTAGTTCTCCTTCACCAGCTCGCCCGCCATTGCTGACAGATCCTCGAAACGCTCCGTCCTATAATAATGAAAAATGAAATCACACTTCATAAATAAATATCCTTGGACATTCCACACAGCGTCATCTAGTCCCAAGCTAAGCAACTTAATGCTTGTGTTATGGTAACTAGATGACTGATATGCTACTTAGATAAAAAAAAAATTTAATACATACATATTATACATAGAAAACACCCAGACACGAAACAAATATTTGCAGATCATGCAAACATTTGTCCCGCAGCGGGGATCGAACCCGCAACCTCTGCGTCTCAGGCGGGCTTTCGCCCACTGCGCCACAGAACTCGTCATAAAGAGGTAAATGTTTGTGTGTGTGTAAGTAAGTATGTAAGTGTGTTTGTTACTCTTTCACGCTCAAACGGCTGCACGGATTTGAATATAATGACCAGAATTGCTTATACCCTGGATTATAAAATAGGCTACTTTTGATCCCGGTATTCCCACGGAAGCTATTCACCGCGGGTAACACCGCGGGGCGCAGCTAGATATCATTATTACCTGGCGAGTATATCCGCGGAGATGGCCTCATGTTTCTTGACGGTCGCGTCGACCTGCGCCAGATTGGATCCGTACCGAGGGTCTGAGAGAACTTGGATCATCTCCTTCAGATATCCCTTGCGGAGCACAGACTGAAAATATTGTGATATTATAATACACTGTTAACCAAGGCTGCTCAACCCTAGGCCCGCGGGCCACGATATGTCCCACCAAGGCCCGCGTGAGCAACTTCAAATGGAAAAAAACAGAACGAAAACAAAATCTTTAGAAAAGAAACGTCTGTGTATCATGTATAGAACTCAAACCGTACTTACCTTGGTATTAAACTTGTAGTTAAGTTGCTCCAATCTCTGCTGTCGCAGCAATTCGGTTCTTAGTGCGATCTCGCGCGCGTGCTCCGCCTGCGAATAAAACGCGGTTACAAACTGTTTTCTATAGTGTTTATAGTGAAAATAGATAGATAATGGGAATTAGAGTAGATACATTAGGGTTTTCCTCTCATAGAACTGACAATAATAAAATTACAGGTCACACAGACATGTAACGTCTCTCAGACGTCCACTCGCAGTTTTTACAAACAAAAAGTTCCCTAGATTTCATTCCTTTTAATGCAAAGAAAACGTCTTATAGACATAGTTTTAGAAGTTCCATATTTATTTCAACTTTATTGCTTAAAATAAACATTTATAAAAAGAGCTTAAAACAGGTAATGGTAAAGGCAAGCTTAACCCATCCATACCTGTTCCAGCTTCTGCCAGGCTCGCTCCAGGTCCTGGGGCAGCTGTCCGTCCAGGGGACTCCAGGCCTCGCCTGTCAGACTCTTCTGCATCGTGTTTATGTCGAAGTACAGCGCTTCGATCTCAGAACGCTCTTTGTATCTGTAACATGGAATAAATAAATAACCTTGAACATTCCACGTAGCGCCATCTAGTCTCAAGCTAAGCAATACTTGTAACCAGACGACACAACTGATACTTATCAATCGCAATCTGACCCGGTCAAGTGTCCAATAACCAAACTAGATTGGCCTTGGATCTTTTTGATCCACTCCAGCACAGAAAAAGTAAAAAGTCTTACTTAGGCGGTTTTTCAACAGTCCGATACTGTTTGAAAGCCAGAAGCAGGCGTTGGATCCCGTCCAGAGAGTTGGGCAGGTCCCTTCCATCCAGGTCTTGGATCTTATTGCGGATCCACTCTAGCAGAGCGCAGACTAAACGGGAATACTCCTGCTTGCGACCGTCACAGTCCATCATCTGGCCTATAATCTGGAGAAAACATTATGATTAATTGATTAGCAATGTCGTCTGCATAAAGTAACAAGTTTGTAAAATTAAACCCCGTTTTTGATTATCACAAACAATCATAAAGTATCTGTTCCTAATAAAGATTTTTATTATTATTATAATTATCATAAAAAACTAGAACGCTTACGCTAGCTTATTATTTGTTATTATTATCTGTGGCTATCCCTTTTCATTGAAAAGATTGAATGAATGAATGAATGAAAATACTTTATTGTACATTTACAAAAGAAACTTAAGAACTATCAAACCATAAGAATAATTGTACAATGGGCGATCTTATCGCTAAGAAGCGATCTCTTCCAGACAACCTTTGGATGGAATGAAAAATAATGAGATGGTTGGATTAACAAGAAAATAAAATGTTTAAGTCTTGTAAATTGACAAATCATTATGAATAATAATATCATTATAATCATTATTCCTACTCTCATCGATTTCATTCCATCCGAAGGTTGTCTGGAAGAGATCGCTTCTTAGCGATAAGACCGCCCATTGTACAATTATTACTAAATTGTTACTAGTTCATAAGTTCCTTTCTGTAAGTGTGCAATAAACAATGTCTTCAGGAAGCTGTTTGGACTTGAATGGTGCTGCAGCGCCTCCGGGATGTTCTTGGAGGCGAGAGTGAGCTCCTTTGATGCCATCCAAAGAAGCCCCATCGCTAAATTCATGTCTAGAGTTGGCATGTGTAAAAATGGCATTATTACTAGTCTATCTGACAGACTAATTCAAACTGACACCTACAAACGTTTACCTACTCTGTAGTTTTTATTAGTTGTGTTAGTTAATAATCTAAATGTACTTACCTAATGTAAGTTTTATATGGATCTTGTGTCTGAATATAAAATGTATTATTATTATTATTAATAAAGTATTTTCATTCATTTATTAATTATGAATAGCGGGGTAAAATTGTAAGTAACCAACCAACGGCACAAATGTTTTACTATTCTTAAGCGATATTGTTTCAAAAGAGATGTTTTAAAAGGCACTCACATTGGCGATTCTCTTTCCGCTCTTCTGTTCGTTCTTCATCCTCGCGAAGGTGTGGTAGTAACTAGCCACGTACGTCATCACCGACTTCTCATCAGGGCGGCTGGTGTCCACGTCTGGGAAGAATTCATAATATCAATTTACTTATTTACTAAACCAAACTACTACATTAGACTAATATTAAAAAGTTGAAAGTTTGGCTGTGTGCAAGTGTGTAAGGGACCGACAATTTAACGTGCCCTCCGAAGCACGGAAGCGCTCAGCTGATAATGCCAATGCGGTCACCCATCCAAGTTGCACGCTAAGAACGTTACTTAACTTTGACGATTTATCAAGAACGTCTTATGCCTTCCTTTATCGAACGTACGGATGTCCGTAAGTCGGTCGTCATAGCAACGTTGTTATCTGTCAAAAAGTCTCATACATTTTGTGTTGTATAAACAACGTTGCTATGACGACCTACCTACGTCATCCGTACGTTGGATATAGGAACCGGGGGTTAGCAAGCTTCGCCACGAGCACTTCATTTCAATGATGTATTGTACCAGTAATTCGTTTATTTAACCATATAGTTACATTTCATAACATAGGCATGTCAAATTGTAGGTACGTAATTTTCACTTAGTTAATAAAAAGAAATAATAAAAAATAAAAATAAATTAATTAAAAACCATCATAAATATAAATTACTTACCTTCAGCGTCGAGCAGTGGGGGAATGCCCAACTGGTTCTGCGCCACGTCGAAGGCATGATTGAGGGTCTCCACATGGTTGGCAGCCGGCACTTCCGCCCAACGGAACAGATCAGGCCTGAAAAAGAAGAAATATGAAATACAGTACATATTTTGACTTAAGATAGATAGATAATTATGCTTTATTGTACAAAAAAAGAAAGAAATAAACACAAACCAGGAAAAATTGCTAAAAATACAAGTACAATTGGCGGCCTTAAGGTGCCTGTATGGGTGAAACTAGCGCCACCGCCTATTTTATTTTATTATTACGTTGAACAAAGGAATTAAAAAAAACTGAATGTACAGTTTGTTAAACCTTTCATAAGCTTTTATTGAATACCTCTGTAATAGTTTCATTTTGTATAGCTTAGGAAAAGTAGCGAAAACACGAAAAGTCCATTGATGCACGGCCGCATTCGAACCCACGACCTTTGGATTGCAAGTCGTAGTACTAATCCACTTGTCCAACAAGCCGTGTTGGTCAAGCCCTTTAGGGAAGGTTCATATCTGACGTAAAATACGCCGAGCGTATCATCATAACTATATCATCGCACTAACGTATCATCGTTTGAGTGTGAACGGTCAAGTGTTACGCGACCGATAATACGCGACGCATGTTCCGTCAGATATAAACCTTCCCTAGTATTAGTAGGAAGAATAATTATGATGAGTACCTGTGTGCATGGATAAGCGCGTTGAACCCGAGTCCAGACCGCCAGGAGTCCGTGAAGTTGTGTATGTGGACTCCGTGGTAGCCACTCGTTTTCCGCTGGCACCACAGCAGCAGGGCATCCTTGGCGGACTTCTTCTCCGACGACTCATTCTCTTCGTCCTAGAACAAATAGGGACAAGTGGTCAAATAAGTGGACTGGCTTCCTACTGAAGCTTGACTATTTAGATTGTTAAGAGATCGCTTTTAAAAAAAATCTAGGCCCACACCACCAGGTTCTTGTCTCTTTCCCTGGTGTAGGGAGTCGCGTTGGAACAGGCATTAGAATCACCTAGCATGTAAGAAACTGAAGTGATCCTTGAGGTCCTACCAAAATAAATGATTTTTCTTTCTTTCTTTCATTGAAAATCTTATAAAATGGCCTTCAAGTTAGGTAGCAATTTCCAGCACATTGAGATGCATTTATGTTTATAATTTTTTTTGTAATATCGGTCCCATGTTAAAAAAAAAGAATTATTTATCACAATTGACGGAATATCCGGTGTACACTGTAGTGTACATACATACAAACATATAAAAAATACATAAAGTAGAAGTTAGAACTTTCTCCTATTTGTTTTAAGTTAGTAAATACTTTTTGACGGGAATTTGAATAGAAGAATAGAATAGAATAGAATATTACTTTATTGTACACCATAAAAGAAACAACACAACTTAGATACACAGAACAAAAAAATAGTGTAACAATGGGCGACCTTATCGCTGAAAGCGATCTCTTCCAGGTAACCTTTGGATGGACAGGATAAAGTTAACTGGTGAAGACAGTGGCATACATAAAATATTAAAGCAATAGCGGCGGTATTTGAGATGCCATTTGTCTTTTTGTTTTATTTTCCAAAACTTGTGTTTTAGCGAATGTTCATGATACGTAGTATCTCTACCCAATCTGTGTGTTCATGTGTAATAATGGTGGATTATTAACCGTTGAGTATTCGTGAACGTACATAAGTGTGGGCAAATTAAACAAAACTGGATATCATTGCATTTCGAGTTCTCACAAAAAGTCCGTGTAATGCTTCAGTAAAGAACCCACATCTTTACTGACTTTTATCTTTACTGACAAAATAAAGAAGAAGAAGAAGAAGTTAGTAATTTTTTTTGTGTAGTAATAACTTGGTCTTTAACAAATATCTAGATACACACCACATCGATTTCAATCTCCTGGATTTGGAAACGCAGGATAATAGTCCAGATGAGACCGAGGATGAGTCGAGGGTTCCCGTCCACTATGTCTTCCGCTCCGATAGACTCCAAACGGACCTGCAAGCAAAAACTATGCTTCAATACACACACATATATTTTTGACGTGATAATGTCTATGAACGCCGGATACACGCACGATAAATGCCGGGTTCCTATATCAAACTAACGGATGTCCGTAGGTCGGTCGTCATAGCAACGTTGTTATCTGTCAAAAAGTCTCATACATTTTGTGTTAAATCAACAACGTTGCTATGACAACTTACCTACGGACATCCGTACGTTCGATATAGGAACCCGGCAAAAGTCGATATAAGTGTCACGTTCCAGCGTCCAAGCGAGAGCGGGGAACAAGCGATAGAGAGGCACGATCGGCCTAAGCCAAAATGTTTTCTTATGACGTTAACACGTAAAATTATTGTCCGTAAACCGACTTTACAGACAACCACTTTTTTTTATTCTCCTATGTCCCACTGCTGGGCAAAGGTATGCCCTTTGGCCACGTAACTGGGTCCATTCCCAATTCTTGGCATCATGTAGAATCAAATACGATCTGGTGCGGACAGTAGAATAAATCATTTCTAGTAAAATATCATTGTTATTAGGCGATTATAAAAATAAATGTATGAGGCAGAATTTAAGGGATAGTCGTATATAGGTCGCGCCACGTAAAAAGAGCGCTGGCTGTCAAACTGCTCCGTGGTCGATGATTGGTGGAGAGGTGTTGCGGCGCACTTCATACCATTGATTTAGCGAGTGCTATTGGTTCGTCAGCGAGTGAACACAGCCGCAAACATACCCCTGCTACTTCCCCGACCAAGCTCTTTTTACGTGGCGCGACCTATACGTTTAGTAGTTTGCTATGTACTCGCTGGAGTTATTGACCGACTGCTGCTCTACTAAGTGCTAAATGAGTTACAGGAAGCCATATTAGTGCTCAGAACACCTACAGAACGTGTGCCAAGCGGAACATAGAACCTCCTCCTTTATTGAAGTCAGTAAAAAACACAGATGGTTTTCTCTTGCGATGCATTAAATGCGTTATGCTGAGGTATTATATATTATTGTAATGCTGCATTAACGATTTTTAAATGCTACTCTTTATAATCATGTTAAGTAGGTAGGTATATACTCAGTTATTTTATCAGTATCTTATCAATTTGATAAATACGAGGAGCAAGATACCGTTTTATTTTATGATTTGTTGACAAATTGTTTATGTTTCACTGATACCTTATAAGTGCTTGAAATTCTAATGAAAGAGCATTTGCCCATTTACCTAGGTAAAAAGTGGCTTGTGTCCATGTTATAGACTATGTGACAACTGACAAGTGCCTTATAATATTAGTAAGATTGGCATATCACGCACTCAGGCCTTTACATCTTTACTAGATGATTTATACAGAGTCAGGAGGCTTTGTCTACACTTGAGGACACTGTAGTGCCTGGGACATTGTTGAGATGGAATAGGCTTGCCCAGCACCTAACTAAACCATCCTCTCAGCTGCCATATTATCCACAGGAAAGACAATGGTCAATACGTGTGGGGCTAAAGTGCATATAAATTTTTCGACGCGAAAAGTCAATTGATGCACGGCCGGATTCGAACCCACAACCTCGGATCGCAAGTCCAAGTACTAACTTATATTAACTTATTATCCACTTGGCCAACACGGCTTTTAATATTAACACGGATAAATAATACTTAGGTACTATACATATTAGTATATTTGTTATGTATTTTAGTTTTAACCATTTTATGGTTATTACCTTAGTATGCAAGAAGCTTAAACTCTTGTTGACGTTCTCGATCTTGTGGACCCTCATGCGCCCACTGTTGGGCCTCGGCAGCCGCTCGCCGCTGATGATCTCCAGCAGCTTCAGGAGTCGTCTGCCGTCAGCCAGGTCCACGAACAGGTCCTCCACTTCCATCCGAGCCTGGAGAGGAAAGGTATTTTAGCACAGAACTGTATCCCGGGAGCGGTAGACATTTCTTTCAGATCATTAGGCAATTTTTAGATCTTTTCGAAGATGTCTAAGGGGGTAGTCAGAGGTATGTCCAAATACATACATATTTGGTACATGCCCACTTTTTGCAGAAGTTAACTTTCCATACGTGACAGGTTGCAAGCCCATCGACGCTATCAGAGAGCTAACTGGTTTCCAGCACAGAATAAATAATATTCTTTCTTAAACTTTCGCGATTACAATTCATACTTTAAAATTGAGCTTACAGCATTTTATCGCGTAATTTACCTTTTAATATTATTTCCCGACGTTTCGTTTTTTGCAAGTTTGCAACAACCGTGGTCGCGGGGAATAATAATAAAAGGTAAATTACGAAGTTACGAATAAATAAATACTCTTAGAACATTAAAATATGTTTATAAAACTCCTGCATTCGCGAGGTGCATTTGTGTACATTAGATCCTCATCAGATGCTCACATCTCGAGAGATGTACTCTTTCAAAAAAAATAAATTTTCAAAATATGTCTACCATTGACGGAATTATTGGGGAACACACACAAAAGATGTAATCATAAAAAAGAGACGTGTGGCACTCGCGAGACTGCCGCGGTAAAGCTATCGGCACAGTGGGCGAAGGCCCGCCTGAGACGCGGAGGTTGCGGGTTCGATCCCCGCCACGGGACAAATGTTTGTATTTTCTACAGATATTTGTTCCGGGTCTGGATGTTTTTCTATCTATAGTATGTATGTATTTACAAAAAAAAAAAAATGTATCTATGTAGTATATCAGTCATCTGGTTGCCATAACACAAGCATTAAGTTGCTTAGCTTGGGACTAGATGACGCCGTGTGGAATGTCCAGGGATATTTATTTATTTATTATTATTTATTATTATTGCATAGCATTTTTTCGAAGTCCCCCACTACGAAAAAATGCTATGCAATAGCTTTTTTTAATGTTAGAATATTTTCGTTACGGAATTTCTGGATTCGGTCTCCCTCCACGCTCAAGGTCCGCGATAGAAGCTATGCAATAGCTTAAAAAAAGATACAGTGGAACATAGAAACTCCTCCTTATTTGAAGTCGGTTAAGAGTTTGAAACAGGTATACCTACAACTTCTTTATCACACCACATTTTTTAGAATTTTATTTCTCAGATGAGAGAAAATTAATTAATGATGTCATCCGTTATCTTAAGGTCGTGTAGTTATCTTATAAAATGACCATGGCATATTAATTAACTTTGCTATTGTAATTAAATCAAAGTGCCGACAATGTGTTATAATACTGATACAAAGACATTGTGAATTTCATGTTACACTAGCTGCGCCCCGCGTTGTTACCCGGTAATAAAGACACGCTCAAACGCGATGGACGGATTTGAATGTAATTTGGTACCAGAACTGCACCGTCTTAAAAAATATACTACTTTTGATTCCGGTGTTTCCACGCGCGAGGGCTAATTCACCGCTAATAATGAGGTTATTAATAATAAATAAAATAAAAATTTAATACAATTTAAATGGTTTTTTTAATTAAAATGAAGTCTTCTTTCAGTAAAATTATCAATGGAGGGAAAGTACCTTTATATATTGTCTTATTTGAGTGTACAATAAAGAATTTTCATTCATTCATTCATTTTTTTTCATTCAATTTAAGGTACTTTCCCTCCGTGTGATTGTGGCATGAGAGAAAGAAAGAAAAATCATTTATTCATGTAGGACCTCAAGGATCACTTAAGTTTCGTTTTACATGCTAGGTGATTCTAATGCTTGTTCCAACGCGACTCCCTACATCAGGGAAAGAATCAGGCAAGAACCTGGTGGTGTGGGCCTAGCTTTTTTTTTAAAGCGATCCCTTAACAATCTAAAATAATCTAAATAGTCAAGCTTCAATAGGAAGCCAGTCGAACAAAGTAAGGCATGTTAAAGAAAGTAAAAGTAATTGTAAAGTTAACAAGATAACACCTCAACAAAAAATTGTCTGGCATGGATGTGGGACGCTCTGTATAATACGGTCGAATTGAGAAACCGCCTTTTTTTTGAAGTCGGTATAAAATAGCAAGGATTTTAGGCAAAATATCTCCATCTACGCCGAGTTAGATGTCCATCTACAGGATTGGTCCACAGTGGCCCAAAACAGGGATGAATGGAGAGAAGGAAGGGAGGCCTTTGCCCTGCAGTGGGACATTACAGGCTCATAACGTAACATAACGCCGCTTGTCTATATCTATTAATAGTTGTATGTATAATAAGTGTTATCTGTGACCTCGCTGCAAGTAGAAAATGATGTCATTTCGGTGGTGATCGTGACTTTATGCAGTTTTCAACACGTAGTATGTGTACCTACCTACCTGCTTCGAAACGATTATAATGTATTTATCTAATCAGGCTATTATGAGGTAGGTACTTACATTACAACAATTAAATAAATAACAAGTGGCAAATTGAAAATGTTACAAAACCGACTTTAATTTTGTAGGGGAGCAATTTTCTGGAATCTCGAGGTACATTTCTGTTCATAAGTCCGAAAATCCTCATCAGATCCACAAAAAATTATAAGGGACCAAGGGAGTTTACTCTTTAAAAAAACGTCGTCAAATGTAAAAATATACATTATAGCTAGCACAGGTTTTTATACCTATTTCAGGCACCAGTCTCTCACAAAACGGTTCTTACTTCTAACCTACGATTGTTTCAATTTATTTTTTTACTGTACTTATATTTAAAATTACTTAATTACTTTATATTTTTATTTATGTATTGTGATTTGTGAGAGAAATAATAAACAATTTGTATTGTATTATTGTATTGTATCGTGCGTGCTATAATGTACATCTTTACATTACCTATAGCTGCTGTGTGTGAAGCCCGTCATATATATATATATACGGAACCCTTCGTGCGCGAGTCCAATCGTACTTGGCTGATTTTCATTAAATTTTCCTCCATATTCGTGTTAATTTTTTCATCTTTATTCTGTGTCATTTCTGTAACCTCTACTATGACAGGTATTTATTGAGAATGCGGTGTGTCATAGTTGTCATTATAACAACAATGAAATCATCTCTGCAATCTCGGAGCGATTATTTTTTAACACGTTATTAGCTACATTTTAAGGTCCTTTATTTATGTGGCACGTGTATACCTTTTAGTACCTACGTTCTTTACGAGACAAGGCTAGAGCATTAGCTTCAGACAGTCAAATTCTTTCGGATGAATACTTTGATATTTTATTGTGCCTACATTCACTGGTCATTCAATCTTCACATGCAATCGTATGATAAGCAAATACTTTGTACTTTATAACTACAAAGTCTTTGATGATAAGTACCTAGGTAATAGTATAAAAATGCAGATAATTTTGTTAGATGGTTTGTGAGAAAGATGACATGGATGGGTAAGAAATGAATGAGATGACGATTAGCGCCTTGGAATATAAAATCATGTATAACTTGCCTCACAATGGCAATTTTTTTATGAGAACCGACTTCAATTTCCCTTTCATTATTCCGAAGATCCTCGTTTGATCCTCAAAATTGTTTTAAGAGACCACCTCAGGAGTACCTACCTAAGTACTTACCTACTCTTTCAAATAAAAAATAATTTTGAAAATCAATAAACTATTGACAGTGTAATCGGTAGGTCACCGAAAACTTACATAGGTAGGTATTATAATAATAGCACACGGGAAATTACTAACGTAAAATTATCGCATCGTGTCGCGTCTCACACAGGTACCTGTGTGAGACGCGACCGCGAGGAGTGACCACACTCATACCCAGATGAAGATTCTCCCGAAGAATCGAAACATTGTCGGTATCTAAATCGACGATAATTTTACGTGAGTAATTTCCCGTGTGCTATTATTATAATGTCTAATACAACTCACGATAGTTTTGAAACTTACATAGGTGACTAAAATACATACAGTGGAACATAGAACCTCCTGTTTTGAAGTCAGTTAAAATGAGAGGATACTAGGCTGGAATATTATAATAGTGATCAACAATCTAGCGGATATTTTGAGCGACTACCTACTCATCGAATACTTACCTCTTCCTTAAGCAAGCAAAAAAGTGCAAGATAGAATTAAAAAAAATACCTAAGTGCGGCATAATTACTCGTATGTAATCTACCTATATTTTATTATAGTGTTGTAATAAAATATAGGTAGATAACATAATTATACTTAAACTAAAGAAATATTAAGTTTGTATAGCCATTTTGTGATATTCTTATCATTTTAGAGCCTGTGTGACACACCACATTTTTCGAACGTGTTTTCCTTTTTTCAACCTACTTTACATTAGACAATTGTATAACAAACATACCTTCTGCAGAAAGCTGTTGATCCATTTCGTGAAGGTCTTCTTCTGGATGTGCAGACGCTCCTCCTGCAGCGCCCGGATCCTGCCCTGTTCGAACTTGAGCGCGTCCTCGCGCTGCGTCATGTTGGTACGCTGCTGCACTGCCGCCGCGTAACCGCCCGGCTCATACTGCGACCCTGGGGACCACGGAGATGTTCTAAATTGATAATAACCATGGACGCGTTTTGAGTCATTGATAAAGTGACCTTGGAGACCACGGAGGCGTTTTGAGTCATTTATGTGACCTTGCGGACCACGGAGGCGTTTGAGTCATTTATGTGACCTTGGAGACCACGGAGGCGTTTTGAGTCATTTATGTGACCTTGGGGACCACGGAGGCGTTTTGAGTCATTTATGTGACCTTGTGAACCATGGAGGCGTTTTGAGTAATTCAAAGTGACCTTGAGAACCACGGAGAGATTGTGGTGAAAATTGAGTGAGCGGAAGTACAAGAGATCTGTAGGTACCTTTTTATTATATCTATTTTTGGGAAGCGCTAAAAATATTTGTGCAAATCATTCTTCGATCAAATATACCCTTGATCGAAGAAATGATCTATCGAAATCCGATTGAGCGAATACGTCAATCGTTGCGTTTTCAAAACGTGTAGGTATAGGTACCGTGTAGATATAGGTATTTAATTAGGTATGTGGACTTTCATCTTGCTTTCATCATCACTTTCAATATCTTAAGTGTTAATAATAAAATATTATGTTTCTATCAGTGAGAACCTTATTGGCTTTCTAGAGCTATTATTGAATCTATTACTGTCTAGGTACTTTAGCTGTTGTTTTTCCTAATAATCCTACTAATATTATAAATGTGAAAGTTTGTGTGTGCGTAAGCGTGTACGTATGTAAGTGTGTTTGTTACTCTTTCACGCTCAAACGGCTTGACGGATTTGAATGAAATTTGATAAGTACCAGAATTGCTTATGAACTGGATTAAAAAATGTGCTACTTTTGATCCCAGTGTTCCCACGGAAACGGGAACTATTCACCGCGGGGCGCAGCTAGTATTTAAATAAATTTTCGGTCTGCTCTATAAGTCTAAAGTAGCGCAACTGAAAATGGCTACCGTCGATTTTGATCATTACCATATTTCCGTTGGGGCTGATAGTCCTGGTAGGAGTGCAAGCTGACATTGCTCAGCTGACGCTGAGCCTTCTCCTGCTGCATTGTGTTGGCAGCACTGTCGCTTTGAACTGTCAAGTGGCTGTCATATGGATGACAGATGTCATTCGGTTGGTAGCACTTGTACGATTTTTAAGTTATCACTGTTTCACTTAAGGATTTCACTATTTCTTGGCTAATTTTCTGCTGTTTTTAAATCAACATTGATTACAAATGTTTAGATCTTTTTGACCTTGTTGAAGTTCCTACTGTACTATAATTTAATTAGCAATTCGTTCGTTCTCGTTCGTTATATTAGACGATACGGCGCGCCGTAAGAAGTCGAAATAAGATATTAAACTTCTGCGTTAATAATAAACAAAACAGGTGAATATTGTTACTCAATATTACGCTATTACTCAATAGCACCGTTACATATTCACGGTACGCATCGTTGCAAGTCAATAGGGTTGTTGAAGACGACTATTGTTTAATTGTTTTTAAAGACGACACAGTAGCCGAACTCTTACGTCGTCCGTCTCTCAGTTAGAGATACTTAGATATTTTATAATAGGGCTACTACTAAATTGTTTACTTAATAATATTTTAAGAGAACAATAGCCAAAGAACTCTGTCTCTCAGTTATAGATAGATATTATTAATTTATAATTGAGTTTTTAATTTTATTAACCAAGAATTGCAAAGATAAGGGTAGGAGAGTGACGATGATGCCTTAGCCAAAATGAATTGACCACTATCCATGGCAAATAACCAGCTTGTTTGCAAAATGTTTTTCAGCTTCTGTGACTTGTTAAGTGTGTGCCATAACGCCGAGGAATGAGCGGGAGAGCGAATAATGTTTTTACTCGTGAGTGAGAAGCGCAGAACGATAGACACGCAACATAATTTATGGCGAAAAAACAGTTTTTATTTAATTACAAGTTAATTAAACAAGTAATCGAAAAATTAAAAAACCAGAACTAAATGAATACTTCTAGGCTATTTGTCAAAACATAAAACCAACAAAAATAGCGTTCTGTTCCTGAGATAAATAGCAAACTGTGTGAAAAACATGTATTTTTCAAAAAAATATATGATCGAGAAAACTTTTACCAATCGTGTTTCTAAAAAACCACAACGCAAGATAAAAGTTCAAAGTTTAATTTCTCCAAACATTATAAGGTGGTATCTTTCACGGATTTTGAGATCTAATACGATTTAAACCACATATTTGCTACCTACGGCCTCTTAAATATCTGCGCCGGCGCAGCCCTACGATCGGTCATACACTAATAGCACAGCACAAAACAATTATCTTGGTATAACCTCGTCGTACGGTCACTGTGGACTCTATGGGCTATCAGCGAGGCGTAAACAACCTATTTATTAATAAAAATCACAATAAAAGAGGTTCCGCCGTAAACAAGGAAGGAAATATTACTTAATTACTATTAAATATCTAAAAACAAGTACCAATATAACAAAGAGCATTCGATTCGTAGTTTGTATGAGCAAGCTAACATAACTCTAGTAAAGTTTTATTCGAATATTGAATCAAAATATTTTATTGCCTAATATGTAGGAGACAAGATGGTTGTAATTAATTTAAAAAGATCTTGCATTGTACCTATGTAGGTAACTGACAATGGTCACTCTACATTTATCACGAAATTGACTCTTGAATAAAGCTTGACAAGACGTTCTTGATACGTTACGACTTGGATGGGTGACCGCAAGTGGCATTATCAGCTGAGCGCTTCCGTGCTTCGGAGGGCACGTTAAATTGTCGGTCTCGGCTTTTAAAAGTCGTTAAGCCATGACGAAGGCCTTTAGGCGGCCTAGAAACTTCGTCACCAGAGTTAGCTAAGTGCTCATACGAACGAAAATGACCAACAGGTCGAAAGTGATCTTCGAACAAACATAGCTACTTTGTAAGGTGGTGAAAAACATCATAAAATAAATTTAAATAATGTTTAAACAAAAACTGCGAAAACTAACATGTATGTAAACAACGAGCGAAACTGTACTTTTTACTGGTTGTAACATGATTACTCTCAAAAACTAATTAAAAAAAAATATCCTTGGACATTCATTCCACGCAGCGTCATCTAATCCCAAATTAAGCAATTCAATGCTTGTGTTAGAAGTAAGAAAGAAAGAAAAAACATTGATTTCAGTAGGACCTCAATGTCACTTCAACTTCGTCTTACAGGCTATTTCCCTAGAATAAAAGCCTCCTCTTCTTCTAAACACCGTTACAGGCCGATCGGTAGTAGATTTACACCCAGTATATTCAAATGAAGCAAGCTACGTTATGCATCTATGTTTAATTACTGAGTGGGCGCCGGTCAACGCACCAAACTATGGATGTCTGCGCGTAGACCGTATCGTTCGAAATATATATAGAACTGACAGATAAGTTGACGTGGGTAGAATGTCCTGTGTTATCGTTGCCTTTTATGTGTAAAAAAAGTAAAAACAAAGGAAGTAATAAGTGACTATCGGTGACAGAACGGTCGGGGTGCGTAGACAAGTGTCAAATGTTTCGTATTATTCTATTTCTATCATCGCTACACCTTTGATTTGACATTTCTGAGGGCCTAGCCAACCGGCATTCGCAATGAAGCGATTCGATTTCTATCATCGCTACACCTTTGATTTGACATTTCTGATCGCTCGAGTTTTCGTCATCGAATGTCAATTCCTATACATTTTTTTTAGTTTTTAATCGAAAGCGATTGTCGAAATGTAACATTCCTAAAAACTAAAAAAAATGTATAGGAATTGACATTCGATGACGAAAACTCGAGCGATCAGAAATGTCAAATCAAAGGTGTAGCGATGATAGAAATCGAATCGCTTCATTGCGAATGCCGGCCTCTGATCGCTCGAGTTTTCGTAATCTAATGTCAATTCCTATACATTTTTTTTAGTTTCTACTCTAAAGCGATTGTAGAAATGTAACATGGCTAGGGCACCTGACCGTGTTTATAGGCATTTATAGGACACGGAGTGGATTCTGTGCAAAAGAAGAAAGAAGAAGAATTGAGCATAATTCTGTGTAAATAAGTTTTTAATAAACGCAAAAACCGACCGACCAACATTTGCCGTGACGGAATAATCGATGAACATATATAAAAATACATAAGTTCATTCTTCCGTTTTTGAAGACGATTAAAAACTAGATTCAACATCGGCATTTAGCAAATAAAAACTTGCGTAGAGGAGAACGAACTGTTATTTACTATTTATTTACACTTGACAGGTTAAGTGGGCTGTTTACTTACTACGTAGTGATGTTGACCGAAGCAAAGTCAAATAAGAAAATAGGATTTACGTTATTCAATTACATTGTGCATTATTAAAAAACAACTAAGTATGCTTATCCTTTATTTGTGATTTTCAAAACTATTGTGTTGTATAGACATTATAATAGCACACGGGAAATTACTCACGTAAAACTATCGTCGATTTAGATACCGACAATGTTTCGATTCTTCCGGAGAATCTTCATCTGGGTATGAGTGTGGTCACTCCTCCTCACCACGGAAGAATCTAAATCGACGATAGTTTTACGTGAGTAATTTCCCGTGTGCTATTATAATGTTTATTTGTGATGTTTTAGAAAATCGAGAAATTGAGTTTACCAAAGTTTATAGCTAAATATTATCCGTGTGAAAGAACTTTCTTCTGCACGAGTAATAGAAAACAAATTAGTAATACAAGAAGTTAATCCAAGGTTTTTCTCAGGAGAAATGGGGAAAGTAATGTGAAATGAGTTGAGGCAGGCTGCATTATTCATTGTTTGCTAGCTAATAGCTGCTGTGGCGACTGCATTTGATCTTTTAGGTGACATAAATTATACTTATGTAAGTTCGTGTGAGCAAGTGGCCAACTCTGGTGACGGGAGTTTTTAGGCCGCCTAAACGCCTCATGTCATGTGATGTCACGACTTTAAAAGCCGGGGCCGACAATTTAACGTGCCCTCCGAAGCACGGAAGCACTCAGCTGATAATGACACTTGCCACCCATCCAAGTAGTGACCGCTCAGAACGTTGCTTTTCCTTTAGGCAGCCTAAAATCTCCGACACCAGAGTTGGCCACTTGCTTATACGAACGAACGAAGGCACCATCTCGGCCAACACGGCTCATATCATACCTACTTATACATACTCAGTCAGTAGGTACCTACCTAGTAACAAAAATTCTTCTGATAATCTCATTACGGTTCTCAGGATTTTGGAAGCGCTTAAGAGTCCGGCGACGTGGCTCGGCAAAATTCAATTCCCCGCGCGTTCAAACATCGACACACGACAAAATCTTGGTCTGCTTGTCATTTTGCATCTGTGTGCGTGAGCGTGCGTGACACACGCACACAGACGCACTATTAGAAAAGGTTAAAAATGTATTAAATGTAAATGCATGGCTATTTTGCAAGGAATTTGCTTGTCTCCCGTAGTCCCAAAAATGATGACTGAAAATTGTTTTTATTCTTCACACAGTGTTGTTTTTCTGTTACTAGACCATATAAGCTATGTTTCTTACAGAAGGAAACTTAAAATATCCTAGTGTTTAATACTATATAAATATTAAGAAAACATGTCTTCTATGATGTAAAAATATGCAAAATGCGATTCGGTTTAATTTCACTTTAGCTGAGTATTTTGAAAAAAGCTTCTGGCAGAAACCTAGATAAATGCTATCCTAATCCGAATAATAGCATACTATGCTAAAGATATGCTCAAATTTCAAATGGTTATGGTATTACGTTTGTATGGGGAACTCGTACAGCGCAGAAGCCTTAAAGCGTGTCTAATAGACAACTGCTCTCACATCCACTCGTAAAACTAATCTTTAAAAGCTTAATGTCATGAAGAAATAAAAATACGATTATTCTTGACACGCAGGGCACAGGATAAAATTCCATCGGGATATCACGCTAATATTATAAAGGTGAAAGTTTGTGTGTGTTCGTAAGTGTGAAAGTAGGTATGTAAGTGTGTTTGTTACTCTTTCACGCTCAAACGGCTGGACGGATTTGAATGAAATTTGGTACCAGAATTGATTATACCCTGTATTAAAGAATAGGCTACTTTTGATCCCGGTATTCCCATGGGAACGGGAACTATTCACCGCGGGGCGCGGCTAGTACCTAACTATTAAATTATTATAACAAGAGGAAAAATTTAAAAACAGACTTTAATTTAGAGAAAAAAGCAATTTCCTGCACTCTCGAGGTGCATTTCTGCTTATAACTCCTAAGATCCTCATCAGATCCTCAAATTGTTTTTTTTTCAATCTAGGAGACTCTTTTAACCAAAAAACTATTTTTTTTAATCGGTTCACTATTTGTCGGAATAATCGGTGAACCTACGTATACTTACCTAAGTATTAAAAAAATACAATAAATATAAGTAGGTACAGTGGAATATAAAACCTCCTTCTTTTTTGTAGTCGGTTAAAAGTCAGGTAGGACCCTCCACGGACAATGAAACCTTTTACGCTGGACCTTCTACCTACCGGTCAGTCGAACCTTTTTGGACCCGGATAATTTTTTGTCCTTGTCGTCAGTAGGTTAACTGTAAGACAATGCCAACGAAAGGACTACAGTGACCTTTTTAGTTTTATCTGTAGACAGAGACGTGTTGATTAAAAATCAGCTAAGTGCGAGTCGGACCGTTCAACGGAACCAATCAGCTAATAAGATTAAAATACCCTCGTTTAGGCTCTCTTTTTAACACAAGCTTTAATTTAAACGGTGAAGGAAAACATCGTGAGAAAACCAGTTAGCTCTCTAATAGCGTCGACGGGCTTGCAACCTGTCACGTATGGAATGTTAACTTCTGCAAAATGTGGGCAGTACCAAATTAATATTTGGACATACCTCTGACTACCCCCTTAGACATCTTCAAAGGGATCTAAAAATTGCATGAAGATCTGAAAAAAATTTCTACCGCTCTCTGGGATACAGTTCATACAGTCGTACGTGATCATATTTATTTTTAAGTAAGTACCTACCTACCTAAGTATTTTATTTATGTTTAGGCTCATTGGATCATTAACGGTTGCGTATAAAGTAAGTCGCTTGAAAAATACTTATTAAAAAAAAGACGTGTGGCACTCGGAGACTGCCGCGGTAAAGCTATTGCATGGGGGGTGTTAGGTTATTTTCGTTACGGAATTTCTGGATTCGGTCTCCACGCTCAAGGCCCGCGATAGAAGCTAGGCTAAGGAATAGGTACCTACATTTAAAGCAATAGCTTAAAAATGTACCTATTTCATAATTTCTTCTCAAAAGCTAAGTCCTTGCGATTGGTAAAAATAGGTCGTGTTCGACTTAGACTGTTACAAACGAGATGCCAATTATCATAGACGTGTCTACTCCGGAACTGGTCTAACCAGTTTGGGTTTGTTTAAAAAATGTAAAAAGTAATACAAATGCGTCGAATCTTTAATTTGAGTATCGAGTACCGTGAAAAGTGATATTCGACTGATTCTAAATTCTAAAATTTTAATGAAGATTCGAATTTTGAAATAATTGGGCGCGAACAGATTTCCTGCCTGTCCTTGAAATGAATGAATCAAGGACAATATTACTCGCAGAATAGCAAAAATATTAGAAAATTAAGTTGATGTAAGTAATACCTAATAAATAATTATTATAAGTATGAAATTTATAATTATTAGTAGTAATACCAAGTTTCCACGCAAGAGATGCAAGCAAAAGAATAAAAGTCACATTTATTTTTATTAAATAAATACATTATTAAGTCCACTCTTGTATCAAATGCTTATTGACTGTCTCATAGTTCATACTAAAGAATGAGGTTAATAGTTTACTAGTTAACCGTTTTAAAATAATAAATTCCACGTAAACTGTTTCAGTGTGACCTTACAATTACAAGGTAAATCGCAGGAAATGCCGAGATCGATAAAAGTACCTACATAATACCTACTTAACCGCAAGTTTGCCTAAGTCCGGAATATTATGGACGCAATCCATTTCAAATAAGGAGGAGGTTCTATGTATAGGTCGCGCCACGTAAAAAGAGCGCTAGCTGTCAAACTGCGCAGTGGTCGATGATTGGTGGAGAGGTGTTGCGGCGCACTTCATACCATTGATTTAACGAGTGCTATTGGTTCGTCAGCGAGTGAACACAGGCGCAAACATACCCCCGCTACTTCCCCTCAGCGCTCTTTTTACGTGGCGCGACCTATACCACTGTATGTTTTTTATGTATGTTCACCGATTATGTGTTGGACAGATTTTGATTTGATATTGAAAGACTTGAATGACGGACGGAATTTTTTTTTTTATTGGCTTCGCACTATTTGTGCATTTGCCATGTACAAGGACAGAGTCTTAGTAATTGGCTCCCATTTTAACCCTTTGTGTACAGAACCCTAATTATAGCAACATGGAGCTGATCTCATGATTGAGCCAGGAGGTTGATAGTGGAACTCTTCAGTTGCTAGGTGGCTACTAGTAAACCCCTCAAATATACAGGGTTATTCATTATTAGCTACAAATATTCAGGAATTAGGTTCAACAAATAAAATAAAAAATATTTATGAAATGATTTTTTTAAGTTTTGTTACGAAAATCCCGAGAAAATCGATGAAGATTATCCTTTCGAATCAATGGCGCGATGTTACATCTAATAGTCCATTTCTGAGGTGATATGCGACCTCCGCACCGCAACGCATACGATCTCCATAGTGTTGTCATTAAAAAAAAAGAAAAAAAAAGGTGTCAACTGTCAATACTTTGTTATTATTTATAGTTATTATTTTTCCTGAATCGCCTAAACGGAACTACCTATTTGGAGTTTCTCCAAGGAGACCTGCAGTGTATCCAGGAGGTGCCATTGGTAGCGCGCAGGCAGATGTCTTTCAGCATGACGGGCATGACGGGACCCGTCCACTATGCGCGCAGAGTGCGCGAGCACCTTGGGGATGTGGACCAATGTGGACGGCGAGCGGTGGATCGGGCGTGGAGGCCCAGTCGCATGGCCTGCACGGTCACCTGAGCTGACGCCGCTGGACTTTCATGTGTGGGGTTGTGCAAAAGCCTTAGTGTATGGAAGTGACGGCCACACAATATCGAATGTCGACAAACTAAAAACGCAAATAGTGAACGCATTCGACGTTATGAGAGGTGAAAGAGACACGATGGTTCGAGTGCGTGAACAGTGTTTTCGCAGAGCTCGTCTTTGCATTCGAGAGCAAGGTGGACATGTGGAACAATTATTGTGAATAAATCAGTAACTGTGTTGTAAACATCCGTGTAAATACTATGTGTAAATATCAATGAACTGACTTTTACTTTTACCTACGTATCTGCCTACTACGCACCTACCTACCTAACCAAATTATTTAATTACTTAAATGAATAGGTAGGTAATCAAATAGTAATAATAAAAACTCAGAATAGAGATATTCTGAGAATAAAAATTATGTGATTGCAAACTAAGTTACAAAGTATTTTGCGAACTACCTAGGTAGACTGGTATGTAAGTAGGTAATTAATAGGTAAGTAACTAGTCAATGCTTTTTTGTCAGTCCAAAGTCTGATTAAAGTGTGATGGAAAGTCTAAACTTTAAATTAGAAAAATCAATAAGGTCAATGACACGTAGACAGGCTGTCATCCAATATGGTAATTGTGGGTAAAAGGTTGGCGACGATAGGTCACCGTTTTCGTGGCAATAATTATGCAATATGTCGTAAAGAAAGTAATAAAAATAAAATTTTGATACAAAAACTCAAATCAGTTTAGGAATTAAATTGATTCGGCCAAACAAATATTCACGACCCAAAAATTACGCCCTGTAATTATTTGTAGCTAATAATGAATAACCCTGTATTGATAATTTCTAGTAAAAAAAAATGAAAAACAACTATGGTAGGGTAGGTATTCGGTTTTCAAACGTCCTTAGTAAAGAGGAAATAAACACGAATTATAATTGAAATGGGAGTTTAACACGAATAGGTACCTACTAGCAAGGACGATAGTAGGTAGGTACTAATCAGACATTTTGAAGTGGAAAGATCACGTTACAATATTTTATTTCTTAAGTAGGTAGGTACTTATTATTGTATCGGTACAGGTACAGGTGAAGCTAATACAAGTGGCAAAATTAAAAGTTTTATAAAACGGACTTTAAATTCGTAATTGAATAATTTCCTCCACTTGCGATGTGTAGGTATTTTTGTTCTTATCTCCAATTACTGGTCAGATCCTTAAAAATTGTCTATAGAACCACTTTCGGAGTATTACCTTACCTACCTACCTACCTACCTAAATGCATTCAAACAAAAAGAGTTTCTTAAAAATCGGTAAACTATTGACGGCATAATCGGTGAGCATACCTACTTAAAAAAATACAGTGAAACATAGAACCACCTCCTTTTTTAAAGAAGCGTGTTAAAAAAATGATCAAAAAGATACTTTAATTTCGCTGAGCAAACACTTACTACTAACTATCCTAATATTGGTTTTAGTTTCGCGGAGGCTAATTTCGCGCCATAAGCTATTTCATATTATTCCGCTCATAAACTAGAGACGTCATCTCAAGGTCGCGCGCCTTCTACGGATTTAAATTTAAACATGGAATCACACGTTCCATTCTCGTTTCACGATAACTGGCCGGTAACGTTTGAATTCAGGCAGATTTTTTTAACGACTTTTGTTTGTATTTTTTTGTGTCATTATTTTGTGCGTTGCGTTGGTTATAAAAAAACCCTGTCTTATCCGTGAGGTTGTTATTAGGGTAGGTACTTTTAATTAATTAATTAAGTATTAAAATTAATATACTTAAGTACTTATGTAAAAATAGAAAATAACGCTCTGGGTCACTGTAAAGTCAATAATAGTAGTAAACATGGTAATTCATGATTATTATTTATTTACAACACACTGTTTAAGATTTTCTATTTATTACGCTATGAATGTGAAATGTTAATGTTCAAGCTCAAGGTTACACGCGTGTTTTTTTTTTGACATCACAAGGCTAAGTTTGAAACTGTGAGAGTTATCGAAAAATCGTGTTAATGGTCCGTGTTCGTTTTAGAAAAAAAAAAAAGTAAGTTTGTATAAGCCCAGCTCTGAGTTCCGTCCACCAAAAAAATATGTTAGGCATAACTTAAAAAAAGTTAAAATCCTATTTTATTCAAAATAAATTACTTTACGATAGCAAAGTGTGACTAAGTTTTTTTCTCGAACATTTCTCTGTGTCAACAACGTCCTAGTTACAAGATTAGATTTGTAAATATATGAATTAAGGTTTTATTTATTGATAAGAAATCATTGTTTTATTGATGATGATTATCTGAGTAATGAGTAAGTACATACTTCACTGTTGACCTGATTATGTGAAATTGCACCATAATAGAGACGGAACCCAGTGATGGTGCAATCCACTCAGGACAAATGCTTTTAAACAGGTTATGATTTTTTGTATTATAGGGACATCTGATTATTATATTTTTAGTGACTGCAATTATACTGTCATATTTGAGTTATTTTCGCGATTTTCTGTATTTTTTGCTTTGACACAACTTGGATACAATCCGGGACACGTTACACAATCGGGGGGCAGGTCATGGTTCCCGGAACCGCACTAGAAAGGCCAAAAAGATCTGTCGCGGAGAGATCCGATCAGAATGCATCGCGCGGAGGGAAAGCGGCCGTGGCAGGCATGCGTCGCCACACGCCACGATTTACACACAATAACACTGTTCCGATCTTTTAGCAAATTGTTAGAAAGTTATGGATACGAACCGCCATCACAATCTTAAATACGAATCATTTGTGGATACATCCTTGCAGTACTGACATATTTATTTTGTAATTTGTGTGCTATAAAAATTAAAATAAATAAATAAAATTTTAAAATTGGACTCATTAAACTATGGATTTAAAAACTTATTATTTTACATCCTCTATCTCTCTTGAGTCTATCCTATCCCTACTTAAACTTTGAATGCGAAAGTTTCTGAAGATGGAGTTAACTGGGCCCATAACCTGATAGATGTTAGCCTAAAACAGTAAGGATTGACTTATACAAGTATTCAACAACTAGCGAAGTCTAGCCGCAAGCGAAGACGGATAATAGTTCGAAATAAAGTTGTTTATTTTGTTGAAATTTAACGCTATTTTATTGTTTTAATATGTGTGATGCAGTTTCTTCCATTTCACAAGTAATGCTGAATTCATTCGCATCTTATAACAATTCATTAACATTGTATCATTGAATTCAAATCACCGCTGCTGAGTGGCGATTCGATTTTATTGTTTACTAACATAAAAAATACCAATGATTTGAAAAAAAACGCTGTACCTCACTATTTCACGATTAGAAAACAGTTATTTTGAAACTCATAACTTTAATAACAATTTTGGATACACGTATAATATATTGTTGAAAATTTGAAAAACGTAGCTAAAAAGCGTTTCTAAAATGGTGTGTGTGAGGTGATTGATCTGTTAAATTATGTTAACCTTCAGATAAGCTTGAAAGTGTAGTTACTGAGACGTTATCATTGCAAGAAATAGCTCTGCTTATTCGATTTTTAACCGTCTTCAAATAGGAGGAGATTGGATGTCCGACTCTATTTTTTATTTTATGTATGTTCACCGATTATACCGTCAATAGTCAATAGTTCGTTTTAAAAAAAACTTTTATTTAAAAATGAGGATCTGATGAGGTTCTTCGGAGTTATAAACAAAAATGCACCGAAGTGCATCGAAATCAAGAGTGCAGGAAATTGTTCTCTTATTACGAAATTGAAGTCGGCTATATATTTTTTTTAATGCAACTACTACTGACATTAACAATTGGAAAGCCTAGTCACTCGGTAATCTAGATTCTAAGGTTTCTTTCAAGGTCATATTGATTAAATCTTGAAACTGACGAATGTAATTGAAATTAAAATGAGGTTACTGACACAATGCAAAAAACGTAGGCCTTTGCATCTTTACTAAATGATTATACGGACTAGGAGGCATTTTTTGCCTATACTTAGCGGAAAACAGTAGTGCTGGGTACACTGCTGAAATTTACTGGGCTTGCCCAGCACCTAAACCATCCTCTCGCCGGCCATATCCACAGAAAATAAAATGTTCAGTACGTACTTAAACACCTAATATTCAAATTAGTAATAAATTGTGAAAGGATGTTCAATAACAAGTCGAAGTATTTATTTCGCTAGATATGTTTCCTGTGTCTGCCGATAAGATAAGTAAGAACGTGTATTTGATCTACCTAGTTTTTATTAGACCACTTGAATTGTCAATATTAAAATATGTTTTTCTGTCATTTTAGAGTTATAATTGAAAAATAAGTAATTTCAGGATATTTTTTTTATTTTCTATTTATTATTTCTGACAGAATAAACACACGTATTAGGTCATGTAGCGATTTGCTCTTAAAATAAGGATGATCCAACAAAATGACGTATTCGTTTAATCACCGGCTTAGCACCAATTAAATTCATATAAAAATCAGTTTTATGGAAAAAAAACCGTTTCTAAAAAGATCGGAACACTGGAAACACTTTCACATCACTATAACTCACTGCTTCCTTTTTCGAAAATTAAAAAACTAACTTTTTTTTATTGGACAGCGTTCGCGCGGCACCGTCACTGTCGGTATACTGACGTTATGCCATACAAGGCAGCTGTCATCAGCCAGATAATGATATTAGGGTACCGCGTTCACGTAATTTCTTTATTGTTGCCAGTTTTCAAGGTTGTTTATAGATACAGTGGTTTAAGTTGTTCTGAGGTTATTGCTGCAGTACCTACTGTATTGAGTTTAGAACTTTATTACTGCTGTAAGAGACTCCCGTCAAGTACATTATAGATACAGATTTTGTTTAGTGCGCTCATTGAGATGTATTATAGAGTCACAATCTAATAGCACTCAAAAAATGTGCGTGCAAATTCAATGTTCTACAATGACATTTGACATTTGAATGTAGACGTTATGTCGTTTGTTTTAATGTTCAATGTCGCTTGTACGCAAAAAAGAAAAACTCTGCGCACTACGTAGCGTGCGCCGAGTTTTGGCGTTTACATTTTATTTGTCTGATTGTGGCTCTATAATACATCTCAATGAGTGCGCTACTAAATCTTACCTCAATACTTTTTAAAAGTTAATGAATAAATGAACATTCTTTATTGCACTAAGTATCCAGCCTTATCACTAAGAAGCAAGCTCTTCCAGGCAACCCTTGGATAGAGAGAAATACCCTTGTTAATTGTACGGAACTTTCGGCTGAATAAGTAAGTTTAAGCACCCCCCTTGCAGAACACATGGCACAGAATTGTCAAAACTCACAACACGTGCGCAGCAGCCGGCGCGCGCTATATTTAGATGTTAACTTATATTATCTGTGCTTAGTGTGATTTACAAGCCACGATTGGACAACGACTCGCGATATTTGACTTTTACTGAATATTGAAAGAAATTTCTTCGGACTTTCTTGAGAGCCGTGTTGGCCAAGTAGATTAGTAGGTAAGTACTCGACTATCGATATGAAGGTTGTAGGTTCAAATATGTGCATCAATGAATTTCTCGTTTTGAAAAAAATATAAGTAAGTAGGTAGGTATGCGCATTAACACGAGCTCTAAACGGTGAAGGAAAACATCGTGAGGAAACCAGTTAGCTTTCTAATAGCGTCAATGGGCTTGCAACCTGTCACGTATCCTGGAATCATAACTTCTGCAAAATGTGCCAAATAGGATGTATTTAGACATACCTACCTCTGACTACCCCTTCGACCTCTTCAAAGGATCTGTAACATGTCTAAAAAGATCTTAAAGAATTTTTCTACCACAACTTGGGAATACAGCCGTGATCATTTGGTATTTACATGACATGCCCACATTTGCACAAGTTAGTTAGCACTCTATAATGTGACATTTTCTTCTAAATAGTGTCACAAAATGGCGACTGCTTGGAAAAATATCGTGACATCTAAATACAAGTTGTATGAGATGAGTCAGACTTCCGGAAAATATTTACTAGAGTCGTTAACATCACTAATGGAGCCTGCAGACAGCCGCGCTTTGACAAATACGACTGCCTTTGACCTTTCATGTTATTCTTGTTAACGAAAACGTCCATGTAATGAATGCTTCAGTAAAAATTCCACATCTTTACTGACGCTGACTGACTCTGACTTGACTTGACTAACTTGAATTATAATGACATGGTAGTGGCTAAATGCGTGGAAAAAGTCGGCGAAGCCAAAATAAAGAAGAAAAGAAACAAAGTAGGTATAGCAACGTCAGGCTATTTAGGTTTTTCATAAATTTTATTGTAGGTACCTACACAAAACAGATAAAACAAACGACATAGATACTAGGCTATGTACCTACATAGGCGAGCTTAACCCTGAAAGAGTTGTACATTAAACCTTAACACGGCGTCACCAAAAAAAATTATATTCCATCATAATAGGAAAATTTATAAATTTAATTAGAACTTGAAAACGTATTATCTTGTCATAAGCAATTGGAAAAATAAGGTCAATGCGTCTTCAACTTAAATATTAGGTAAGTAATTGTTATTTTATGTTCAATCAAGCAAGACGGATTAAATCATTACTTATGTTATCTTTTTAATTAATTGATCTAATTAATACCTACATTATATTGTATTTTTATAAATATTTTTTTTATGAATTGAATGAATTTGGCACGTCCACAAAATAAACAGGCCACAGAGAATAAAAACTCCTTTGTGTAATACTATCCGTAAACAAAATTAAACAGTTCACTGTTTCGACCTCTTTGTTGTAAAGCTCGCCATTTTAACGAAAACCAAACTGTGGAGTTTTGAAAAAGGAACAAAAAAATGGCTGGCAGTTTGCGTTACGTCATCGGATTTGAACGCTGATTTTTATTTAAATTTCTATTCTAAAACATGATACTTACTGCTTTGGCATACGGTTGTATCTTCTTTGAACTCTATTTTTCAATAGAAACTGTTTGAATGAGGATGATCGTGTGATCTCACCGTTCGGAATGAATTTTAATAACAAGTTATTGGTTTGTAAATTGTAGTTATTATTGTTAACTGTCATACAATCACACAGAGTATTTAACTTAGCTATTGAACCACCAAATATAAATAAAAAGGAATGTTTAGTGGCCTAGCGGGGTTTACGACTAATTCAACAAACATTTTAGAATCAAGAATCTAAAATAATCTGGAAACCTTACAAGTTGTCTTGAACACTCGCTCATGCTAATACCTAGTAGTATTATAATTATCTGTGCTAGTACCTAGTAAACTTATGTAATTTCTAAGTATGTAATGTGTCTAGTGTAGTATCCAATCTCAGCCTTGAAATGATAACAGAGACAAACAGTCAGATGAAGTCATACGGCCTTCTCTCATTTTATTGGAGAATAAAATGTTTAACTAATTTGATAGCACTAAAATTGATGCCATCCTTTTTATTTCGATCGTTATGAATGGGAACGGCAACTAGCACTAAAAATTGCGACGTCTGAATTGATACCCTTACCTAGTTAATTCTCCAAGTTTAGATTTCGAAGAAAAAAGGGTCAAGTAGGTACCTACAGATAGCATTCTTAGTTGAACTATCAAACTAGGTAATTTAACTAAACATGAGTGATTGTCAACATTGAAATAATCACTATACCTAGGTACCCTTTCCAATCGTTTATTTAACTTTTGACAGCTCTAATACATAATAGTGATAATTATACATTCAGGGATAAAGCTGAGTCGTGGGAACGCTGGTGAATTACTTCTTTATTACCTATACCAGATTATAGGTACCTACTGAACTTATAAGCTACATCGATGACGTAAACATTACCTACCTACGCATTCCTTCATCTCAACTTTATACAAACAGTCAGAGCCGTGTTGGCCAAGTGGTACTATCCATTTTTATATGAAAAATCTTACTAAAAGTTTTACGGCTTCGGCGGGATTCGAACCCGCGAGATACAAGCGATCACCCTTAAGCCGGGCTGCCTTACCACTCGGCCACGAAGTCCTTGACGCCGAAGACGAAACTATCAGTAAGAAGATGATATTTCGGTTACCTAAGATCTCTATCCACTTTCGATCCGAAGGTGGGTTCGAATCCAAGAGTGCACCAATGGAACTCTAACCTATAGCTCGAATCCTTCAACGTTTAAAACGGTGAAGAAAAATATCGCGAGGAACCAGTAAGCCTTCTAATAGCGTCGATGGGCTTGTAACTTGTCATGTATCGAATTTATTTTAATAGTGAATAGTGCACCTATCTACTTAGGTGCAATTTTTTTTCACAAACAAATAAATCTAGGTAGGTACCTAATATAAGTGACTAGATTCTAGTCACATGTCAAATTATTATTCACTTTATTCACAAATAATACATATTATTTATAATTTAATATTATTATTGTTATAGTTAATATTATTATTGTTATAGTACGCAGAACTAAATTATTATTATTATAAACTACTAATTTCCTTTTTCAAGTACTTATGACACTAAAATGTATGTTCCTGTAATACTTAGATATTTAAGCATACCTAGGTATGCACGGAAAACTGTTTTTATGTGACGTGTAAAGGTGTTTACCAAATAAATGACTATTATTGACTATTATTGACTACTTATATTACCTACCTACCTAGTCTTTAGGACATAGATTCGAGCCAAGTAGGTCCGCAAATTTTATGTAGGTAAGTACTTAAGTAAAGATTATGAATCGGCAATTAGAATAATAATTTATAAGATCATTTTAAACGATGAGAATATTGTGGGGAAACACGCATTAGCTGCATATGCTTCAAGCGTGTCTTCAATTAAACTGAGACGATGGTTTAGGTTCTCGGAAAGTCAACCAATGTCAGAAACTATAAAATCCAAGTTTCAGCCAAATCCGTTCAGAGTAACAAACATAATAATAATATACTTACCTACCTAAGCTTTTATTTTTTTAAAACTAAATATGTTTTTCTTCTATTATAGTAATTATTCAATCTTGTAAAATTACTTAAAAATTAAAATATAATATTATTTGTGTAAGGTAAGGACCGCGTTTTGGGGTAAAAGCCCCTCCAGTCAGAGTAACAAACATCCATCATAAATTCTATAGGTACATAAGTAGGTAGTACAATACTGTACGTATGGTGTCTATTTCGGCGTCTGTTACGGTGATTATGTTTGCTTGCTCAGTAGGTATTAGTTTGACAGGTGTTACAGTCAAAATCCCCTCTTCAAAGGGGTTTTTGGGAATTTTAGTGTCAAAATCCCCTTTATTTAATTTCAGATGAAGGGGATTTTGACACTTAAATTACCAAAATCCCCTTCGTCTGCTTGGCGATTACCATTATATTTTTTTGTAAATGTTCTGTATTATAGGTCGCGCGGCGCGCCACGTAAAAAGAGGAGCGGTCGGGGAAGTGCGGGGGTATGTTTGCGCCTGTGTTCACTCGCTGACGAACCAATAGCACTCGCTAAATCAATGGTATAAAGTGTGCCGCGTTATCTCTCCACTCCACCAATCATCGATCACTGCGCAGTTTGACAGCCAGCGCTCTTTTTACTTGGCGCGACCTAGTAGTAATGTACCTACTCTGTCTGTACTTGTGTACAAACTACAAAGTCAATCCAATACTGTATGTTATTATCTTGACCTCAAACTTGAGTACCTACAATGTTATCAGCCACACTCATTGCCCTACCCCAGGGCATTGCTAAAAGGTCTGCATTCCATTCTGGGCGTTGTTTAATGACAAATACGACGGCCTCTTTTTTGTAACTCAAAAAAACTTTCGACATTCTTTCTTTTTAAGTAGGTAGGTACTTACTTAAATACATACCTACATAGTTACAAAGGAGAAAAAAAACATTATAATGACTGAATGGTTTTTTTTAAAAGCAAAGACAGAACGTTGGACGGCGTTCTATTTTCTACGCTGGACTATGAAGAGTGGACTGTACTGTCACCACAGATAATTATAATTATGAGCTGCGTACTGTCACGCTACAGGCATCAAAATTGTTATCGAAGTGATTGATTACCTACGTTCACACATTGTCATTTTTCTATGTACCCACACATTGACAGTACGTCGACCGACGTCCACCTCTCATATATTTAAAGCAGCCAGTGCGTCATTCAGACTTCAGAGGTGTGTCACGTAGAGTAAAAAAAATTTGCAAACTAAGTTACGGTGCTGAGACGTGGAAATATGAATAATGAATGTGTACCTATATCATAAGTTTATGGACAATAATTTGTTCTGGTTATTAGAAACTATTATTAGAAACTTTTTTTCACATTATTTATTTCGATAACAGATTACAAGAAATAAAAAAGTTACTGATAATAATTTTTTAATTATGGAATGGGAAACAGGATGGAAGTCTTCAGGAAGGCAGGGAGGCAGGTACCAGGATAGGAAATCTGTGGTAGGAAAACAGGTTTTAATAATTATAATTTCTATGCAAATGGTAACCAAATAGAACGAATTACTCAATGAACCAAACAGAATGAAATTAACTTGAAATTACACGCCAGTTCAATAACAAAACGATGGAAATATTGTTCGAAATTCGTAAATAAACTTTGTTTACTTTCGTCACACTAAAAAAAATGCCGCGTGTACGCCGTGCTACTTTCGAACAAACTTTCGACACACTTTAAAATATGAAAAACGCGAATGATAACAAGTATAATTAAACTAGAATGTTTTATGCTTACCTTGGAACGGGTGTGAGTAGTTTTCGTCGCCACAAAATCCCAAAAAAGGCTGAAATCACAGTTTCTGTGACGCACTCACTTCACTTCAAATTCAAACACTGTCCTGTTAGCATTTTTTATTTTACAACACAAACGTAAATAGTACAAACTTATGAAATATAATGATTGTCGGATTGACTTAAACACAGTTTTAAAAAGTTAATTTATAAAGTTTTTAGCGACAAAAAAAGTTAATCGGCATTTCAAGTTACTAAAGTTTGGTTTGACAACTCTTCTTTTCTTTTTCTTTGTTTGACAGCTCGCGAAGACTTTCCTTCTCGCTCTACCGAGATTTCTTGACGCGCTGGACAGTTCGAAATGCGTTATGCTCACAGACTAGACTACTAAGATGCGTTATGCTTGACGATCTGAGATAAAAAATTACTTAGGGAATAGGAAAATTAGTGATCGGCTTGGATGAATTATGGCTTGACTTAGTGATAGTTAAAATAATATTTACTGGCTAAGCTCTTACATTTTTAGATAAGGTACCTACTTATTTTGCAATTATTACAATATAATGTATCATTAGGAACACTTATGTAGGTTTACATGTAAGTAGGCACCTATCCTATCACATACGATTAATATCAAGCTAACACCAGCCGTGGTCGCGGGCAAACTGCTGAAAAAATGGAGATCGAAAAAAAAGCGAAGGCGTTTGTTGAACTACCTTTACCATGATTGTCAGAAATAATCTATGTTAAAGCTGTTAAACTATGTATTATGTGTCGTGTAAAAAATCTTAGTGTAAAAAAATCCATCCAGTGATAAATAAAACATAATTATAATTTAGTCTCGAGTCCAATAAGTGCTCCGCTAATAGCACTCTTCTTCTTTCTTCTTTTCTTAGAATAGAAGATGCTTTTAAGACGATTCAGTGTGATCCTAGACGTCCTAAAAAATAAAATCTGTGAACGCATTTCGGTCCGGCCGGCCTTTGGTCCACTTGGCGGCCAATCGCTGCATTCCAAACATATTTTTTCCCGCCACTCCATAGAACCGGTCCAGCCGCGCCCTTCAGAATTTTAAAACTTTTTCGGTAACCATTGCGTTTTACTTTACTCTGATAATAATAACAGCTAGTTCTAACGCGTAATGTATTCTAGTATTTTTTTATTTGCAAATATCGAAAGAGCGAGTATACATTGCTTGTTGTGTTGGTCAAACCGATTGAACTTTGTTAAAGGTACAGCAATGGTCAATAAAGTAAATGAAGGCTAGTGATTGGAATTTGCTTAACTTTCGTCTTGATGTGGCAGGTACCTATACTAAAGTATGTACCCAACCAACATACATACATCCACATAGTATCGGTATTTTTATACTCTTATTTTTTAGAAAAAAATCTACCTACTTACAATTTCTTAGAGTAGAACAAAAAAATAAATTATTGAATTGAACTGTACCTAAGTAATTTAATTAAGTAGGTAACTAGGTAGGTAAGTACGTAGGTATACATCACTGGTACATAAGTACCTACTTAGTTGAAAATTGTTATAGAAAATAGTAGGTAGGTACCTATAGGTAGTAGGTAGGTACATACGAAGTCTTCGATTAGAAATAATTTATAGGAACGAATCTTGCTATTTTTCCATACATAAGTTCAATACCTACTTGGCTAAAGTGTATGAAACAGCTGTTTTTTTTTTCGCGTTCAGTGTTGGTTTCTTAGAAAAAGTTGTTCATATTGATGGGTACTTTCACCCCCTAAAGTTTTCGGTAGTGGTCTGGTAACACCCTGTATTCCTACACTCGCGTTCACTGCCCATGACGCACGTGGGCTAGTTGCGAGCTGTGGTCCACGGTCCTCTCCTTCGGAGACTTTGATGACATTGTAAAATTCTCAGCATATAGTTGTTGTCCTCAATTTGAAGCCTATTTCATGAACCATACTCCAGTACCTACCTCTGACTACCCTCTTAGACATCTTCAAAAGGATGTAAAAATTGCCTAAAAAATATGTCTACCGCTTCTTCTTTTTTTTTCTTTTAAAAAAAATATGATCACGACTCGTGATCATATTTCTTTTTTTTTTTTCATACTCCAGTTTCTGGCACTACAGTGTCCCGTTAAATGTAGACAAAAATTTGTGTCCGCGCCGCGCTGTCGAAACGACTTATATTGCTCTTTGGATACTACTGTTTAGCTCTTTCGTAACGACTGTACATTTTGTCAACCGCCCGGAGGACCGAAGTTCGGCCCGGTCACGTTATTTTGCGCTTACTCTCTTCTTCCTGCCCTCCCACTATGTGGGGTCGGCACAACATAATATTCTTCTTCCATCTCCAGCACTCACTCCTTTCTTACTCATGTCATCCCTCACACAGTCCATCCATCTTTTCTTTGGCCTACCTCTACACTTATATCTATCCACATTCATTCAGTTATTTTGCGCTTAGTGTACCTATTTATAAATAAAACATGATGAAACGTAATAAAATGTCTTTTATTTATACTTTCAGAGTAAATAACACGAGTACAGTGCTTATGGTTTATCTTATTGTGTGCTTATATATTATTTAAAATTCGTCATTTTCGAAAGGATGATGCTTATGGCCGCTCGATCTGAAAAAAAAAAAGAAATATATTACTTACTAGCTGCGTACCCGCCGTGAGTATTTCCCGTGTGAATACCGGGATCAAAAGTAGCCTATTTTTTAATCCAGGCTTTATGCAATCCTGTTACCAAATTAAATTGCTTAGCTTGGGACTAGATGACGCTGTGTGGAATGTCCAAGGATATTTATTATTTGGTATGCAATAGTATTCTGTCTATTTCTATTGCATAGTCTGTGCCGTATACCGGACGAATTGTGGGCTAAGACCACCGCCGAGTGGGTCCCACATGGCATTAAACGGCCTCGTGGTCGGCCCAAGCGGAGATGGCGGGACGAACTCGACGATCACTCCACCAGCTAACAGAAGCCCTACACCGAGGCGAATGGAAAAAAGGAGGCCTTTGCCCAGCAGTGGGATCCAGTGGGCTGTTTAGATTATATGGATTATTGCATAGGCTACTTTTTATACAGGTACCACGCGGGTAAGTAAGCTAGTAAGAAAGCTATCTTACGCTAGCATAGGCACAAGTCGGCCATTGCAGTCGAAGCTGTCGATCAAGTCCATGTCTTCTTGCGCCAGCTTGAAGTCAAGCACGTCGAAGTTAGACGCGATGCGTGACTTCGTCACCGACTTCGGGATGACGATATTGCCTCTGTCGATCTGGTATCTAAAATCATAGCACTTATATTAATATAGCTTCAATTTTGTAAGTGGCCTTAATTATGGCTTAGTCGTTAAGCCATGACGGCGCCAGCCAGGCGGCCTGAAAACTCCGTCACCAGAGTTGGCTACTTGCTCATACGAACGATGTACGGCTTAACGACTTTAAGCCGGGACCGACAATTTAACATGAATCGCTCGAAAGAAGTTAAGCCATGTAGAGATACCTGACCTAACTTTTTTTCTGAGTCCCGAAAGACGTTAAGCCATGACGGATTTTAAGCCATGAAGAACGTTACCTGATCAAGATCTGCGCCACGGTCTTCTGGAGCCGCTCGGCTATAGCCTTGAGCTTGGGGTCCTCCATCAGCTGCGGGTCTCCCGGCTTGGCCCAGGGTCTGTCCGGGGAGCCCAGCGGGGAGTAGGCAGTCATCTTTATACCTCGAGCCTCACAGAACTCCTTGAGGCGACGCTGGTTCAGGTATGGATGGCACTCCACCTAGGAAATAGTAGAAGATCATACAAGTAGGTATAATATTTAAATCTTGTACCTATAAGTCGCGTCACGTAAAAAGAGCGCTGACTGTCAAACTGCTCCGTGGTCGATGATTGGTGGAGAGGTGTTGCGGCGCACTTCATACCATTGATTTAGCGAGTGCTATTGGTTCGTCAGCGAGTGAACACAGGCGCAAACATACCCCCGCTACTTCCCCGACCGAGCTCTTTTTACGTGGCGCGACCTATATAATGTAACTTTCATTTTTACGATTTAAGTACATAATTATCATTTTATTAATTTTTCACCCCCGACAAAAAAGAGGGCTGTTGTAAGTATGACACGTAGTAACATAGAAATCGGTTGAGCCACTCGTACTTAGAGCTAAGATAAAACAAGCTAAAACAGATACGCATCGTTCGTTCGTATGACCAAGTGGCCAACTCTGTTGACGAAGTTTTTAGGCCGCCTAAAGGCCTCCGTCATGGCTTAACGAGTTTAAAAGCCGGGACCGACAATTTAACGTGCCCTCCGAAGCACGAAAGCGCTCAGCTGATAATGCCACTTGCGCAGATACGCAGACACAGCTTTGTATAAGTTGACCAAAATTACATAGTTATTGCGATTAGCGTCGCAGCGCTCGGAAATATCACTATATCTGTCTCACGTGCTGTCGATACGTCTGTTCAGCTCTTTCGTACCGATTGTTCGTAATGCGCGACCGCCCGGTGGGCCTAAGTTCGGCCCGGCCACGTTATATTGCGCTTACTGTATACTATTTCAAATGTTACACTCACCTGATTCACAACCGGCTTTATCTTGGCCACCTCCAGAACTCTGGTGATTTGTTTCGAATTGAAGTTTGATACGCCCAAGCTGGAATGAATACGACAAATTTATATGTTTATTTATTTATTTATTTAATTATTATTTTTTTATTTCTAGCCCATATTGTCCCACTGCAGGGCAAAGGCCTCCCTCCCTTCTTTCCAGATTTTTCTGTCCTTGGCCGCAGTTGACCAATCTGGACGGTGCACATCTAACTCGTCCCGCCATCTCCGTGTATCCCGCTATCGTCATATTTAAAATAATAAAATAAGCAGACGTAGCGACGAAGGCCGCTAAGCTGAAGTGTAACTGGGCTGGGCATGTCTGTCGTATGCCAAATGAGCTGTGGGCGAAGGTAGCCACCGAGTGGCGCCCCGACCCGGCGAGAAGGCGACGCGGCAGACCGAGACGGAGGTGGCGGGACGAACTCGACAAATTTACAGCCGACTGGGAGATCCTAACACAAGATCGTAACGTCTGGAAGGAGTGGGGGGAGGCCTTTGCCCAGCAGTGGGACACTAACGGCAAAAAATAATAATAATAAAAAAAAAAGAACAATTGTGACAGTAGGTACGGTACCTTATAAAACATATGCAAACGGGTATTTATCACGAATTTTACCTTTAATATTCGCCCGACGTTTCGACCGGATTGCACCAGCCGTGGTCGCGGGAAGACTGAAGTATTGGAGGTACCGCCACAGCAAAGCGAAAGCGTTTATTCAACTACCCTCACTTGATCTTCATAAATGTCAATTAGGGCCGTTCCTATATAGGCCAAACGAAGCGCACAGTCGCTGAACGTGTCAAGGAACATATAGCAGCAGTCAAAAATCGGCAAATAAACAAGTCTGCTATAGCGGAGCATATAGTAGACTCAGGACCCAATCACTGGATGGAATTGCACAATCCAAAAATCCTTGCCAACGAGAAGCATTATTACAAGAGAATGGTTCGGGAAGCGATTGAGATTAAGAAGTATCCTAATTTTAATCGTGAAGACGGCTTCAGACTCTCTTCCTCGTGGAATCCAGTGATTGCAAAGTGTACTCGTCATGTGAGATCAACTCAGTATGTGGACACTGTTAGTGTAGTGTGTTGTCCTAGTGTGAACCGGCCCTAATTGACATTTATGAAGATCAAGTGAGGGTAGTTGAATAAACGCTTTCGCTTTGCTGTGGCGGTACCTCCAATACTTCAGTCTTCCCGCGACCACGGCTGGTGCAATCCGGTCGAAACGTCGGGCGAATATTAAAGGTAAAATTCGTGATAAATACCCGTTTGCATATGTTTTATAATGTGTTCTGGTACGGTACCTGTGAGCGAGTCCTTCTTGTTGAAGTTGTTCTAACGCCTTCCACGTGTCCACATAGTCCACATCTGAGAATATAATCTTGTCATTCTCATCGCTAGGGAAAAGGGGGCCCTCCTCCTAAAATATAGAAAAAAACTGCATTGAAAACGATCTTGCTTTTTTCAGCGTCCCTTAAAGTGTAAAAAGATTTGCTTTTTGACACTATAAATGATTTAGTAAAGATAATAATTTTGGTACCAGAATACCTTATATCCTGGATTAACACATAGGCTACTTTTTGATCCCGATATTCCTACGGCAGCGGGAACTATTCACCGCGGGTAACACCGCGGGGCGCAGCTAGTAGTTTATATATTTTTTATGTGTTAAAGGACACTTGGGTATTTCATTATAGTTCGTTCGTATGAGCAAGTGGCCAACTCTGTTGGCGGAGTTTTTAGGCCGCCTAAAGGCCTCCGTCATGGCTTAAAGACTTTAAAAGCCGGGACCGACAATTTAACGTGCCCTCCGAAGCACGAAGCACTCAGCTGATAATGCCACTTGCAGTCACCCATCCAAGTTGTGACCGCTCAGAACGTTGCTTAACTTCGATGATCTATCAAGAACGTCTTAGCAAGCTTCGCCACGAGCGCTTCAATTATAAAGGTGAAAGTTTGTGTGTGTGTAAGTATGTTTGTTACTCTTTCACGATCAAACGGCTGGACAGATTTGATTGAAATTTGGTACCAGAATACCTTATATCCTGGACACTTGGGTATTTCATTATAAATGGCGGTTACCTTGTACGCCTGAGGCCAGTGGATAAGGTACAGGTTGATGTAGGAGACCTGCAGGTTTTTGAGGGTCTCTTGTAGAGCGCCACGCACCAGGTCTGGACGGTGGAAGGTGTTCCACAACTTGGAGGTTATGAATAGATCCTCGCTGCAAAAGAGTCAAATTCAAAATTCAAAATATATTTATTCAGTACGATCGTTTATAGACCACTTTGACATGGTCACATTCTTAAAACTAGGTGATTCTACTGCCTGTTCCCACGCGACTCCCTACACCAGGGAAAGAATCAGGCAAGAACCTGGTGGTGTGGGCCTAGCTTTTTTTTCAGCGGTCCAATCTTAATACTAAGTCAATAGGCTATTCAGATGGCGCCAAAACTTAACTAAACCAAAAAAAACCATTATAAATGAAAAATCTATAAGTTTAGATCACCCTTTAGCCCGATTGCCTTTGACCACTCGGCCACGAAGCCTATGACGCAAACGAATAAATTATAAGTCATAAACTTTTAGTAAGATTTTTCATTTTGAAATACCTAAGTGTGGTTTAACACTATAATACAAAATATATAAAACTATATAAGTAACTAAACCCAATTTGACAACATTAAAATTGATGCCATCCTTTTTATTTCCATGAGAATCAGAAATATTTTATTGCGAAACTGTTGTACAAGGGTAAGTCTTAAATGATATACAAGTTTATACAGCTATCCATTTCGGATGTGCAACATTACGATAATTGGTTAGTAATAAAATAACCTAGGCTAAAGTATGTACTTAGCATATTCAGTAGGTACCTAAAAGTATAGGTCGCGCCACGTAAAAAGAGCGCGGTCGGGGAAGTAGCGGTGGTATATTTGCGCCTGTATTCACTCGCTGACGAACCAATAGCACTCGCTAAATCAATGGTATGAAGTGCGCCGCAACACCTCTCCACCAATCATCAACCACGGAGCAGTTTGACAGCCAGCGCTCTTTTTACGTGGCGCGACCTATACCCGTCCTGAAAAAAAAAGATGCAAGAAATTAACCGTTTGACAACGCCCTCCTGTATCTTGGCAGTGATGGCATCGCCGACCTCCTTCTCGTTGCCGTAGACGTACGCGCAGTCGATGTGTCGGTAGCCGACGTCTATGGCGTCTTTCACGGCCTGCGTCACCTCACCAGGCTTTGACTGAAATACGGAGGCATAGGTTATTCTAGCAAAGTATTTTGTTGAAACTGGCGATTCAGCTTAGCGAGGTTCGAAGTGAGTTTACAGAATGAGCCTACAGATAGTGAACTTTAACTATGCCATTGCTCATAGGAATAGTCTCAATGTTATGATAAGATACGAATCACACTATCACATTTCACACTAATATCACAAATTTAATCCCGGTATTCCCACGGGAACGGGAACTATTCACCGCGGGTAACACCGCGGGGTGCAGCTAGTTGGATGTTTATTAAAGATAAGTTATCTTGCAATTTTCTGTAAGTGGATTGTTTACTTTGATGAAGAAAGATAAATATAGCATGGTATCGGTGCGTATAAGAGTCCTCTGGCAAGTGGGTAACTGCCACAATTTCTTGCGGAAGTCAAGTGATAACCGCCCCCTGATTGTGTAACTTGTCTCGATTGTATGTATCAATACAAAAACCACAGTAAATCGCGAAAACAACTATCACTGACAGACATTAAGTGAGTTACTTAATAATTTACTTAATCAGCGTTAAATCTGTTGTTTTCGCGGTTTACTGTGATTTTTGCTTTGATACAAGTTACACAATCAGGGGGCTGTTTCCACTAAAAGAACTGTCCTATTGCGCGAGCGTTAACAGGTTGGAAGTAGCTTAACACAACATATTTTCGCAAAAATTCCATCGAATGATTATGTTATCGCTGTGCCGATGTCATGATGTTATCTATTAGGATAAAGTTTATCAGCATTTAATATGGGACTTGTCATGTGTCTCTTTTCTAAAGATCTTAATACTTACAGGCGTTATGAGATGAACAATATAAGTACTTACCTATCTATACCTACCTACTTCTCAGCCATCTAGCAAATTCTAATAAAAAAAAAGTAAAACAAGCTATTTGTTATGTTATTAAATTTGACAAACTCAAGTAATCCTGAAGCGCTTGTGTCGAAGCTTGCTAAGACGTTCTTGATAATCGTTGAAGTTAAGCAACATTCTGAGCAATCACAACTTGGATGAAATTATTGAACAGATTCGACTTGAAATTCTTAAGCATAGTTTATGTATGACCTAGCCTAAATGATCACATAACTTATGCTACTTTTTATCCGGGTAAGTTAAACGCAAGTGGCGCCGGCTTTTTATTTATTTATGACTCAAGCCTATGTAAATACGCGTATGATTCGAGTTTCCTTCTCACAGCGACGTGTGTAGATAGGTACCTACCTACTAGATAAGTTATTGTGGTAATAATGAAGTGTAGAAAACAATGAAATTCAAACCTTCCAAGTGCCTATGCCGAGAATTGGACACTCACAGCCGTTCTCAAACTTCACTTTGGGCATTTTAGACGCCATTCTATACAAATTGCAATGAATTACGAATTAAAATGATTGAGTAAAATCCAAGGTCGCAATTCGCCGGTAAAAAAATTTAGCAAAGAGCATGTAATAGAAATTTAGATTGATTGAAGTCTTCTTCTTCTTCTTCTTTATTTTGGCTTCGCCGGCTTTTGCCACGCATTTAGCCACTACCATGTCATTATAATTTCTAGAGTCAAGTCAAAGTCATAAGTCTGTGATTGAAGCTGAATTGAGTTGAGTGAGGTGAACAAGACCTAAGTCACCGCACCGGCCGGGCGGCCAAGAGAATAAATAAAATAAGTCACCGGTGGCTGGCGGAGAGTGGACCCACCCACCCGTGGGAAGTGTGATGATGAAAACAAAAATAAAAGACAGACAATGATCGAACGTTGACATGACAGTGACAGAGGTAGAGGTTTGATTTTGACTTTAGCGGATTCATTTTACGAGGAAGATGAATCTTTACGAGCAAAACTTTCGTTGAATTTTAGTTATGTTTAGACCAATGAGTGAGGTTTTATACCGTAAATCTTTTTTTGTGCTATTTAAAACACCCCTGGGCTAGGTTTTACCTAATATCCCCTAATGTTTCCAACATCAGAAAATTCGCACATTTTTATTCAAAGTTTTATAAATTGTCTGAATGAAACGTGCAATTTTCTAGGCTAAACCATGGAAGATCTATAATAAGCAAAGACTTTGTACTATAGACAAAGTCTTTGATACATAGCTAGACTAAAACTAAACATGACATCCGTGACCAACAATTTAGTGTAAAACACCGTTCTTTTAATTTTGTTGGCGAGTTTTTAACTGTATAAAACGATTTATTTGGGGTTAAAAATGGCAACATTTTAATTAAAACTTTAACGGTTGTTTTCTAGGATCAAGTTGTATTTACCTACCTAGCAAAGACTTTGTAATAACTAGAACTAGGAGTGAATGAGGCGAAAGATGTGGGTGGGTCAGGTCAGGAGTTCAGGATCGTATTAGTGGTTAGCCGTGGTCTGCCTAAACCCAATGGGAAAGAGGCGTGATTTTATATATCTAAGTATGTTTTTGTGTACATACCCTCCATGTCCCTATTCCCAGTACAGGATAGGATTTTCCATTGTTGAAGATCGTAACCGGAACACGCGACATTTTTTTTTCACACAACCGCTTCGCGTGGCTAAGAAACGATAAGTGAAGTGAAGCCGCTATCGCTATGTTATCAATTGTTATCATTTCATGACATGAGTGCTAATTAAATGGTATAATATATGTAGGTACCTACCTACAAATATTTTTATATGACAGATGGGTATTATCTCTTTTATCTGTGGTATTATTAAGTAGATAGAGCGTAGCATTTACGAGTTTAAGTACGAAAATTTTACCAGTAAAACAGTAGGTACTTAATGACAGTATGGAATTTTGAATGTCAAGTCAATCATGCTTAGTTAAACGAAACAATAAATAAGTAAGTACCTAACTATGATATGAAAAAAAAAACTTTAATAAGTACTTAAGTGCCTAGGTAACTTCATTACCTAGCTAGATAGAACGTGGGCCCTATCATCAGTTTTCGAGTGGTGTAGTTAACTATCCTCGCTCACGTGTCAAGTATTCTAAATGTATGGAATTTTTAGTTCATGCTAGTTACCGGGGGCGGCGCTGCACTGGATTTTCATACATTTGTGATACTTGACTCGTTAACGACGACAGTAAACGACGATACTACGGTAAACTGGTGTTAACCCCCCTGGAACAGCGTCGTATTGATAGAATAATCGGTTATCTAACATACCTACATAACAAAATACATACCTATCAACAGGGGAACATAGTAGGTACCTACTTCCTCCTTTTCTGAAGTCGGTTAAAAATCAGTTAGACGTGGGTGCGTGTGAACTAGGTATTTTGTAGATTCTGATACTGCAAGGTAGGAACTATTTATTATGGTAAGTAAACAATTATTCATGCCAAGAAACATAGAACTAGACGGACAAATTAGCGTAGGTACCTACCTACCTATACCTAGGTGTTAGTCTATTTTGAGAATAACATGCAATAAAATTAATTTTGTTTGTGATAAAACCATGCACACAGCAATTTGTTATATAGTACCTACATTGTCTATGGCTCATGCATACGGGAGGGCAAGAGGAGGTCCGGATTCCGAATGCCCCAGTATTTCTTTAAATTTGAATTTCTTACTTATACTTAGGCAAGGTTTTTAACATTTTGTTTAGCATATTTACACTAAAATGTTATTTATTCCGCCTTGTTTTCTATGTCTGGACAATGTCGGTACGTCAATCAACTTGTCCCATAAATGTCTGCGGAGCGCGCGGCGTTTAAACATAGATTAGGAAGGTTATCTGATATTGGTCATGCATTAGCCGATGAAGATAAAAAAAAATTAAGTAGGTACCTATACCTAATTCTACGCGCGAACTTTCGAAATCCAATTCGAACACCAATCATGGCCGACACCTAAATAAACGCTAAACGCTACCTAAATATTCAAGTTCTCATTTCAAACCATGAGAGGTATATTATAATAGGCATCCTCTTTAACGTAACTCTCAGGAGAATATGAAAATCCCCCGCTTTAGTGTCTTCATCAACTAGAGATGATGAGCTTCAAACGGCTGAGCAGATTTTCTGGAAACATAGCTAAGAACACTCTCGATGAAAACATCTCACAAAAAAAAAACAAAATCTGTTCATCCATTAGAAAATGACAAATCTTACGAAAAGTTACGACTTCGACGGGATTCGAACCCGCGTGATTCAAGCGATCACCCTTTAGCCGGGTTGCCATCGACCACTCGGCTTTGAATCACGCGGGTATAAATCATCTAAGTAGTAAAAAGATGTAGGTAAAGGCCTGAGTAGGTACTTAGGTACGGTTTCGATGAGTTGGTGAAACGCAAGTTTGAATCTGAAAAAGAAGGTTAGGGTTATTGTAAGGTTTGTAAGAACACTAGCGACTTTCAAATTCGTGGCTAAATGAGCTTCGATTTTTGACTTGTTGACAAAAGTTCGTTAGCACACGATAGCCTTGACTTAGAAATGTGAAAGAAAAACAATTTATTCGAAAATCGAACTTCTGAATGTCACGTGTATCAAAAACATATTTTTAACTGGTTTTTTTATACCTACGACTAGGTACTAGGATGCTAACGCATTAGGTACCCTAGAGCGAGTAGGTAGGTATAGATAGAGAATGGTGGACACGCACTTCAAAAAAAAAAAAGTTCAAAAAAATACGTAGGTACTTAGGTAAGTACTAATTATTAATTAATATCTTATTTATTAGAAACGGGTTGACAAATTCACTCTCAACTCAGGTAACAAATAATAAAGCTTACATTTCAATGCACTGTGAGTTGAGTTGGAGTCGAGCGAGTCGGCGTTTAGTCGTTGTAATGTACCAAATCTGGCATAATCTGGTCATTGTTTTCGAATACCTGGGATATTTTTATAATTTTATCGTCAATTTAACGGCTTTTCAAATGTTATTACCGTGCGCATCAAACCACAAACGACCGTGAAGACGCGTCTGGCGGGAAAAATAAAAAATAATCTGGCGGGAAAAATGAAACGTCGATAGCTTGCCAAACCAGCCAAAATATTTTTTGAGAACATATTGTACGGATTAATTAAACTTTAATTGAATTACAACACAAAGGGAGCCTTTTTTTACAAATTATTTTTTCTCTTTTTTAGATTCTCTGAATTTATATTATTAGCATTAAATAATATACTTTTGATGATTTTTACTAAGGCCTAAGTATTAAAAAGTTTTGGCAATCTCTCCTTTTTCTCTCTTTTCAAATTCCACCTGCAATTTGTAACATTATTGTGTTGTGTTGTGACTTGTGAGACAACGGCTATGGAGTAGGACTCATGCCGGATGTCAACTTTTTATTTTTATAAATAAAAAATACAAAAAGAAGTGGGAGGCGAAAATATTCCATGGGTTCTGTAGGTATGTATAATAATAATAATATTCTGTCTGAAGCACTCGTAGCGAAGCTTGCTAAGACGTTCTTGATAGGGAGATCGTTGAAGTTAAGCAATGTACCTACTGAGCGATCACAACTTGGATGGGTGACCGGAAGTGGCATTAACAACTGAGCGATTCCGTGCTTCGGAGGACACGTTAAATTGTCGGTCCCGGATTTTATAGGCCTCTATGCGGCCTAAACACTCCGTCACCAGAGTTGCCCACTTGCTCATACCACAGATAAAAGAATACCCCTCATTCATACGAACGTTCTGTAGGTATATTTTATTTAGCGCTGCGAATTGGTTTAGACTTTGAAATCAATTCCAACTATCAACTAGCATTAGATACCTACCACTATTATGATATAGGTCATTATTACCCGAATACTTACTGAAACGCTACAGCTTATCTATGACACTAGCAGACCCGCGCGGCTTCGCTCGCGTGTTGTACATACCTACCTTAAACACTGGTCGTACTGACTTGCCATTTTAAAATTTTAAAAAGTGAAATAGAAAGAAAATTAAAGAAATAAGAAATATTTTCACGACTGTATCCCGGGAGCGGTAGACATTTTTTTCAGATCATTAGGCAATTTTTTTTAGATCTTTTTGAAGATGTCTAAGGGGGTAGTCAGAGGTATGTCCAAATACATACCTACATAATTGGTACATGCCCACTTATTGCAGAAGTTAACTTTCCATGCGTGACAGGTTGCAAGCCCATCGACGCTATTAGAGAGCTAACTGGTTTCCTCACGATGTTTTCCTTCACCGTTATAAGCTCGTGTTAAAGCGTATATAAATTTTTTCGATGCAAAAAGTTCATTGATGCACGGCCGGATTCGAAACCCACGACCTTCGGATCGAAAGTCGAGGTACTAATCCACTTGACCAACACGGAGAAAAGTGAATCTTGATAATTGGAGGTGTACCTACCTACTTAAAAGGGATTTCTAGAAATTAAACCCTTAATAAAGTGAATGAATGGAGTAAAATCGAATTTATATAAACTAAGCAAATTTGGTAAAAATGTCTCTTAAAATTATTTTCAAAACTACCTCTCAATAAATGTGAAAGCATCATTAGGTTGTATTAACTTGTATTTAATGTGGTTACCTACGTTGATTATGCTTACGGTGCTCAATAGAAAAAGCTTACTGTTTGTCGGTTCATATTCTTTGGTCTGGCACAGTTCAATCTGCTTGCAAAAATATTCTAGAAGCTATGGTGCAAGCGCAGCCAGCTAAACTGTTTTAAGACAAATACGTCTTGTGTCACTTGATTTTGCTTACGATTTTCATAAAGAGGCTGACTGTTGGTCTGTTCCTTTTATGGTCTGACACAGGTCAATTTGCTTGCATAATACCCACAAAGCTATGGTGCGAGCGAAGCGAGCTTCGAACCAAGAACTTCTTTGACTTGGAAGCGAGCCGAATTTTTCTAAGACAAATGCGTCATGTGAAACTTGGTTTTGCTTGTGGTATGGTACTCATATAAAAGGCTGGCTGTTGGTCGGCTTTTAGTCTATCGTCTGACACAGATAAATTCGCTTGCAAAATATTCAAGAAGCTACCGTGCGAGCGAAGCGAGCCGATTTTTTTTTAGACAAATGCGTCACTGACTCTTAATTTTGCTTATTCTGCTCATAGAAAAGGCTGACTGTTGGTAGACAAATGCGTCACTAACTCTTGATTTTGCTTATTCTACTCATAAAAATTGCTGGCGTTAGTTGGTGTATATTCTATAGTCTGGCACAGTTTAATCTGCTTGCAAAATATTCAAGAAGGCACCGTGCGAGCGAAGCGAGCTTCAAGCTTTGCGAGCGTAGCGAGCCGAATTTTTTTTTAGACAAATGCGCCACTGACGCTGGATTTTGCTAATTCTGCTCCTAGAAAAGACTGACTATTGGTCGGTTTATATTCTATCGTCTGGCACTGTTAAACCGCTTGCAAAATATTAAAGAAGCTATCGTGCGAATTTGAACCAATCAGTTTGTAATAGTATACAAACCGAGTTTCAAGCCAATCGGACCACGCTTTATTACATGTCATTTCTCTTCAAACTTTGACGCCGCGTTTCACTCTTTACATGCTTTTTATTTTGTATTTTAAGTGTTACAACTGGTTTTGTCGTACAAATCGCTCCACCTTTTAATACTTTCACTTCAAACTTTGTCACCGAATTTCACTCCTTATAAGGGTTTTGTCGAAAAACTCTAAAACAATTGCCCATTTATTTTGTAGTTATAGTTTCCATACCGAATTTCCAGTCAATCTCACCTCGCTTTTACTTGACTTTTAACATCGGATTTCACCCTTTTTAAGGGTTTTCTGTAAAAACCCTTCAACGCGTGTCTATTTATTTTGTTTTTTAAGTATTGCAACAGAGTTTCAAGCAAATCGCTAAGCCCGTTTAAAATTTCCCATTCAAACTTTGACACCACTTTTACCCCTTTTTAGGGTATTTTTTGAAAATTCCTGAAACACGTGTCCAACCATTTTGTATTTATAGTATCCAAACCGAGTTTCAAGCCAATCGCGCCTCTCTTCAATACGTTTCACTACAAACTTTGACACTGCATTTCACCTCTTTTCAGGCGTTTTTTTTTTAATTCCTGAAAAACATGTAAATTTATTTATCATTTACAATATTTATACTGAGTTTGAAGAAAATCGCTTCACGCATTAAAAAGTTGCATACAACGGTTTTCATCCCTTTTCAACCCTTTAGGGGTGGAATTTCGAAAAATCCCTTCTTAGTGCTCACTTTTGTTTTAAAAGGAAGCTACCTTCCAAATTTCAGCTTCATAGCTTCAGCGGTTTGGTCTGTGCGTTGATTGCAGAAAAATGCTTATTGTTTCATATAATATATTGATGATTATTTGTCTATTGTCTAGGTATATAAATCTGACAAGTACCTAGGTAGGTTAGCAAATGCTCCCAAATATTTAAATAACGTTTCAGTTTTCAGGCGTAGGTAAGTAACTGGTTTTCTTTATGCATAATCAGAGTTATTTCAATCAAATATTTTGTTTTTATCTAAATTTCAGGAACCCTAAAACGGAAAAAGTCTGTGATTCGTTGAGTCATCTTCACAACAAATAAATTTTAATAGTCCAGTGAAACAAATAAAAAACCTACAGAAGTTTTAAAATACATTCAAACCGAAATAATTTTCTTGCGAGCGCATTTGACGCAAAACACTGCCCATCGATTTACTAAAAATATATCGCGACTTGCAGTCTGAACGATTCCTTCCAGTCTTCTGGAGACCGTCATTGCGCATTGACAGGAAATTATCCCGCGCTTTGTTATGTCAAATCGAAAGTGACTTAGTTGTAAGAAAAAAACAAAACAGCAACTTACTTTTTTTAATTAAAAATGGCTTCGATAAAACATAGTACGAAATTATCAGTGTTGATTTTCATAGTTTTTCTGTGCATAGAGACAAAGGCAAAGTTATCTGAGAATAGGACAAACGAAAATGATTCTGGTGAAGTTAAATCGATTCCGACCCCAAAAAAAGTAAGTTTTTTATGTTTAGGGTCGATTTAAATTAATTAATTGGCTTGTTGTTTTGCGATCAGATGAAATATTCACAGAACATTCAGTTGTAGGTAGGTAGGTTAACCTTATTACATAAATTAACTTTAAAATACTTAAGTAAATAAATAAATTAAAATAAAATAAATATAGACCTACTTACCTAGGTATGAAGGCTCCCATTCCCATACTACGTGATTTTGTTAGATATTATTAGGTATCGACAACATGGTAGACGTTTCAAATCGACACTCCCTACGTACACTTGTGTAACTGCCGGATACACACTTATACGTTTATTGCATTTTTGGCATCTACACATGTCAATCTATCATTATAACTTACAAAAAAATAAAAAAGTCTACTCTAAGTACTTTTTTCTCAATCGTGTAACTGTCTAACTTTATTACTTGCCCGCCGTACAATGTTCTATCTTCCTCATACACACTTTGACGCGGGGGGAATGAGGTCCAGGTGGCAGGTAACTGACACTTACTTAGTTCTTGCGCGGACAGCGAGTACAATGCGTGTGCGATTTGTAAATATTTTATTGCCGCAACTATGACATGTGAACGTTTCCATTCTTAAACAACTTGAAAGCTAACGCTATTAAAAAAAGAAAAATAGATATTATCAGACCCTGATATATCTACCTTAAGACCAGATAAGTAAATTATAATTAATTATTTACCAATGTTTTGTACTTTTTGATGTCCAATCATAGTTATTGGGCTTTTTTAGTCAGTTGTGTTTTATTGCCTTCATGGTTACCTTAACTATTATGGATATTATTAGTAAATTTTGTTACTTTCATAATTTTTTGTATTACCTACGTACAAATATGTAACTACGCACTTACATATTTATGCATCGGGGTTCAGTATGATCATAAGTGTATCTACGCACTTACATATTTATGCATCGGGGTTCAGTAATGATCATAAGTGTATCTACGCACTTACATATTTATGCATCGGGGTTCAGTATGATCATAAGTGTATCTACGCCACTTACATATTTATGCATCGGGGTTCAGTATGATCATAAGTGTATCTACGCACTTACATATTTATGCATCGGGGTTCAGTATGATCATAAAGTGTATCTAGGCACTTACATATTTATGCTTCGGAAAGATGTTAAATCATAATTCGGTAACTTACCTTTACATAACTTTACATCGGAAAGTTATTTAATTAAATGTATGGACCCATGCACTTACATAGTTCTGCGTTTGTTTTTTCATGTTATTTTAATAAAATAAACAATTATTTTATTGTATTTCAGATATAATTAATATCTCAGTAAAAATATGGAGGATGGCCTACGCGGAATGGATAAGAATATTATTAAGTTCTGTTATATTCTACAAAAAACTAACTACCTTAGAATAAGCTTAGTTACGCAAGTGACAATTCGTCAATTAGGGTCAAAACACATGTACAAAACATATTATTAGATCATACTTTCTAACGTTAAACCATGTAAGTACCAATTAAACAGAAAAATTCTCTAAGTATATCCGTGTAACAGGCAGTTACAATATTGCCGTTCTATTAAGCATCGACGAAAAAGTATGTATGTGCCACATACATCATCGTAAGCACCACGTAAAAATATGTACGTGTAATAAAATCTAAACCAATAAATATTAAAATAAAACATAGTATCCATCTTAAACGTGATCTACAGTAAGAGCGTCTCACCAATTTTCACAGCAATATCTCAAAAAGGGCTACAGTTATAGGCATTTCAACTTTTTCAAATCTTAAAAACGCTCTCCTGTAAAATGTGTGTTTTGCAGATACACAACTGTACGTAGGGAGTGTCGAAATATTCACAAAATGGAACCCTTTGTGCGCGAGTACGAATCGCACTTTCCAGATTTATTTATTAGATCACTAACTGCGACGCGGTGAAATGTGTCAGTTCCTGCGAGAATACTGAGATCAAAACTGGCCTATTATTGAAACCAGAGTACCTACCTACCTATAAGCAAAAATCTGGTAGCACATATTCAAATCCATCCAGCCATTTGAGCGTAACGTGACGTGAAAGAGTAACAAAACACACTTAGTTAGACACTGCACACACACAAACTTTCACCTTTATTTATAATATTATATAGTAGGAAGTAGGGTTATTTTAATTTAAGAGAAAAACTAGTAGCTCGAAACTACGAAAAAGTGTATTTTTTTAGATGATCTTTTTTTACTAAGTATAAGTAACTAGGTATCTAAGGACCTAGATTATGATAGTAAAAAAAGTTAGGAAAGTTACCTAGATTCTAGGTAGGTATTTTGTAATTTAAGTAGGTAGCACTACCTACAAAATCAATATACTTACCTCCTGAAATAACAAAACTGGAGTTAAATCCGCCAGTGCAAATATCGATATTTTAAATGACATTAGGTAGGTAGGTACTATAGGCTATAGGTGGGTAAGGCGTAGATTCTACGGCTACGGCCTGTCCCAGGTACCTACCTTGTCATGTCGTAGTATGTTTTTAGCCAAAATGACCCCTCGTGAAAGTTTTAAACTTACCTACTGGATTATTATGTATCTACTGCTATCCAGCCAACACCGTCACAAAACGACATTGAAAGTTATTTCTACACATTTTCATAATATTCACCACAAAATATCAGCTAGTCATAAATTCGCTTGATGGGCAATCTCAGTTTTTATTTATGTGCCGTTTTTTTTGTGCCATCTTGTTCCAGATAGTTTTATTGTCATCATCGTTATCGGCTCGCCAATGGCGGTTGTATTCTACTCTTAAAAAAATGAGATTCAGGTCGCGCCAAGTAAAAAGAGCGCTCAGGGGAAGTAGTGGGGGTATGTTTGCGCCTGTGTTCACTCGCTGACGAACCAATAGCACTCGCTAAATCATTGGTATGAAGTGTGCCGCGTTACCTCTTCACCAATCATCGGCCACTGCGCAGTTCGACAGCCAGCGCTTTTTTTAAGTGGCGCGACCTAAGGGCTAAGGGTTCTTTCTTATCACCGTTGGCGCAACTGGCGTAAAGTCCTGTCAATGTCACTGCAAAAGTTAAGGTGTCTAATAAGCGTCAAACTAGCGCCGCCGCCTATTTTTTTTATTATTACGTTGCACAAAGGAATTTAAAATCCTCTCACTAAATCGACTATTATAGCCGCCTATATCCTGCGCCGTAGGCGGGCTTTCACCCACTGCGACACAGAAAATTCGTCGTTTAAATTGTATCTACCTACATTACCTACTTATTTATATTCATAATTAATCGTATGACCTACATAGGTAGGTACTTATTGAAATAAATATAAACAATAAAAAAACACAAACAAAATTATTGTATCCTTTGTTACTATTGTTTTGTAGTATTGTCGGTCCCGGCTTTAACTTGACTCGGATTGTAACTGTCAGGTCAGATTAAAGGAAATTAGTAAGTAACTTACTTACTGTCATATTTGACAGTTGTTTTCGCGATTTACTGTGATTTTTGCTTTGATACAACTTGGATGCAATCGGAGACAAGTTACACAATCAGGGGGCAGACAGAGTTGGCCACTTGCTCATACGAACAAACCAACACTAAACTACACTAACATAAACCAAGAATAATTTATTCTTGCTCACGAATTGTGAGAAAATTGAATGAAGTGCGAGTAACCGATACAAGCACTGAAATCGATATGGCTGGCAGTGTTCCAGAGTGCACAGTTAAAACGTCTCATGCGTTTCGATCATAAATTTCGAGTTTCAAGATCCTTTTCAAGTTCGACTTTATGGATTGATTGGTAGAATGCACAGGCTTACAGTGTTTCGTATAAAAACAGCCAAGTGGGAGTTGGACTCTCGCACGAAGGGTTTCGTTTCCGTACCTACCGTATTTTTTATCGTCTCTAATATTTCAAGCTGTTACATGTTATTCTATCATTTACCTACCTACAATTAAATTTGGTATTGGCATTAATTATAATTACTTATTATTTTTATTCCTGTGTCGCAAAAAGAAACAAATAATAATAATGTGCATAAAAATGAGGTCCCTCTTCAGGCTTTTGATTTTTTATTTAAGTAGGTAGGTAGGTACCTACTTAATATTTTTGTATCATTTTAACTTTTTTCTTTTGGATTACCTACCTACCTACCTACTATACCTAGGTAAGTTTTTTATTCAGTATCATTTTACCAGTCAAATAGTTAAAAAGCCCTGGCTATTATATGACTTTTATGATAAAGTTCTCACTCTAATTATTTGTATCTCATTTTTAAAGTTCAATAATACCGTACTTACCTAGGTATTCTAAAATATTGTGTATGAAAACATTAAACACTAAAAATAACATCGTACGCCCACAAAGTTCAAAGCTTGTGGCCACGACCGCGTGCACTTGAAACAAAACGCAGACAAACATACGGAACGTAAACAAATATTTTAGGTTAGAGGTCATAAACTGTGTATCTACCTACCTACTGATTAGGTACCTTTACCTACTCATAAATCCCAATCGATCGGCCGTCAATCGAGAACAACCAAAGGCCGGAGCGAGGATATTCTATGACTATAGGTAGGTACCACTCGAAAACTGATAGTAGGTACGCCCACAGAATATCTACCTACTGTGAGCGTATCTTTAGCTACCAGGTCAAGTCTTTCAAATGTACCTATGAAATTATTAGTTCATGCAAGTTAAGTACCGGGAGCGGCGCTGCACTGGAATCTCATACTTTACTTTTTTTGACATGCCTTACTTTGTTCGACTGGCTTCCCACTGAAGCTTGACTATTTAGATTATTTTAGATTGTTAAGGGATCGCTTTTAAAAAAAGCTAGACCCACACCACCAGGTTCTTGCCTGATTCTTTCCCTGGTGTAGGGAGTCGCGTTGGAACAGGCATTAGAATCACCTAGCATGTAAAACGATACTTAAGTGATCCTTGAGGTCCTACAAGAATAAATGATTTTTCTTTCTTTCTTTCTTTCTTTCAATACTTACTTGACTCAGTCAGTATCGAGGATTTAGACCTAGGTAAGTATACCTACTTGACCTACCTACTGACTCTCTTTGCCAAATTACCTCGCCACGGACAGACGTAGCGAAACTATAAAGGGTTTTTTGTTGACTTCGGAACCCTAAAATAACGTTTTTTTATACTACCTAGCTAGTCAATCAAACGCAGAACGGGTTAGTGTCAAAATCCCCTTTAGAGCAGAAATTTCAGATCAAGGGGATTTTGACACTTAAATTACCCAAATCCCCTTTGATGTTAAAATCATTATTTGTTATATTCTGTGGACGTAACATCATTCGGTAGGTACCTATAGAAATAACAAAAATGACCTAGGTACTTACATTTCTTCTGTGGGTACTTAGCTACTTACCTACCTAGGTAGGTACTTTATATTTTTCCTCGCAAATTAAAATGGAACAGCGTTTGGTTTTTTTGTTGTTTGCCGAACTAGTTAGTTATCTATATCTATAGGTAGGTACTTACTTCTATACTAATATTAAAAAGAGGTAATGTTGGTTTGTTTGTTTGTTTGTTTGGGGTAATCTCCGAAACTACTCATCCGATTTCAAAAATTCTTTCACCGATGTGTAGCATGGACTTTCTGAATGAACATAGGCTATATTTTATCAAGGTAGATACCACGTGAGCGAAGCCACGGGCAAGTAAGCTAGTGTCATATAAAATGCCTTCCTATTGCATTAGGTAGGTTGATACATAGGTACCTACATTAAATAAATCACATTGCTTTTCAAGTAGGTATCCCTGTAATATTACGCGTGGGTTGTTCTATTTGCATCCATTTATCCAGTGCCATGTACAGTCGCCAACATAAGCAAACTGTTTAGTTTATTCGTTTTGACAACGAGTTCATGGTCCTTTATTTGTAAACTAGCCAGGCCCGGATCTAGGGTGGGCACTTGCCCCGGGGGCGGCAGGAGGCAGCCGCCCCATTTTACCCGTGTGTATTTCCAACCACTGCGACGCTCGCTACTCGCAATAACTATGTTCACTCACTCACTCACGCGGCGCACTTCATACCGTTGATTTAGCGAGTGCTATTGGTTCGTCAGCGAGTGTAGGTACCTACGCGCATGCGCAAAAACACCCCCGCCACTTCCCCTGGAGTTCTTTTTACGCTCGTAATTAGGTAAGATGTTTTTTCTCGACATCAGCAAGTTCGTAAAATAAAAGCATGACTTGAAATTAGTTTAAAATGTTCTAATTTTATAAAATATTCTTTTTACATCTAGTATAATCATACCCACCTGTTTCTTATAACTCGGCATTTGTTTCAAAATTAATGTTTTGATGTTTTTACGAGGAAGCAAGCATGAGAGAAATTTCGTGGCTTGTTAATGTTGCACGATTTACAAAATGTTTATTTTAATATTAATTTGGCACATTGAAACTATCTTTCAACCACCGAATAACGTGGAATAGAATACAAAAAATCTGCCAAGTGCGAGTCGGACTCGCGCACGAAGGGTTCCGTGCCATTATCTTTAAAACATTAGACATTATTAATAATTATAACAAGCCAACCTAACCTAACAGCAAATAAATACCTAATATAATATTAATTCAATATTAATAATTTAATTTAATATTAATATACCTAATATTCTCTCTGGTCCTCCTACAGCCCAAAACCACGCTACTAAAAACAGAATAAGATAAAATACCTCTTTATTAAGTCGTAAGAAATTGGAAAAATTACCATTTATTATTCGCTTCGTCATTAAGATTAAATTAACGCTATCGAAGTAGCGCAACAACAACCAAAAGAATAATGTTTAGTTTTCTTTCCTTTTGATTTTCAAACACATTTTCCAGCATACTTACGTAAAGTGCTAATTTGCAAAGCATCCGCAAAGATCTAAAGAATTATAAAATCAATTCCTAAAATAAGATTTGTTGTAGAAATACAAACAAACTATTATTCGATAACAATGGCTGAGTCAAGTTTCTGCCAAGATGATGTTGTAAGGAGTAGGTAGGTACATACCTACCTTCGAGGGACTGGAGAGGAACCCCTGGGGCCGCCCGTACAAAACTGTACTGGGCAAGCTCCGACCATGGGTCCCTCCGCTGACAGAAACCCTGGAACCTACGTTCGTGGGAGGAGTGGTTGACACTCTCTTTCCTAGGGTCCAGGATAGTCCCCATACCCCCGTGTCCTCGTCCGACCATACCATCTGGGCGGACGAAATGGGGGTATCCGACGAGGAGTTGGACCGAGCCGTTAAGCGCCTCAGGGCTCGTAAGTCGTAACTCGTAACACAGCGCCGGGGCCTGACGGGATTCCTGGTAGGGCTTTGGCGCTAGCTCTAGCTGCCGGACTGGGGGACAAGCTGAGGCGGCTGTTTGACGGCTGCCTACGCTCCGGTGTTTTCCCCCGGCCATGGAAAGTGGCAAGATTGGTCCTCTTGAAGAAGGATGGCAGGGCCGAAGACTCTCCCTCTGCGTACCGTCCCATCTGCCTGCTGGACGACGTCGGCAAATTGTTCGAAAGAATAATTGCCGGTCGTCTGTGCACGCATCTGTGGCAGGAAGGTCCCGACTTGTCGGATTACCAGTATGGTTTCCGACATGCGCGTTCGACAGTGGACGCGATTCTCCGCGTCCGCACACTGTCGGACCAGGTAGTGTCGGACCAGGGTGTTAGGCGCTATAGGCAGTTGTATAACAGCCTACAGCGTCCTATGGCCATTCGTATCGCGCGAGGATACCGGACCATACACCGGTTCGAGGCGGCGACCATCTTGGCGCGGTTCCCGCCCCTTGACATCTTGGCGGTGATGGACGCACGGGTGTACGTTCGACTTCGACAGGATGACGGGAGCGGAGCCGCGCCTGCTGAAGTGCGGGTGCAGGAGCGCCGGCGTGCGCTCGGGTTGTGGCGCGAGCGGTTTGACGAGCCGCGGTGTTCGCGCCAGCGCATCGTCGGCGCAATGGCGCCAAATTTCGAAGCCTGGCTAGGGAGGGAACATGGGTACGTCACCTATCGACTTACCCAGGTACTCACCGGGCACGGCTGCTTCGGTGAGTACCTGAGTAGGATTGGACGCGAACCGACACCACAATGCCACCATTGTGGGTGGGACTTGGATTCCGCGCAGCACACGCTGGAGCAGTGCTCGGCGTGGAGCGCGGAGCGTGGAATCCTTGTCAACAGGATCGGGCAGGATCTTAGTCTGCCCAGCGTAGTAGCAGCTATGCTGGCAGACGATGCGGCCTGGAGGGCCGCGGCCTCTTTCTGTGAGACCGTTATGTCACAGAAAGAGGCCGCCGAGCGGGATCGCGAGAGGGCCGATCCCACTCGGAGGAGGAGGCGGAGGCGGGGCGCTAACGGCCGCCCCGCACCGCCTGCCCCGTGAGGGGGCGCAGTGGTACCCCCTGCCAAACAGGGGGCTTTTCGGGTCCGCGGGTGGTTGGAGTGAGGGCTCTGGCTGCCCAAAATGCGGATCCCGGGATGGCGACGTCACTCAGTGGCGAGTGTCGTCGTAAGCACCGCGAGGGTGCCGGGCGTGGCTATGGGTGCCATTCCCGGGACTGTGCTTAAGGCAAAATGCGAGAGGGGTACCGGTGCGTTCCGTATGGAGATCCCGGAACCCCTTGACATGCATCGAGGCCGGCCACCGGGTTGGTTTTTAGTGGGTCGTCAAATTGACAACCCCACACTCCCCAGCTACGCTCCCTCAGCGTAGTTGGATAGTCTGGCTGCAGATTTTCCAACCCGTACCAAAAAAAAAAAAAAAAAGGTACATACCTACCTACCAGGGCTTATTCAAACCTACGCGGAATTACAAATAGGCTTCTTTAATTTTAGAATAATAATTAGGTTTCCGCGCAATAAACACACATTTTAAATAGGTAAGTCTAAGTACTTACATACACATTTTAGCGAGGATGCCGCTACCTCTATTGGGTTGGTAAGGTAGGTATAGCTCGCGCTGAGGGGAAGTAACGGTGGTATGTTTGCGCCTATTTTCACTCGCTGACGAACCAATAGCACTTGCTAAATCAATGGAATGAAGTGCGCCGCGTTACCTCTCCACCAATCATCGACCACGGAGCAGTTTGACAGCCAGCGCTCTTGTTACGTGGTGCGGCCTATTACCTACCCAAGGAATAGGTAGGTTAGGTACTCCTCTTTGCCTATACCACTTGAAAACTAATGACGCGCCCACCGAGTCAGCAATTTATGATATAACTTTGATGCGTTTCTTCGTCAGTTTCAGAGTGACGGCCCCGCGATGATGTTCGCAGACGAGTTCAAGCAGACCCTGGAGAGGTACCTTTTCGGCATCTGCCCTCAGACCTACAAGGTAAGTCTTCAACATACCTACCCTGCGAACCTAGAACCTAGGTGGCTATTCGCTATGACCCAACAAAAAATAAATAACGCGGCGGTAGGTAGGTAGGTACTTAATCCAGCAAAATTGCAAAAAATGTTTTAGATGAAAAATTGCAAAACCTGTGACTGTGTCACACTAGGGGGGGGATCTTACAAATTGTGACCGTCTGTAACTGGACGGGGGGGGGGGGGGTAAAAATTATGATAATCGTGTGACGGGATGGCCTCCAATGACGATCACATTGATGATCCACCCTATGTCACTCTTCGTCGTCCTCCTTCCCCCTATGTTCTTTTTGGATGAAGAACCCTTATAATGTTCGTATTATATCGCTGGTTAAATGCTAAGATACCACAAATCAAAAATCGTGAAAATCGTTTTTATTACAAAAATGAGATTACAAATAGTTATTTTATAGTATGAGTAAAAGACACTTTTAATTTTCGCATTAAAAACTACCAAAAAACAGTTGTGTCTGTTTAGCATTTATACACTTTGGCACCAAATTTCAGAGCTAAACAGCCATTTTTTCAGTTGTGGTTGAGTGATTGACGAAAGCGCACTTAATATGACTAAAATTTATATTCTAAAGTGCCATATTTCGGAATGTGGTACTATTGAAAATAAATAAAAGTCAAAAACAAATATTATTTTTGGGCAAAGGTACCACATTCCGAAATGTGGTACCTTTGCACAATATTATTGTATTGATATTACGTTGTGTGTATGTTCAAAAGTATCATTTTTGAAATGCGTTTGTTTTGCACATAACTTTTACGTGAACTTAACTATAATTTTTTAAAGCACTAAGTGCCTTTTTGAGATGCGTTTGTCTTGAACATAACTTTTATAAGAAATCAAAAATTATTTTTCAGGACGTAAGAATATTTTTTGAGATGTGCTTGTTTTTAATTTGCTTTAAACGGGTTTTTAATCATACAAAAATCACTGTTTTATTAATATTTTTCCCTGTAAGTAGGTACAAGGTACAAAGTAATGTCAAACGTCTAATTTTAATGTCGAACAATAAAACTATTTTAATACAATATCTAAAAATGTAGAAGAATGTAATCAACAACATAAAACCACACCTCTGTGTGTTTATTTATTTGTTTTATTAGCTTAAAATCTTATCCCTTTTTTTAAGTAATAAAACAAATAAATGCTTTAAAAACCTCAAATACCTACACAAAATAAGTACCTATCTCTACGCTAAGATCAACAATAATAAGAGAGTAACCAACAACATACGCTATGAGAGTTATCATAAATCTTGAACCATCCGGTAAGAAATAATGTAAATAATGAGATCAACTTTTAAGTTGCTTCAAAACAATATTGAAATTACTTATTATTTTTAATGGCATACTAACTATTTATCATTGGGTGTAACTTGCCGCTGTCTAGCGTTTGTAGACACTGAGAAAGCCTTTGATTCGGTCGAAACATGGGTGATACAAGAGCCACATGGGCAAAGACGATGGAGGAACTTAGTACGATGCTCCTTCGAGCATTGATAAGGCCGTTACCTAGCCAAAATGTAAGTCACGTTAGTATGTTTATGGTTTTAGAAGCATTTATTTTGATAGGATATTATTTTTCGGTGTATATTCATTTAAAAAAGTGTATTTTTTAGAATCTTTATAAAACTTTGTTGTTCGTGTAACATTTAAATTGCATAATACTACTAGATTGTGATTCAAACCTTCAAAATAACTTGTTTTAGTTTAATAAACCTTATTTTTTAATGAAATATGGTCTTTTGGTGATATATTTTTTGTGTATATAATACATTTTTTTATATGCTAAAGTCACTTATCTGCTTTTATATGACGTTGGGTTAAAGTTACGGAGAAACTAAAAATGCACTTAAATTCTAATTAAAATTACGCGTCGATTGATAGGTAATACATAGATATAAAAATAAGACTTACTCAAAAAAATTAAAAAAACCTTATCGAAAACTTTGAATGGCCCTACTGAAAAAAGTTAAATTTTGAATTGTGGTAGTTTAGCATTTAACCAGCGATATGTAGGTACCTATATATCTACCGAGTCTAACCAAAATGTCCGGTTGTTTACAAAACAAGCATCACCATCGTTCTACGAAATTGTGCGCATGAAGGCTACCTGTCTTTGAAAAATGAAAAGTAGACTAAACATAAACAATTTTATTGAACAGGTGATTCATCATAACCTGTTAAAAATTACCTACTTACCTATGCATTTCTTTCTATAAAAGACCCAGACCCAGAGCAAAATAAATATTAGCAGAACACTATAAACATTTGTACCGCGACGGGGCTCGAACTCGAACCTTCTTCAACCAGACGGGCCTATAACAACTGCGCCACGGAAATTTTCAAAAACTTAATTATTTAAGTACCTATGTTGTCAAAATCTCAAAATCAAAATACCTGGTTGTCAAAATGTGTGTTTTATGCAATAGTCTCGCTGGTCGCAGATGGCGCTTGGAGCGAAGAACAAGAACAGCACAGGAGCTGCGTGTGACCTGGACTCGGAACAGCTGGACCTGGCTGGCAGGTACTAAATAAATAAATATAAAATGTAGATGCTTCCCGTTTATTTGCGGCTCCCAAAAATCCAAACTCAAGTTAAATAAAGAATTTGCCAAAGGAATTGAAATTATAATTATTTGCAGGCTGGCAACACTAGCGCTGCGCGCGCATTCCGCCGCCCGCTCGGATTGCGCGCGACTGGGCGCGGCGCTCGCTAACACGCTCGGCGAGCTTGCGCGTACTGCGTCTAATAGACAAGCTTTTGCGAGTGGTGAGTTGTCGCTTCGGTATAATATTTGGATAAAATGGACTAAAGTGTAGTATCAGAGTAAGTACCTACATCTTTAAGATAGAAAAGCATCCTATGGTACTTTTGAATCATCATTTAAATTTATATCAAAGAGAATATAACACTTGTTTCTATATAATATATATATTATCTTTGATAGAAATTTAAATGATGATTCAAAAGTACCTACCTAATAGAGATACCTACAATATGTGCAATTTCACTGTCGCTGGAAACATTAGAGGATATAGGTCAAACTTAACCCCAGGGTGCATCAAAGTTGCACAAACGAGTATTATCCTAAATCTCGTACAGCTACTTATAAATTTATTATTTGGGTCTTATACATATTGAGGAGCTAAAATAGCTTTACTGATGAGTTAACTACCTAATAGTGGCAATTCGAAGTGTCGCAAAAGCTAAACTAAATTAACTAAAATTAATGCTATCCTTTTTATTCCAATCGCTATGAAAGGGACGGCAACATTTTTGGTTAGTTAAGTTTAGCTTTTGCGATACTCCGAATTGCCACTAATACGCATCTAAAATCTATTTTAGGCTTAGTACAGAACGTTCTGAAGACAATTAATTCATAATTAGATTTAAAACCTCTTGTAGCTAAAGTAAACTCGCTTTACCTACCAAGTCTGTCGGACCTCTCCTAAAAATAATAGGGAATATCAATAATATAATTATTATTGATGCTAAAAAAAGTTTAATCGGTTCTGTATTCACTTTCTTAAACATGCATTGTTTCTAGCAGCAGCGTCCAAAGAAGAGGCTAAGAAGCGTAAACTCTCCAAAAGCCAGAAAGCCAAGATTCAAGCGAAGCAACGCACTGCGCTTGCAGTCAAAAAGAAGGCGGCCGCCCTTGCTGCCGCTGCAGCCGCTAAAATGGCGTCGTAATTTTAATAAAAATGTGACATTGATCTGAATTCTGTTCTGAGGCGAATGATTGAGTTTGCCAGATGAGAATTCGGATCCTGCGGCAAACAAAATTGTATACCTACCTACCTAGGTGTTGTGTTACCTTGTTACTAATAAAATTTCAAGGTGGAACCCAGATAGTCGATCAGTGGCTAGGCTTGAAACAATAACATAAAAAATAGTCTTCAAGTGGCTAGATTGCTTCATAACGTAAATTTATACGTAAAATATGATATGATATGATAAGTTATGATGACCGAAATGCTCTCAATGCGTACAGATGCACACATGAAAGAATGTAGGTAAGGTACCTGCTTACTTATGTAGGTACCTACCTAATTCTAGAATAGGTAATATTTATTAATTTTGATTTTAAATTGATAATGTTGAAGGATATTTCTTTGTTAATTTTTAATAAGGCTTAAAAAATAACATCAGTTTTAAAATAATATGTTTTATTCATGTTTATAAAAATTTATTATAGCTACCTAAATAAATATGCATAGGTTAATTTAGTTTAAGCGCGCTAAGACTAAATAAATTGTGTAAATAGTGTAATCATTTAAAATAATAAGTTAACTGCTGTACCTACCTAACTACCTACCTACCTAACTGGTGTAGGGAGTCGCGTTGGAACAGGCATTAGAATCACCTAGCATGTAAAACGATACTTAAGTGATCCTTGAGGTCCTACAAGAATAAATGATTTTTCTTTCTTTTCTTTCTTTCTTTAAATACCTACTAATTGTTAAAAATTTAAATTAAAACAATAAGTCATATAAATACTTTGTTTTTTTTTTACTAGATCTACATTTTGAGGAGCCGTGTTGGCTGAGTGGAATGTTCCTCGACTTTCGATCCGAAGGTTGTGGGTTTGATAGATAGATAGATAGATAGATAGATAAACACTTTATTGTACACCACATGGACATTACATCAAATAAAAAAACACTAAGAATAATTAAAATGAAGTACAATGGGCGGTCTTATCGCTATGAGCGATTTCTTCCAGACAACCTTAGGATGAACTGGATATACAGGAAGGCAAAAAGGCGGTTTGATTTTTCATTACGAATTTTTTTTAGACGCATTAAACATGAGTTCTATACGGTGAAGGAAAAAGTCGTGAGGAATCGATCAGACCCACACATATTATAATAAATAATTGATCACTGGCTTTCCTGTGGATATGGCCGGTTATGCTGAGATGGTTTGGGTGTGTTCGTATGGAGATCCTGGAATGGAACCCCTTGACATGCAAGGTTCAAAAATTTGGAACCAGGATTGCTTATACCTACCCTGGATTCAAAAATATTCTACTTTTGATCCCGGTATTTCCATGGAAACGGTATCTATTCAAGCGGGTAACACCGCGGTGCGCAGCTATTTAATTATTTAATAGTTTCGTCTAAAAGCAATTTACTTAAGTAGTTAAGTTTTTGGGACTGGGCAGGTCACGTGTGCCGTATGCCGGAAGAATTGTAGGCTAAAATAAAATCACCACTGAGTGGGTCCCACAAGGCATTAAACGGCCTCGTGGTCGGCCCAAGCGGAGATGGCGGGACGAACTCGACGAGTACCTACTGGAGTAAGTACTCCACCAGCTGGCTGACAGAAGAAGCCTTACACCGAAGCGAATGGAAAAAGGGAGGGGAGGCCTTTGCCCAGCAGTGGGATCCAGTGGGCTATTTAGATAGATTAGATTACCTAGCTAAGTTTTTAAAAGTCTAAAAGAATTGTGTTAATTTTAAAAGTCAATGGGTTACCTTACTTGTGCTGGTGCCTGTGACTAAACCTTCTTTTGTGCAATTTTACAATAGTACTCTGTGATGCATTCCAATCATTGACAATTATAATCAAAGAGCATGTGATATAATTTTATAATCTCTTTCCTTCTTCAAAGATTCCAATTCCAAAACATAAATTTTCCTCAAATGTTTCCAGCAACAGTAAATAAAATTGCACATTTTTTCCTTTTTCGTGCAATTTTCAACTAAACAGCGTTACTACAATAAAAAAATTAAAAATAAAAAGTAGTATCTATATTTTGTCTCTACCAAAGAGCATGTAAATAGTCACTACAATAAAAAAATATGACAAAAATGCCCATTGAAACAAAAAAGAGAAAAAACTTTCTCTTTCGTAGAAAAAACCAGCAACATTATTTTGTTAATTTGGGCTGGCAACCCAATTACAAATTCAGAATGTCAAAAAGTGACGCTTCCAATCTATCAAGCAAATATGAAACGAAAACTTATAATAACAAAGTTTACATTTATTTGAACTAATTTACACGCTGCTGAGCTGTAGCCAATTTCAATTTGAGATCTAGTGACGTGAAAAAATAATGAATCGATTATGTCGCTTATACTCAACAAAAATAGGCTTAATCGAGATCGGATACATACAATCTTGTCAAATCAAAGTGTCAGACCACAGAGTGCCTATACTTAAGTATCACTTATCTAAGTAGTAACCTAATAAATAAAATAAATATTAAGGTAAGTTCTGAAACACATAAGGTGACTAACTGAGTGGGAAAACGATTTAACGATCGTTGGGGCCTTGATTCTACTGTTTGTACTTTTGACACTTCTGATTGTCGAAGTCTTAGCCAACACAGCTCTAAAACAAAGTAAAATTAGAAATATAATAAGCAACAAGATAATATTTAAGTTTCTGTCGATAGATCTAATTAATAAATACTTACCTACCTACAATTAGGTTTTTATTACAGCTAATGCGTCATAAAACATTTTTATATCTTGAGTAGATTTAGCTATGAAGAGAATCGTGTTAGTTACAACACTTTCTAAGAACTCGGGAACGGCTGAACGGATTTTTAAGAATTTTGTATTTTGAATTTGTCTTCGTCCTGACATGACAGAAACTAAAGTAGGTACCTAGTTGAGTTTAGCATAATTATATTTTGTTAATGTTTTATTTCAAGGGCATCACCATGAGTTATAATAATAATTTATACTACATCCATGAGCTGGGCATCACATCACATAGTAAGTAGGTACCTAAACACTTGAAAGTTGAAAGGCATATCGAAGTTTGCCGGGACAAGCTTGTCTGTATAAAATTTCTGGTGCTATCTCCTGTGAAATAATACCTATTAGGAAGACGCATAAATGATTTTCAGATCTTGTAAATTAATTTAAATGTAAGCATTATTTTTATCACTGAATAATTGTAATCGATTAGAGCAGCTTCGATTCTGTACTTTCGTGTTTGTATTGTATAAACTTGTGGACATCACTAGAAGTCAAATACTTGTTATTATTTTATTCGTGCGCCTAACCTTCTTTCTATTTCATGTTTCGTTGTTATTTTGCTTAAAAACGTTAAATTATTGTAAAGAACCTTACAAATGTTTTAGATTTGTGATAAATCTACGATAATCTGTCGAGAAAACACGAAAAAAGTGAGTTCTTCATTCAATAGTTTCGATTTCAGTACCTAATTAGTTCAACTTTACGTACCTACGCGTAAGTTTTTAGTGGCATGTGCAGTTATTTTATGAGATCGCTCTATTGTTTCGTTCATTTATGAAATAAATCGCCATTTTGTGATTCTAAGTGCCTTTTACGTGGTAATTTACCATCTTCAATGTAAATAGGGCTCTTCTGGTAATCTTTACGTTTTAGATTCATAAGTTTTTGTGAAAAATTGAAAATCTAATCGTATGTATGCGTTTCTTACTTTTTTGGTAACAAGCATTTTTACATCCTGCTAGTGATCGGCGTCAAATTCAACTCCGAAATCATACGAAAATCGAGTTAATCTAATGTTCCTTTTTATTCTAAGATCGTTTGACAAAATAATCTAATTTTACGCATGGCTTTGCTTGTTTTTGTTGAACCATGTAGAAAATGTAGTTCACATAACATACGCAAGAATAAAATTCTAATTATTGCTCTAGACTAAAATATCTACTTACAGATAAAAATACAGATAAGTTGTATGAATCATACCTACTTCAACGAAAAACCTTTTATAAAATCTAACCTCCATAAATTCAGCTAATTAGAATAACTATAGAAAGTAGTTCATGTAGTTTGTGGTAAGTAAATTATGTCATTCAATCTATGTATTGTTCATTGTCATTGCATGGTTAGCTTGTAGAGTTCTGCAATCAAAGTTGCAGTAGCCATAAAAGAAGTGAAGTGAATAGTTTTGTTCTGTGTTGGTGTTCTGTAAAGTAAAAATCAAAGTAAACAAGTCTTCTTTCTTTTTTACAAAGCGTAGTCTCTCAAAATTTTGCAAATTAGGTGCCCATAAAGTAATATGAAAAACATTAAATTATTTCATAGTGATTCTGAATGACATTTATTTTGTTTATTTGTTTTAGGAACAACAAGCAATTGTACACTAAGGCTAAAGTATACTTAAAAATAAGAATATATTGCCAAGTGTACAACCAGCCCCGTTGTCCACAAATTAAGTTCTATACATGACAGTAATGAGCAAAGCATTTTGTCAAAATACTAAACAGGCTGACTACTTTTAGCTGAATCATAATTAAATCATAAGATAATTATTTGAAATCATAAAATGGCCACTTAGTGACAATTCAAAATTTAAGTGTCATCTTAACAATTAAAAAAATATTGTTCAGGATATGATTATGGTTCGGCTAAAACTACCATTTTAGTCCACCATTTCTTTGTGATGTAGACTTGACAAGGTACTTAAAAAAATGCCAACTTGATTCCATCTAACACTTTCAAGTGGTTTTAATAACTCAATTTGGAATGAGCCATAAGCTCATAAAAACTTATGTGTGTTGAACACTGGCCAAACATAAATAAATAAATATCCTTGGTCCATCCCACGCTGTGTGCAATGTCACAGCGTCATCTAGCCCCAAGCTAAGCAACTTAATGCTTGTGTTATGGTAACCAGATGACTGATATACCACCAAAAATGTGCTCCAATAAATTTTTAAGTACCTATGTTATCATTATTTTCAGATGTTCTGCTTAAGAGAAAAAGAACGGGATCCGTTCAACGACTCAGATCCTTTGGACACAGACTGTCTCTCCGACAGCACCAGCGAGACTGACGAGCCAGCTGCGAAGCGCCTCAAAATCAACTCCTCACTAAACCTCCAAGTCTACCAAATCCCAGCTTTCAACACCCCAAAATCCCTTAGCATATTCCCACCAACACCCGTCCTGCCCAAGTTTGTGAATAATCCGTTGAATTTGGCCAATCCGTTGGCGTTGGCTTCAGAGGCAAATAATATAGTTAAGAATCTTCAAACTAGATTCTCGTTGCCTGCTAAATTGAGTATCACTCCAGTGCAGGCTAAAAGTCCTGTTGTGACTGAGACAGGGGAAATTATAAGGTAATTTATTTTTTATAAGGTAATTTGGACATGACAGTGTCATTTGTAATATTTCATTATCTGTAAAACTTTAAGATTGCTTAAAGGCTATTGAAATTGAAATTGAAATTGAAAATTTGGACATGTCACAGACTACTCCATTAGGCTGTCACATTAAGAGAGTGTAGTCAGTAACAAGTCTAAACTGATGAGGGACATTTGTTTAATTTCAGATACAAGAAAAATGGCGAGGTTGCTAAGAAGCGCGGCCCACCGAAGGGCTACAAAAGAAAGCCTAAAGTAGATCTATCACATAGTTTCAGTGCCGGGACCACTTTACAGGTACGTAGACAACTTAGGCTCCTATTCATAGTCCGTACTCAAGCGTGAATCGTGTCTCAAGCGTTTCATCACTCAGTTTCCATAGAAAACTGTGAAACAATCGATACTTGAGCCAAAGACAATGAATACAAAGAAGACAGACAAAGGCCATACATAAAATCGTAACCCTGAAAATGCCCCAATATAGTAATGAAAATAAAGTTGAAATTCATGACACTGAAACTGCGCTTTACTTCGCTGCTCTTCGCCGCTCTTTTGGTGTGAGTTGAGCCTTAGGAGTATTCTTTAATTAACAATAAATATAATTCTAAAAATCATACAGTGGAACCATAGAAACTCCTTCTTTTTTGAAGTGGGTTCAAAAGTAAGTAAACTCGATTTGATATATTCGCTCTATTTTCAGACACAGAACACAATCCTTACGAGCCTCCTAGCAGCAAATAACACATCAGTATTAGGCCTTCCGCCGCACCAGCAGAAGGAAGTTCCAGTTGTCAAACACACGCCAATCAAAGTACCCGACGGTATGTTTGCGCCTTTGTCACTCGCTGACGAACCAATAGCACTCGCTAAATCAATGGTATGAAGTGCGCCGCAACACCTCTCCACCAATCATCGACCACGGAGCAGTTTGACAGCCAGCGCTCTTATTACGTGGCGCTTTATCGAGTTATATTAAACAAGCTGTCTCGGTAAACTCCGTTATGCCCAAATCTGAAATGATTTTGTATGTTCTGCAGATATCTGTTTTGGGTCTAGGTGTTATCCTATCTATAATATGTATGTATGTATCAAAAAATGTATCTGTAAGATTGGTCGCGAGCTACCTTGAGCTTACTATATACATATTTGTGTGAACGAAAAGTATAAAAAAGGGATATATAAACATTCGTTTTAATGAGTAAACTTTGAAACAAATTTTCCTATGAATGATGCGCTTTCTCCTCACTCGAGTTAGGTTGATTTGAAAGTATTATATCAGTTATCAGGTTACCATAACACATTGCTTAGCTTGGAACTAGATGACGCCGTGTGGGATGTCCAAGGATATTTATTAACAAATGATCTGCCTCCAGGAGTGACGCTGGTGGAGCTGGACCTGGACCCAGCGGACTGGTTCCCCTCGGAGCCCTACAAGATGCCGTTCAGCCGTAAGAAAAACCCCAAGTGGAAACTATTTCCGTTCCGATGCGAGCATTGCTTTAAGGTCAGTTTAAAATTGCAATAAATACAACATTAATTTTATTAATGCAATCCTACTACTCAGTGGAGCCCTGAGACAGCACGACGGCGACGAGGCAGAGCTAGAAAGAGATGGCGCGACGATCTAGATGGCAAGGCGTGGGTCCAAGCAGCACAAAACCGTGACAGTTGGAAAGGTCAAGGGGAGGCCTTTGCCCAGCAGTGGGACACGAGGGGCTAATTAAAGTTAAAAAAAAAAAAAATCCTTGTCCGAAAAGGGCATAACTTAAGTTAGAGTGATGAATGTATTGTTTCAGGGTTACCGCGTGTCCGGCACGCTACTAGCGCACGCCAACGCGCGCCACGGCTGCCTGCCGCGCCAGCTGGCCGTGCCCTGTCCGTGCTGTCCGCACGTGTCTGCCGGCCGCAAGCAACACAAGAAGCATCTAGAGACGCACGAGTCGCGGCGACGACGCATCTACTGCCTCTACTGCCTGCCGCCAGGTGAGTCTGTAACACACGGTCTGTTGCCAGGTGAGTCTGTAACACACTGCCTGTTGCCAGGTGAGTCTGTAACACACGGTCTGTTGCCAGGTGAGTCTGTAACACACTGCCTGTTGCCAGGTGAGTCTGTAACACACGGTCTGTTGCCAGGTGAGTCTGTAACACACGGTCTGTTGCCAGGTGAGTCTGTAGCACACTGCCTGTTGCCAGGTGAGTCTGTAACACACGGTCTGTTGCCAGGTGAGTCTGTAACACACTGCCTGTTGCCAGGTGAGTCTGTAACACACGGTCTGTTGCCAGGTGAGTCTGTAACACACTGCCTGTTGCCAGGTGAGTCTGTAACACACGGTCTGTTGCCAGGTGAGTCTGTAGCACACTGCCTGTTGCCAGGTGAGTCTGTAACGCACGGTCTGTTGCCAGGTGAGTCTGTAACACACTGCCTGTTGCCAGGTGAGTCTGTAGCACACTGCCTGTTGCCAGGTGAGTCTGTAGCACACTGCCTGTTGCCAGGTGAGTCTGTAACGCACGGTCTGTTGCCAGGTGAGTCTGTTATACACTGCCTGTTGCCAGGTGAGTCTGTAGCACACTGCCTGTTGCCAGGTGAGTCTGTAGCACACTGCCTGTTGCCAGGTGAGTCTGTAACGCACGGTCTGTTGCCAGGTGAGTCTGTTATACACTGCCTGTTGCCAGGTGAGTCTGTAGCACACTGCCTGTTGCCAGGTGAGTCCTGTAACACACTGCCTGTTGCCAGGTGAGTCCTGTAACACACTGCCTGTTGCCGGGTGAGTCCTGTAACACACTGCCTGTTGCCGGGTGAGTCTGTAACACACTGCCTGTTGCCAGGTGGGTGAGTCCTGTAACACACTGCCTGTTGTCAGGTGAGTCCTGTAACACACTGCCTGTTGCCAGGTGAGTCCTGTAACACACTGCCTGTTGCCAGGTGAGTCCTGTAACACACTGCCTGTTGCCGGGTGAGTCCTGTAACACACTGCCTGTTGCCGGGTGAGTCTGTAACACACTGCCTGTTGCCAGGTGGGTGAGTCCTGTAACACACTGCCTGTTGTCAGGTGAGTCCTGTAACACACTGCCTGTTGCCAGGTGAGTCCTGTAACACACTGCCTGTTGCCGGGTGAGTCCTGTAACACACTGCCTGTTGCCGGGTGAGTCCTGTAACACACTGCCTGTTGCCGGGTGAGTCTGTAACACACTGCCTGTTGCCAGGTGGGTGAGTCCTGTAACACACTGCCTGTTGTCAGGTGAGTCCTGTAACACACTGCCTGTTGCCAGGTGAGTCCTGTAACACACTGCCTGTTGCCAGGTGAGTCCTGTAACACACTGCCTGTTGCCGGGTGAGTCCTGTAACACACTGCCTGTTGCCGGGTGAGTCTGTAACACACTGCCTGTTGCCAGGTGAGTCTGTGACACACTGCCTGCCGCCAGGTGAGTCTGTAACACACTGCCTGTTGCCAGGTGGGTGAGTCCTGTAACACACTGCCTGTTGTCAGGTGAGTCTGTAACACACTGCCTGTTGCCAGGTGAGTCTGTAGCACACTGCCTGTTGCCAGGTGAGTCCTGTAACACACTGCCTGTTGCCAGGTGAGTCTGTAACACACTGCCTGTTGCCAGGTGAGTCTGTAGCACACTGCCTGTTGCCAGGTGAGTCTGTAACACACTGCCTGTTGCCAGGTGAGTCTGTAACACACTGCCTGTTGCCGGGTGAGTCCTGTAACACACTGCCTGTTGCCAGGTGAGTCCTGTAACACACTGCCTGTTGCCAGGTGAGTCCTGTAACACACTGCCTGTTGCCAGGTGAGTCCTGTAACACACTGCCTATTGCCGGGTAAGTCTGTAACACACTGCCTGTTGCCAGGTGAGTCCTGTAACACACTGCCTGTTGCCAGGTGAGTCTGTAACACACTGCCTGTTGCCAGGTGAGTCTGTAACACACTGCCTGTTGCCAGGTGAGTCCTGTAACACACTGCCTGTTGCCAGGTGAGTCCTGTAACACACTGCCTATTGCCGGGTAAGTCTGTAACACACTGCCTGTTGCCAGGTGAGTCCTGTAACACACTGCCTATTGCCGGGTAAGTCTGTGACACACTGCCTGTTGCCGGGTGAGTCCTGTAACACACTGCCTGTTGCCAGGTGAGTCCTGTAACACACTGCCTGTTGCCAGGTGAGTCCTGTAACACACTGCCTGTTGCCAGGTGAGTCCTGTAACACACTGCCTATTGCCGGGTAAGTCTGTAACACACTGCCTGTTGCCAGGTGAGTCCTGTAACACACTGCCTATTGCCGGGTAAGTCTGTAACACACTGCCTGTTGCCAGGTGAGTCCTGTAACACACTGCCTATTGCCGGGTAAGTCTTTTCTTTCTTTCTTTTTTTTTACACCGGGCAATGTAGTAAACTAACTTAGAGAACCAGTTTATTTTTTTTCTATCTTGATAAACCAAAGTGTACTTGACACAGACTGTTTCTTATCCTGAGGCAACATAACTCCTTAACAGATGAACCAATTTCGATTGTATTTTAGCTATGTTTCAAGAAAATATACTCTGCCATCAAACGGCCTTCAAACATCATCAAATCTTTAGATCATCAGCTCTTTTCTAAATGAAGCGCTATTTATTATTATAGGGGTATTAGTTATTGTAGTAATTTAATTGTTATAAACGTATATTATTTCCAGTGGACCCCACCGAGCCATACGTTAAAGAAGCAGAGAAATATCCCTTCGACAAGTTCCCACAGTATTGGTATGCATCCGAGGAGTCGCTCAGACTTCACAAGAAACGGAAGCACCCCTACGCCGCCATGTTCAACCAAAACTGGTTTTGTACGTGGCGAGACGCACAGCCCAACAGTTAGTAACTCACGTAAGTTAGAGGTAACATTGGACGCGGTAACACTTCAGACATGAACAAAGTCATGTTACTAATGCATGTGTGATTGCTGTAACACGCCTTAATAGTAACAAATCACAAATAGTGGTACCAAAATTGATAATGTAGATATAGTTATGTGACTTGTGACCTTTGTAACAAAAGAGTGTGCCATAACGCCGAAGAGCGAGCGGGATAGCCTATGTTTTTCTCGTGAGCAAGGAGTGCAGAGCGATAGACACGCAACATAATTTACAGAAAACAGTTTTTATTAAATTGCAATTTAATTGAACAACCAATCGAAAAATTAAAAGACAGAACTAGGGAATTACTTCTAGGTTATTTGATAAAACAAAAACCCAACGAAGATAGTGTGCTGTTCCTGAGATAAATAGCAAAATGTGTGCAAAATATGTATTAAAAAACATATGTTATCGAGAATACTTTTACCAATCGTGTTTTCAAAACACATAACCCAAGATGAAAATTAGAAGTATCATTTCCCCAAATATATAGGTCGTAGCTTTCACACATTCTGAGATAAATAAGATTCGAACTGGTAAATAGACTAAATTGCATATGGCGCACTCTTAAAGGCTTATAATGCTAGGGCTTAGGTGACATCAGACATAAGCTTAAATTGTGGTTTTAAAAAGAATTTTTCTTTTGTCCATAAGGCAATTAGTTGTAGACAATTGTGATTTTAGCTGGCAATAATAGTGGCATGGTGTTGCCACTAGTTAGGGTTAAGCTTGCATTCTGTAAAATTATTTAAATGTTCTGATTTAAAATTGAATTTTTATGAGGTATTTTAAATTTGAAAATCATGTTTTTTGTTTTCATCTAAAGGACTTTTGAGCAGCTAATTGTTTTAATAATTAAATAAAGCTATGATCAGACACCGCGATGCTTTAACTTTAAAAAAAAAATTTTAATGTTTATCGCGAAATTATGAAAAATGAATGTGCCTTGAAAATTATGTATTATGTCTTTTAACTGTAACCTTAATTATTCCTCTAATTAAGCTTTTATAGCTAAGTGAAAAGCAATGAGTTGAATTAAATTATGTTATATTTTGTGTATTTGCAATGATTTTAGGTAATCCTTATGAGTAATTCATTATTGTAATGACAAGTAAAACACATTAGAAAGTGAAAATAGTTTAGGCTTGTATTCAAAGTCTATGCTCAAGCGCGAATCGTGACTCAAGATGATTTATCACTCAGTTTCATCATAGAACTGTCAAAAAATCTATACTTTTTCTCTCTTTATTTTAGCTTCGCACGGCTTGTGCATTTAGCCACTATGAAGTAATATTTTCAAGTTAAAAGTTATTAGGTACACAAATACAAGTTATATACTGAAGCACGGACTTTTTGTGAGAACTCGAAATGCAATGATATCCAGTTTTGTTTCATTTGCCCACACTTATGTACGTTCACGAACACTCAACGGTTAATAATCCACCATTATTACACATTAACATTCGCTAAAACACAAGTTTTGGAAAAAACATAAAGAAACATGACTTTTCAAATGCCCGCCAAAAAGCCAACAATAAATCGATACTTGAGCGAAGACTCAGACTCACCTGAGTGCAGACTCTGAATACAAGTTTTTAAGCTATAGTCGAGTCATTAAGCTACGCGTCCATAATTTTTTTATAAAACATTCTTTTTATTGGTCAAATAGTGCAGAAACACTACATTTTCCTTCACTACCAAAGCATGCTATAAATAATTGATTTATAAATAAGAAACAAAAACTGCTTAAAAAAATTAAGGATAATGTCTAAAACAGCATACATTATTATTTTTCTTAAAAAAAAATATTGTTATGTTTATTGACCGTTGAACTTGCTCACGCGGGCCATTTATAATTCCATTGTGGCCCGTGGGCCTAGGGTTGAGCAGCCTTGCTTTACGCCCTCAATATGCCGAGTGCAACAAAAAAAAATTAAACAAAGCAACAAATCATTAAGCCGTATACAGAAAGAAAGCTGGAAACTTATAAGCGCTTACCGGCGCTCGACTACGCTGATCCGTTCTACACAAAGGAAGCATGTTGAAGCACAGTTGTATATTAATTTTAAATGGCAGCGCCCAGCGCTGACCAGCGCGTGTTGAAGCTTGTGGGAACTTGTCGGCACCGTTCAGTGCTTATCGGCGCGCGTTCATATATTTTCCTGCGCGCTTACCAGCGCTGTCAAAAGCTGGTAAGCGCTTATAAGTTTCCAGCTTTCTTTCTGTATACGCACTTACGTAGTGGACGTGTAGCTAATGTTTATTATTAGCAGTGATTGGAATAGATAGAGTATATCTAACCTAAAGTTCGCGCTGAAGTAATAAGTATTGAGATGATATTACATCTTACAATTTCGAGATTATGATAATAATTCTGATATTTTAGTGTTAAAATAAAATAAAAGTTTAACTACACTCTATATGGCGCTGGGTGGCGCTCATCGGTGCTTTAACCGAGAAATCATCTGACTTATAGTTTCAGCTCTCAGTGTACAGGTTCCGTAGTACAGGTCAGGCAGCTAGGCTTAAGAGCGATCGCTTGTATCTACGCAGGTTCGAATCCTGCCGGAGCTGTTAATTTAGGAAGATTTTTCATTTATATGATAATAATGTTTAAATCCAGCTATTTCTCAAAAGGATAGACAACTGTGTTATAGTATCTTACTTTGAAACTTTAGGTAAATATTGTCTATCTATTCCGATCACTGATTGTTAGTATAGAATCACGCTTATCTGTATAGAATAGTATAAACGATGTACAAATGAAGTATACCAGTATTTTTATAGGAATTTTAATGCATTTTTCTAGAATTAAGTTTAATTTGTAAAATGACGTTCCAAATCACAAAGGAAAACGATAATTTGGTTAATATCCAAGTTGTATCAAAGCAAAAATCACAGTAAATCGCGAAAACAACTGTCAAATATGACAGCAACTAAGTAAATTACTTACTAATTTACTTAATCAGCCTTTAATCTGACAGTTATTTTCGCGATTTACTGTGATTTTTGCTTTGATACAACTTGGATACAACCCGAGACAAGTTACACAATCAGGGGGCTGATGTCACAAAAACTAAACTATCTTGACAGCACTAAAATTGATGCTATCCTTTTTTTGATCGTTATATAAAACAACCTCTGTGGCTCAGTGGGCGAAGGCCCGCCTGAGACGCGGAGGTTGCAGGTTATATCCCCGCCGCGGGACAAATGTTTGCATGCTCTGCAGATATTTGTTCCGGGTCTGGATGTTTTTCTATCTATAATAATGTATGTATTTACAAAAAAAAGTATCGTGAGTATAATATCAGTCATCTGGTTACCGTAACACAAGCATTAAATTGCTCAGCTTGGGACTAGATGACGCTGTGAATTGTCCAAGGATATTTATTTATTTAATTCGACTTTCAACTTCTCCTTAGTGAGTTTGGACGTCCTTAGCTTATTGTAAACGGAAAAGACCAAAATAATAGCAGTATTATGAATACATTTGTAACTTCATGGCAATTAGTCATTGAGATGTATTAAAGAGTCACAATCTAATAGCTGACAACACTCGAAAAATGTGCGAGCAAATTCAATGTTCTACAATGACATTTGACATTTGAATGTAGACGTTATGTCGTTTGTTCTAATGTTCAATGTTGTACGCAAAAAAGAAAAACTCTGCGCACTACGTAGCGTGCGCCGAGTTTTGGCGTTTACATTTTATTTGTCTGATTGTGGCTCTATAATACATCTCAATGCAATTAGTGTATCATTTAGCATTCTACAGTTTTTACAAAAACCCGGCTATGTGATGAATAAAAAGCGATAAAACATAGAGTGTGCTATAATGCCGAAGAACGAGCGGGATAGCAAATAAGCCTTCTTATCGTGAGTAAGGAGTGCAGAACGATACAAAAACTGTTTTTTCGTTATAAATTATGTTGCGACCATAATTTATAACGAAAAAACAGTTTTTGTTTAATAACAAGTTAATTAAAAGACATAACGAAAGAAATACTTCTAGGTTTTTTGAAAAAACAAAAACCAGAAAATAGTGTGCTGTTAGATAAATAGCAAAATGTGAATTTTAAAAAAATTATATCGAGAAAACTTTTACTAATCGTGTTTTTAAAACACAAAATAAAAGTTCTAAGTATTTCTCCAAATATTAAGGTCGTAGCTTTCACACATTCTGAGATAAATGAGGATTTCGAACTGGTAAATTGACTAAATTGCATATGGCGCACTCTTAAGATTTTTTTTAATAAGCGGTTCAATTATAATGTATCATTTTATAGAACAGAAGTTTATGAATGTATGTTAACTGATTATGATTTTACAATATATCAATTTCATGATATATGAAAAAGGATGCTGCTGAATAATATAAGTTATAAAATATATTTTCACATTCATTGCGTAGTCGGGTAAAAAGCGGGTAGTTCTAAGACTGTATATAGGCAGCTATTAGTTTTTATTTTTAAGTTGTATACACTAATGTAATTATTTTATCAAAAACAAAATTTTAAGCTAAATATTCAGTTTTAAAAATGTAAGGAAAGTTATTAAAAAATTACGATGAAATATTTAACTAAGTAAGAAACTCGTTGAAAATAATAGTGGTTCCACTCAATGAACAATTCAGAGATTTTCTTATTATAAATTTTTTTTTACTAAAAGTTTCGATTCCGGCTGGGTTCGAACCCGCGATGATACAAGCGATCGTCCAGCCGGATTGCCTGTACCACTTGTTTTCTTATCATGTTTTTTAATCAACACAATCATCACTGAAATTCCTCAGGATTATCCGTCAAAGTAATCTCATGGACATAATGTTTTTAAGAATGATTTCTAATGACAAAAAAAAACAGATCTCAATTTTATTCCACTATCATACAGAAAAAAGCTCTTGCATCTTTTAAAATCATGTACTAATTTTAAATACGTATTTAATTAAAAATAAGTATTGCATATTTATAATGATAAAATGTCGCCATTGAGAACAGAAACAGTAATTTTAAGCGGTTCTTAAGCATTATGTATCGTGCCTCAATACTTCTAAGACTGTAGACGCATTGTACAAGCGTATATAAACGTATAGATAATATTTTTTGAAATCGTTATTCACTGCGTTTGTAAAAGAGTAACAGACATCTAACCATCAATCCTCAAAACTCTCATCTATATTAAATTAAGCTATTACATAATGATTGACACCAAAATCTACTGATTGACATTTAGCGTGTAATACGTACTACATACATAATAAGGCAGAGACCACGGATCACTATTTGCTAAGACACTGACACACCTCTTTCGCCTCATTCACTCTCATTGCATTCTTCATACACCTATGTAGCCTATGTTTTATTCCAGGTTATAAACTATGTATATTCCAAGTTTCAGCCAAATCCGTTCAGTAGTTTTCGCGTGAAAGAGTAACAAACATTCATACATCCACACATCCATCCAAACAAACTTTCGCGTTCATAATATTAGTGGGATAAGGTAGACCAAACAGCTGAGTTAAGTAACTGATAGTTGACCAGACAGCTGAGTTATAAGTGAATAGATTGCATTGAGATGTATTAAAGAGTCACAGTCTAATAGCTGACAACACTCAAAAAATGTGCGAGCAAATTCAATGTTCTACAATGACATTTGACATTTGAATGTAGACGTTATGACGTTTGTGTTAATGTTCAATGTCGCTTGTACGCAAAAAATAAAAACGTTTCGCAAAAACGAAAGAGTTTAGGCGTTTACATTTTATTTGTCTGATTGTGGCTCTAAAATACATCTCAATGATAGATTGCAATAAAGTTTGTATTTACAATAAAAGTAAGTATTCCTATAATTTTAGAAATACATAAATGCCTTAGTGAAGTGCTCCCTGTAGTGTAGTAATCGCAAGACTAAAACAAATACTCCATAGATATAGTTTGTGTATGATATAAATGATTTTTGTATAACTTTTGTAAATAAATTGCGATTTTGTAAACATTTGTTTTATTCTATAATTCTTATTTCAAAGTGCTGATTTCCAGTTGCATTAAGTTGAGATATTTTAAAAAAGGAGATTCTATATTCCTTCATTATATTGAAAATTACATTAGGGTACTACCCTACTTATTCCACAAAAAACAACAATGTGTGTTCACTGTTCAACATGGTAATCAAAGCACTGGATGGCCGTTCATTGGCGCTGGAATGGGCCAGCTGGAATGAAAAATAGGCCGTGTTTTCAGTCAATTGGAGTGGTATTCCAGCGCTGGACTGGAATAATGTGACCTGGGCCTTAAAGAGATAACATTGTTCCACCTACACTCGAAGAGAATAAAATCACTACCTACATTTACCCACAGATTAGGTAGAGATACACTGCAATCAAAGTAAAATCACTTGTGTGCAATTATTTTTCTACCTAAAAAAGGTTCCATTAAATCAAAACCTCTTTTTGTGCAATTATTGCACAGAAAAAGGTTAGACATAATCGTAACCTCTTTTAGTGCAATAATTGCACGAAATGAGGTTTTGATTTTATAGAACCTGTTTTCGTGCAATTATTGCACGGAAAGAGGTTGGTTATCATTTAATCGTAAAACCTCTTTTTGCGAAAAAAGGTTCCATAAAATCAAAACCTCATATCGTGCAATTATTGCACGGAAAGAGGTTAGTCATTATAACCGTAACCTCTTTGCGTGCAATAATTGCACGAAAAAAGGTTCCATAAAATCAAAACCTCTTTTTGTGCAATTATTGCACGGAAAAAGGTTAGAAATAATCGTAAGGAACCTCTTTTAGTGCAATAATTGCACGAAATGAGGTTTTGATTGTAATAGAACCTGTTTTCGTGCAATTATTGCACGGAAAGAGGTTGGTTATCATTTAATCGTAAAACCTCTTTTTGCGAAAAAAAGTTCCATAAAATCAAAACCTCATTTCGTGCAATTATTGCACGGAAAGAGTTTAGTCGTTATAATCGTAACTTCTTTGCGTGCAATAATTCCACGAAAAAAAAGTTCCCTAAATTTAAATTTTTTAGATTTCTCGCGAAAGTTTCTCTTTGTTTTGTATTCTGTGGCGAAAGTTAGGCTTCAGTAGGTTTTCAGTTCAGTAGACTTGTTCTAATTATTATAGTACTTATGCTAAAGCTGTAAAAGTCTTAGACTAAACAAAACTTATATATTTCGGTTTAATGAAATAGGTACATACATACATAAAGTCACGCGTCTTTCCCATGGGGGTATACAGAGAAATAAATGAAATACTTTCATAAATTAAGTACATTTTTAATACTTTTTTTTGTACACTGGTACAAAAAAATAATATATTCTTCCATAATTTTACACAGATCTTTTAAAATGTTTATAAGTACTAATATGGGATTACCAAAGCACTATTTTATTCAAATAATATGTATGTAACTTATCTATCTACTTATAAAAATCTGTCAAAAGTTAAATAAACGATTGGAAAGACTATAACAATGATATAACAATAAAATTGATCTATCTATCTATTTTATGCACAAACAGCTATTCTAACAAAGTTCGTTAAGCACTTTCATTTGTTGTTGTATATTCATGGACACTGGACCTGTTAATATTACATTTAGAAAGCGGTAAATGTGGTGTAGTCCGACAAGTAATATTACAAACTTAAAAAAGCACAGCCTAACGGATTTTGTGATAGATATAGCATACAGTGATACATGGGCTCACTGTGTAAGATCTCTTCCTTCCAGCAGCGCGACAAGCGCCTGTCTATCCTTCTTGTTCTCGCACGCGCACGTCACCAGCGTCGTCAGATGCTTATTGGAGTACTCCGTCTTCTCCACCACAAACTCCTCCAAGCCCTTCCGAGGCAGGTAGTAAGCTTTCACGTACGTGTCCACATAATCCTGGTACGGCACCGGCTTGAGCTTCGATATCTTCTCAAGTTTGAGGAACAGCTGTCTGTAATCCAGCTGCATCAGCCCACGGCCTCCGTTCGAGCATTTGGTCGCGTTAGAGAAGCCTTCGACTAGTAAATGTACGATGAATTTGCACAGAGCACTCCATACAGCGTTGAGCACTTCAAAGTTCAAGGAGACCTTTCCCGCGACAGTTTCCAACCTCAACGCGAACACCTGGATGCTCCTCGTGACCATGTCCACGTAGGGGCTGTGCTGGACGGCCACACTCCTCACGTCCCACTTGACCTGCGCCATGGCGGACAGGGTCGCGCGGGCGTCCACACCGCGCGACGCGGAGCACATGTACACCGGCGCGCGCAAGTCGTGAGCGACACTCAACGTGTTATCTCTGAAGTGCTGGATCAACATCCGCTGGTGCGGCGCAACTATCGACTCCAAGTACGGCTGTAAGATCTGGAACTGCCTCGCCAGGAAGACTAAACTTTCTACAGCGACTATCCTCTCCGCCAGACCGTGAAGGTTCTCCTCCGAGCCCAGCTGTAAGTGTGGAGGCGGACAGGGTAGACCTTTCCCGTCACCCTCGCCGCCCGCTTCGATGTTATTCGAGATTCGCTTCAAAGCTGCGTTCAGTTTAGCGCTGTACAGCGTCGAGGATGCCACGTCTAGATCAGAGCTAAAGAATAAATGCACCGTGTACAGGTAGTATTCGAACAGCTGGTTCATAAGCATGATGACTTCTAGTGAGATTTGTGGCAGGTACCGGCATATCTGCAGGTACTGGCCGCAGTGCCTCAGCACTGACAGCGTCGTGTTCGTCACTATCACGCTCTCTTTCACTCTCGAGGGGCTGTCCATGCGTCTGTCGTTCTCATCGACGTAATCTCTCTTCAGCTCGTCTAGCTCGTCATCACTCTCTTCGACGTCGGAATCTTCCTTCTCCAGCCCGAATATGTCATCATTTGTGACATTTTCATTTCTGAATATCTCGAAGGGGGTGTGATTGCTCTTTTCCTTGAAGTATTTCGATATATAAAGACTGTCCTCCTGAGAATGCACCGAAGACGTGCCATCCGATAGAGTCTTGGTGCTCAATGTTTCTGACCTCGATATGTACCGTTTGAATTGCCTAAACTCTTGTAGATTCAGTAAAGTGAATGTAGATCTGACAGGACACTGCTCCCACCCTTCGTTCTCCAGAAACAGTCTCAGCTCCTCCATGCGGCCTCGGTGATAGTTCTTGATGTAGGTGACACTCTGCGTCTTGATGAAGTCTTGCAGAAGGTCACACTTGTCGCCGCAGAAGACTTCCGCGACCTGCGTCAGCTTCCGCAGGATGCCCAGCATCTGAATGAACTTCTCGAAGGGATAGTCTTCTAGCGCAGAGCTCTTCAGGAAGGTGGAGACCTTCGCTTGCACGTCGTGCCAGATCCTGGCGAGGCCAGCTCTCAGCTTCTGCCGGATGTACTCCTTGCTAACATTCTTCTCGATCTCCAAGACGTTGTTGGCGCTCGGGGCTTCGTCGTCATCGTGCTTGGAATGCCAGTTCACCAGCAGGTAGTAACTCCTCATGATCAGAAATAGATTCTCGCAGAGGTTGAGGAGACACGTGGGAGCTTTGTTCGGCTGAACAGAGTGACACATCTCTTGGAACTTCATCTCAGCGCCCGCCCTTGCGCAATTCCTCACCGCGTCCATGGCGGACTCGTTCACTGCCGAGGAGTAGTGCATGTGCAGTTGCTCCATGGCCGCTTGCGTCTTCCCGAGTAGAGCGTAAGCCTTCCTCAGTTTCCGGAATGTCTGTTCTTCAAAATTGTAGCATATAGTCGAGAGCACAGAGTCGAGTTTCTCCTCCGTCATGTCCAGCGTATCCTGCAGCCTCGCCGTCAAATCCGCGATGCAAGTGAACTGCTTGTGGCTCGCAGCAGCCTTCCTACTTCTGAGAATCAGTTCGATAGCATCGTAGTACTCTTTCCTGTTGAGCAACTCCGCCGCGTCCTTCTCGACGCTTCGCAAACTCCTCAGCAGCTCCAGGGACTTGAGGACGGAGCGGATGATCTGCCTCTTCCTGAAGTTGGCGAGGATCACGAAGGTGGAGATGGTGAGATGGTTGGACGCGGTCCGGAGCTGGGCCCTCGCCTGGCGACACGTCTCCATGGTCTTGGCGAGCTGGTCGCGGATCGTCTGGATCTCTGCGAACTCGCGGTCGCAGGTGTCCCGCTGTTGGGATATCAGGTGCAGAGCTTTACCTGACACCACCTGGAACAAATCATTACACAATTATTACATTCACTTGCTTGTTTTTTTTTTCTTGTTGCTTTTAATGAATACATAATGCAATAGTCTCGATGTCTTGAAACTAGTCGTGGATTCGAATACCAGCTCAGAAGTTGAGAAAAAACCGAGGAATCCATTCATGTGCAATAGATTTCTCGTTTCAGAAAATTAATTTAGGAAATATAGGCAGAATAGCAACAATATTGTGCCAACCCTATTTGGAACGAATGTAGGAAGATGTAAAGCAAGCTAGATACCTGTTGCTGTCTTTTGAGCGTAGTGAACATGTGCTCGATCTCCTCACAAGTGAGAGGATCAGGCAAGTTCTGCAGGACGTACCGAGCTGCATCGAACTCACTCGGGGGCTTGAAGTACACATTCTCAATCTCACGGAGCACCTGCAATTGTTTGAAATTGTCTTATGCTTGATGCAAATGGTTACCTATTTGCATTAAAATTTAATTTAATTTTTGCTATTTGTACCTTTATCAAGCTTAGTATCTAATTATGGTAATGTGTATTTCCATAAAAATATAAAATAGTTTTTGTTGCATGGGCATGGCATTACCAGAACAAAAACAGGAAATTAATTTGATAGTTGTTTTGCAGAATCAATTTTAGACGATTACTAAAACGTTACTTTGGTATAATAAGTCAATTTAGATGCACAAAAATTACCTCAAGGTCTGCAGCAGTATGAGCTGCACTGAGGGACCTGGAGTTGACTCCGGGAGGCCCGTGCCTGTTCTCCACTCCATCTTCAGACAACATTGTTACCTGCAATATTTAAGCCCTAAGATATTATATTTGGGAATAAGGATGCTAAGCTAGAAATACTAGTAGGTAGTTAGGTATTTACCTTTGCGCAGCTCTTATTTATCTAGGTTTAATGGGCTCTGCATACAAAAAAGTATTTACGTATCCTAACATAGGTAGCGCTTTAGCTAGACGTGAGACACCTTTGGGTTACTGCATCCTAGTAGTCTGTGGGTTACTGGTTACTGTTTCCGTTCTTCAGGCAACCTGACATAGCAATACAATTGAGAATCTTTTTAGCATAATTCAAAGGTAAAGGCTATTTTCGCTCAATGTTTTCCTTTTTCCTTCGTGCTGTGCGATGTGTGCGACAGCCCGACCGACAGCCATCAAAGTCAAACAAACCATCACAATCAATCAAACATCAAACTTTTATTTACCTCTTTCTTGACGTTGATTGACGTGTGTTCATATTGCGTGACGTCTGACAGTGACAATGACAAATGACAACGAAAGAACGAATGTTTGAACGATTTTGATTTGAAAATAAAACATTGACGTCTTGACGAATGAAATGAACTGAACCGATTCAGGGGCTGCTCTCTCTCTAACGATGCATCGTGACGTGCAATCATCGCAGGTCAGCTTAAGTTGGTTAGTTTTGAAAATTCAGTACTTACAACTTAAGCTGACCTTCGATTATTGGCACGATGGATGCATCGTTTTCGGTTTGTAGTATCGAGTTGTCCGTGATCGTGATGTGATGCAGATGACTCACGATCACGGACTTTCAATTGTCACTGTCAGTGACAGTGACAATTTAAGGAGAAAAGTGTTGCTATTGTATTGATACAAAAAAATAATCTTTTGTTGAGAAATGAAGAACCAAAATATCCTTGTAATGATTTTTTTCCAATTACATGTACTGTAGCAGTACTAGACATGTGCGCCGGTGTTAAAATAATCGGCGGCGGACGCCGGCCTGAAATCGGCGGCGGCGGCGTGATTTCGGCGTGAACTCGGCGCGTATACCTAGTATTTGTTTAGGATGTGTTATTATAATAATAATTCAAAAATGCTTAGGTACATATTTTCATACATTTATTAAAAAGTGTTAGACCGGCAATAGAAAACACTCTCTCACTGGGTTTGCTTGTAGCGGGTGCTGAAAGTTTTTTTTTTTTCGGACGGATTTTGTTGATGTTAAGTGGTCTTCTGGACCTTTATAACTTCACCGGGCTTTGGCGAGTGCAGAAGGCCTCTCCGCCGGAAAAATGAATTTAAGCAAACCTACTCAAGGTACTGACCTTGGATTGGACTGTTGCCATGCGAGGCAAGGCCTGAGGGGCCTGCCCTGAAGGGGCGGAAAGTGACGAGTGCCCCGTCGGTTGGCGAGGTCGGCATCGGGCGTTGAGCTGAAAGAGAAGCATGCAGTGCCGCGTAACCGCGTTAGCGGTGGTGTTGTCATCATCTGAAAAGCCAATGTGTCTAGGTCGACGGAGGGAGTCAGAGTTGTCCTGGACAATGGGATAGTCGGGGAGGTTTGAAACCAGGGGGTTCGGGTGGTGAAGGGCCGATTCGTAAAAGCGCCTTGAGGCGTTTTTTATGAATCCGGCGATAGACTCAAGAGTCAAGACCGAAGTCACGATGGAGATCTACCACGAATACCACGGGGCATCGGCGGCATTACGGAGGAATTTGTTCTGAACTTTCTGGAGGATTCCAATGAATTTGGAATGACCGAACACCACGGAGGCGTACGTCATGACGGGTCTAATGCAGACTCTGAAGAGCGTCAATTTATTTCTAAATGACATTTTGCTCTATCTGCCTAGAATGGAATAAAGGCGGCTCAGGAAGAACTTCGCGCGGTGGGATACCGTTATGATGTGCTTTTTGAAGTCGAGGCGGTAATCAAGCGTTACACTTACACCTAAGTATTTGGCTTGTTTAGCCCATGGGATTACCTCATCGAAGAGGTACAAAGGACGAGGTTTAGGCTGACGTTTACTTTGCTTGCGCTTACGGGAGAGAGGGAGCGAGGAGGAGAAGTCCTTAGGGGGCCCGTCCTCTGCATCGGGCTTGAAGAACACTGCTACGCTTTTGGTGGGATTAACTTCGATACGCCATTTGCGGAACCATTCGCCTAGTTGGCGAAGGGCTCTCTGCAGCCTTATATGCGCATAAATAACTCCTATTGGGATGAGATGTATATATGGCTGTGTCGTCCGCAAACAACGCGAGTTCAACATGGTCGGTACGCGGGATGTCGCTGATGTACAGCGTGAAAAGAAAAGGGGAGAGGCAGGAGCCCTGGGGGACTCCGGCGCGGATCGGGTGAGGAGGGGACAGTGCACCTTCTACTCGGTAGCGAAAGCTCCGATTGAGGAGAAAGTCTAGGATGTGCACGAGTCTGTCTGGCACACCGAGGATGGAGAGCTTGTAGATCAAGCCGTTGTGCCAGACTTTATCGAATGCTTTCGCCACGTCGAGGAAGACAGCGCACGTGTTTGCGAGGTAATCACCCGTGAATTTGGAGAGCACGTGTTCCGTGAGACGAAGGACTTGCTGAGGGCACGAGTGTCTGGCACAGAATCCAAACTGTTCGTCGGGGAGGATTTTGAGTTCGTTGACTATAGGCCAGAGACGATTCAGAAGGAGTCGCTCATAGATTTTGCCTATGCAACAGAGAAGGCTAATAGGGCGGTAGCTAGAAGGATCCGTTTTCTTCTTACCCGGTTTAGGAATGCCAATGACGGTGGCTTGTTTCCAGGCGTCTGGAAAGGAGCAATTCTCCATAGCCGCATTGAAGATGCTGACCAGGAGATAGATAAGGGCTACTGGGAAGTTTCTAAGCACCCTGTTACTGATACCGTCAGCTCCAGGGGCCTTCCGCGGGTGTAGGCGCTTGATTACCATGTGCTGAAAGAACTGCTTTTGCTAATTTATATAGCAAAGGAAATGCTGCTCGTCTGTCTCTCCAGTATTTTATAACGTTTCCGGTACCCTTTGACATTGCGGCTTTGCGGCAACCATTGATATCGCGGCGACTTGTGCCCTTTGACACGGCGCGGCACGCGCGGCGCGGTTCCTTCTATGACACCTTGGTTGTAGGTAGTAGGTGTCGGTGAGTGTAATAAGTGTAATAATAATCAATAAAATGACGGAGTTTTCAAAGGGTCTAAAAGGTAACGTTTCACGCCGAATTCACGCCGATTGGCTGATCGGCGGCGGCGGCGTGGAAAATTTGCCGGCGGCGGCGGCGGGTCGGCGCGGCGCACATGTCTAAGCAGTACATGTAATTGGAACTTTGGCACGAACTATTAACAAATTAGGTAAGTACTGCAAAAATGAAAATAATCAAATCAAAGTTTATTACGATTCTACGGTGATGAATGTAAATGAATGTTTAAATTTTAGTTTGTAAGTATTTTTAATGTTGTACGTCCGAAAAGGGCAAACTGTTTGTACTCTTTATCGACAACCTAAGTACCTAAGTACTATCCTTTCCTTGTAACCATTCAACAGTTTTACAATAAAAAATTATCTTATCTTAACAAAAGCATTGTGAATAAATATATCCATGCCATTGATCGTTGTAAGTACGTAACAAATTAATCGACAATACTAATAAATTAGTATTCTTGGAAATTCCACCAGCAATAAAGCACACAAGCAATCTGCAATAATATAATATACTCGTGTTATTTAGATGAGTGATACCTACACTACATAGATACGTAAAGTTTTTTGGATATATTTACAATGACAAAATTATTCATAGAAAAACACAAAGACCAAAAAAAACCTAAATGAAAATCTGAGTAGGTCTGAAGATGTAACTTATAAAATCAACGTATGGTAACACTTGGATTTGGCGGAATAACGGTACTTACCGTTGCCCTATTTCCAAGATGTCAAAGCAAAGCAGTCAAGATTTTCTATAATTTCTTGTTCTTGACGTCACGCGACGAGCTATGTATGGAGTAGTAATAAATTCAGCGATTGTGGTTTTGAGTTTTAGTGGTGTTAAAGTGAACAATCATTGATGTTACTTGTGAATCAGCAAAAATGGAGACTGAGAGGATGATAGAAGATACCATACAACCACAGGTACGGTTGTAATCCGTAATTGGGACAAGACCCGTAATCTCATGGCGCTCCGCCATCTTTCTCAAGATTTTCGTTTTGTATATTTAGTGTTTTTATCACTGATATTAGCTTCGAACCGTCGGTGATAGATCTTAGAAATAGCTTCTTTTACGAGTTGAGTTTGTACGAAATCGTATGCCTATGTAACTGGTGGGAGAAAAAAGTAAACATTTTTGGTTGCTGCAATGCGGATTTGGGCTTGTATCTTCACTTTTTACCTAGTTTCCACCAATAAAAACTCCAACATGTCTCTCGAATACCTACTATACTTCTTCTTTTACTAAAATTCATTATGTAAATGGATGATCAAAACACTCATAAACTTTTATATAATTTCATATAAACTAAGCATAAATCAGGATAAATGATTAGTATGCTAATTATCAAGAAGCTATCTTCACCTATAATTGCTATACTTACACCACATCAAATGTCAATTTGTTCCAAAAATGAATTGTTCCACTTTAGTTGTTTCACAGTTGAGACAAAGCCTGTATAGTGATATAACATGCACTTGTAACTCTACTTTTTTACACTGCATGTAACTATTACAAAATTGACACAATTTGTTTCATCATCGCTCATGTAAATGCATGTTTCCTTGTACAGAGCTTATCAAAAACCTTCTAATTGAATCAGCTGTGTGGGACTAAGGATTTTATAAGCTCAATATGTGAGGGAGGTACCCAAGACCTTTGTTGACTTTATGTTTATGATACTAATAATGTAAACATGAAAGTTTGGATGGATGTATGTATGTTTCTCTCTCTTTCATGCGAAAACTACTGAACAGATTTGGCTGAAACTTAAAATATACACATAATTTATGACTGGGAATAACACATATGGAATGCTAACTTCTGCAAAATGTGGGTGTACATGCCCACATCTTGCAGAAGTTATTGAAAACACACACAAATGTGTATTTGTACATGCCTCTGACTATTATCAGACATCTTCAAAGAATTTTGAACTTATAGCTTAGCTGAATAAATAATCATTTTGCAGGTTACATCCATTACATGCCTAGACACAGGAGTGAGGCCTGTACCCAGTAGTCCGGCTTACACAGCGGAGAGGGATGCCTGCCTTAATTACTTTGGAAGATGGAACGAGACGGACCAGGTACAATAAAGTTTAACTATATTGACAACCTCTGTTGCGCAGTGGGCGAAGGCCGGCCTGAGAAGGCGGGCCTTCGCCCACTGTGCGAGGTGTGTGGAGGTTGCGGGTTTGATCGCCGCCACGGGACAAATAATCTATAACATGTTTACATACATATTAAAAAAACATATATCTAAGTATTTATAGCTTGACACCTACTGTCCACAATGGACCACACTAGCTCACAATAGAGAGGAGTAAAGAGAAGGAAGGGAGGCCTTTGCCCTGCAGTGGGATGATACGGGCTCTCAATAATAATAATAAGTATTTATATCATCGAGTGTGAACCGCTTAAAGAGATGGCAGGTGCTTGACCTGGACACGAGAAGCTGAAATGCTAATGAAGAATGCAGAATTAGAGTGGTGCCATTCAGTGGAAAGGTGCCTTAAAACAAACCCTCTCAAGAACGGATCTGATTATGGCTACACAACCGATCGCAGATAAACTGAAAAAAAAAAAAAAAAAAAAAAAATATCATCGTAAAAAATAATAATTGAACATAATTGTGATGTCCAGGTGGAGTTTGTGGAGCAGCTGCTGGCGCGCATGTGTCACTACCAGCACGGACACATCAACGCGTACCTCAAGCCCATGCTGCAGAGGGATTTCATCAGCATGCTACCCAGTAAGTCAAACAAGATAGATAGATAGATAGATAAAAACTTTATTGACTGACACACACACACATTTCAGCACAGATGGAAAGGTTTACAGAGTAGGTAGAAGAACTTAACTAAACACAGAATAGTAGGTACAGAAAGGAAAATAATATAAAAAATAAGAATAGAAGTGAGATATAAGAAGTAGGTAGGTAATGCAATAGGCCTGTGCTGAAGAGGGCGGGTCAAAAGGGACCAGTCTCAGCTTTTTGTTACTCTGCGCCTTGACGCAGAACAACACTGATTTTCAGACTGGGCCTGGGTGTTTGTGACTCCACGAACCGAGAGAAACAATACACAACTGCTACTACAATACAAACAAGAGCCATTTACATCACCCTAATATTATAAAGGTTCGTTCTTATGAGCAAGTGGCCAACTCTGGAGACGGAGTCTTGAGGCCGCCTAAATGCCTCCGTCAAGGCTTAACGACTTTTAAAGCCGGGACCGACAATTTAAAGTGCCCTCCGAAGCACGTAAGCGCTTAGCCGATAATGCCACTTGCGGTCACCCATCCAAGTTGTGTCAATCCAACCACACTAATATTATAAAGGTGAAAGTAAGTGTGTGCGAAGGTTTGTTACTCCTTCACGATCACACGGCTGGACGGATTTGAATGAAATTTGGTACCAGGATAGCTCCTAGATTAACATATAGGCTACTTTTCATCTCGGTATTCGGGATGTATAAAGAAAGGTAGTATAACGGGAACTGTTCACCGCGGGTAACGCCGCTAAAACTAGCTGTGTAGTTTTAGTTTAGTTGAAGCGCTCGTGGCGAAGCTTGCTAAGACGTCCTTGATAGGTCGTCGAAGTTAAGCAACGTTCTGAGCGGTCACTACTTGGATGGGTGACCGCAAGTGGCATTTTCATCTGAGCGCTTCCGTGCTTCGGAGGGCACGTTAAATTGTCGGTCCCGGCTTTTAAAGTCGTTAAGCCATGACGGAGGCCTTTAGGCGGCCTAAACACTCCGTCACCAGAGTTGGCCACTTGCTCATACGAACGAACGAACGAACAGCTAGTTTTAACTAAAAATGTATAATGTATATTTAAGTGTGTTTGTTACTCTTTTACGCTCAAACAGCTGGACGGATTTCAATGAAATTTGGTACCAGGATTACTTATACCTTGGATTAAGAAATAGGCTACTTTTAATCCCTGTATTCCAACGGAAACGGAAATTATTCACCGCGGGGCGCAGCTAGTTTCTATAGTGCGTGGATCATTGAAAGTACAGCGAGCGAGCGAGTGCGATTCGCACTTGCTCACTCGCTTATAGCCCAGCGCTAAAACTAGCACTCACTTCTCACCAAAGACGATTAATATCTAGAAGACAGACAAAGGCCATACACAAAATCGTAACCCGATCCCGCAGTACCAGATAGCCTGAAAACTTTAAAACATCAATTTTATCCAAGAAATTTCAATACTTAGTAGTAGGTAGCAACAATATTCAATATTTAAACATTTTTAACTAGAAAGTAATTGAAATTTCTTGGATAAAATTGATGTTTTAGAGTTTTCAGGCTATTTTTTAGGGTTACGATTTTGTGTATGGCCTTTGTCTGTCTTCTAGATATTAATCGTCTTTGCTTCTCACTAATCGCTTACTCGGTTCTAGCTTCTAGTTTTACTCGTTACTCGTTCATCGTTTCCGCTCGGACAAGTGCCTAATACATGTGAAAGAGGCCTTCCAGTATATTTTTAAACGTCTCCAAGTTATTTCCAATTCATGGAGCGCTATAGAAATTCAAATCGTTTCTGTTCGTGTCGGGGATACGAATAACAGTTTTTTTTTATTCTAATTTCATTTGAATAACAAATTGAGTCGATGCTTCTATTGTCACTGGTTTTCAGGAAAACAACTATGGTTTATGATCAGTTATCCTGTTAAAAGTTGTTAGGATGACAGAATTGATGTATGTTACTCTTTCACGATAGATGATTAGTTTCGGAGATTACCTCAATCAAACAAACTAACTTTACCTCCTTATAATATTAGTATAGATAATTTTTTTTACTTTTTTCCACTTGGCCAACACGGCAAGCTACAACAACCCAGCTCATAAGTCAATGTTTGTTACACAGAAAGGTTCACCAGGTTCTTGCCTGATTATTTCCCTGGTGTAGGGAGTCGCGTTGGAACAGGCATTAGAATCACCTAGCATGTAAAACGAAACTTAAGTGATCCTTGAGGTCCTACCAGAATAAATGATTTTTCTTTCTTTCTTTCCTTCTATACACTGTCCTGTGTGTGAGTGATATAAATAAATGTTTTTCTATTGTATTCTAATCGAAAGTTAACTTCTGCAAAAAGTAGGCATGTACCAAATATGTATGTATTTGGACATACCTCTGATTACCCCCTTACACATCTTCGAAAAGATCTAAAAATTGCCTAATGATCTGAAAGAAATGTCTACCGCTCCCGGGATACAGTCGACTCGTGATCATATTTCATGGTTTTTTTTTCATTCTAATCGTGTGTTACAGAGAAAGGTCTGGACCACGTAGCGGAGAACATCCTCTCGTACCTGGACGCGCGGTCGCTGTGCGCCGCGGAGCTCGTGTGTCGCGAGTGGCAGCGAGTTATCTCCGAGGGTATGCTGTGGAAGAAGTTGGTGGAGCGCAAGGTGCGCACCGACTCGCTGTGGCGGGGGCTGGCGGAGCGCCGGGGCTGGTGAGTCAAACATACCTCACAATCATCCATTGACTTTTATGGACCAGGCATAAACATTACTTAAGGACCTTTGCCCAGCAGTGGGACGAGACAGGTTGATAAAAAAAAAAAGGAACAATCTGCCTGAAGCCGGTCGCCATGTTTTGTCACAGCCAACAACAAGTACGGCTCTACGGCAAGCCGCCATCTTTGTGCCAGACTCTGATTAGGTATGCTTCGTTTTTTCGTAGGTATGTCATTTGTATCTCTTTCCTTCTGAGCAATCATCGTAATCAATTACTTTTTTATCTGTATATTAGCGGCGGTTTTCTCAAACGCGTATGGCTTTTTTCTGTCTTCTGGGTGTTCATCGTCTTTAGTTGCAGCAACTCATCTGATGCTTGTCAACAGAAACAACAAAATGCAAAATTATAAACTAAATATGAATGCTGCGGGACAAATGTTTGCATGATCTGCAAATATTTCTTTCGTGTCTGGGTGTTTTCTATGTATAATATGTATGTATTTACAAAAAAAAATGTATCTATGTAGTGTATCAGTCATCTGGTTACCATAACACAAGCATTCAATTGCTTAGCTTGGGACTAGATGACGCCGTGTGGAATGTCCAAGGATATTTATTTATTTATTTATGATTGTGTCCATAGGATCCAGTACCTCTTCAAGCCGAAGCCAGGCTGCCAGCATCCCTCGCACTCCTTCTACAGACAGCTCTATCCCAAGATAATAAAGGACATTCAGTCCATAGAGGACAATTGGAGAATGGGCAAACACAATTTACAGGTATACCATCTCTGTTGCATAAATACTTTTACATTTATACTCAACTAGCTTACGCGCCCGCGGCTTCGCTCGCGTGGTACCTACCTTGATAAAATATAGCCTACTAGCTGTACCCCGCGATGTTACCCGCGGTAGGTCCCGTTCCGTAGTTTCGGAGATTACCCCAAACATACAAACAAACCAACTTTACCTCTTTATAATATTAGTATAGACTAGCTGCCGCGGGACAAAATATGGGCTATGTCCTTTCCTAAGGTCTAGTCTATCTTTGTACCAAATTTCATCAAAATCGGTTCAGTGGTTTAAGCGTGAAAGTATAACGGACAGAGTTATTTTCGCATTTATAGTATATAGTAGGGTTTTGTTTAGAATCAAATAAAAAAATAAATAAATAGCCCATTGTGTCCCACTGCTGGGCAAAGGCCTCCCCTTGGCCTCTCCACTCATCACGGTCCTGTGCCATTTGGACCCACGCTGTGTTAAAGGCATCAAGTTCGTCGCGACAACTCTTTCTAGGTTGTTTAGAATCATATGCTTATTTTTTTTTTTCAGAGAATAAACTGCAGATCGGAGAATTCAAAAGGTGTTTACTGTTTGCAATACGATGACAATAAAATAGTGTCCGGCCTCAGAGACAATACTATCAAAATATGGGACAGAAAGACTTTACAATGTGTCAGAGTGAGTATTAAAATTATGTTAACATTTTTATAGAACCGAGCTGACAGAAAGTTGGCCGAAAATTAGCCGAATGGTTCAGTACCTCGACTTTCGGTCCTGAGGTCTTGGGCTCGAAACCGGCCGTGCAATGGATTTATCGTTTCGTAAAATCGAATGAGTAGTTTTGGAGATTACCTCAAACATATGAGTTACATGTTTGAGGTAATCTCCAAAACTACTATTATAAACTAACAAACTAACTTTACCTTTATAATATTAGGATAGATATCTGAGGGTCCCTGATTGATGATTCAAATAATAATTAATAATCATTTTAAACATCAACCGACTGCGGACTCAAGTCGGCCGATGTGGGGAGAACATGTGCAAATGGGGCTACCGCGACCCTACACTTAGCCACTGTGACTGCAGGGTCCCCATTCAAACGATGAGTCACCTCCTTGTCTGCCCCTTGTGCCCTACCAGCTGCACTAGGGAGGACCTAATAAACGTCACATCCAATGTAGTAAAGGCGATCTTTTACTCGAATACCGTTTAATTTGTTTTAACCATTGAAACGCAAGAAGAAGATTAATAATCAATTAATTAAATAATTGTCATACCCCGTAGGAGCTGGTGGGTCACACGGGCTCGGTGCTGTGCCTGCAGTACGACTCCCGTGCCATCATCTCCGGCTCCTCGGACAGCACGGTGCGCGTCTGGGACGTGGCGACGGGCGCCATGCTCAACACGCTCATCCACCACTGCGAGGCCGTGCTGCATCTCCGCTTCTGCAGCGGCATGATGGTCACCTGCAGCAAGGACCGCTCCATCGCCGTCTGGGACATGACCTCCACCTCCGAGATCATGCTGCGCCGCGTGCTCGTCGGACACCGCGCCGCCGTCAACGTGGTCGACTTCGACGAGAAGTACATAGTCTCCGCCAGCGGCGACCGCACGATAAAGGTCTGGAACACGAGCTCGTGCGAGTTCGTGCGGACCCTCAACGGCCACAAGCGGGGGATAGCGTGCCTGCAGTACCGGGACCGGCTCGTCGTCTCCGGCTCCTCGGACAACACCATCCGGCTGTGGGACATCGAGTGCGGGCAGTGCATCCGCGTGCTGGAGGGGCACGAGGAGCTGGTGCGGTGCATCAGGTTCGACAACAAGCGCATAGTGTCGGGCGCGTACGACGGGAAGATCAAGGTGTGGGACCTGCCCGCGGCCCTGGACGTGCGCACGCCGCACGCGGAGCTGTGTCTGCGCACGCTGGTGGAGCACACGGGACGCGTGTTCCGGCTGCAGTTCGACGAGTTCCAGATCGTGTCGTCCTCGCACGACGACACCATCCTCGTGTGGGACTTCCTCAACTACGGCGGGGCGGCGCCGCCCCCCGCGCCGCGCGCCCCGCCCCCCGACCGGGACGAACTGTACGACTAGCGGGGACACGCCCGCCTGCCTAGGTGAGTCTACCTTTACACGACTAAGTTCCAATTTTCTTGAACGAAATTCTCCTCTTTGTATTTTTATTTTCTTCCCCTTTGTACGACTAGCGGGGACACGCCCGCCTGCCTAGGTGAGTCTCTTAACCTTTTTTTTTTGCAAGAACATTTTGTTTAACAGTTAGTCTAAGAGGACTAGGGTAATTTTCCAGTTATGTCAAATATTAATTAAATGAGTACCAACATAACAATCGACAAATGTTAATAGTTTCATTGGTACTTTCATTATGTCAAAGTTTAATAGTATACTGATTTCATTGATTAGTTAAAAATAATAATAATAAATAATGATTAAGTATTGGAAATTAATTGCTAAAATAATTGTATATCTCTTTAACAGAAGAATTTGTTGAAGAATAGAACCTATCCGTCAGCCATTACTTTAATTTAATATATTTTTATCGTCATAAAAAAAGTCTGATTTTGTGTCATTGTTAAATTATATTTTGGTATGTGCAGTCTGCTATCAGATCCCTCTCGCAATGTTCTTGAACGAAATTCTCTTTGTATATTTATTTTCTTCCCCTTTCTACTACTAGCGGGGACTCGCCTGCCCACCTAGGTGAGTCTCTCCCGCTATCACGAGGAGAGCGCTACTTAAATACTAACTAACAATATTCCTCATCCCACAGGTGGAATTTGAATACCGCGCCGGAATGCTATCACCACGCTGCGCCGAGGAGCGATCGCCACAGCGCCATCTATCCTCGGTTAGCTGTAAACTTTTAGCTGCAGAAACTACCGACTGAGTGAACATCTTCATAATCTGTAACCATTACTGAATCTTGCTGCAGCTGAAAAGGTGAAAGTGAAGTGATAAGGACGGTTAGATATCGTGAATTTAGTCGTTAGTTGTGTGAACACTGCCTCCGTGACGTGGCTTAGCGAGGTGCCTTCGTGCGGCGGGATAAGGCCCAATTTGCATTGGCGTAGAGTCGAAGCGACTCACGACTAAATACAATACCATGTGCGTCGCTTCGACTCGCCGCCCCATTCTATTCTGTAGCGGCGACACAGATGTGTGCTGTGACGTCACCACAGAACAGTCCACTGTCACTCCTGTTCTGTTCTGTTCTGACTCCACAGAACAGACAGAGACAGGTTGTCTTGTACCTACTTGTAATATACAAATTGTTATACACGGTATAGAAGGATATAGGTTTTATTATTTTAGAATTAAATGCTAGATTTATGTCAAAATTCTAATGTTTCTATGTGTGCGTGTAATTGAGCGTTCAATTGTTTTTGTATAAAGCTGAATAGATTAGGTACTAAAATAATTGTAATTATAGATTATATTAGTTTTGTACGAATCAGATGCGCGTTTGCTTTTGTGTAATATACATTGTGCTTTTTATATGAACCCTTTTTTATTTTCATCAAGGTTTCTTTTAATAACCCTCGTTGTCCCATTGTACCTATTTAATTTGTGTTTGTAAATGAATTACGGCCAGTCTCAATAAGCTATCTATCTTTAGTTTTGCTTACTGTGGGTAGATATTTGTCATTTTGTTGTACGGAAGGTAATGTTGGCTATTCGGGATGTCGTCAAAACTAAACTAAACTATTTTGACAGCACTAAAATTGTTGCCGTCCCTTTCATAATGATGGAAATAAAAAGGATGGCATCAATTTTAGTGCTGTCAAATTTAGTTTAGCTTTGGCGACATCCCGAATAAGCCACCAATGTCAAATATCTACCAACAGTAAGCAAAACCAAAGATTTTAGTTTATTGAGACTGGCCGTTAGTAGTTTTCCTGTTTAGTTCGATCAATAGGCAAACTACCTACATATTATTATTTTGCCAGAAGCTAAACGCATCTGTGTCGTCAAACAAGAGATGCCTTGCCCAAGAGATATGTAAAAACAAATAAATATATTGAACAATAGCTAAAGTTGAGTTGACCTTGTTATTTCCAGCGATCCATCCTGTCATGTTATCTGATTGAAGGAGTGCAAGTGCAGTGCCTTTGTGTCAGAAGTAAGACACAGCTTTGTATCCTTAGTACCATTAATTAGACAGGTGAAAGTTTGTGTGCGTGGGTTCGAATCCGGCCGTGCACATCAATAGTATTTTTAAACAAAAATTGTGCGAATAACACGAGCTCTAAACGCTGATGAGAAAATAGGAAATCAGCTTTCTAATCGTCGATGGTGAAAGTTTGGGCTGTTCATCGTGGCCTAACTATTTCGCCTAACTGATTTGTCTACGCTACGAGGACTAAGGTAATTACATGCTCTTTGGACTAAGGCGCGGGACACACAGAAAAAACGTAAGACGAAGACGGGGCGCGGACATTTGTCTCTTCCGCGTCCCTTTCATACAAAATGTATAGAAGCGTCACGACGCAAAACATACAGAAGAGACGGGGCGCGGGCGCGACGATTTTACGTCTGCGCCTTTTGTTCAAAACACACAGGAGAGACGGGGCGGGGGCGAGGACGGGGCGCGGGGTGGCATGCCTGTTGGGCGCGTCTCGCACGCTCGCACTGCGTCGCGTCCGCGCCCCGTCTCTTCTATATAATTTCAAAAGTCGCGTCCGTGTCACGTCTCCGCCCTGTCCGCGCCCCGTCTTCGCCTTACGTCTTTTCTGTGTGTCCCGCGATACATATCCTCATGGCCGAACTCGTGTCAAAATATGCAAAGTACACACACTCGCCACATGTTTCCAAACAGTTCGATCCGTCAGTATAACAATTTAAAAAAAAAACATCCAAACAGTTCGACTATCGAACTACTGGTAGGTAGGACTGGATGGAATAAAGGTTTTTGGCAGGAATTTGAGAAGTCATATTTGTTGTCTTTTGTTTTATTTTCCAAAACTTGTATTTTAGCGAATGTTAATGTGTAATAGTGGTGGATTATTAACTTACGAGTGTTCGTAAACGTACATAAGTGTGGGCAAATGAAACTAGCATTGCATTTCGAGTTCTCACAAAAAGTCCGTGTGGATGCTTCAGTAAAGGACCCACATCTTTACTGACTAAAGTCAGTAGGCTTGGGAATGGGTGGGATATTATGTATTATGTATGTATCATAGTATTTAATTTGTATTTGTGTAATATATAGACGTGCGAAGCCAAAAACACAAAAAAAGGTTTTCCCAACCAGTTTGTTTTGATGTACCTAGGTAGGTACTACCTATATTCCCCTTTGTTGGAAAAAGCCAAATTTTATTTGTATGAACCAAAGACGATTATTATCTAATCGTCTTTGGTATGAACCAAAATATCGAGCGTATACCGATCATAGTTTATTGTATAAACAATTTTATTGTTGTAGTCATTACCTACGGACACGTGCTAAAAACCCTACCGTACTTTCAGACGTAGGTACCTTATACCTTACGGTAACCTGCAATTCTGGGAATGTATTATATAGATTCGAAACGCAGATTTCAAATAAAACAACAAATAATAATTTATCCGTAAAGGCCTATATTTATTTATTTATATGACATAATCCGTGTGCCCAAAACATCAACTCAAAAACATGTCAAAAATTGCGATAACTCTCTGACGTGCCATCGAGCTGGGCTTGTACGCGTCAACCAACGGATGATCAGTGGTTGCCGGTTGTCTGCACAGAACGAGCGTTCCTTCAGCGTTAACAAAAACGCAAGTAAAATGGTTGCCTCTCGAAACAGATCGGGCGTTGAAACAACGCCCGATCTGTTTCGAGAGGCAACCATCTGAACTAGCAGTCAGGCAACCATCTGAACTAGCAGTCAGGCAACCATCTGAACTAGCGGTCTAATGAGCTTGCGTGCGTGCGACGGTATTTCCCTCACTCATCTATACAACTCAATCATTTATTCTAGGGGCGAGATAAAATGATTTTTTCTTCATATAAATTTACACTATAAAATACACTTGCAGGATCCTGGTTTTATCAACAACTTAAACTCAACAGTAAGCATTGCTCCCTAGACCAGTGGTACCGACAACTGACTGGATTTTCCAAAAGCTATTTTTAATTTAGGTTTAAATACTGGCTCGAGCCAAGCCGTGGGCGGAAGTGGCGTCGTGTATTCTGTTGATGTTTCTGAAACCATATTTTGTTAAAATAATAATACCATCGAGTCGTTCTCGCTGCACCACTTTCTATAAAACAACACTTTCCATTAAAATTACACTCGACCCTAGCCCAGAATTGGACACCATTCGGCATACCATCACCTATTTTATACCGATCGGACGTGAAGCGACGCCTTTTGCTATTTCATAAATGGTTTAAATTTGGTGCACCATGGGTTCATTTTGAACCTAAGTAATTAAAAACCTAAATAAAACTATTAAAAAAAAAGGTATTTTGGGAGCCTTAAAAGGCGGTTTTGATGAAATCTACTAGATTAAAAAAATATTATCTCTGAGTAACTTCTTAAGAATGCTTTATAACATAAAAAATGCGATTGCGATTTTTCATAGAAAACTGTCAAACAGATGACACCTATATGAAGAATTGTCACTGTGTAGTCATTATACAATTTAAAAAATTACCAATTTCTGATCCAAGTAATTATGATCCAGTTAAAACGGTCTTTTTAGCCCCCACGGCATAATGAAACAATCCATAGTATGAAATACCAAAAGGCCACTACACCCGCAGATATATCGATTCGACGCATCCGAGCACATCGTCAAACGTGCCGCATAATAGTCTTTCAATCAGATTTCCCTAGGCTCACAGGCGGTGGTGGTGAGTTATCATCAGTGGGGTCCAGGGGGGGTCTTGGCGGGGGAGGCGGGCGGGGGGGCGCTCCACTCGGCGTCCCCCTCGTACTGAGTGTTCTCCAGCCGAGTGATGAGCCGCTCATCCTCGTCGCCGAACTCACCGCCCATCAGCGAGGGTTCCCCCACCACCATCACGTCCTGGAAACGTACACGGTTCGTTAGAAAAAAAAAATGATCATAAAACTTTTTAAACTATCGCGACTTGAAAACATATTTTAAACGTCTAGGTAAATAAATAATATTGATTTTTATACGCGATTAAGTCCCTATAATATTTTTAAAAATGTTCATGACTGTATTCTCAGGTACGGTAGACATTTTGGATCCTTTAGATTTAGATGTCGAATGGGGTAGTCATAGTCGGGGTATGTCCAAATACAATCATGTTTGGTACATGACCACATTTAGCAGAAGTTAATAGCATTCCATGCGTGACAGGTTGCGAGCCCATCGACGCTACTAGAAAACTAACTGGATTCCTCACGATGTTTTCCTTTACCGTTTAGACTTTATAGTGAAAAAGCGCATATAAATTTATCCATTGAGGCATGGCCGAATTCGAATCCACGACCTTCGAATCGAAAGTCAAGGCTTTAACCCACTCTTGGCCATCACGGCTCTTGTCATATCATTACTCCATTCAAATAAGAATTTGTTTCAAAAAGATTCTGCTTGAAAGTCTCATTTAGTTTGGCTGGCTCCTTGCTGGAGACAAAACATGCCAGGCCCACACCTTGTGTTCTTGCCTAATTATATTTCTTGGTAAAAGTAAGTTCGTATGAGTAAGTGGCCAACTCTGGTGACGGAGTCTTAAGGCCTCCATCATGGCTTAACGACTTTAAAAGCCGGGACCGACAATTTAACGTGCCCTCCGAAGCACGGAAGCCCTCAGCTGATATTTCCACTTGCGGTCACCCACCCATCCAAGTAGTGACCGCTCAAAACGTTGCTTAACTTTGACAATCTATCAAGAACGTCTAAGCAAGCTTCGCCACGAGCGCTTCTTGGTGTAGAACAGGCAATAGAAGGTATTCCACTTCTTAAGTCAAAGTCAAAAGTGTAGAACAGGCAATAGAATCACGTAGCTAAATGCTAGATGATTCTATTGCCTGTTCTACACCAAGAAAGACGTTTAAATGTGATCCTACTGAATACTTAAATGATTTTTGACTTAGACTTAAGATGTGGAATACCCTTCGGAAGATAGTGGCAGTGACAAAAGCGATAGTGATCCATTGAGGTACAATCTATAGAGCCACAATTAGACAAATAAAATGTCCGAGCCAAAACCCGGTGCACGCTACGTAGTGCGTTTAGTTTTAGTTTTTGCGTACAAGCGACATTGAACATTAAAACAAACGATATAACGTCTACATTTGAGCAATTGTCATTGTATAGGTATATAGAACGTTGCTTGGGCATTTTTTTAGTTTTGTCAGCTATACGATTGTGACTCTTAAGTATAGTAACTCAATGTAGTGATCAGACTATAGTCTAGGTAGGTATAGGTCGCGTCACGTAACAAGAGCTTGGTCGGGGAAGTAGCGGGGGTATGTTTGCGCCTGTGTTCACTCGCTGACGAACCAATAGCACTCGCTAAATCAATGGTATGAAGTGCGCCGCAACACCTCTCCACCAATCATCGACCACGGAGCAGTTTGACAGCCAGCGCTCTTGTTACGTAGCGCGACATATATACCTGGCTAGCGAGGCTGAAGTTGGGTCCCGGCGATCGTTTCTTGGCGGGCGCGGGCGGCGCCGCATTGGCTCCCGCGCTGCCCTTGCGCTTGCGCCGCTTGCTGGCCGGCCGCTGCGACTCTGAGGACAGGCACGAGATGCGTTAACACCCACACGCTACCCATACCGACACATTGTACAGGTTAGGACAAAATTCTGGCTTCTAATTGTAATGTATGTAGGTAGTTAAGCATCAAACATTAAATAACGGAGGGTAGATATTTTGTGGAATGACTTTTCATTCTCCGAATACACGCCTTTGTCTTGATAGCACACTGGAGTTTTATTCTATAAATCTAGATATTCCCACCTGGACTAAGTATACCACTAATATACCGTAGTCGAATTAGATCAACTTGTTTAATCAACTTAACTTTTTTTCAGAAATAAAAAAATCTAATTACTTTCTTCTAAATAAACCAAATAAATTTCGAACAAAACTTTCTTACTACGAAAAAAGATATTTGACAAAATAAATATGTGTGGTGGCAACTGTTAAATTAGAGGCAACAGTTTACGATAATACAATTTTATATTTTGACTTTACACTCGAAAATACTTTTACATAAAAAAATCCACTCAAAGACGCCGTTGGAAAGTGAAGTCCCCAAGCTTGGGGACTTCACTTTCCAACGGCGTCTTTGAGTGGATTTTTTTATGTAAAAGTATTTTCGAGTGTAAAGTCAAAATATAAAATAGCGTCCCGAATACATATATAGCTTTTCACAGCCTACATAGAATAGTTAGAATAGAGGTGGCACAAATAATCAGTTTTCATCCATAGACAATAATTAGAGAACAGATAGGACAAACCATGCCAAAAGATAACACAACCATGTGTGTGCAGTGCCAACCATAGACCAACTTGGAATAGAAATTATTCCATGTTGGTGTATGGATGGTTGCCACTGCTTATTGCTCGATGGTTGCCGCTACTCTATGGTTGCCGCTACTCACCAGGAGGCGCCACCATGCGCTGCCACTTCTGGAAGAGGGTAGTCTTGAGGCAGTCCCGCGGCGAGAGCGCGTATGCTTTGTGCCGAGACATCAACTCTTGCATCGGCTCCAAGATCACGCATAGCTGTAACCGACATTACATTTCACTTTCAAAACTATCGTGAGTTGTATTAGACATTATAATAGCACACGGGAAATTACTCACGTAAAATTATCGTCGATTTACCTACTTAGATACCGACAATGTTTCGATTCTTCCGGAGAATTTTCATCTGGGTATGAGTGTGGTCACTCCTCGCGAACGCGTCTCACACTCCTATAAGTAATAATACGAAACATTGTCGGTATCTAAATCGACGATAATTTTACGTGAGTAATTTCCCGTGTGCTATTATAATGTCGACATTACATTGTTGATATTAGTCCAGCGGGCCTAGCATGTGCAACACGAGAAATCATCTCGTCATCGACAAAATATTATCTCCTTCTCTAACATAGTACGTTAGAGCAGTTTGACATTATCGAGTTATTGAATTTGTCGTCTCGACGCGTTGCACATGTTAGGCCTACAGGCGAATTTTTTGACGACCTCTGTGGCGCAGTGGGTAAAAGCCCGCCTGAGACGCAGAGGTTGCGGGTTCGATCCCCGCCACTGGACAAATGTTTGCATTTTCTGCAAATATTTGTTCCGGGTCTGGGTGTTTTTTGATATCTAATATGTAGGTATGTATTTAAAAACGACAATGTATCTTCCTTCGTAGTATATCAGTCATCTGATTACCATAACCAAGGACGATATAGATAAATAAATAATGTGCAAGGACGATGTATAGATAAATCTATATCGTCCTTGCACATTCCACACGGCGTCATCTAGTCCCAAGCTAAGCAACATAATGCTTGTGTTATGGTAACCAGATGACTGATATCGGTACTACTTATACTTAGTGTAGGGAGTCGCGTTGGAACAGGCATTAGAATCACCTAGCATGTAAGACGAAACTGAAGTGATCTTTGAGGTCCTACCAGAATAAATGATTTTTCATTCTTTCTTTCTTACCGATAGTTTGTTTATTAATGATGAGACTCACTCTGAGTAAAAACCGTGTTGGTCAAGTGGATTAGTATCTCGACTTCCGATCCGAAGGTCGGTTCGAATCCGGCCGTGCATCAATGGACTTTTCGCATTTAAACGCTTTAACACGTGCTTATAACGGTTTTTAAAGTCGTTAAGCCATGACGGAGGCCTTTAGGCGGCCTAAAAAGCGTCGATGGGCTTGCAACCTGTCACGTATGGAAAGTTAACTTCTGCATGTACCAAATATGTATTTGGACACACCTCCGACTACCCCCTTAGACATCTTCAAAAGGATCTAAAAATTGCCTAATAATCTGAAAGAAATGTCTACCGCTCCCGGGATACAGTCGTGATCATATTTTAAGCTATTGCATAGCTTCTATCGCGGGCCTTGAGCGTGGAGACCGAATCCAGAAATTCCGTAACGAAAATAACCTAACACCCCCCATGCAATAGCTTTACCGCGGCAGTCTCCGAGTGCCACACGTCTTTTATTTTTTAATTTAATTTCACTCACCCTGAGATAGTTGAGTGTGGAGTTGGTGATGCCTTGCCGCGTTATGTTCTTAGCGAGTTGATCGAGCGCAGCGTGGTCGGGCGGATGTACTGCCTGGAATATTACAATTATAATTAAGATCGTGAAATTGTTAAGATAAAAGCATTGAGGTACTATACCTACTAAAGAGTCACAATCTAATACAACACAAGCTGACAACACTCAAAAAATGTCCGAGCTACGTTCTACTTACATACAATGACAGTTGCTCGAATGTAGGCGTTATGTCGTTTGTATTAATGTTTAATGTCGCTTGTACGCAAAAACTAAAACTCGACGCACTACGTAGCGTGCGCCGAGTTTTGCTTCGGACATTTTATTTGTCTGATTGTGGCTCTATGGATTGTACTTGTACCTCAATGCTTGTATCTCTTGGTCGTTGTCTTGTCTTGCGCAAAACAGCAAATGCTGAGTTGGACGCCTATTTGGGACACATTGTGTATTTTTAAATTATGTTTTTATGTATTTTTTTAGCGTTACGGGGCAGTGGTCCAACTGCTGTGTCCAATTAGTTAGACTACAGGCCTTTACTATGGGTCGTTGTCCAACTATCTTTGCAGTTAGACCACGTAGAGATCCCAGGTCCAATTAAAACAATTTTTAGTTTGTGTGTGTGTCAAATAAATGCTTTTTCTTTCTTTTTTCTTTTCTTTAAAAAAAAACGAATGTCACCTGTCGTGGTATAAGCTCGCGATGCGCCCTCACGGCGAGATGCCAGGACTTGATGCGCATGAGGTCGTCGAACGTGAACTCTAAGATCAGCCGCCCCTCGGTACACACCTGTAACAACACATGTAACAACACCATGTAACAACACATGTAACAACACATGTAACAACACCATGTAACAACACATGTAACAACACTTTGACTTCCGCGATACAGGCTTGACCTAGTGCGGGGTTAATTTGTGAAATATTTGCCCTACTTACTTAATTACTTGTTCTTTGTATTTGTGTGTACAATGTTTTATTAAATAAAATATGATATGATATGACTGCTTAACACATGTAACAACACAATCATGTTATTTACTTCTTAAATAAGCGAAGCTTGCTTAGACATTCTTGATAGATCGTCGAAGTTAAGCAGCGTTCTAAACGGTCACAACTTGGATGGTTGCAAGTGGCATTAATATCTGACTGAGCGCTTCCGTGCTTCGGAGGGCACGTTAAATTGTCGGTCCCGGCTTTTAAAGTCGTTAAGCCATGACGGAGGCCTTAAGAGGGAATAAAAACTTCGTCACCAGAGTTGGCCACTTGCTCACACGAACGAACGAACGTTATAATATGAATTGTAATCGCGAAAGATTTTTTATTAAGTGGTAAAATGGAGGTATAGGTCGCGTCACGTAACTAGAGCGCTGGCTGTCAAACTGCTCCGTGGTCGATGATTGGTGGAGAGGTGTTGCGGCGCACTTCATACCATTGATTTAGCGAGTGCTATTGGTTCGTCAGCGAGTGAACACAGGCGCAAACATACCCCCGCTACTTGTCCGACCGAGCTCTTGTTACGTGGCGCGAACTATAATTATACCTTGGTGAACAAGGACCTACCTTGGTGAACAAGGACCTACCTTGAAAACCAGCGCTTCTTCACCTGGCACCCCCTCGTGAAGCTAGCTTAAAGCTGAGTCTGGACCTTTTGACAACGCCCTTAGGCAGAGTGCCCATAGGTAGGTACTTTAGTTACCTAGGTACGTGTTTTGTTTTAATACTTATTTGTTGCCTTAAGCTCTGTCTTTGTATTTTTGATTTGTACCATTTTGGTGTGTTGTCAATAAACCTTTTCTTTCTTTCTTTCTTTCTTTCTTTACCTTGGTGAACATGGACCTACCTTGGTGAACATGGGCTTCCCGTGATGCGTGACCATGGTGCAGTGGTCGCAGTCGAGCGTGATGCTGGTGTTGTGGAAGGACTCCTTCGGCTGGCGCATCGTGTAGTACAGCTCGGACACTCCACCCTCGTATATGCTACGAAAGTAGCGGGGTATTAACGTCCTTCCTATCGCTGGAAAATTTAATATTTCATTAGAAATGTTAGGTATTAATTTTTGTTACTGCTCTAAACACTTATTACATGCTGTCTTCACTTTTAATTGTATTGACACTTAACTATTTTATTCCTAGTTACCTATATACTTTTTTAATTGTGTTGGTGTACCTAGGTACTATAGGTACGTAAGTGATCTAATAAATAAATTAGAAAGAAGGAAGACAGAAAGAAAAATCTTTACGGAAACACATTAGGTACCACCTACATATACAAGGAGAAAGAAACAAGAAAAATGACAAAAATGGCTACTACCATGGTATCCCATCCCCTTATAAGATGGTTGTAGTTCCAAAATGAAATGAATAGATGGCGTTACGTGTTGCTATTTCGAAATAAAGTCCCTGGAAATCCATGTAAACACCAAAATTATGCCAGAATCATACATTTTCTGTTTTAAATATATTTTTTTCAATATAACGAAATAAAATATCCCATTATTTTATTTCCTAGATCAATTTCTACAAAATAAAATAAAATTACATGACTTGAACGCTAGATGGCGCTGACTCAGAAACACAGGTAAAACGGGATAGCCCGACGAATTGCCCGCAAATTCAGGATTGTTTTCAATGTTCTACATGCGGCATCTGTACTAGTGTATTATATAATCTGTGGTACCACCTACATATACAAGGAGAAAGAAACAATAAAAATGACAAAAATGGCTACTACCATGGTATCCCATCCCCTTATAAGATGGTTGTAGTTCCAAAATCAAATGAATAGATGGCGTTACGTGTTGCTATTTCGAAATAAAGTCTCTGGAAATTTATGAAAATGCCTAAATTTTGCCAGAATCATACATTTTCTGTTTTAAATATATTTCTTTCAATATAACGAAATAAAATATCCCATTATTTTATTTCCTAGATCAATTTCTACAAAATAAAATAAAATTACATGACATGAACGCTAGACGGCGCTGACTCAGAAACACAGGTAAAACGGGATAGCCCGACGAATTGCCCGCAAATTCAGGATTGTTTTCAATGTTCTACATGAGGCATCTGTACTAGTGTATTATATAATCTGTGCAACTACTCAGGATGAGTCTTCGGCAGGAACCGAGGAACCTGCCAAAGCGCTGGTCTTCCGTAGCACCGATGTTATTATTACTAGCAGCCCGCCCCGTCTTTGCACGTATGCAATGCTGATACTAATGGTCTTATTCATAAAGATTTGACAATTTAATATGGATTTAAAGAATGTTTTTTTCTTGTTACTCTTACATCAATGAAAAGAGATAACAACAGATTTAATATCCGTTATAGCTAAAGTAGGTTTACTAAACTAATATGCATAAGGGGGTAAATATACTACAGTTGAGTACCGGCGGTTTTTGTGTAGTATAGTAAATCTATCTTCGCTCACGTGTCAAATGTATGGAATGTTTAGTTCATGCAAGTTACCGGGGGAGGCGCTGCACTGGATTTTCATACATTTGCGATACTGGACTCGGTATCGACATAATTACTACGATAACTACTAATTACTACGGTATCGACTCGGTATTGACGACCTCTGTGGCGCAGTGGGCGAAAGCCCGCCTGAGACGCAGAGGTTGCGGGTTCGATCCCCGCTGCGGGACAAATGTTTGCATGATCTGCAAATATTTGTTTCGTGTCCGGGTGTTTTCTATGTATAATATGTATGTATTTACAAAAAAAAATGTATCTATGTAGTTTATCAGTCATCTGGTTACCTAACACAAGCATTAAATTGCTTAGCTTGGGACTAGATGACGCTGTGTGGAATGTCCAAGGATATTTATTTTTTTAATTTTATTATACCATCGCTGACCTTTTTTGGTAGGTACAATACTAGTGGCAATTCTGAGTGTCGCAAAAGCTAAACTAAGCTAACTAAAATTGTTGCCGTCCCTTTCATAGCGATGGGAATAAAAAGGATGGCAATAGTTTTAGTTAGGTTAGTTTAGCTTTTGCGACACTCAGAATTGCCCCCAATGTAGTTGTAGTGTAACACCGCGTGGCGCAGCTAGTAGGTACTTACTATATCTTTTAGGTCCATCTTCTAAACAAAATGTAAGAGTAAGCGTCGCGTCATCTTCAAAGAATTCTGTCGCGAACGCGTCCCACCATAGGTTGTCGGAGTCCTGTAACATTTACAACTTTGTGTCAATAATATTGTAGGTAGTTGGTAATTCAATAACAGCCGTGTTGGTCAAGTGGATTAGTATGTGTTTTTTATTTGATGTAATGTCCATGTGGTGTACAATAAAGTGTTTATCTATCTATCTATCTATTAGTATGCATCAATGAACTTTTCGCATCGAAAAATGTATAGGTATGCGCTTAAACACGAGCTTATAACGGTGAAGGAAAACATCGTGAGGAAACCAGTTAGCTCTCTAATAGCGTCGATGGGCTTGCAACCTGTCACGTATGGAAAGTTAACTTCTGCAAAAAGTGGGCATGTACCAAATATGTTTGTATTTGGACATACCTCCGACTACACCCTTAGACATCTTCAAAAGGATCTGAAATTTCCTAATGATCTGAAAGAAATGTCTACCGCTCCCGGGATACCTACAGTCGTGATCATACCTATTTCATTTTTTTTGTAATTCAATAACAATATTTTCAGTTCCTCCGTATAGAATAGAGTTCCTTTTATTTAAGAAGTGTAGGTAGGTACCTATTCTTTGTATCTGTGTGTTTGTTTCTTTCGTTTACAAAAATAAATTTCCTCTGTATGTATTTATAAAAAGGTAAAGTTTGTGAGCACTTTCACGAAAACAAAAGCACTTTATTATTAAATTAATATATAATTACCTCTGTCCTCTGTTGTAACCGTTTATTGAGTTCATATACTCTGTAGTCTGGTTGTGCGAAGTATGGTGCGTGCCGCCTGGAAAAAGAAAAATAAACTTATGTAATGGACCTAGTATAGTACCTGGTCAAACAGAGAGCGTGCCGCCGAGAGGGACAAAAATTGCAGTGAATCCATAGTTTCGTAGTACAAAATTCAGCGCATCAAGTTGCCGGCCATACAAAAAAACGGCACGCGATGTGAGACAAAAGATCTAATGCTTTGTCTCTTTTACTCACAAGAATGTTGTATTATTCTTCTTTGTTTTTGTGTGACTATCGATAGTGACTATCGATAGTAGGTAGGTACACAATAATCAGCTGCCACTTGATTGTGTAACTTGTCTCGGGTTGTATCCAAGTTGTATCAAAGCAAAAATCACAGTAAATCGCGAAAACAACTGTCAAATATGACAGTACCTAATTAAGTTAGTTACTTACTAATTTACTTAATCAGCCTTTAAATATGACAGTAATTAAGTAAGTTACTTACTAATTTACTTAATCAGCCTTTAATGACAGTTATTTTCGCGATTTACTGTGTTTTTTGCTTTGATACAACTTGGATACAACACGAGACAAGTTACACAATCCAGGGGCTGGTAGTACCACTTCCCTTCCCTTCCACTTGCAATGCACCCATCCGAGTTGAGAACTTGTGACCGCTAAGATTGTTGCTTAACTTCAACGGTCTATCAAGAACATTTATTGCAAGCTTCCTTGACAAACAAAAAAATGGTTCTGGGTGCTACTGTATTACGTATAGTATATTTTATTTTATCTGTGTGTATGATCAATTATTGATTGAGAGGTATTAGTGGCAATTTTGGATATCACCAAAACTAAACTAAACCAATTTGACAGCACTAAAATTGATGCCATCCTTTTTATTTCCATCGTTATGAAAGGGACGGCAACATTATCAGTGCTGTCAAATTAGGTTAGTTAAGTTTTGGCGACATCCAGAATTGCCACTATTATGTAAGTAGGTACCTAACTTGTCTCAAATAGTATCGAAGCAAAAATCACAGTTAATCGCGAAAACAACTGTCAAGACAGTAAATATAGGTAAGTACTAATTTACTTATCTGACAGTTGTTTTCGTGAATTACTGCGATTTTTTTGCTTTGTTATAGATACTCAAATAATACAGCTGATAATGCCACTTGCCGTCACCCATCGTTGTAACCGCTCAGAACGTTGCTTAACTTCAACGATTAATTAAATTAGTTCATGTCAATGAGTCTATGTTTTATTAGTTTGTTTAAGTTTTCTTATTCTCAATTTTTCATGAAAAAATTGATTTATAGCGGGACTGTCCCGCCAGGATTAGTAGCTACGCTGCTGTTGGTAGACACTTACGAAATACGAACTTACTTTCGTGTATGACGTACACGCCTGGCTGTCAAAATTAATAAAAATCTTTCAACGTTGTTTTCTCAGGCTATAATTTTTTTTTTCAGACAACTGTTTCTTCTTTAGAAGGCTTTTGGGGTGCTGTACCTGTACCACCCCGTTTCGTTTTCGGTAAACGTCTTTTTACACCCTGTATATCAAATATACCTCTGTTCCGTCAATAGTGGACTATTTGTTTGAAAAGTAGGTATAGGTACTCCTCCTGAGGTAATAACACTTTTTCGAAGTTATCGTTATATACTCCTTACAAAATTGAAGACGGATAAAAAAAAATTTGCTAGTCGATTTTTATAAAAACACCAGCCACAGTTACCTATTATAGGGATCCGGTACATGATGGTAGTGAGGCGGCGGCGGCGGCGCATACTCCTGGTACAAGTGCGGCGGGTATGGTTGGTACTCGCTGTCGCCGCCGAGCGAGCCCAGCGCCACCGGCATGTAGGCCACCTTGTCACCGCGACATCCTCGCTTCTATGTTCGCCTGGTACTTTGCTACTTGATTTTTGTTTTGCTATACTATTATTATTGCCTGTGCGCGCCTGGTAAGTACTTCACAACTTTATTTTTGTTGTTGTTTTTATTATTTTACCACTTTTGCACTCCTATGTTCGCCTGGTACTTTGCAACTTGATTTTTTTAGTTGCTTTATTATTTCATCACTAGTTTGTTGATATAATTGATAATGATGTTTTCTTTTCTAAATAAATCAAATTGTGTAGTAAATTGTTACACTTTTATTTAGTCAGAACAGTACTTAAATAGATTTTTTTGTGTAAATAACAATAATTTCTAATGATAAAATTGCACTTTTTTAACTTTGGTCACTTTGGTACATACGTAACGAGTTATTCCGATCATAGAAAGCACATCACTTCACATCATTCGATTTCAATCGTATAGAAACTAGAAAGTTGGTACATAAAACAAAAATATGAAAGGATGTACCTAGTGGCTTAGTGAAGCGACCGCGTCACGAGCGCGACTGATAAAAAAGCATTTCGAATTTTTCGCGCGGGAACTGTGAGCGTACGTGTTAGAAACGTCCTAACTCCATTATATACCGAACATTGATATGCGATTGTGGTTCTAAAACCGTCGCGTTAGAGGCGATAAGGTGCTAGATACCGTGCCGAAGCGGCGAGCTGGCAACGCCGCGTCAGCTGGCCGCGCTAGTAACGAGCCGAGCTTGGAAAGGTCAACATCGGTTACTATTTTTTTTACACGACTAGCTATTTTCGATGGTTTTGTTTGTTTTTTATAACTGAGAAATTGATTTCGTTGTCGATGACGATGAGTGTAGAATTTGTTAGACTTACTTATCTTAGTTTCGGAAAACCGGATAAAAGTCTTTACCTACCTACTATTTTTAAGCGACGATTCCATACTATGCAAAGTAAGTATTAAAAATACCTACTTATAGTATTGCATTTCTTTTCCTCTCTGTAGGTATTCAGTGTCTAAAGGTACCTACCTACCAAAATTTTTGTAAAACTTTGTTTTCTTAAAACTACCTACCTAATCTACTTATTACCTAAACGTACTTACCTACTTATGTGGTTAGGGTGTTAAAAGTTTTTTTTTAGAATTTCAGCCTATGTAAGTAGGTATTGTTAACAGTAAACAGTAGTGCCAATTTATAAAGTCTTCATAACAGAATTTATATTCATAAATATGACGTTCATCAAATTTATTCGAAAATTATGAATATATCTCAAAAAGACTATTGTTTTCCCCGCTTCGCGCGGCCTCGGAACGCACGCGGCGTTGCCGCTTCGTGCTTCGCGCCATACTTTTTACTGTTTCTTAGCACATAGCGCTCATTACACTCGCGCCTGCACGCACACACTCGCATCTACTATATTGTTATATCCGTACATTCTACATAGTGCAAGATGTACATTATATACATTCCACTGGCGACGTTGAGTAGATATGTAGGTAAACTACGTTTCACCGTACACAAATCAAACTGTACTATAAATAAACGCTGTCCATGAACCGTTTCGTAAAATTATCGATTTAAAACGCACAAAATCACTTTCATAGAAAACAATTAAGTATTTTAGAAATGCGTTTCGAATTTTTTTTGCGTTAGGTAAATACTTTGATACCTATTGAAAATAATTAGGTTGAATTAAAAGTTTGATAAAAAAATTATGTTACTTAAGTAGGTATCTGTAAAAACTAAACATAAAAGTTTAAGCAAACATTATTTATGTTTTTAAATTGAATGATGTAAGTAGGTACCTACCTATTGCAATATAAATAAATCAACTGTTGACACAGAACTGTCGCAAATCTGCTACAACGCTCGGCGGCACTTACGAATACGAAGTTATCACAAAAACCAGAAAATGGCACGATTGACAATGAGACGCGGAAATCCCACTATTCGCGAGATCCCAAGAAGACTGACTACGTCGCTATCACAGCAGATTCACTGATAACGCACACAACGAAACAAAACTTTAAACAGACGCTATAACAATTTAGACACTACAATTACTCGCCACAAAAAAAGAGCAAAACCGCGGACGTGTTAGCGTTCCGTCAGTCAAAGCGGAATGTATGTCATGCCGGCGAGTCAATGACTCCGTACTTGGCTAGTCGGCACCGCGCCGCGTAAACACGTGCATGCCTAGCTCCCAGCCCCCAGCCGTAACCCCCCTAGCCGTAGCCCCCTGGAGGAATAACACCTGGACCCCACAGCGACCGCTGCAACGCGCGCCCACCGCACAACAGCCCAAAATCGCCTATCGATTCGAACAAATCGATAGAACACGTAAAATCATTCCATACGCTTTTCGAGTTATGAAAGGAGATCGCTAGTTGACGACGCGGCGAGCACTGCACCTATGTAATCATCCAATACATAGAAGTGTTGCGATGTGACGCCTGACGAACTGTCATGGCTGTCGGGCGGCTTCGGCGCGCCTCGGATACGACCACATTATGTCAGAATGTCAGTGTGATTTATAGTAAAAACCGGTTGTCTTAGGTCAATCACATCTACAATAAACTAAAATCTGGTTTGGCAGCAAGTGATCTGTCTGCTTACGATAAACAGATGAATAATAGTCCTCTACCTACCAAGGTCACACACACATGTTGCATTTCTAAAGCAATTCTTTATTCCATTTAGAAGTAAACAAATGTTACCATTGGCAGAACATTGGAGTAACTAACGACGTGACCGACAATCTAGTGCCCTCCGAAGCACTTATTTGTATTATGCTATCATTAAAATAATCTAAATTCTGAACGCTCAGATTATCGCTTGACTTCAACGAGGTATGTATTAAGAATGTCCAGGCAAGCCACACCAGAAGCGCTTCTTTGGAAAGATCCGCGGGAAACAGCTACATAAGTATAATTTATTAAGCACGTCTGACGTCAATCAATACATAACAGAGCTACGAAAACTTATTTGGACTCAACGTAGAGTTTATTTAAATACCTACCTGTGACGTAGAAATCGTAAAGAAACAAATTGCGCGTCTGATTTGTAGATTATTTCGACTTTAATTACGATTAGGCCACAACTTTTGTAAGTTTTGAATTTAATGTAGGTAATTGCCGGTATGCGGGACATTCTAAAGTGCTTAATAATCGACCTTTGGAATAAAGAAGTATTGGGAGACCAGGAGGCTGATTGTGTACACATGTTTTGGATTGTATCCAAGTTGTATCAAAGCAAAAATCTCAGTAAATCGCGAAAATAACTGTCAAATAATTGGATTAACGTGCCCTTCGAAGCACTTGCGAAGTTGCGACCGTAACTTGGACAGGCGCTTGTCCAAGTCCATCCAAATTGTGCTGTGACAGCTCAGAACGTTACTTATTTAACGATCTGGCAAGAACGTTTTATCTAGGCAGGCATCACAAGTTCACAACACAACTCACAAGCGCTTTATGGATTGTGTGTGACCCCCAGCTAGGTGATTGTCTAACTTGTCGCGAAACCCAAACTTTGTCACCATCACGACTATCCTGTCAAATATGACGGTTAAACTGTCAGATTTGAATTGAAAATGGTTTTACTGTGAAATCTAACAGTTTGGTTGCGTTTTATGACGTATGCGTGTGATAACGACAAATTTCAGTCTCGCGAAAAGTTAGTCAATCACCCCGCTGGACATAGAAATGTTATGATCACAAGATGGAGAAGCCTAGACAATTGCATATAGAAAGTTGTGAAAGCCGGCGTTCGGCGCTTGCCGCTTCAATGGCGTGAGATGATGATAGACGGCCAGCTTGGTAAAATTGAAAAACTTTATAAAATTACTAGTCGTTATCTACCCGCGGCTTCAATACTACCCGGATAAAAAGTAACATATGCCTGATATAACATATTTATTATGATCCGAGGGCTGGCATGGCACTTATTTGATCCTTAGGTGGCTCAACTGGTTCTAATTGTATTTTGTACAGTTATGTAAATCTGTAAATAAAAGTACCTACCTATAGACAAACTTAGTTCTATTATGCCCTATTCCAGGTACTTACTACGAATATTCAAAGGTTAAGTTAATTCAGTAGTTTTTGTGTAAAAAAAAAGTAACAAGTTATACATCCATCCATCCTCTGAAACATCCGCATTAAGAATTAAAATGTTAAGTAGAATTCTCTCTCAGTGTAAGTGTCAAAATCCCCTTTGAAAAAAGAAACAAAAAAAAAACACTTTTTAGGAAAATTTCTGAGATAATTGTATGATGTCATTAGAATAGAATAGAATTGAAAAAGTTTTTATTTTCCATCAACATAAACATGGGTAACTAACATACAAATGAAAAATACTTATTGACAATCGAGTGACAAGAAAATAAGGCTACCCCTCAGCATTTGCTCCAAGCAGCATCATGCATGACATGACTGTTGGAGCAAGCTGGTTTTCAGTAGCGCCAATATGCAAAAATGGTCGTTAATGTTTAACTAACTTAAACGGCAGGTGTGGATAATTATGGATTCACTCGGATAGTCTTTAGATATTTTAAGATTGACTTATTAAATTAAAAGCAGAAAATAAAACAATTTGCAATATTTCGTTTTGGCAAGTTCTGCCTAATAGAATAGAAAAGATAAATTACGCGATTTCAATTCCTGTAAATTTCAATTTAAAAGCATGAATTGTGATCGCGAAAGTTTAAGAAAGACTAAAATAGGAACGTTTAAAAAAACATCAGTATTGTGTAGGCTAATCGATTATAAATAAGTAACAACCAAAATAACTCAAATGTGGCCCATCCCTATTCGCTATGTTGACTTGACATTATTTGAACCGGAAGTGAGTGTAAGACCTACCTATTCCGAAAATATAAACAAAGTTAATAATATTATAAAAATACCTACAATATTACAGTTAAGAATTTATAAATTCTATATTCTGCAGGATCGTAGAATATGGTTACTACAATTTTTTTGTAAAATCTTCCTGCAGACGTAGAAATTACAAAAATCAAATTCTTTCCCAACGAAACGTAGAGATAGAGAGAGAGCGTCGTTGATTCAATTCATTAGTCCGAAAGGGACGGAAGGTATAAGCGAGATAAAAGATTCACAACGCGGTTGTGTGAATGAAACGGGCTTACCGGCGTGTGACAGAGATGAGGAGATGTGTAATTAGCGTGTTAGACAAGGACAGAGTCAGTCTGTTGACGTAGTCGTAGATGAGATAAAGGGGCTATCAGTTTGAGCGTTTGCACTGCGTTTTTTACTGGAATGTTTACATTTTTTTTGCAGGTTTTTGACAAGTTACAAGTGCATTGCCTAAAGTTTGGTTTTAAAATAGTTTTGTTTTTATTTTAGTTATCGCGAGGAATAAAGACATTACCAATTGATAAAATAAAATAATATTTTGAAAACAAATTGAGGAATAAGTACTTAAATAAAGTAGTAGGTAAGGTGGTAACCTACCTAGTATGTAGGTACTATGTATCAATATTAAAAAATACATATCCTAACAAAATGTTATACCGTAATGTAAGTTTTATGATGCTGTAAAAATCTTGTAAATTTTAATGGCCTCTTTAGACCGCCTTAAGAGAGCCCCATTATGCAAATTAGTCGTCGAAATCCTTATTTATCTCAGTAGGAGGTATATGTGGAAGCTATGTCCTTCATATTTAGGGAAATGATACTTTGAACTTTTATCTTGCGTTATGGTTTTTTAGAAACACGATTGGTAAAAGTTTTCTCGATCATATATTTTTTTGAAAAATACATGTTTTTCACACAGTTTGCTATTTATCTCAGGAACAGAACGCTATTTTTGTTGGTTTTATGTTTTGACAAATAGCCTAGAAGTATTTATTTAGTTCTGGTTTTTAATTTTTCGACAGCTTGTTTAATTAACTTGTAATTAAATAAAAACTGTTTTTTCGCTATACCTAAATTATGTTGCGTGTCTATCGTTCTGCGCTTCTCACTCACGAGTAAAAACATTATTCGCTCTCCCGCTCATTCCTCGGCGTTATGGCACACACTTAAGGCCAGCCATGCTCATAGTCGGGACCGCTATTAAAGTGCCCTCCGAAGCACGGAAGCGCTCAGCTGTTAATGACACCGTGTGCTCATCAAAATTGAATCCGATCAGAACTTTGCTAAAAGCACAGATAATAGTGGCAATTCAGAGTATCGCAATAGTTAGTTTAGCTTTTGCGACACTCCGAATTGCCACTAATATAATAATGGTGGCTATTCGGGATGTCGCTAAAGCTAAATTTAACTAATTTGACAGCACTAAAATTAATGCCATCCTTTTTATTTCGATCGTTATGGAAGGCAACATTTTTAGTGCTGTCAGATTAGTTTAGTTTAGTTTAGGCGATATCCCGAATAGCCACCATTATACTACATAGTTTAAAAGTAAAACAAATATCTAGAGCGTCTTAGAGAGCTATGCCACGACGAGTGCTTCTATACTTATATTTTATATTTTGAAGTTTATATCTACCAAACAAGATGTTCCAGTCACTCGCCCGCCAAGCAGTGGCTGACACGGTCGGTGCAAACGAGGCATCACCCACACACGCGCACTCTCAGGTACATCGCACACATACACAGCTCATTACCGCATTAAACAGGAACGTGGTAACTGAAGTTTTTATTATTTTTGTGTCGTTAAAATGTGTTTTTTTAAAACGCGTAGCTTCAACTAAAAACATATTTAAAATCATTGTTTGTAAGTTAGAAGTAAGAAATAAGCAAAGTGAGAGTCGAACTCGCGCACCTAGGGTTTCATATCATTATTTCTAAAATTACCTACAACATTAGACACTTAAAGAATAAGAATACCTATTATTATTTTAAAACAGCAAAAAACGTTTGTTGTACCTATGCAAGCCGCTCAATATTTATTTTATTCTGTTATCTTAGTACCTATTTGTTGTTATAGCGGCAACAGAGGTACCTTACTTACTACCTACCTACATTATCTGTGAAAATTTCAACTGTCTAGCTATCACGGTTCACGAGATACAGCCTGAGGGCCTAGCCAACCGGCATTCGCTATGAAGCGATTCGATTTCTATCATCGCTACACCTTTGATTTGACATTTCCGATCGCTCGAGTTTTCGTCATCGAATGTCAATTCCTATACATTTTTTTTAGTTTTTAATCGAAAGCGATTGTCGAAATGTAACATGGCTAGGGCCTCTGGTGAGTCTGGTGACAGACAGATAGACAGACGGACAGCGGAGTCTTAGTAATAGGGTCCCGTTTTTATCCTTTGGGTACGGAACTCTAAATCACGACTGGTAGGTCAGTGCCTCGACTTTTTTTACGATGGTTGTTGGTTCGAATCCGGCCGTGCATCAATAAATATCTCGTTTCAAAAAAATTCATCATCAGTTTTCGAGTGGTATAGACTATCCTCGCTCACGTGTCAAGTATTCTAAATGTATATAGAATGTTTAGTTCATTCAAGTTACCGGGGGAGGCGCTGCACTGGATTCTCATACATTTGTGATACTTGACTCGGTATCGAGGACGGTATCCAATACTACGGTAAACTGATGATAGACCTAATTTTGTACAGTTATGTAGGAGGCTGGCAGGAGCTTTTGAACACATAAAACATCTTAGTCACATCTATAATGTGAATTATAATTAAATAGATCGGACTAACTTACCAAGTGACGTCCGATCCTCAATTTTAATTAATCATTAACACATAAAACATCTTAGTCACATCTATAATGTGAATTATAATTAAATAGATCGGACTAACTTACCAAGTGACGTCCGATCCTCAATTTTAATTAATCATATAATCATTAACTCTTTCATGTCTTTGTTTAGACCTGGGAGAATTAATGATCTCCTAGTTATGCAATTGTCATGGTATACATCACAAAGCAGTCTGGTTGAGTCACTCAAAGTTTCAACAAGATGAGCATTTTCTATCTCTTGAGATTTAATCAGATTGTTCAGAACTTTACCAATGCTAGTTATAGCTGCTCCCAGTGTAACTTGTTGATCTACAATCCGTTTGTCTCTTTTTAGACCACTCTCATTCATTGCGGCAGCTACTTCTTCATTCAACTTCGGAGGCACTAAGAGAGTACAATTGTTTGGAGGATCATACTTTTTAATAATTTTTGATCTGGTGTCTTGATTTAGGCCAGTTTTAATGATCGCTGTCCAGCGTGTAGCTAAACTATCATGTAAATCAAACGAGTTACAAGCCGGGGGGGCACCTTCCTCGCCCAGTAATTCTTCAAAAGTATTTGACGGCTCCGCTTGTAGCAACTCCTCTTGTGGTAACTCCTCTTGTGGTAACTCTTCTTGTGGTAACTCGACTTTATCGGCCCCCCCCACTTTTTCTAGCTCATGGTTAGTGTCGTCATCGGATCTAAAGTCAGATGAGAGGATGCGGTGCCGGCGGCAAGGAGATCGACTTCGGTAACTATGTCGGCGACTTCGCTTTGAAGAACGAGAACGACTTGATTGACCGTCGTCACCATCTACGACAAACGATTCTCGTAAGAACTTAGATTGAATTGGTATCCAGAGCTAACCTCTCGTGAAAGCTTTGAGGATATGTCGTAGGTAGGTGGTACTCCACAGGCTAACCTCTCGTGAAAGCTCATTTTGTGGGTAGGTATGTGTCGCAGATATGTAAGTACATTCGTTCTCATGGTTAACCTCTCGTGAAAACTCTAGAGACTTGTAACATACATAGTAATCTACAAAGAGCATGTAATAGTAGTAATCTATCCAAAATAGGTACGATCGAAATTCAAAAACTAAAATCAACGAACCAGAGAAAAACTTACCCGAGTATAGCCGCTTTTCTATTCTAAGTAGACGAGTGCATAACTCATCCAGCACTTCCCTGCTCTTCTTTTTGTGTTTTCCCATTATAACAGCTTCCACTTTATCAAATTTTAAAACTTTCTAAAACTTTTGGAAAAAATTCGCAGTGACAGCGCGCGCACAAAAAAGTACAATGAAAAGTTACAGGTGGCGCGACGGTAGCCTAACAAGATAGGCTGCGTTCAGATATTTTTGTTTTAGAAGCGTTCATCTTTAAACGATTGTGACAGCAAGTATGCAAATGGTGCAAACTACATAGTATTCAATGAGGACGAGATTATTTCCAATAATAAAACTCCACTTAAAACTGGATGATAATAAAATATTTTCTGCCTCAGAGTTTTGTGCAGACCGTACTGAGGGTCGGGGCGGCGGGGTAGCGCGACCTCACTGTCTTGATACTTGCCCAACTATAACTAGTAATTACTAGCTGCGTTACCCGCGGTGAATAGTTCCCGTTTCCGTGGGAATACTGAGATCAAAAGTAGCCAGTTCTTTAATTCAGGGTATAAGCAATTTTGGTACCAAATTTCATTAAAATCCGTCCAGCCAGTATGAGCGTGAAAGAGTAACAAACACACATACTTACACACACAAACTTTCACCTTTATAATATACGAACGAAAATAGTTCGTTCGATAGTAGTTTAGTAATATTATTTAAGTAGATTAACATTACTAGCAGTGTTTGGCGGTTTCATTCGCTATGTATTGAAAAGTGCTCGTGGCGAAGCTTGCTGTGACGTTCTTGATAGATCGTCAAGTTAAGCAACAGAGCGGTCACAATTTGGAAGGGTGACCGCCAGAATTGATCGTCGATCCCAGTTTTTAAAGTTGTTAAGCCTTGACAGACGCCTTCGGTCTAAAACCTTCGACACCAGAGCACGAAGGCACGCACGAAGTTTCGTGTCATTTTTACGTTGGTGAACTGTACGAATTCAGTATCTACCAATAGCTGAGCCCTAACATAGCCTCGAAACTTAGTTTTTGTTGATCTCAAGTAGGGCCTCAGAGTTGGCCACCTGCTCATACGAACTTATCCGCCATCTTTGTTTTTTACAGATAAGGATCAAGACTGCGCGGTCCAGAGCCAGCCACCCCCACGTGCGCCCCATAGCTACGAGTATAACAGTAGGTACTTACCAGAATATAGGTTAACTAGTCACTGACTACATTTTGTTTGCATCGCATTCAATTTTGAAATTCTCTTTTTTATTTCGTAGTTTTACAATGATCATTAAGGTTCGAAAATTTAAAAATACCTATCTTTGAAACAAATTAAAAATTTAGAACGTTCGTTATGATACCTCTCAAACACAAACAACCGTATCAAAATCGGTTCTGTGGCCTGAGTCAGATTTTTACTAACTTATGATATCCCTAGCTTGGGACTAGATGACGCTGTGTGGAATGACCCAGAATATTTATTTATTTTATTTATCCCTCTGTTTTTTGGCAATAAATATCAATTTTCAATATTGAATTAGCAAATAGCTACATGCAGCTGATGAATAAATAAAATTAAATGTTTTATTGAATCCACAAACATTGAAAAATTACGGAACAATAAAAGTTTGACATACATTTTCATTACCTAACAATATTTTTTCATATAATACCTACAAATACTTTACTTTTCACCAAATCTAACACGTAATGCCTGGAAGCCATTTATATGCGTAAGTAATTAAAAGCACCATTGCTTTTTTTTACCTACCAAGAGTTACGTAAAATGTTAGGGCTTTACATCTTTACTAGATTTTAATATAGGTTAGTAGTTAGTATTAATATAGGTACCCGTAGTGTCAGGCAGGTTGCAATAATTTGCATAGGTACACTTAACGGGACACTCACTGTAGTGCCTATGAAATAGGTACATTATTTATTTTCCGAGGCACACTAATGATCACAAACAAGGAGGTATGAAAGACATAATATCACCAAAAACACAAAATGTTATGAGTACCTAAGTATGAAAATGTATGAATGAATGTGGGACCACAAAATAATGAGGAGGGATGAAAGACATACCTACCTACTTTTTAAAGAGACCTTATTTTCCGAGGCACACTAATGATCACAAACAAGGAGGTATGAAAGACATATCACCAAAAACACAAAAAGTTATGTGTATAAATGTGGATGGGTATACAAGTAGAGGAAAGCCGAAGAAGTGGATGGATTGTGTGAAAGAGGACATGAATGTAAGAGGAGTGAGTTCAGAGTTGACGAGTGATAGAGGAGAGTGCAAGAGAAACACATGGGCTGGCTGACCCCACTTAGCGTGGGATAAGGGCAGGGGAATAATGACCAACTATTGACCATGGCACACCAGCGGAACTCTGACCTACCTAAACCATCCTCTCAGCTTAGCCGGTCATATCCACAGGAAAGACAATGGTCAACGTGCCAGACTAAGGGTTTTCTCACGATGTTTCTTCACGGTTTAGAGCTCGGTTATATTTTTCAAACAAAAATATTTTGATGTCCTACCGGGATCCGAACCTACACAGGTTGAAAACTCAAAGTAAATCGGTCTAAAAATTGGCAAATTCTTACATCATTTAGGTGTTTTTGCAACATGTCGATCGACATTCGAGGTTATTTCGGCTGCATTCAATAATCTAGTCTACGGACGGGAGTGTCATTTCAATGTGACATTAGCCTTGTAATGTCATTTGAGTAAATCAGTCAGTCAAATTGTTAGAAATGTGTATATAGTGGGCACGCACGGCAGTACGGTTACCGGCGGTTTTTGTGTAGTACCTAAGTATAGTAAATCTATCCTCGCTCACGTGTCAAGTATTCTAAATGTTTAGTTCATGCAAGTTACCGGGGGAGGCGCTGCACTGGATTTTCATATTTTGTGATACTTGACTCGGTATCGAGGACAGTATCCAATACTACGGTACGGTAAACTGGCGTTAGACCCCCGGGTCTAGCGCAGGTAAGAAAGAACTACACTTGCTCAATAGGTAATTAGTTGAGAGATAGCTGACTGACGCATTCTTTTAACATGGACGTTTCATAGTAAGAATCTGACACTTTACCAAGTTAAAAGTAAAAACGAATGTAATTTATCAATAAATATGGGAAATCTCGAAGGACAGAGATGGTTGGAGGGATATGGGGGAGAACTTTGCCCAGCAGTGGGACGATATAGGTTGAAGAAAAAAATAAAAATAAAATAAATATGGTAAGTAGGTATTTATAAAAATTAAAAATGACAAAATTAATAAAGCTCTCAAAAATGTTCAATATTCTGAAAAAAATAAATGATTGATTGATTGATTTTGTTTTTAAGGTAAGTACCTACCTTTACCTATTCTGTAATTTGTCTACCTACTGTGGTTAGGAGACAACTTTCGTTCCTTTAACGAAAAAATACAAAAATCTTACCACAACAGTAATAAGCATAACCGCAGTTAGACAGAATATTGAAAATTTGAAACTGAGTGTTTATAAAAACCATAGTCAAAATTTCAACCGAACAAAAACAAAAAAAATCGAAATTTCATTTTGAATTTCGAACGATTTTGATCGGGAGCGCGGCAGACGACACTCAACTCGGCCCGAGAGCCGTCTACCATACAATCTTTACTTATGTACGTATTACCGACCGGTCAAAGTAGAGCCTTGTAATGTCACCCCTCTGCCCTTTTATTGCCGGCTGATATTCGAGGCGCGCGGGGCGCCACGGGTCAGGTTACGGTGGTCGGAGCGGTACTAACAAATATATAATACGTATAGATAGATCGTACTCGGGGTGGATGAGTACAGATAGCAGAGAAATGAATTAGTAATTATGGCTTTTCGAGATAGTTTAATATTAAATAAAGTTATTTTACACATTAAATCCAATCTGGTTCAAGTTTACGCATTTGAGGGTACCTAGTTACGTACTTAATTAAAAGAAGACCTCCGGCTGTACCTATTTCACTTAGGTTAGTTAAGAAAGAAACACGAGTTTTAATAATTGTCTCGAAGCATTTTCGACAAAGAACTGTCAAAAATCGGAGCTTGAATGATAAGAATCTCAAAGTGACAGTCAAATATAGGTAACGAGCCTAAAGTGGATCAGCTTAGCAGTGCTAATAATAAAAAAAAAATAGAAAAAGGTCAGGGACAGCTTAAGCCTTTTTTTTGCTATTGCTTCTTTTATAGGGGCTAAAGACGATGCTGTTGCCTGTTGCTATCTGGCAAAACATATTTTCACAGTCGCAGAATACAAAAATCTCTATGCTGATGATAATTATCTGTCATAAATGAATTTCCTATCATTGCTGACTCTACGTGCACTATACGTAGCATGGCTCACCTACATTTATTTGTGCACGCACACAAACTCACTTTTATGGCCCGCCGCGCGCTCCGTGCGGTGTAGAATATAATTTTGCGATTTTACCACTGGTATTTTATAAAATTCATATTCTTTTACTAAATATATCCAGTAATTAATTATTTGAAGTTGGTTTTGTTACGTTGGACAATCGTTAAGACACTTCTGAGTGAAACCGCTGCAGCTTTCATTCAAATATTTTTTTATGTTTGCGTTTGAGGCTAGATGGCGTGCTTGTAATATTTTGACAGTAGGTATACTTTTATATACCTACTAGCTAACTTGCCCGTGGCTTCGCTCACGTGGTACCTTGATAAAATATAGCCTATGTTCATTCGGAAAGTCTAAGCTACAAATTGGTGAAAGAATTTTTGAAATCGGATGAGTAGTTTCGGAGTTTACCCCAAACATACAAACAAACCAACTTTACCTCTTTATAATATTAGTATAGATTGACAACCTCCTGTGGCGCAGTGGGTGAGGAAAGCCCACTTGAGTTGAGTGAGACGCAAATGAACAACCTTTCATTATTTGTGCCATCATCCTTAGTCCTTAGTTTTTATTTGTAAATATCCTTGGACATTTTACACGGCGTCATCTAGTCCTAAGCTAAGCAAAAGCAATAATGATTTAACGCTGATTAAGTAAATTAGTAAGTAACTTACTTATACTCGTTCCAACCGTTTATTTAACTTTTGACAGCTGTAATACTGACTCAAATAGTGATGACCTGACCCGTTACCGATTCGATTTATTTTATCGATCGATTTTATTCATGAAGAAGTTTTAATCGATTTAACACACTCATTATTTACTATGAATTTCAACATTTTGCACCTGTTCATTACAAGTAGGTACCGCAGTTCATTCACATGTTTTTTATTTGAACCAACTACAGTAAGTCTAAACGATTATTTTAATTTTCAGCGAATAAATTCGATCCCATTACTAGGTAAGAGTACGATGGAACTGTTTTCATTACGCAAATTATTTATGCATTAAAACAGAGACATTTAGGGCATTTTAATGCAAAATAATAAAGGTTTTTACGTGATTCGATATGAAAATAATCACAATACCGAAACGAACGAGGAACCGCCCCACGCTCTGCCGGGCTCGCCCTGCAGGCTGTTGAGCCGACAATCGGCATATATATATCCCGACTGGACCCAACCACTACTGAGGAAACCATCCGCCAGTATGTGGATGAGAGGAGCCGATGCCGAATCAGGCAGCCGCCTGTAGTCATCGTACATGGCTTGAAGCTACTGGATTCTACAAGACAAACTAACTTCAAGTCGTATGTGCTCCGGGTGGCCGCCAAGTACAAAGACGTGTTTCTGGCTCCCGATTTTTGGACAGCCGGGATCGTTTACCGTCGCTACAGGGAAGCAAACCGATAAAAAATCCCTAATATTTTTAATATTTAGTTTTCCACTTTCTATCTCTTGTTCAAAATTTTATTGTTTAGGCTTTTCCTATGCAAATCAGTGAAGTAGGGCACTGGTGACCCGTAACACAGGTTATTTTCTATACCTATTTCAGGCACCAGTCTCTCACAACATTTCTTTGTAATAAGTTAAAACCGACACTCATTTTTGGATTATTTTTATTTTAACTGCATTTATTTATTTTTAAATTTATTTTATTTTCCTGTATTTATATTTATGTATTGTTTGTGAGAGAAAATAAATAAATGATTGATTGATTGATTGATTGATTGACAATAATTTTATTGTATGTTTTAATATAATCGATAATCGATTTATTTCAAAACCAGTTGTCATTAATTACGAATGAAACATCTCTAAGTGGGCGGATCCCGTCCATGACAGTACAGTATTCCCTGTAGTACATTGTATCAAAAATTATTATAAAACTTTATGTGCGTGATCTGTCAAAAGTTAAATAAACGATTGGAAAGACTATAATTAGTGTCATATTTGACAGTTGTTTTCGCGATTTACTGTGATTTTTGCTTTGATACAACTTGGATAGGTACAATCGAGACAAGTTACACAATCAGGGGGCAGATGACTGATAAAATACTTGATAAGTACAGTTTTTTTTTTTTTTAAATAAGTAGGTACTTAAGTACTTATTTAAAAAAAAGTAGATAGAAAATCATCCAGTCCCAGAACAAAATCTGCAGAAGATAAATACATCTGTCCCGTGGCGGGGGCCGGGGATCGAACCTGCAACCTCCGTGTCTCAGTCTGGCCTTCGCCCACTGCGCCACAGAGGTCGTTATAAAAATTGTTAAAACTGATAATAGTCCCCCGAAATACTGAACCGGGTAGGTAGGTACTTGTGGTAAGTTCCTCGAATTCAGTAACCACCAACATAGCTGACCCCGAAAATTTACACGAAACTTCGTTTGCGTTGATCCCGATACGGCCCCAGAAGATCGTGGATTCGAGGCCCGGCCGTGCATCAATGGATTTTCGTTTCCAAAAATTTATATGCGCTTAAATACGAGCTCTAAACGGTGAAGGAAAACATCGTGTAGAAACCCGCGGCTAATCAGCAGCCCCACACACGTATCGGCCATTGTCTTTCCTGTGGATATGTCCAACAGCTGAGAGGATGGTTTAGCTGCTACAAGCCTATTCCATCTCAACAATGTCCCAGGCACGACAGTGGTGTCAATTCAGATGTCGCAAAAACTAAACGTTTCGATCGTTATGTGTGTATAAATATTAAGATAATAGTTACCTGTCAACTGGTGGCGGTAGCGGCGCCATCATATGTGGATGCGGCGGCATAGGCGGATGTGGAGGGTGCGGGTGGAAGGGCGAGCCGGGGGGCGCGAAGCCGGGCCCGGGGAAGTGCTGCTGCGGCGGGGGCCCGGGGGGGAAGCCGCCCCCCGAGCCCGGCCGCGCCGAGGGGCTGCCAAAGGGCCCCGGCGCCGCGTAGGGCCCCGAGAACCCGCCGGGGGTGGACGGCGCGGGGGATGCGGCGAACGCGGGGCCCGCCGGCGACCCCGCGGGGGGCGCGAAGGAGGGGAACGGCGGCTCGCTGGCGGTCTTCCAGGACGGGGGCACGCCGGCCTCGTCCAGCGCCGGCACGCGCCGCTGCAGCCCCACCGACATCTGCCGAGGAGGCGGTTGTTAGGTACAGCTGTTGTCGCGTTACTTCACTATTTAGATTTATCCTCTACTATGCTATAATCACCGAACAGAAAGCTTGGCCCTTTGTTTGTTGTCCTGCCTGATTCTGAAGAAACAGGAGTAGAGTACCCGAAACTAAATAAGTTATGAGCAAGTGGCCAACTCTGGTGACGGAGTTTTTATGCCGCTTAAAGGCCTCCGTCATAGCTTAACGACTGTAAAAGCTGGGACGTACTCGGGATCAACGAAAACGAAGTTTTGGGACAATTTTCGGGGTCACCTTACGTTGGTGGTTACTGAATTCGTAATAGTTAACCAACATAATTGAAACCCGTAAATTGTCACGAAATTTCGTTTTCGTTGATCCTGAGTAAGGCCTCAGATGTTAATGCCACTTGCATCCAAATTGTGGTCATCCATCCAAATTGTGACCGCTCAGAACGTTGCCTAACTTCAACGATCGATCAAGAAAGTCTTAGCAAGCCATGCTACGCGCGCTTCACGGGAGTCTCCTGTGATCCTAGAGTCATATTATGAGAATTTGATATAATTGGCTAGGAAGTGGTCAGGTTACTTACTACCTCCATATGTAGGTACTACTAAGTAGGTACTTCACGGTTCAAATTTTAGAAAACGGATGCAATTTCCACAATGTTCTCTTTTGACACGACAAGCGCCGCCGCTTAATTTATTTTATTATTACGTTGAATAAAGGAATCTTAGAAAACAGAATGTTCCGTTTGTGAAACCTATCTTAAGCTTTTTTTTATACCTCTGTAATAGTTTTATTTTGTATAGTTTAGGAGTAGCGAAGTTGCATTTGGTGGCCACCAAACTCTGTTATCAGTTATCACTACTCTTCCTAAACTATACAAAATAAGCTACAAAGGTATTAAAAAAAAGCTGTATGATAGATAGGTCTCAGAAACGGAACATTCCGGTTTTTTTTTAATTTCTTTGTTCAACGTATAGTAAAAAAAAATAAGCGGCGGCGTAGTTTGACGCATATACCTAACCACCTTAAGTAGGTACCTACTTTATTTTATTTCGCCGGATTACATTTCTAGAATAGTTTTCCCAACAGAAAAATGTCCTTGGCATTCGTTAAGTAACGTGGTCAGAAGTGTCAAAGCAAAGTATTAACGTAACGATGATCGAAAGAGAATCGATACGATGCGTTTGTATTATGGCTTTCTATAGGGGCGTAGTATTGGATACTGTCCTCGATACCAAGTCAATTATCACAAATGTATGAAAAACCAGTGCAGCGCCTCCCCCGGTAACTGGCATGAACTAAACATTCCATGTGTTCCATGCATTTAGAATACTTGACACGTGTCGTGAGCGAGGATAGATTAGGTAGGTAGGTACTATACTACACAAAAACCACCGATAACCCTACTGGAAAGAAAGAAAGAAAAATCATTTATTCTTGTAGGACCTCAAGGATCACTTAAGTTTCGTTTTACATGCTAGGTGATTCTAATGCCTGTTCCAACGCGACTCCCTGGCTAACTATTACTCGATACCCGGTCAAGTATTTCAAATGTATGGAAGTTCAGGCAAGCTACCGGCAGCAGCACTGCACTGAATTTTATATTTGAGTATCGAGGATAGTATACCATGCCACTGAAAACTGATAAAAAGGCCCCTGAATTCATAATCTTGTGGCCAATGATAGTTTCAAAAGGGGAAGATACGGTTACTAACATCGCATGCAAAAAACTTCGGCCCCGTCACACACACATCGTTGCATCCTCCATTCTACAGTGAGACCATAGAACTCAGTTTAGTAGGACCATGCGCTGCAAGTCACAATATCTTCCCCTTTTGAAACTATCATTGCTTGAGGAGTTGGGGCACCCATCTCCATGCTCTGTCATTTAGTTTGGTTGCGTTGCGTGCTAACGTCGCGTCGTCGCGTGCTTTTAGGTATATATAGATACCTACTAATTGTCTTCTATTTAACCCTGAACTTTCAAGGCAGGCAGGCTATCTACGCGACCCCAAAGCGAGCTAGTACCTTATAGGAAGGTAGGTAGGTAGATGAGATAGGTTTGGGTGGTATGGTACAATTACATTTTGCTTTAAGACTCAACATATACAAAAGAATATCATTAATCCAAGGCGCAATACACTATCTCAGGTATGAATTGTATGATGCATGCATACTATTTAGCAGAGAAAACACCAGTACGATACGAAGCCTGGGCGGGTCGCTAGTAAATTGAAAATGTAAAATCTAACTATTGCCAAATAAAGACAGTGGCGCCATGCGCCATAGCATGGCCGACATCGAAAGCTTTGTCGCTAAACATAACTTGCAGGTGCATGCAACGCATTATAGTTTATTTTCGAACTGTGGTGTGTGTGGTTATGCCGTATGCCCGCCTGGTACCTGGACGATGTCGTTGTTGTCTTTTATTCAATTTTTATCCGACTTCAAAGGAGGAGGTTTTGTTCCATTGTAGGTATGTGAGGTACATAAGGATAGAAATGCCCGCGAAATTTTAATTTTCTCGCGTTTTTGTATATTCGCGACGAGATCAATTTTCAAATTTCCATAATTATAAGCTTGGGAATCATACCCTACATTTCTTTACCTCAGAATGATGTAAGTATAATAATTATAGGTAGGTACTTACCTTAGTAATAGGTAGAACCTCCCTATATTAAAAATGTCTAATAATAACGGATATTTCAGTTGACTGATGGAAATATTTTAGTGTTTTTATTTACGTAGATAGGTAGGTACCTAAAATGTTGATTGTTTTCTGTTCACACCTTGTTCACTTTGTTTTCTATAGGTACCTACTATTACTATACGTGAATACCTTTAATTGGCTTTCTGATTTTACTATAATAAACGAAACTGTTAATTAAGTTGTTGGTTTTCCAATAAATCTATAAATACTTAATGCTACCTAGTGTCTATTAGTAGGTATTATTTTGTGCTAGTGTAAATTCTTTAAGTTGTTGATGTAGGTATTGATGATTCACAATGGCGGCTATTCGGGATGTCGCTAAAGCAAAGACTTTGTACTGCTAAAACTAAACTTACTTAACTAATTTGACAGCACTAAAATTGATGACATCCCTTTTTATTTCGATCGTTATGAAAGGGACCGCAACATTTTTAGTGCTGTCAGATAAGTTTAGGCGACATCCTGAATAGCCACCAATTCTTTGCGCGAATCATCCACATTGTCCTGCAGAAATTCGCAGGAAACACCTTTTGTTTTTACAGTTGCGCCATTGATATTTCCGGTGGCAATTCTTTATTATTGACCGCAGAAGCCCAAACTCATATAACCGTAAATTTGACTATTTTGAGTTTTAACAATAATAATTATGCATGACAATGTACAGTGTAGCCCTGTGGTGGGTGTCGTTCATGGTAAAATAATCAGTGAAGCCGCTTATAACTGTCAGATTGGTTGTCAATCTTTAGAGAAGGCTACCTACAGGTTCTTTTAACCACACTTTGGAAATACTATCTGTACCTTACAGGTAGTTCTATCTAGTATTGTAGAAAGCTGTGTTGCTGTGGTGAAAGGTCGTGGGTTCGAATCCTGGTCATAAATCAATTAATTTTTCTTCGCGTGGTAATGTAGTTAGGGCACTTGTTCATACGAACGAACAGTACCAATATTGACAGGAGCTTTAAATCGGGTGAAAGAAAACATAAGAAATAAGCATCGAACGACATGCTATGTAAACTTTTGGAAAATTTAGTCAGTAGGTACTTACCTAATTTTATATGTTTTTTTTTCTTTTTCTTTTCTATGATTTTATTTTCATCTTGACTGTCCTAGGCGTGCTTGACTAATAGCTCATTTGACAAACCAAGTATTAGTATATTTAAGAACTTAACGAATCATGTATTTGACAAATTTAGGTTTGGATCAGTCTCTTGTTTGATAAATAAAAAATTTGACGAATTGCGAAATTGACAAATTAAGCTTATGACTTGCTATGGTTATGGACAAATAAGTATTTGACGACTGTCTGCGTAATCAGCTTACTATTTACTCATTTTCGATACGTTTTTAGTTCTTTACAATAAAGACCATAATTCAAGTAAATATTTGTAAGTAATTAGTTAGGAATATTTTTTCGTATACGCACGTCTAATTAAAAATGTATAAAATCTACGCCATTTTGCCTTTAAAATGTCCCAAATTGTCGTCGTATGCATAAAATACATGAACATCTCATTTCGGTTCCATGTTTTTGCGCCTGCGCAGGTACTTGTGAGTCAGCCGGAACGGTCGTTTCGGCCTTGGAGTTGCGTTACCGCTTTGGATCAACCCCTTAGTATCTATTGGAGGCAAACATTTTAGATAGGTACCTTACACTACACAACAATTTGTTGTTTCAAAATGAGTAACCTATTATTGCGAATTTGCGATGCATTTCCTGGATAACATGCAGAAATACTCAGGCAACATTTTTTTTATGTTTTTACCTCAGAACTTTGGACTGGGTGAACTGATTTAAAAAATTCTTTTTTTTTTTGTTTGAAAGCTAATGCTTCCTGTATGGTCTTTTAAATTTAATTTTGAGGATGAGGATCTAAGAATTATGATCAAAAATAATATATAGGTAATATAAAGTGCATAAAATTGCTATCTTCTTTCGTTTCAGTTGGTTTAATATATTTTTTTAATTTTGTCACTTGTCTAATAATCGACTAGTTCGGTCCGCGTGTGAAGTTTTTGCCATTTCTTCCCTTCACTTGGCTTGAGACAGTAATTAAGCAAGTTCTTCGGATGATGTCTGATGCATGGATGATGTATGACATACCAATGCTATAATCAGCTCCGAGAACCTCTAAGCCGTCCACCGCCTCGCATAGTTGATCCAGCTTTTCATACATCATGTATTTTACGTCCACCGAAAACTATGCCAGCTAAGCTTACCTACTTTTTCCCAGTTTAGCTTAGCTTAGTTCAGCTGGTGGTTCAAAATTAGATCATAAACCGACTTTAAAAAAGAAGGAGGTTCTATGTTCCACTGTAGATATGTATTTTTTGGATCTGACGAGGATCTTTGGAGTTAGAAACAGAAATGTATCTCGAAAGTGCACGACATTGCTACTTGGGAAATTAAAGTTTTTATATTTTTTAATTTTGCCAGAAATTTTGTTGCTGCAAAAAGAACTGGTACTTAGAACAATAAATACCAACTCTCGTAAAGAGGTTAAGCAAGCCCCTCCATGCAAGATGTTTTCAATATCTGCTGAAGGTTGTCAATCAAAACTCTGGTGTTTTGTTGAAGTGATAGGCGCATGTCATGTCAAGGCTCCTCGCTCACCGCGTCTGCGTTATATCAGTTAGCTCGATTGTGCAATATTGCAAGCATTTAGTGCTTTACATTTAATAGGTATGAAATTCTCTCAAATTACATTTTATAAACATATTTATTAACAGAAACTAAACTACTAAGTACACAGTTGTTTACATAACTCGGAACACAATCAAAACCAGTTAAGCCGATCGATGCTCGGTATGAAAAAGCAATTTCGACTTTTGTACAAGTTTGACCATTTCGTCTATCTTTAGACGAGCTAAAAGTGGACTTTTCTGCCCAACTCACGAAATTATAGCTCAGCTGGTATAGCAGTCACGCTTACGATGAGAAACCCAAAGAAAAAATATTGTTGATTTCCAGAATATACACTTGACATTTTTTATGGATACATCGGGATTCGGGGGGTACTTACCAAATCTATTTCATTTGCTAGAGATATTTTTATAGCCATTATGTACCTAATGGTTTTACTATTAATAAAAAAGAAACTATCTACTACAAACATACAAGAACGTATCTACCAACTATTGATATAGATTTACAAAATAATAACCACAATTATTTCAGCAATCCTTTTCAGAAATTATATCTAATAGCATCTTAAAACTTTAAAGTTTTCGAGAGTGTCTTGGTTAGGCCAAAACGGACTTTGATCATCGTCAAACAAGGTCGAAGACATAAAGCTCAATTCCTCGTCAATTTAAAACCGTTGCACAAAAAATCTCAGTAGGAATGTAACTGTGTGTGTGTAATTTGGAAACGGCACGTTAGTTTTCGAAATCATTTCTATGTTACTTTCGTTTCTTTAATCGTTATCATTGACATGAGATTTCGTGCATATTCCTTGGTAATTCAATTTTACTACACTCCAGCCCTCTCAAGTCTAGCGACGTGGTTGAGTCAGGTAGGTACTTACAAAATATAGGTTTTCGTATTAAGATTAACTGAGATAACTGTTGAGATTTGACTAACAGTTAAGGTGTTCTACTAAGGTTGTGCTTGTGTCCCCAGTAGGCAAACTGTTAGCGGCCGACTGAGTGAGCCGCAAATTTGTTGCGAACTGAAATTTGAGTTAGCTGCAAACACAGATCAATTTTCGTGCGTCGCCGCCGACTGGAACCGGTTTTGCTGTGAGTCGGCCACTTACCACCGAGACAGTCGGCGCGCGTAACGCTGCAAACTGCGTAAAGTGAGCGCAAACTAGCAAACTGCGGACACTCCATTTCAAATATATATGGAAGGGCGTACTAAACCGATACGCCGCAAATTCAGTCAGCCGCTAACAGTTTGCCTACTAGGGACACAGCCTAAAACTGTCACAATTTTACTAGCTTAAACGATCATACCTACTATCAAGGCATAATGCACAGCTCAGTTCAATAACCGGTCTCTAACTTACAGGTTGTAGTTTTAAGACAGTCAATTGCATTTCGTTTCATCCAGAAACTTTACCAGATGATTTATACAGAGTCAGGAGGCAAGCTTTGCCTACACTTAACGGGACACTGTAGTGCCTGGGACATTGTTGAGATGGAATAGGCTTGCCCAGCACATAAACCATCCTCTCAGCTTAGCCGGCCATATTCACAGGAAAGACAATGGTCAATACGTGCGAGGCTGACTAGCCGCGGGTTTCCTCACGATGTTTTCCTTCACCGTTTAAAGCTCGTGTTAAAGTGCATATAAATTTTTCGACACGAAAAGTCCATTGATGCATTCCATTGATTCGAACTCACGACCTGAGGATTGAAAGTCGAAGTACTTATCCACTTGGCCAACACGGCTTAAACAACAAGTTAGTTATATCGTAACTAATTATCGCGTTTTCGGAAAAAGAACATCTGCTATCTGAGATTGAACAAAACTGTAGGTAGGTTTTCCGATGATCTTTATGAAGTTGAAAAGTCAGCAGCGACTAACGTGACGTTTATAATGAAGTATTTAATATTGCATGAATTTGCATGTGACACTGACAGGTTGTATAGCAGGCAGGACCATTGAGAATCATTGACAATATAAATGAATGGACTTGGCATAAACATTACTTTAGGAACTATCTCCCTGAGGTTGGTCGCCACGTTTTGTCCCAGGCTCCCAGACAACCACAACAAGTACCTACATCCAGTTGTCATCGCGACTTGTTATTGGCGGCAAGCCGCCATCTTTGTGCCAAAGTATGCTTCGATTTTTCGTAGGTATGTCATTTCTATCTCTTTCCTTCTTCTGAGTTGAGAATAAAATACTTTCCAACATCTCTTGATTCAACATTGCTTTCACATGTTCTCTTCTTTGTTAAAGAAATTGAAGGTCTTTTCCAAGATCTAGATTTTGTGTGAGGTTAACCCATTTCTTGCCCTAGACCCGCGGTGACCTCTAAGAAGGTCGCAGCCCAGCCTGTTTTAGAGCGTACTAGCGTAATGAGCACTGAAAGTGATTCTGATTGTGTATTAAATATAAAAATATTATAATTGAGAGAAGTGATGTTTTGTTGCGATCCTTGCGAGGTCTTCTTTAGCGGCTTTCTGATTGCGCAGAAAATCTCAGTTAATTTAAATTAGTTATTTTCATTCTAGGAGTGTGTAGTTGTCATTATGATAATCGAAAATCGAAACACTAAAGGCTTTAATACATTTTAATTCTAAATATTAATGTGCAAATAGTTGACCGAAAACTGCATTATACAACCCCTCACAGATGGCATTTCATCCGCATGGCTGCGTTATTATTATTGACATTATATAATCGATAGATGGGGTGTATGTAAGTCACTCTATGTCAATCTTCATTCTGCAAGATTTCAAACGAGGGTGCAGTAGAATAATTTTTTGACTTCAAATACGAAAAACATAGTTGCGCATTACATCTTAGTTAAAATGAAGGGGTCGGTAGGGTAGTACATCATTATAAATCTATTTCGTTTGAAACTTGTAGCCATCTAAGTATAGGTCGCGCCACGTAAAAAGAGCGCTGGCTGTCAAACTGCGCAGTGGTCAATGATTGGTGGAGAGGTAACGCGGCGCACTTCATACCATTGATTTAGCGAGTAGGTACTATTGGTTCGTCAGCGAGTGAACACAGGCGCAAACATACCCCCGCTACTTCCAGTCAGCGCTCTTTTTACGTTACTCTGTTACGCTAAATCAATGGTATGAAGTGCGCCGCGTTACCTCTCCGCCAATCATCGACGACTGCGCAGTCTTACAGCCAGCGCTCTTTTTACGTGGCGCGACCTATACCATGGACGAAATTTGTAGTAAGTACCTAAGTACCTAGAATAAATGGAAGGGAACTGACTGCTTCAAAATTCAAATGTGTTCACTACTTGGATGAGTGACCGCAAGTGGCATTTTCATCTGAGCGCTTCCGTGCTTCGGAGGGCACGTTAAATTGTCGGAGCCGGCTTTTAAAGTCGTTAAGCCATGACGGAGGCCTTTAGGCGGCCTGAAAACTCCGTCACCAGAGTTGGCCACTTGCTCATACGAACGAACGAACGAACTATATTATAGGTGAAAGTATGAAGTGTGAATTGTTTCGCTCTTTCAAACGGCTGGACGGATTTCAGTGAGATTTGGTACCAGGATAGCTTTAATCCTGGATTAACACATAAGCCTCTTTTTATCCCGGTTTTCCACAGGAACGGAAACTATTCACCGCGGGTAACACCGTGGGGCGCAGCTAGTTGATAATAAAGCAGACATCGGGGGCAATTCGGAGTGTCGCAAAAGCTAAACTAAACTAACTAAAATTATTGCCATCCTTTTTATTCCCATCGCTATGAAAGGGACGGCAACAATTTTAGTTAGCTTCGTTTAGCTTTTGCGACACTCAGAATTGCCAATATTGCTCTTTCAGAATTAAAGTGATATTCTGTGAGGCAGGTGCTGATTGGTGCTTGCCAGAATGACGCCGTTACTCCAATACCTATAGTAGTACTATACAGTGTAGGTACCCACCTATTATCTTATTATTGTATTAATTAGATGTCATTATTTATATTAAGTACCTACTTGGTCAGTGCAAATAATTGTTTCGTCACTGGCCAGTAGGTATGTAAGTACTTTGCAAAACTAGTTTCGAGGTTACCTAAACAGACAGCTTCGCGTTCTAGTTTTTTTACTTGTCAAGCGAATTATTGATTTCTTGTTTGTTTGCAGTATTTACCTACATTGTTATTTAGTCATCGGTTAATGTAAAACTTCTTAGTTTTGCCTTTAAAAGAGGAACTCGACGTGAATCAGTGATTATTTATAGCTCCAAAAGAACCAAAACCAGTTTATTATCAGAAATGCAAGACGGGCCTCGTACGCGGGTACCAGGCACTCATAACCTACAACTTAACATATCGATTCGTAAACATTCCCTCCAAAAAATGCACCGTACAAAAACGGGGTTACGAAAAAGACCTGTTCGGGATTGTAAAAAAAACAGTGAGAATACGAGGGATAGACCTCCGTACCTCCGTCGCTCAGCGGCCGCCCCACTCGTTTAAAACCTCCGGGTACTGGGGCGAGCTACCCCACATTTCTGCTCTGACACAACAGAAATAACACCGAGCGGACGCTCTTTCACTTACAATGTTCCGGTTGCTTTTCTTCCTCATACGAACATTGCTCGACGTTTACCCATTTAACTATTTTAGAACTACACTACACTGACACTAAAATCCTCCCGCTCACTGACATCGAGATTTTAGTTTTTTTTTGGAAGCGTTGTCGCGTGTAGCGTCTGCCGGCCGGCGGTTCAGAAACAACGCGTCCACGAAGGAAGACCGAGGCACTACGGTACGTTCACTTAAAACTTTGGTCCGTGTATTACATTATTTCACTGATAATTTGAGGAAAATGTTAGTGTTCGTCTCATAACAGCCGCGGAGCGTGGCGCATTATATTTATGTAGGGAGCAGGTACGCGCGGCGTGTATCGCTCGATCGCACTGGGTTCGTTCGGGTCGAGTCGGAGGGGGTCGGGAGTCATCGCCGCGGGGCGGGGGACAGCGCTGCTTTGCCGACGCAAGCAAGCAAGACGAGTTCAGTACTGTTTTATCGACACAGTTTATAGACAGGTGGCGACTGTTCTTTTTGATGAAGATGCGCTTCAACTTCAAGTAGGTAGGTACATAAGTTTGGTTGGACCTGCCTGTTTGGTTCACTTACTGTGCTACCCTAGTATACCTAGTATACCCTAGTATACTACAAATTAAACTGAAATTTGATTTACTTACGTTTCATAGATAAATTATCAATAATTTTGATAGATTAGGTAAGTAGGTAGGTACCTATACAATCACATTTTAAAAGTTTATCACACACGTAACACGATTTATAACAGCCGAATCTTGAATGTTTGTAGTTGGACAAATCAATAAATAATGAAACAGTTGGTTTTGGTTGTATTGTATGTAATTTTACTCAAAAATTATTTTATTGCAGTTGCGTGATGCCTGCTGAGAGCTGCCCATAAATAATGATCGATTGGCTGGCATGGCAGGCTGGCACTGGCTGGCAGGAACCGGAAGTTGACAAAACTATACTCGTTCCAACCGTTTATTTAACTTTTGACAGCTGTAATACTGACTCAAATAGTGATACCCTGACCCGTTACCGATTCGATTTATTTTATCGATCGATTTTATTCATGAAGAAGTTTTAATCGATTTAACACACTCATTATTTACTATGAATATCAACATTTTGCACCTTTTCATTACAAGTTGTTCAAACATTTGACGACCTCTGTGGCGCAGTGGGCGAAAGCCCGCCTGAGACGCAGAGGTTGCGGGTTCGATCCCCGCTGCGGGACAAATGTTTGCATGATCTGCAAATATTTGTTTCGTGTCTGGGTGTTTTCTATGTATAATATGTATGTATTTACAAAAAAAAAATGTATCTATGTAGTTTATCAGTCATCTGGTTACCATAACACAAGCATTAAATTGCTTAGCTTGGGACTAGATGACGCCGTGTGAAATGTCCAAGGATATTTATTTATTTATTTATTATTTAAGTAGGTACCGCAGTTCATTCACATGTTTTTTATTTGAACCAACTACAGTAAGTCTAAACGATTATTTTAGATTCATTAATTTTCAGCGAATAAATTCGATCCCATGGAACTGTTTTCATTACGCAAATTATTTATGCATTACAAGTTGTAATGCATAAATAATTTGCGTAATTGTAATTTACAACAGAGACATTTAGGGCATTTTAATGCAAAATAATAAAGGTTTTTACGTGATTTGATATAAAAATAATCACAATAATTTTATTGTATGTTTTAATATAATCGATAATCGAATTATTTCAAAACCAGTTGTCATTAATTACGAATGAAACATCTCTAAAGTGGGCGGATCCCGTCCATGACAGTACAGTATTCCCTGTAGTACATTGTATCAAAAATTATTATAAAACTTTATGTGCATGATATGTCAAAAGTTAAATAAACGATTGGAAAGACTATAGGAATTGTTTATAAAATTAAAATACTTTTAAGTTTCAGGATTGTCTTTTTGATCGACTCTATTCAAATTCAAATTCTAAATTTATTTTTATTTTTATTTCACTTTTCACATTAGATCTCTAATCTGCCACTTGCGTTCGTTCGTTCACAGGGCGGTGATGGGCGTGCCGTTAGGCCGCGGCCGTTTTTTTTAAGTAGGTACTTACGTTTTATACTTTTTTAAAATATTTTTTATTTATTTTTTGCTTCCTAGCTAGCCTCCAAGTGTCCTACCTGCACTGCGGTGCGGCCGCGTTCTTAAGCAGTGTTTTTACACGGGTCTAGCTAGCTGTATGTAGCTGGCTGGTCGATTTCGCAGTCGATCTTCGTAGTACATTTTCGTGGTGCGGCTTGGGAGGCGACTTGAAAATGTTTCAATGCACAAAGAGCATGCCTATGAAGATCGACCAGCTAGTCACCTTTGTAAACCCCGCATTAGTGATGTGTACCCGAGACAACCGTGGAGACTGGTTACCACAGTAGGTAGGTACCTACCTACCTACTCATCCCGCCGTCAGCGCCATCTCATCCTGAGTCTTCCACGTCATCGTGTCGCGTTGTGTACCTACAATATTGTTGTTTTTTTACAAAGAAAAAGTAAAATTTCTAAACAAAAATTCCAATACCGGTATGTATTATATAGTAGGTACCGGGATTCCGGTATTGGGCTCCAGTACCGAACTTAATACCGTATTGAGTGAGATTTGCCCCTGTATTGCATGCCCTCTGTAGTTGTGTGTGTGTGTGTGTGTGTGAGGGTGGGTGAGGGTGTGTGTGTTGTGTGAAGTAGGTACCTATAGGTACCTACACCATAAACACTAATTAGGTAGGTAGATCAGATAAATAATTCCTACCAATTTATTTATTTATTTTATTTTGTTTTTAGCCGTTTGTGTCCCACTGCTGGGCAAAGGACTCCCCCTATTCCTTTCAGACGTGTCGTCACGATCTTGTGTTAGGGATCTCCCAGTCGCGTAGGCTGTAAATTTGTCGAGTTCGTCCCGGCGCGCCGCGCCATCTCCGTCTCGGTCTGCCGCGTCGCCTTCTCGCCCCGGGTCGGGGCGCCCGCACCTTCGGTGGCTAAGAAGAAGGATTAAAACAATACATCCATGTTCGGTGGCTACATTCGCCCACAGCTCATTTCAAAGAGCATGTAATAGTAGCTCATTTGACTGACATACGTACGACATACTGACATACTGATTTCCTACCAATAAAAGTAAAAGTACCTACTTATACCTACTTATTTAATAATAATAAGTAGGTAACTCTGTAGCCTGTCTATCGGTTTGTTACGCTTTCACGCCTAAACCACTGAACCGATTTTGATGATTTTGTTACAGAGATAGACTAGCTATAGCTAGACTCATCCATCTTCCTAGGCTAGACTAGACCTCAGTAAGCGCGTGGCGAAGCTTGCTAAGACGTTCTTGATAGATCGTCGAAGTTAAGCAAATTTCTGAGCGGTCACAACTTGGATGGGTGACCGCAACAAAAAGAACAAAGAGAATGTAACACCAAAAATGTAACACTACGTTTATTTGTCGCACAACAACAACTTCTTCTTCTTCTTTATCTTGGCTTCGCACGGCATATGCCAAGCATTTAGCCACTACCATGTCAAGTCAGAGTCAGAGTCAGTAAAGATGGTGGGTCTCTACCATTGACAATATAACCTTCTTCTGAGATCTCTACTGAACAAAGGCATTTAGAGTATAATATCTTTGCTACTGAACGAACAATCTACAGTAAATAATCCACCATTAATTACACATTAGCATTCGCTAAAATAAAACACAAGTTTTGCAAAATAAAACAAAAAGACAAATGACTTCTCAAATTCCCGTCAAAAAGCCCGCCAACAACTTAGTGAAGTTCACTCTTCACTCATTTGACTCATTTCTAGCATTTAGCACAGATAAAAGAATCATTTAGTCACTGACGTGTGGTGTGACCCCTTTCTAACCATTTAGTTCACTAATTATTGCTCGAAATAGCATTAGTTGGTTTGACTTAGCACTGATTTTTTATATGACTGACAAAATTGTACATTAGGAGCCTAAGTAATTTGGGTTTATTTAAAATGAGAAACATAACCAAGATTAAAAAAAAATATTTAGAACAAGTACAAAGCAGATAAATATTTTCAACTGAGTTGTTGTTTTTGACCAAAGCAAAAAAAAAAAAAAATTTAATATTTTGCTGGCAGCATTGTGACAGCTGACGTTGACATTTTGTTTGTTTGTTTGAGTCAGTTGATAAGGCCGACCGACGTCAAACAATCGAAATAAAAAAAAAAGAATTTTGGTTGGATGACGATCGGCTGTTGATAAAAATTCCAAAATTGTTAAAATTATAAAGAAACCCTGTAAATAAACAGTTTTAATTATACTTTCAAATGCTTACAGTATCGATCTAACATGGTTAGGCCACGGAAGAGTGTAAAAATAAGTCAGAATAATTCTATTGAGACCAGCAGCAGTTCGGGCAGTGAAGGATCGACGGGAGGGAAAAAGAATTTTCAGTTATTTTCAGCATGGAAAACTTTTGTAGGAGTGATTTTGTTGTTCATAGCGGTTCTGATAGGCGCTATCGGTTATCTGGAGACCAGGGTGAACACTCCTTTTGATAATAAAAAGGTATTTTTGCAAGTTTCGGCTTTTTAGTTTTTCGACATAATTTTGAGTGCTGTTTGAAAATAAGGCTCTCGATATCCTAGACAATGATTTATATTTTTTATTTAAATAAATTCATTGTGTTTTCCTATATTTTGTAAAATAGCTAAAGCAATATATTTTATCTAGACATCAAAATGGTTTTTGTTAATACAAACCTACCTCTAGGTACATAGTGTTGTCCTGCTGATTGTTTTCTACAATAATTGATATGATTTTTCAGATTGTACATGATCGGATCACAGGACCATACGTACCAGAAAGGTTCTGGGGTACATATAGGCCGGGGGTGTACCTGGGCCTAAAGAGTCGAGAGCCAAAATCTCCTGTCTTCGGCCTGATGTGGTATGAGATGAGCTCGTCCCGCAAGGGCATTAGGTAAAAATCTAATGCTTAAAGATTGTTTCTAAAGTTTTCCAAAACAATCAGTTCTGAGCTCTGAAGTTGATTTTTTTTATTTATGTGTTGTAGCTTATTACGCCTTAGAATAATAATTATTCTGTTATATAATATCTAAGTGTACCAGTGTAGCAGTGGTTTGGATCCGTTGAGCTACCTATAGATTGTTTGTAACAATCCTAAGGTGGCTCAACTGGTTCTAATTGTATTTTGTTCAGTTATGTAAATATGTAGTAGTTTAGTTTCTGTAAATAAATTATAGGTACTGTTTCTGACTTCAAGTGTACCTATATAAAAAAACTGATGGAATTCTGTTCTTAATTCTGGATAAAAAAAAATGTTTGAGCTCAAAGCCTAAGGTTTTCACGATATCAATACTCCAAAGGTCTGATCATCATCAGAATAGGATAAACAGGAAATGGTCTGATTGATTTCAAATTTGGTATCTTGTTACTTCAATGAATAGTGTGAAGCGCTCGTGGCGAAGCTTGCTAAGACGTTCTTGATAGATCGTAAAAGTTAAGCAACGTTCTGAGCGGTCACTACTTGGATGGGTGACCGCAAGTGGCATTATCAGCTGAGCGCTTCCGTGCTTCGGAGGGCACGTTAAATTGTCAGTCCCGGCTTTTAAAGTCGTTAAGCCATGACGGAGGTCTTGAGGCGGCCTAAAAACTCCGTCACCAGAGTTGGCCACTTGCTCATACGAACAAACGAATGAAATGAATAGTGTAATTAATGTTTATGTGTCGGGGGTTATTTAAACTTTTTAATATTATGCTTTTTTAGACATTGGTGCAAACAAGAAGACAATCTGCCCAAGTATGGCTGGATCCGACACAACGGGGAGACATTTGGCGAGCAGGTCATATCTGACCCCCCGCACTTGATACAAACCTCTTTCATCAAGAACGCAGCGGCTACGGGGGCTACTCAGTGGACAGTCCGGATCAATGTGACATCTGAGGTAATAAGAGTTTAAGACTCATTCAGAGTCATTCTCTTAGTCCGTATACAGAAAGCTGGAAACTTATAAGCGCTTACCAGCTTTGGAAAATATATGAACGCGCGCCGATAAGCACTGAACGGTGCCGACAAGTTCCGACAAGCTTCAACACGCGCTGGTCAACGCTGGGCGCTGCCATTTAAAAAAATGCCAAATCATCGTCCGATGAGTCCGACATTTTGCTTGGTCCGCTTCAACATGCTTCCTTAGTGTAGAACGGACCAGCGTTGACAAGCGCCGGTAAGCGCTTATAAGTTTCAAGCTTTCTTTCTGTATACGGCCTTACTCACCTTAAAAGAATAAATAAGTATTATAACTCCAATCAATCAATCAATCAATCAATCAATCAATCATTTATTTATTTTCTCTCACAAACAATACATAAATATAAATACAGGAAAATAAAATAAATTTAAAAATAAATAAATGCAGTTAAAATAAAAATAATCCAAAAATGAGTGTCGGTTTTAACTTATTACAAAGAAATGTTGTGAGTGTTGTCCGTCACCAGAGTTGACCACTTGCTCATACGAACTTTCTCGCTCACCTTATAAGAATAAACAAACCAAAACCATGAACAAAAATCTTACATGAAACCAGGGCGTCTAATCTGCAAAACGAAAAACGAAGTTTCGTGACAATTTTCGGGTTCTAAATAAGTTGGTGAACTATTACGAATTTAGTATCCACCAACATAAGCTGACCCCGAAAATTGTCACGAAACTTCGTTTTTCGTTGTTCCGGAGTAAGGGCATGAAACTGATCCCCATTCAAATATTTTTTAAACCCATTTTTATGGATAAAATAAATAACCTTGGACATTCCACACGGCGTCATCTAGTCCCAAGCTAAGCAATGTAATGCTTGTGTCATGGTAACCAGATGACTGATATAATACATAGATAAGTACATTTTTTTTGTAAATACCATTGAGATGTATTAAAGAGTCACAATCTAATAGCTGACAACACTCAAAAAATGTGCGTGCAAATTCAATGTTCTACAATTACATTTGACATTTGAATGTAGACGTTATGACGTTTGTTCTAATGTTCATTGTCGCTTGTACGCTAAAAAGAAAAACTCTGCGCACTTCGTAGCGTGCGCCGAGTTTTGGTGTTTACATTTTATTTGTCTGATTGTGGCTCTATAATACATCTCAATGGTAAATACATACATTTGTAAATATGTATATAGATAGAAAAACACCCAGACCTGGAACAAATATCTGCAAAACATACAAACATTTGTCTCGTGGCGGGGATTGAACCCGCAACCTCTGCGCCACTTAGGTCTTCGAATAATAAAATAAATAGGCTGCGGCGCTAGATTGACGCATACAGTACCCACATTACCCTACCGTACCCACATACACCGTACCGTATATACCGTATTACCCTGTTTTCATATTTTTTCAGAACAATGCGAAAGCGCCATTAACTTTACTATGGTATGCTGCCTTGGACGAGGGAGGGGGGCAGTTGTGGGCGGAAAGAGGCGCGATACTGGGGCACACTCCAGCACACCCAAACTTCAGGGTCACACTCCATACCGTGCATGGTACGTCATGGCTTAACCTTCATGAGATACAGCCTGGTAACATCTCAGACTAAGGAAAAAGATAGACATGAAACTACGAAAAAACGAAGCATACCTAATCTTAGTCTGGCACAAAGATGGCGGCTTGCCGCCAATAACAAGTCGCGATGACAAATGCCCCTGGATTGTTTAACTTGTTTCACATTGTATCCAAGTTGTATCAAAGCAAAAATCACAGTGAATCGCAGAAACAACTGTCAAATATGACAGTAATTAAGTAAGTTACTTACTAATTTACTTAATCAGCGTTAAATCTGACAGTTATTTTCGCGATTTACTGTGATTTTTGCTTTGATACAACTTGGATACAATGTGAAACAAGTTACACAATCAGGGGGCATAAAAATGCATGATAGGTGGTAGCGAAGAGTTTCCTTTCCATAAAATTGAATAATTTGGACATTCCTTACCACCTTTCAACCCTCACGCAACATAGGTAATAATCGAAAAGATTTATATCACACATACTGGTTGACATGATGTCAACCAGTATGTGTGATATAAATCTTTTGTCATCACAATGATTATAATTGTGATGTCATATCGCTGGTTATATTTGTGATGTCACAAATATAACCAGCGGAACAAATCGGTAATTATTGGTAACTTCATAACACGCTCAAAATAGGGCGCCATCTGGAGCGGGAGCGCGATTGTAACAATATTTGAAAGAAAGAAAGAAAAATCATTTATTCTGGTAGGACCTCAAGGATCACTTAAGTTTCGTTTTACATGCTAGGTGATTCTAATGCCTGTTCCAACGCGACTCCCTACACCAGGGAAAGAGTCAGGCAAGAACCTGGAGGTGTGGGCCAATTTTTTTTTTAAAAGCGATCCCTTAACAATCTAAAATAATCTAAATAGTCATGCTTCAGTGGGAAGCCAGTCGAACAAAGTAAGGCATGTCAAAGAAAGTAAAAGTAATTGTAAAAATAACAAGATAACACCTCAACAAAATGTTGTCTGGCATCACACGCTACACTTGGCCGACTTATGTGGTAGAATCACGATTCCTAGTATAAATAAATAATAATAAATATCCTTAAACATTCCACACGGCGTTATCTAGTCCCAAGCTAAGCAACTTAATGCTTGTGTTATGGTAACCAGATGACTGATAAACTACATAGATACATTTTTTTTTTTGTAAATACTTACATATTATACATAGAAAACACCCAGACACGAAACAAATATTTGCAGATCATGCAAACATTTGTCCCGCAGCGTGGATCGAACCCGCAACCTCTGCGTCTCAGGCGGGCTTTCGCCCACTGCGCCACAGAGGTCGTAAAAAAAAAAAGTATGAACAGTCCTTACCTATATCGTTCTTGGTAATAGGGTCCTGTTTTTACCCTTTGTGTACGGAACCCTAACAAACATGTGTTTGTACTTCCAGGCAAGGTGCTGCATTCCTCACAAACGGAGGCCCATGTGGACAGCCTCAGCAACCTGAATGATAAGATATATTCCCTGCTGCAAGCCGAGCCTCACTCCGCCCTCGGCAGGATAGCTGTCCTGGCTCCAGACCCTGTGCTCAATGAGAAGGTGGCTCTGAAATAAGATGATTTTAACTTTACCCTTCTATGACGACCTCTGTGGCGCTGTGGGCGAAGGCCCGCCTGAGACGCGGAGGTTGCGGGTTCGATCCCCGCCGCGGGACAAATGTTTGTACTTTCTACAGATATTGGTTCCGGGTTTTGTTTTTTTTCTATCTATAGTATGTATGTATTTACAAAATAAAAATGTATCTATGTAGTATATCAGTCATCTGGTTACCATAACACAAGCATTAAGTTGCTTAGCTTGGGACTAGATGACGCTGTGTGGAATGACCAAAAATATTTATACCTATAATCATTCACACTAGTGATAGTGTAAACTAATATTATAAAGGTGAAAGTTTAGTATGTAAATATGTAAGTGTGTGTGTTTGTTACTCTTTCACGCTCAAACGGCTGGACGGATTTGAATGAAATGTGGTACCAGAATTAATCCAGGGTATAATTTACTGGGATCAAAATTCTAAAGAATAGGCTACTTTTGATCCCGGTATTCCTACGGGAATGGAAACTATACACTGCGGGTAACACCGCGGGCACAGCTTTTACAAAACAAAACTATTGCAGAGGTATCAAAAAAAGCTTATTTATTATTACTGTACAATCTTATCTATTTATTATTATTTTGTAAGTATGTAGGTAATTAATGGGGGCAATTCGGAGTGTCGCAAAAGCTAAACTAAACTAATTAAAATTATTGCCATCCTTTTTATTCCCATCGCTATGAAAGGGACGGCAACAATTTTAGTTAGTTTAGTTTAGCTTTTGCGACACTCAGAATTGCCACTATTGTTTAATTATATTTATTAGTTTATTACTATTTTATTTGTGTTGGTTTATTACAGTTTAGTTATAATTTAGCTTTCTTTAATTTTTATTTTTTTATTTTAATGCTTGTTTATTTAGGTACATACTGAATTATTTTTAAGTATACCGCCGTCTTAATGATCTCACCTTTCCTATCCATCCATAGGTTGTCCGGAAGAGATCGCTCTTAGCGATAAGACCACACTTTATACTAAGATTAAGGTTGTTTTTACTATATATTCATATTATTAGGCACACCGCCTTCCTGCAAATTTTCCTTTACCCAAATGGTTGCCTGGAAGAAATTGCTTTCAGCAATAAGGCCGCCAGTTTCACAATTTGTTCCTTGAAATTGTTACTATTATAGTTTAAAGAAATCAATAAAGAATTATCTATCTATCTATCTATTGGTGTAATAAAAAAATCATTCATTCATTCACCTTAGAATGTTGCCATTTGTTAATATTTTGTTTCTTTATAATAGCACACGGGAAATTACTCACGTAAAATTACTCCTCGCGGACGCGACCGCGAGGAGTGACCACACTCATACCCAGATGAAGATTCTCCGGAAGAATCGAAACATTGTCGGTATCTAAATCGACGATAATTTTACGTGAGTAATTTCCCGTGTGCTATTATAATGTCTAATACAACTCACGATAGTTTTGAGAGATTTTGTTTCTTGTTATAGGATAAAGAGGTGAACTTCGTGCCTGTCCAGTCCTTGGTAATGCCTCCTTACGCTGTGGATATCGTATACACATGTACTGGGGCTCCGCCAGCTTTGAAACAGGACCAATACACCTCCGTGTTGGAACTGGAGAGAACAGCCTTCGACACGAGGTTTGAAGAGACGTTCAACCTCACAGAGAAAGGGTGAGTGCCTTAACAGCTAATAACATGGTATACCATTCCGTTAAAGCGCTCGTGGCGAAGCTTGCTAAGACGTTCTTGATAGATTGTTGAAGTTAAGCAACGTTCTGAGCGGTACTTGGATGGGTGACCGCAAGTGGCATTTTCATCTGAGCGCTTCCGTGCTTCGGAGGGCACGTTAAATTGTCGGTCCCGGCTTTTAAAGTCGTTAAGCCATGACGGAGGCCTTTAGGCGGCCTGAAAACTCCGTCACCAGAGTTGGCCACTTGCTCATACGAACGAACGAACGATTCCCTTATCCTATTTGTTTATACCTTTAAACAAGCAATTTTTTATAATATACCTGTATTTATATATCACACTAACATTATAAAGGTCAAAGTTTGTGTGTGGACGTATGTAAGTGTGTTTGTTACTCGTTCACGCTCGAACAGCTGGACGGATTTGAATGTAATTTGGTACCAGGATGAATGAAAGCACAACACAGCTCTTTCAAGAGTAACAAACACACTTACACTTCCACACTTACACACTTAAACACTTAAACACACACAATTTTTCACGTTTATAATATTAGTGTGTTGTATATTTGTCTGCAGTTATTCACCCGAGGAAGTGGCTATAGCCCGCGCCGCCATGTCCAACATGGTGGGTGGCATAGGCTACTTCTACGGCGCCGGACGCGTGCAATCTCAACATACAAAGGAACCCGTGCCCTATTGGAGAGCGCCGCTATACACCGCTGTGCCGAGCAGGTAACTTATACAGGGTGGGCCATTATTTTGAGCATTTATTTATTTAATACTAGCTGCGCCCCGCGGTGTTACCCGCGGTAGTTCCCGTTCCCGTGAGAATACCGGGATCAAATGTAGCTTATTCTTTTATCCTGGGTATAAGCAGTTCTGGTACCAAATTTCATTCAAATCCGTTCAGCCATTTGAGCGTGAAAGAGTAACAAACATTCGCACTACTTACACACTTGCACACTTACACACTTCACATTTATAATATACTAGCTAACTTGCCCGTGGCTTCGCTCGCGTGGTACCTACCTTGATAAATTATAGCCTATGTTCATTCGGAAAGTCTAAGCTACAAAATGGTGAAAGAATTTTTGAAATCGGATGAGTAGTTTCGGAGATTACCCCAAACAAACAAACAAACACTTTACTTACTACTTTACCTCTTTATAATATTAGTATATAAGTGTGATATCACCAGATCCTTCTTCCCCCGCGGGTTCCTCTGGGACGAGGGGTTCCATGGTCTGCTGGTTGGGCGCTGGAGCCCCTCCATCATGCTGGACATCGCGGCACACTGGCTGGACCTCATCAACGTGGAGGGATGGATACCCAGAGAACAAATCTTAGGTAAACACTATAGTACTAGGGTATACCAGGGTATATTAGTTAGGGTAAACCAGGGTATATTAGGGTATACCAGGGTGTATATTAGGGTATACTAGATATTTACGCGCGTTGGAACAGGCATTAGAATCACCTAGCATGTAAAACGAAACTTAAGTGATCCTTGAGGTCCTACAAGAATAAATGATTTTTTCTTTCTTTCTTTCTTTCTTTATAAATAATTCAAAGTGATTACTTTAGTAAAAGGTAAAAGTTATTACTCAAGTAACGATTTATATTCTATAGATAAGCTATTGCTTGAAGTATGAACTGTCTAAAATTAAAATTCTTAGCTGAGTGATAGTCATCATTTCCTTTACTTAAGCATTGAGAAGCCATTTTGAGTCTGCGTGTTCTCTATCTATAAATTATGTATGTATTTACAAAAAAATGTATCTATGAAGTATATCAGTCATCTGGTTACCATAACACAAGCATTAAGTTGCTTAGCTTGGGACTAGATGACGCCGTGTGGAATGTCCAAGGATATTTATTATTAAATCTTGCAAACAGGTGCGGAGGCGTTAGCACGAGTTCCTAAAGAGTTCGTGGTGCAAAGCAACGCGCACGCGAACCCGCCGATGTTGCTCGTAACGCTCGCGCGAACGTTGCGCGCGAACAGAGAACTGCTCGCGCAACACCGAGAAACACTGCTCGCTATGCTGCCGAGGTTGCAGGTAACAATACTAGATTGTTCTAATTTTTAGAGTTCCATACAGAAAGGGTAAAACCGGGTCCCTATTACTAACCCCTGTATTTATAGACAAGTCAAAGTAATTACTTGAGTAAAGGTAATTACTCAAGCAACGATTTTTATTCTATAATTAAGAAATTGCTTGAAGTAAGAACTGTCTAAAATAAGAATTCTTAGCTGAGTTCCAGTCACCATTTCCTTTACTTAAGCATTGATAATTCTATCATTTTGTATTTGATTTGACAGTTATTGCGTTCGAAGTGAAGTAATTTTACTCGACTATAGAATAAGATTTTGTAATGAAGAATTCTACTGTCAAGTGATGACTTCTCTAAAGAAATTACTTAGCAACAAGTAACTACTTGACTATAAATACGGGGGTAAGACTCCACTGTCTGTCTGTCTGTCTCCAGGCTGTATCTCATGAACCGTGATAGCTGGACAGTTGACATTTTCACAGATGATGTATCTCTGTTGCCGCTATAACAACAAACACTAAAAATAGAACATAAATATTGAATGTATAGATGTTTGTTTTTGCCCAGCAGTGGGACATAATAGGTTAATAAAAAAAATAAAAAAACATGTTTGTAGCTTCACGCGAAAACTACTAAACAGATGTGGCTGAAACTTGAAAAAACACAGGCTACTTTTTATCCAGGCAGGTATATCGCAAGCGAAGCCGCGGGCGAGTAAGCTAGTAATAATAATGTGTCCAGGCATGGTACAACTGGTTCCTGACTACCCAGAAAGGGGAAGTGGCCACTTCCTTCCGCTGGCGGGGTCGAGAAGACGACGGTCTTCAGTTGAATCCTAAGAGTCTCAGCTCGGGTCTTGATGACTACCCGCGGTGAGTACCCAAAGACAACCCCGAACATAAACCAAACACAACTCAAACACTACATAAACACAACCCTAACACTACCCAAACACAACCCAAACACTAAATAAACACTACCCAAAGTCCATACGTGACAGGTTGCAAACCCATCGACGCTACTAGAAAGCTAAGTGCGAAGCTAAGAGCACTTACTTACACACTTTTTTATTTATTTATTTATTGAATTCACAAAGCGGATTACAATCAATGCAAGATAGATGTAAAAATAAAAGTAGATAAACTAGATTCGTAATCCTATAGGTGAATATGACATTAACAATGTTGCATGCAACACACTTACACACTTACATACTTACACACTTTCACACACAAACTTTCACCTTTATAATATTAGTGTGTAAATTTGCATGCCTTTATATGGCTAGAATGTATTGGAACTACCTCATATTTTGATATCAATATTGTACATACTTTCTAGCAAATCAATGAATTAAATTGAATTGTGATTAATTAATGAATTGTTTGTTTGTTCAGGTTCGTTGAAGCGCTCGTAGCGAAGCTTGCTAAGACGTTCTTAATAGATCGTTGAAGTTAAGCAACGTTCTGAGCGGTCACAACTTGTATGGGTGACCGCAAGTGGCATTTATATTCTGAGCGCTTCCGTGCTTCGGAGGGCACGTTAAATTGTCGGTCCCGGCTTTTAAAGTCGTTAAGCCATGACGGAGGCCTTAACCTGTCAAGGAACGGTTTCTACCTGTCAAAAAAGTGCTTGCACGCACGACGAATGGCGGAATCTGTGAGTCCGCGGATTTGCGATTACCTAAAACTTAAAAATTCATAGAAAAAAAAACTAGACCACTTAGCTTGTTTATGTAAAAGGTATTATAATTATGGATATTGTTTCTATGCTCTAAGCACAAAAACAAAGGCCTAACATGCTGTCATGATTTTATTTTTACCATCTAAGTCGCGCACACGCAATTTGCGCGGCACTGCATACAATTATGAACCTAAGCTATATATATATAGCCTATAACAATAAAGCTCAAAAAAAAAAATGGCGTCTGAACGGGCGTGGTTACGTAAACAATAATGGTCACTGGTATTGAATTCTTCCTTGTTTTTCCATTAAAAACATGTTTAGACTTGTATAAATAGTTACTATGTACACATTTACATAACTTTTCACTGATCTTTCACAACAGTTGCTAGTAAAACACTCAAAATAGTTGAATTTAGGTTGCCGACTTTCAAGACTTGAAAAACCTATTTTTATAATGAATTTCGAAAATCTAACGTGATCGATAGCAGCACAATGAACTAAATAAGAGAATTAGCACACATTTTGTAATAAAAGTAGACACTTACCAATATAAATCACAATTTGCACAAATGAAAACACTCCCGTCCGTTGCTTGCTTTCATTGGAATGAATGAGTTGGATTTTATTTTTTATGAAGCTACTTCGTTTTTGCAATGTTGGTATCATTGACAAATATATCTAGCTTGGCTCTGAAATCAACATGTCCAAACAATAGACAACTCTATCTAGGTCGAAATATGGATTCAAGTGGCCTGGGTGAGCAACGACCCCGGGGTCGTTCCGCCGGTCAACGGAATTTTGTGTTTTATACCTAACGACCCCGGGGTCGTTCCGCCGGTTGACAGGTTAAGGCGGCCTAAAAACTCCGTCACCAGAGTTGGCCACTTGCTCATACGAACTTACTTTTTTTTTTGTTCAGGTCGTCTCACCCGAGTGAGGTGGAGCGTCACGTGGACCTGCGTTGTTGGATGTTCGCGGCGGCAGACGCTCTCGCCGCCATCTCCAGTCTGCTGCAAGTCGACTCCACCAAGTGAGTAGAAGCGCTCGTGGCGAAGCTTGCGTACCTTCTTGATAGATCTATTTCTTCCTGCCCTTATCCCACCTGTGAGGTGTAGGGAGTCGCGTTGGAACAGGCATTAGAATCACCTAGCATGTAAAACGAAACTTTAGTGATCCTTGAGCTCCTACAAGAATAAATGATTTTTTCTTTCTTTCTTTCTTTCGGCACAACATAATATTCTTCTTCCATTTCCCTCTATCAGACGTCATCTCAGCACTCACTCCTTTCTTACTCATGTCATCCCTCACACAGTCCATCCATCTTTTCTTTGGCCTACCTCTACACCTATATCCATCCACATTCATACCTAACACTCTCCTAGTAACGTGACATTCTTCCCTCCTCATAACATGACCAATATGACCATACCAAGCTAACCTATTACTCCTCATCTTTTCATTCACTGGAGCCACTTTCACACTTCCTCTTATGTACTCATTCCTTATCCTGTCCATTCGCGTCACTCCACACATCCTTGATAGTTCGTCGAAGTTAATTTATTTTTATATAGATACACTTAGATATTACATAACAGAATAAATCATTATTCTAAGGCATAATAGCTAGGACAGGAGGAAAATAAAAAGAAATGAACATGGGTAATAAACAAGTACAATACCTACACATACTGCTTTTGGCGCCACTGAAAACCAGCGCTCCAACAGTCATGATGCTGCTTGGAGCAAATGCTGAGGGGTAGCCTTATTTTCTTGTCACTTCATTGTCAATATGTATTTTTCATTTGTAACAACCCATGTTTATGTTGATGGAAAATAAAAACTTTTTCTATTCTATTCTACATAAGTTAAGCAACGTTCTGGCTACCGTGTTAAGAGTGTGCCATAACGCCGTAGAATGAGCGAAAAATGTTTTTACTCGTGAGTGAGAAGAGCAGAACGATAGACACGCAATATTATTTATAGCGAAAAAAACAGTTTTTATTTAATTACAAGTTAATTAAACAAGCAATCGAAAAATTAAAAAATCAGAACTAAATAAATACCTACTTCTAGGTTATTTGACAAAACATAAAACCAACAAAAATAGTGTTCTGTAATAGCAAAATGTGTGAAAAAAATGTATTGTCACCAGAATTGGCCACTGGTCCAATCGAATTTACTCACTTTTTTTACAACATGACAAATTGTAGAGTACGGACGAGTGGATAGATGGATGTTTGTTACTCTTTCACGCGAAAACTACTGAACGGATTTGGCTGGAACTTGGAATATACATAGTTTATGACCTGGATTTACATGTAGGCTACTTCTTATCCTGTTAGATACCACGGGGACGAAGCCGTGGTTGAGTAAGCTAGTATATGTTTCAGATACGAAGCAATTCGCGCTCAATTGGCGGACGAGGATTTGTTGAATGAACTCCACTGGTCTTCTCACACACAGACATACGCTGACTACGGTAACTATCATACACTTCCACCATACAAAAAAAAAAAAATTGCCAAGTGCGAGTCGGACTCGCGCACGAAGGGTTCCGTACAGTTTTGTGAATATTTCAAGCGGCTATCGTCAAGCAAAAAACGGCAAAAAATCACGTTTGTTTTGTGGGAGCCTTCTTAAACTTAATTTTATTCTGTTTTTAGTATATGTTGTCATAACGGCAACAGAAATTCATCATGGTTCATGAGATACAGACAGACAGACAGACGGACTTACCGCCGGTTTCAATATTAAACTTGCGAATGATCGTAGATTGATCGCCATAGCAATTTTGTTTAGACAACAAAATATGTAGGACACTTTTTGACAGATAACAATATTACTATGGCGACAGATCCACGGTTGTTAGTAAGTTGAATATTGCAACCCGGCATTAGTAGACAGACAGCGAAGTCTTAGTGATAGGGTCCCGTTTTTACTCTTTGGAGTATTGCAACCCGGCATTAGTAGACAGACAGCGAAGTCTTCGTGATAGGGTCCCGTTTTTACTCTTTGGAGTATTGCAACCCGGCATTAGTAGACAGACAGCGAAGTCTTCGTGATAGGGTCCCGTTTTTACTCTTTGGAGTATTGCAACCCGGCATTAGTAGACAGACAGCGAAGTCTTAGTGATAGGGTCCCGTTTTTACTCTTTGGAGTATTGCAACCCGGCATTAGTAGACAGACAGCGAAGTCTTCGTGATAGGGTCCCGTTTTTACTCTTTGGAGTATTGCAACCCGGCATTAGTAGACAGACAGCGAAGTCTTCGTGATAGGGTCCCGTTTTTACTCTTTGGAGTATTGCAACCCGGCATTAGTAGACAGACAGCGAAGTCTTCGTGATAGGGTCCCGTTTTTACTCTTTGGAGTATTGCAACCCGGCATTAGTAGACAGACAGCGAAGTCTTCGTGATAGGGTCCCGTTTTTACTCTTTGGAGTATTGCAACCCGGCATTAGTAGACAGACAGCGAAGTCTTCGTGATAGGGTCCCGTTTTTACCCTTTGGGTTGGGCCCTTATAATATTAGTCGTAATATTAGTTAGAAGCGCTCGTGGCGAAACTTCAACGTTCTTAATTGTTGAAGTTAAGCAACGTTCTGAGCGGATACTTGGATGGGTGACCGCAAGTGGCATTATCGGCTGAGCGCTTCCGTGCTTCGGAGGTCACGTTAAATTGTCGGTCCCGGCTTTTAAAGTCGTTAAGCCATGAGGCCTTAAGGCGGCCTAAAAACTCGGTCACTAGAGTTGGCCACTTATACGAACTTACTTTTTTTTACTTTATATTAGTGTGATAAAAAAAAAAAAAACGTTGGCGGGACGATCTCGCCACCTTCGATGAAGGATGGTGGGACGCAGCTAAAGATCGAGATGATTGGAAGATTTGGGGGAGACCTTTGCCCAGCAGTGGGACAGAATAGGTTAAAAAATAATAATAATAATAATAATTAGTGTGATAGTAGTGGCAATTCGGGGTGTCGCAAAAGCTAAACTAAACTAACTAAAATTAATGCCATCCTTTTTATTCCAATCGCTATGAAAGGGACGGCAACATTTTTAGTTAGTTTGGTTTAGCTTTTGCGACACTCCGAATTGCCACTGGTACCTATGATATGATCTAAAATCTAAATTGAATATCTTCCAGGTCTACATTCTGAGGGTGTGAAGTTGGTGCGTCAGCACGGCAAGTCTCCTTCAGAAGGGTCGAAGGTCGTCAGGAGTGTCTCCGTGCCTCCACAGCCTAGATTAGTCACCTCGGCTTTTGGTGAGTTCGATAACAACAATACAAAATATTATTATTAAAGTTTTACACCAATTTGTTTAACTACCAAAAAAATAAGCGCTCTCAGTGTCTGTTACTGATTACATTTATTAAGAAACTATTTACGTGTGATAACATTAAAAAGAATACACAATTTCCTTTCATTTGTTACCAAACTTTCGATCTTCATGTTCCTGAGATAAATAGCAAAATGTGTGCAAAACATGTACTTTAAAAAAATATTTATCAAGAAATCTTTTACCAATCGTGTTTTTGAAACACATAACCCAAGATAAAAGTTCGAATTATCATTTCCCCAAATATCAGTGTCCGTTATGCCAGCGTACACATAAGAGAATTTACATTTTTTTTATGCCCAAAAATAGTGCATAAATAGTGCATAATTAGGGCAAAGCTAAAAAAAATAGTGCCTCTTTGGTTCAAGAGATAATGACCATTCTTTATGGGTACGCCAGCATAACGTTATGATAGCGTACCCATGCCCGTTCTCAGAAGTGGCTAATACTACAGGGACGAAATTTACACTCAAAAATAGTGCATAATTAGTGACTGAGCTATGCAAAATTTCAAAGTGATTGCTCATATAGGAAAGGAGATATTGAACAATACTTTTTAAAAAATAACGGTCAAGCGTTATGCCAGCGTACAAATATCAAGGTTGTAGCTTTCGCACATTCTGAGATAAATAAGGATTTCAAACTGGTAAATTGACTAATGATGTTTTTTACAGGTTACGTGTCCCTTTTCCCCCTTCTTTTGAAGGTCTTGGAGCCGCACAGCGAGAAGCTGGGCAAAATGCTGGAGACTCTGGACAATCCCGACTTACTGTGGTCACCGTACGGACTGAGGTGAGTTTACGTTATAGAAACAAGCGTCAATCATGGACAAGTACAGTCGATCATGAGCAAGTGGGTGCAGTCGATCATGGACACATACAGTCGAGCATGGACAAGTGCAGTCTATCATGAGCAAGTGGGTGCAGTCGATCATGGACAAGTACAGTCGATCATGGACAAATGCAGTCGATCATGAGCAAGTGGGTACAGTCGATCATGGGCAAGTACAGTCGATCATGAGCAAGTGCAGTTGATCATGGATAAGTGCAGTCGATCATGAGCAAGTGCAGTCGATCATGGACAAGTGCAGTCTATCATGAGCAAGTGGGGGCAGTCGATCATGGACACATACAGTCGAGCATGGACAAGTGCAGTCTATCATGAGCAAGTGGGTGCAGTCGATCATGGATAAGTACAGTCGATCATGGACAAATGCAGTCGATCATGAGCAAGTTGGTACAGTCGATCATGGACAAGTACAGTCGATCATGAGCAAGAGCAGTTGATCATGGATAAGTGCAGTCGATCATGAGCAAGGCAGTTGATCATGGACAAATGCAGTCGATCATGAGCAAGTGGGTACAGTCGATCATGGACAAGTACAGTCGATCATGAGCAAGTGCAGTCGATCATGGACAAGTGCAGTCTATCATGAGCAAGTGGGGGCAGTCGATCATGGACAAGTACAGTCGATCATGGACAAATGCAGTCGATCATGAGCAAGTGGGTTCAGTCGATCATGGACAGGTACAGTCGATCATGAGCAAGTAGGTGCAGTCGGTCATGGACAAGTACAGTCGGTCATGGACAAGTACAGTCGTTCATGGACAAGAGCAGTCAATAATGAGCAAATACAGTCGATCATGAGCAAGTGGGTGCAGTCGATCATGGACAGGTACAGTCGATCATGAGCAAGTAGGTGCAGTCGATCATGGACAGGTACAGTCGATCATGAGCAAATAGGTGCAGTCGATCATGAGCAAGTAGGTGCAATCGATCATGAGCAAGTGGGTGCAGTCGATCATGGACAGGTACAGTCGATCATGAGCAAGTAGGTGCAGTCGATCATGAGCAAGTAGGTGCAGTCGGTCATGGACAAGTACAGTCGATCATGGACAAGAGCAGTCAATAATGAGCAAATACAGTCGATCATGAGCAAGTGGGTGCTCTTGATCATGGACAAGTGCAGTCGATCATGAGCAAGTAGGTGCAATCGATCATGGACAAGTACAGTCTATCTTGAACAAGTAGGTGCAGCTGATCATGGACAAGTACAGTCGATCATAATCAAATATAGTCTATCATGAGCAAGTGGGTGCAGTCAATCATGGACAAGTTGGTGCAATCGATCATGTAGTAGTTGCAGTCGGTCATGGACAAGTACAGTCGATCATAGACAAGTACAGTCGATCATGAGCAAGTGGGTGCTCTTGATCATGGACAAGTGCAGTCGATCATGAGCAAGTAGGTGCAATCGATCATGGACAAGTACAGTCGATCATGAGCAAGTAGGTGCAATCGATCATGAGCAAGTGGGTGCAGTCGATCATGGACAGGTACAGTCGATCATGAGCAAGTAGGTGCAGTCGGTCATGGACAAGTACAGTCGGTCATGGACAAGTACAGTCGATCATGGACAAGAGCAGTCAATAATGAGCAAATACAGTCGATCATGAGCAAGTGGGTACAGTCGATCATGGACAAGTACAGTCGATCATAGATTAGCTAGACAGTTTTCAAGTTTTTGTTTAACTTTGTTGTTTTTGGTTTTTCCAATAATTTCATGGTTAATTATTGTGTAATATTTTGTAGATCGCTATCAAAGACGTCACCGTTCTACATGCGTCGCAACACGGAGCACGACCCGCCGTACTGGCGCGGGCAAGTGTGGCTCAACATCAACTACCTCGCGTTGAGCGCGCTCAGGCACTACGCCCGCACGGAGTCGCAGTTTGCCGCCAGAGCACAGGAGATACACGACAAGCTGCGGGCTAATGTAGTCCGTAAGTATAGTCCGCGCCACGTAACAAGAGCGCTGGCTGTCAAAACTCCGTGGTCGATGATTGGTGGAGAGGTGTTGCGGCGCACTTCATACCATTGATTTAGCGAGTGCTATTGGTTCGTCAGCGAGTGAACACAGGCGCGAACATACCCCCGCTACTTCCCCGACCAAGCTCTTTTTACGTGGCGCGACCGATCTATACTTGTTTGAAACTTTTGAAATATTTGACGACCTCTGTGGCGCAGTGGGTGAAGGCTAGAGACGCGGAGGTTGCGGGTTCGATCCCCGCTACGGGACAAATGTTTGCATGTTCTGCAGATATTTGCTCCGAGTCTGGGTGTTTTTCTATCTATGTGGCTAGTTGTCATTTTTCAGAAAGTAGGTTATAGAAATGTTATAGTAAAGCCGCGTTGGCCGAGTGGATTAGAAGAAGAAGAAGAAGAAGAAACACTTTATTGTACACAAAAGAAAACAATTACAGGACATGATTTACAATAAAAAGCACAATGCTTATCGCTAAGAGCGATCTCTGCCAGGCAACCTTTGTATGGACTGGATAGGTGGATTAGTACTTCGACTTTCGATCCGAAGGTCGTGGGTTCGAATCCGGGCGTGCATCAATAGACTTTTCGTGTCGAGAAATTTATATGCGCTTTAACGCGAGCTCTAAACGGTGAAGGAAAACATCGTGAGGAAACCAGTTAGCTTTCTAACAGCGTCCATGGGCTTGCAATCTGTCTGTTCAATGTTAACTTCTGCAAAATGTAGGCATGTACCAAATATGAATTTGGATATACCTCTGACTACCCCTAATAAATTGTCTACCCTCTGAATACGAAAAATTACCTCTAAAAAATATAAAATTAAATATGATCATTTAATTTTATTTTTTTTCATATGAATAGTGAAAAAAAAACATCTTCAAAAGATCTAAAATGTCATAAAGAGATCTGATACGAATTGTCTACCCTCTGAATACAGTCGTGATCATATTTAATTTTCTTTTTTTTTTCATATAAATCTGTGAAAACATTTTTTGCGACTTGAAAATATCGTTGTAATATTTTGTCTAACAGGTACAGTGTTATCAGAGTACAAACGTACTGGGTACTTATGGGAGCAATACTCCGACTCAACCGGGCGAGGGTCAGGCTGTCGACCCTTCACGGGCTGGACCGCACTTGTCGTGCTCATCATGGCCGAGGACTACTGAACTTAATTGCTATCAGAATAGGCATGATGACTAATTATGAAAAACCATTGGTGGCGAGTTATTTCCCATCGCTATGAAAGGGACGGCAACAATTTTAGTTAGCTTAGTTTAGCTTTTGCGATACTCAGAATTGCCACTAATGGGGGCAATTCTGAGTGTCGCAAAAGCTAAACTAACCTAACTAAAACTATTGCCATCCTTTTTATTCCCATCGCTATGAAAGGGACGGCAACAATTTTAGTTAGCTTAGTTTAGCTTTTGCGACACTCAGAATTGCCACTAATGACTAGTTAAATTATTCCTAAATCCGAAAGCTCTTATTTCGTTCATGTTAAGTTCAAAATAAAATAACAGACTGAGTGACATCTCTAAATTACTATAATTTAGTAAAATTCAAGTGAATGTGGGTAGAATTGATCAAGACCATTTGAAAGAAAGAAAGAAAAAAACATTTATTCTTGTAGGACCTCAAGGATCACTTAAGTTTCGTTTTAATGCTAGGTGATTCTAATGCCTGTTCCAACGCGACTCCCTACACCAGGGAAAGAATCAGGCAAGAACCTGGTGGTGTGGGCCTAGCTTTTTTTTAAAGCGATCCCTTATCAATCTAAAATAATCTAAATAGTCAAGCTTCAGTGGGAAGCCAGTCGAACAAAGTAAGGCATGTCAAAGAAAGTAAAAGTAATTGTAAAGTTAACAAGATAACACCTCAACAAATGCATTTCAACTTCTGACTAAAACTACCCGCAAAGATGAAAAACAAGGTTAAAAGTACCTTGTTCTCCAAATGTTATTTTCAGTGCTATGCTAGATTGGTCTTTAGCATGAACGTAATAAAAGCTTTCGGTTTTAGTCATAATTTAGCTAGTCAGTGTTGCAACAGAATCGCCACCATTCTCTTTTGTATAAAACCCCCCCTATTTATCGAAAAGAAACATTTATAATTAAAATCAACCGTAGCGTGACCATATTTTGGCCGACCGTACAGGTTAAAAGATATACAGGTTTTTTGATTACTGAACTACACACTATAATGTAAAACACTCACGTAGGTTTTCAAAAATAAATAATTTACAAGTAGAAGTAGTGAAATACTGCGCGTAGAGGGTCAATTGGTAAATTAAGTAGATATATTTGACTATTCAAATATTCAATCAATCCTCGGGCGAAGGCTCAAAAAATAGAGTTTTACCTCGGAATGAGAGATAGTATCAGTAAACTTGTATGTAAACCTTTATTTTGGCTCCCTTAAACTTGTTTCAAAACCTACATTACATATCGTAGGGTGTCCGCGACTGTAGATATTCCAAGGTCAAAGGTCACATTATTAAAATACACGACCTTTGACCTTTTTAATATTATTAAAATACAAATAGCATAAAACCCATATGAGACGAGACATGTGCAATTTTGACCTTTGACCTTGGAATATCTGCAGTCGTGGACCGATAAGTAGGTTTTGAGACAAAATTTGGAGAGCCAAAATAAAGGTTTATACAAGTTTATAGCTGACTATCTCTCATTCCGAGATTCTTGAACTAATTTTACTAAGTTTCCTGGACTATATTACGTAAATAATGGGGGCAATTCTGAGTGTCGCAAAAGCTAAACTAAGCTAACTAAAATTGTTGCCGTCCCTTTCATAGCGATGGGAATAAAAGGGATGGCAATAGTTTTAGTTAGGTTAGTTTAGCTTTTGCGACACTCCGAATTGCCCCCATTGTTAGCAAAACATAAATAGTTTATTGGGATTTATAAAAAATTCTAGAATTAAGAGAGATTTTGAAAAGTCTGAAAGTACTTTTTCTTATAAATCAAGCTAGCGCCATCTAGTGCTAAAAAAGAAGGGGCATAGTAACAAGTTCGGATGATGTTTTTGGGGCGTCTTATGCCTCTGTAACGACGACCTCTGTGGCACCGTCGGTAAAGCCCGCCTAAGACGCGGAAGAAGGAAAGAAAGAAAGAAAAATCATTTATTCTTGTAGGACCTCAAGGATCACTTAAGTTTCGTTTTACATGCTAGGTGATTCTAATGCGGAGGTTGCGGGTTCGATTCGATCCCCGCTACGGCACAAATATGATCTGCATCATCTTCGGAGGATATTGAAATGCTGCTCCCGGCTTTTAAGACGTTGAGCCATGGTATAGATAGGCCTTCAGGCGGCCTAAAAACTACATACAGAGGTTGGTACTTTTAATAAAACGATTTTCAGGAGTAGTATTCTGACACCTAGTATCAGGTATAGGGTGTAAATGTAGTTACACTTGTTTAGCCTTGCTAATTAACGTTGTGATAGCCGATAGGTTGTTTCTTATTTATAGGAGTTTTAAGTATTTCCAATAAGTGATGTCAAATTGGATAATTTTTGGTTATTTTCTGTTAAAAGTTTTCTGCTGTGTATATTTTGTGATTAAAAAAGTGTAAATATATCTTGCTTTTTTTGCGTATACCCTAAATGATGAAAAACATGTCACCAAACGAGCTTTATTGCAAGTAGGGGAAGGCCGAAGAAAATGTGGTTTGACTGTGTTAACCTGTCAACCGGCGGAACGACCCCGGGGTCGTTGGTGGTGGTGGTGGAATTCTGTCGAATTCGAAAATTCGATATTTCGAATCTGAATCGGTTAAAAAAGCGATTACCTAAAACTTAAAAAGTCATAAAAAGATAAAATTAAAATTAAATTAAAATTTTTAATTTTGAATATTTAATTTTAACTTTCTGTAAAAGGTACCAAGTACCAACGACCCCGGGGTCGTTCCGCCGGTTGACAGAATTCGACAGAATTTTCCGTGAAATGACAGGAGAGGATATTATGAATGTGAGAGGAGTCGATCAGTTGAGCCGTTGATCAGTCAATCAGTTGAGCAGTCGATCTGTCAATCAGTCGATCAGTTGAGGTATGTTTGCGCCTGTGTTCACTCGCTGACGAACCAATAGCACTCGCTAAATCAATAGTATGAAGTGCGCCGCAACACCTCTCCACCAATCATCGACCACGGAGCTGTTTGACAGCCAGCGCTCTTTTTACGTGGCGCGACCTATAATACCGTGGGTACTACGTAAACGTTACTATACTTACAACTAATATTGATCTATAAAAAACTGCTGAGCAAGCTAGCTGTAAGTAAGTAGGTACTGTATTTAGGTACTAGTGCGATTTCGTAAATAAAACGACTATAATATTTTCACACATTTTAATAGAAAAATTAAGAGTAAAGTATTTACAAGGTAATAGTAACGAATACATACGTACAAATGGCTTCGACTTATAACTAAAATGAGTTGTAAAAAGATGGTTTAATTTTAATAGGTCCATTCACATAATACTTATGCGTTATTCGCTATCGTTGTGTAGGTACTTATACGTTTCTATGCCATATCATACCTTAAACCATTTCTACCTCTTGTTCACACTATATTTTCGCGATTAACTGTGATTTTTGATTTGATACAACTTAAATACAATGCGAGACAATAGTTACACAATCCAGGGGCTGTTGAGCTGATCGTTTCGCGTTCAGCGAAACCAGTTAGCAGCGAAAAGAAATCGTCGGTCCGGACGGTTTCGCTGTTGCCGCGAGTCTTTACCGCTAGATTATACCGTCCGGTTTTTTCCGCTACTGACAGCGGCAGCGAATAACGCTAAGGAACAATGATGTAAATACTAATTACTAATGGTACCTAATAATAAAGGTTTTTGTTAATACTAGAATGTTTTTAGATCAGGTCACCTAGCCTAGGTGACGATCCTATTATCACCTAGGTGATAATAGGTGCTTAAATTTGAGAGTTTGGATGAGTTAGGCACAGGAAAAGTAGCGATTACGCAGAGGCACTTAGGTACATAATTCTTTCAGATACTTTGGTGATTAACAACAAAAAATTAAAAGAATACAAAGCAACCAGGAGATTCAATTCTCTGCGGTTATGTTATGGATTTTAATTGGTTCTTAGCATGGCTAATATTATAATTTATGCTTTTTGAAGCGATAACAAAGGAGTTGGTATGGTACCTTAGGTATTTAAAAAGAATTTAATACAAAATATTTCAATTAAGTACATTTATGAACATAACACAAATTATTACAGGGTAGCACGATAAACTTACACGGGGCTATAAAATGCGTTATACTTATTGGATTGTATAATACCTTCTTGATAATTGAGAACAATCATACAACTGCCTATGAAAAATAGGCTACCGTAAGTTGGAAATAAATTCAAGTACCTATTTCATTTAAAACTGTAGTTGTGTGCTCAACCGAAGGAACCGAGGCGAGGGAGCGTGAAATGAACGACAAACGGTTGAGCACTAAATACATTTAAGTCAAATTGGCAGAGGACAATGTATTGCTATGAATTATGCTTTCCGGCCTTCCAACTGCCTGATTCTAACGGGCACTTGTACAGCTGGGAGGTCGACGCTGTTGGCTCTGGGGCGCTCAGGCACCGCGCGGGTCAACTCCGGGAGGGGGCAGGTTCGCTTCCTGACCACGGCTTTAATGGAACCTATTCAATAAGAAAATGCTTAAAACATTTCAGGACCAATGAGTTCAATTTCAGATCATGATTCAGTTATCTATGGTATTACTACAGAAATTAATAAGTAATCAAATTTTTAGGTTTATTACAGAACCCGCATGGTTTGTTTATATTTGCTAGAGAACCCACATGAATAGAATACCTAGAACCCACATATATGTTTCAGAACCAACAGGATTTGCTAGAGAACCCTCACGTATGTTTCAGAACCCACATATTTGCTAGAGTACCCCGGTTTTTTAACGGTTCTGTTTTTGATAATAACACATTCAGAACCATTCAATTTCAGAATATATTTATTTAAAAAATTCAATTCTATTAAAAACATTGTGTTAATGTAGTTTTTTAAACTGCAAAAAATCGTGAAAAAAAGAAAAAGAAATTATTATTACTTATTATTCTTTTTTTATTTTCTTTCAGAAAGAAAAAATTATAAGAAAATAATGTAGGTATTTACAAAAGAAAAGTAGGTAGGTATAGATAGAGAAGGTAATAAATTAGACCGTTTTCCCTAAGGGCAGTCCTCAAAGCAAAAAATTTTCAGCTAATAAGAAAAACTTGACAACTAAAGCTGAATTAAACAACATTCGGCCATATCACTTGTCGTTATACATGCAGTGTAGTTTTTAAAGTGAAACCACACGTGAAACACACAATGGTGGCTATTCTGGATGTCGCCTAAACTACTAATTTGACAGCACTAAAAATGTTGCCGTCCCTTTCATAACGATCCAAATAAAAAGGATGGCATCAATTTTAGTGCTGTCAAATTAGTTTAGTTTAGGCGACATCCAGAATAGCCACCTGGTAATTATTGTAAAACAATACCTTTCAATATCCAAAGATTCTAATAGAATCATGATAGTTTATGACCCGACCTATGCAAAATGAATTAATAATATAGGTACTTAAACAGCAAATATAAAGTAGGTACCTACCTATACTTATGCATGTAAATTGATTGAATATCAATGAAAACCCGAAATTAGTGGCAATTCGGAGTGTCGCAAAAGCTAAACTAAACTAACGAAAATTAATGCCATCCTTTTTATTCCCATCGGGAAAGGGACGGCGACATTTTTAGTTAGTTTAGTTTAGCTTTCGCGACACTCCGAATTGCCACTACCTACTTTATTCTTAAAATAGTTTATTCTAAAAAAAATAAAAAACGACACTAGTGGCAATTCTGAGTATCGCAAAAGCTAAACTAAGCTAACTAAAATTGTTGGCGTCCCTTTCATAGCGAAAGGCAATAAAAAGGATGGCAATAATTTTAGTTAGTTTATTTTAGCTTTTGCGACACTCAGAATTGCCCCCACTTTCTAACTACAAAAAAAGGGCCCCAAAATTCTCCACCACTCTAGTAAACGTGATTGTAGAAAAGTATTAAGGAGGCGGCAGGGCTATTCTGTACCTAATAATGCATGTTAAGTAAGCGATGCACAACACTCACCATAACTTCACATACCCTTACGTAGCTTCTCGTCTTGCAGCATCATTTCGCATCCGTCCGCACGCGTGCGCGCGCCGAGCTTCGGCGAGCTAAAATGTCAGAACGACATTGACATTGACATTTCAAGGAGAGTCAAGACTCTCCTTGACATGTCAATGTCAAGGTGTTTCAAATTCTTGTCGTCAATTTCAAGAAAATTAAATGTCAAGGTGAAATTCATTTATTTCATTGACCTTCTTCTGAGATTTAATTATACCACAGATTATAATATACTTAATACACTAGTAATTATAATAATGAGCCTATTCTATCTCAACGTCCCAGGCACTACAGTGTCCCGTTAAGTGTAGGCAAAGCTTGCCTCCTGACGCTATATAAATCATCTAGTAAAGATGTTAAGACCTGAGTCTTGTACTGTCATGGCATTATAAATTGAAATAAATAAATTGATTCCTCACCTCTGTTCGACTAGCAGCTTGGTCAGCCTGGCCACCTCTCCCCTCAGCTGGTGTATCTCCTTGTCCTTGGATTTGGCATCCTGCTCTGCGGAGCGCTCTCTCGCGGCCAATCTTGCACGAATGTCGTCGAAACTGGAACATTATTTTACTCATAAAATATCCATTTTTTAAGACATATTTATGTCTTCAAACATGGAGATTTTATGTTCCATTGTTGTTTTTTTTTTCGTTCAAAACTGAAGGCGCAACTACTCCTGAGGAGTGTCTGGGTGGGTGAAACTAGCGACATTTTACTTACAGCTTCCGCAAACAGGCGCACTTCCTCGTCAAGTGTTCCACCTGGTCCTTGCAGCTTCGCTCCAGCTGCTTTATCCTGGTGCTGTCTTCGGACCTCCTCTCTCTCAGCTCTTTCTCTCTCGCGAGCGTATCTCTGTGTTAGTGGGAGAGGGACGGGGTTATATTATTGCTTAGTTGGACTTTGTTGTGAACCAGTTTGTTGTCGATTCTGAGACGAAGTTAATGTACCTAATTAATGCTTCGTTTGGCTATGTTGAGCGCAGGGTTGGACTAACGACCAGTTTCAATAACCTATCTTAAGTTTTGCTTGCTGTTGGTAGGTAAGTAGATATTTGACATACTAACTTCCATACAAAAAATGACAACTACCCGGGATCCCTGGCTGGTTTGATAATGGGCCCGGGTGGCAGAAGGCTCTGGGGCCCGAGGCTGGATAATGAAAGCCGAGATACTAAATTAAATACACATGGTGTCAATTCAGATGTCGCAAAAACTAAACTTAGTAGGTACCTACTTAATTTGACAGCACTAATTGATGCCATTCTTTTTATTTCGATCGTTATAAAAGGGATGGCAACATTTTTAGTGCTGTCAAATTAGTTTAGTTTTGGCGACATTGGAATTGACACCAATGATTTAATTACTACCCCCCTAAACCACGGGCCCGGCTGGACTGTACGACCTGTCCGATCCTGGCTGTGTCCACCAACAGGGGATTTTAAACTTTGAGTGTAGTAGGTAGTAGAAGAAGACAGGAATAAAAAATAACTAAAAGCAATATTTTATTATACTTAGTTACAACAATCCTTTTTATACAAAAAGTAAAAAATATTATCCTAGTAGGCACGGCAAATTAGAAGCAGAATAACTTTTAAACAAAATGTTCAGAGGCCACTCGGGATCAACGAAAACGAAGTTTCGTGACAATTTTCGGGGTCAGCTTATGTTGGTGGATACTGAATTCGTAATAGTTCACCAACATAATTGGAACCCGAAAATTTACACGAAACTTCGTTTTCGTTGATCCCGAGTAAGGGCCCAGATTTCGATAGGAGCGCAGTATTTTTGGGCTAACAAATGGTCCATAAAAAAAAAGGATTTTTTTATACAAAGGAGACAGATTATAAGTTTATAACTTAATAGAATGGTTTTTCAATATTATTCATCATGCCTATTGTAGGTACCTATTGTACCTACCTAGGTATTGTATTTTTATTCAAGCTCTATTTAAAAATTGTGTTTAAAATAATACTCGTGGCAATTCTGGATGTCGCCAAAACTTAACTAAACCAATTTGACAGCACTAAAATTGATGCCATCCTTTTTATTTCGATCGTTATGAAAGGGACGGCAACATTTTTAGTGCTGTCAGATTAGTTTAAGTTCTGGCGATAGTGGCAATTCGGAGTATCGCAAAAGCTAAACTTACTAACCAAAAATGTTGCCGTCCCTTTCATAGCGATGGAAATAAAAAGGATGGCATTAATTTTAGTTAGTTTAGTTTAGATTTTGCGACACTGCGAATAGACATAAATTTAGACTAAACGATCTGACAAAATGAATCTAAGTACATTAACATGATACCTACTATGAAACATAAAATGATTTCAGTCCAAAGAAAGGCAGTATTTTGATAAAAAAAAATATACTGAAATGCGTTAAGTGTCTTGGCGTGCATAAAACCTTTTGAATGAGATTCCTATTGCATTGAGAGTGGTGTGTTTCCTGTTATAATGAACGTGACATGTCAGACATGTCAAAGTGGTCTATAAACGATCGTACTGAATAAATACATTTTGATTTTATAAAGTACCTACCTACCTATTCAGACACAACATTGTTATTTGTGGCAATTCTGAGTGTCGCAAAAGCTAAACTAAGTTAACTAAAATTGTTGCCGTCCCTTTCATAGCGATGGGAATAAAAAGGATGGCAATAATTTAAATTAGTTTAGTTTAGCTTTTGCGACACTCCGAATTGCCCCCATTAAACACCTAAAACTGTTGTACCTATGATCGGTATTAATTAACAATAAGTGGCAATTCGAAGTGCCGAAAAAGCTAAACTAGACTAACTAAAAATGTTGCCGTCCCTTTCATAGCGATGGGAATAAAAAGGATGGCATTAATTTTAGTTAGGTAGGTACTTTAATTTAGCTTTTGCGACACTCCGAATTGCCACTAATGTCGCTTTATATTAGGTCAATAAGTACAAATTGTTTCAGATGGTTTAAAATACCTTCAAAATTCTAGTCATAAGTAATTTTGGGTACTACAGTGCTAGACTGAATTCAGAAATTCATATTGCAGCGCTATAGACAATCACTAGTTAATATATAAGCAGGGTAGTCAAATATAGGTATTTACCATTAGGTACAACCGTCACCAATGTTAGTTTAGGGTCTAATTAGTAGACAAAGTAATCTATAGACTGCTAGCTAGCCGCTGTCATCGACAAAAAGCACAAATACGTGTGAACATGTGAAGCAGTCTATAGATTCTCAGACTAATTCCTATTTTTAGTTTTATTTCTACTGTCCATGTGGAGGTAGACGTAGAGTGCGAGAGAGAGCATGAACGCTGCTAGAGCGAGACGGAGGGAGCCGGTGACGACGCAGGATAGGATGGTCATAACTGCCCCCAATACACTGCAACTGGTAAATATGGAGGTATTGAGCAACTCGTGACTCACGGACACTTGCAGGTTTTTTTTGTTTAAAAGTGGGACCATAAGTTACATTATTATTTACAACTTTAGGTACCTACTTACTTACATTTAAAAAATAATTTATTATTGTAGAACAAACTAAATTTATTCTGTAGTGAAACTAAGTAAAAAAATATAATTTTCACTCACTATTCCTAAACCTAAAGATTATTATTGAAAGTTTATAGTTGTGTAATTTCATTGTGACCGTTAGGTGACATACTGTTATGTCACTTAACGGTTATGTCGTCAGACGCTAGGAAATGTCACAAATATAACAAAACTTAAAAAATCCAAAAATAAATTAAACTCAAACAAAAATGGATTATTTTAGTAGTAGAGGGTCTTCAGGCGGCCTAAAAACTCCATCAGAGATACCCTTCTTTGGTTTTAGTATAAAATACCAAACCAACCCTCTCAGTCAGCTGAGAATTCGAAGCTACATAGAAACTTCTTGAAGAAGAGTTTTATCTAAAATACTGCCTTTTGGACGTTTCTGAATTTTCTATGGAAATGCATGAGTATGGTTTTTGTGAATTCGTGTTCATTAGTAAATTTATGATATTAGATACAATATGTGCATGCGACACGGTAGGTAAATTTTGTCCAAAAGACGGTATTAGTTAATACTTAATTATTAACTTGCGCCAAGGGTAGGTACAGGTACCTACTTAAAATTTACATTATGTATTTATGTAGGTAGGTTAAAAAACTAACTAACATTAATAAAAATAAACAGTTTTTAAGGTAATTGTTTAGGTAGGTTAAAACACTTAACATTCTCAATTACTGTGATGCCAGGTAACAAAAATACTAAATGTTTGAATACCAAGCTCTCCCACATAAAATTCTTAAAAAACTTAGGTGATTTTTTTGGCTAAATAAAAAAAATCCTGCTTTAACGCATGCTATTTGGTTATCAGTATCATGGTCCATGAGTGTCAGTAATGAATCTGTTATACGAAAAAGTCTACAAATAACTTTCGTGCAAACATAAAATATAATAATTTTCGTCTGTTCAAAATTACGTGACTTCTTTCGTGACTCGATTCGTGGATCTGTCAAATCAAATCACAAAAGAATTCCCGTCAACTTTGGGTATTTTAATTCCACTACTAACCTGAGTTCCTGCTCGGTGACAGCTAAGGTCCGGCCACACGCCGCGGCTTTGACAGCCAGAGTGTCAAAGTCACTTGACTTTAAATGGACTTGAGATTTCAATTCTGAAAACGACGGAATTTTAAGAATATGGATCTATGCATCATCGATTATTGAATGGCGCTGCGAAAATATACTGTTTGGAAATGTTTTTGGCGCACATTCATTTAACTCTTACTACAACAAAGTACAATTCAGCCCGCACAAGCCCTCGTTACTGATTGTTAAAAATGCCATTTCATTCTTTTAGCCATCCATTATAAATAACTATGTCACTGTAAGTAGTTCCGGGTGACCGGAAGAATGCGGCGAGTTAAAACCAACTAAGTTTAAATTTTTTTTACATAAAAACAGTTAAGTGCGCTAGGCCTGGTTTCTGCTAAATCCGTCCAGTAGTTTTTGCGTGAAAGACATCGAGGTAGTAGGTATTAAAGAGTCACAATCTAATAGCTGTCAACACTCAAAAGATGTGCGTGCAAATTCAATGTTCTACAATGACATTTGACATTTGAATGTAGACGTTATGTCGTTTATTTTAATGTTCAATGTCGATGGAACGCAAAAAAGAAAAACTCTGCGCACTACGTAGCGTGCGCAGAGTTTTGGCGTCTACATTTTATTTGTGTGATTGTGGCTCTATAATACTACCTCGATGGTGAAAGAGTTACAAACGTCCTTCCATATTTCACAGTATTACCTAGGGTAACACATACCCGCGATTTCTTCTAGTAGCTCTTTCTCCCTCTTGACTCTCTCTTCGTCTCCCTCTTGCCTGCACTCCGACTTCATCCTCTCGAGACAGTTCTCTTTGTCTGTCATAAATTGCTCCCATTGCTCATCTAAAATAATTATAGTTTTTTTATGTTCGTTCGTTCGTTCGTATGAGCAAGTGGCCAACTCTGGTGACGGAGTTTTTAGGCCGCCTAAAGGCCTCTGTCATGGCTTAACGACTTTAAAAGCCGGGACCGACAATTTAACGTCTGTGTTTTTTTATGTATAAACTGAGTAGGTACCTACCTAAACATCAATAATAACGCGGGGGACGTACTTACGTAAAAATATCATTTAGATACCGACAATGGGGGTGATTCAGAAGTTTGACTAGACTAGCTAACATTCTTAAGGTGTCTTTATACGTCAAACTAGTTAGCCGCCGAATTTGTTATCTATATAGTACGTTGAACAAAAAAAAAAAAAAACTGAATGTTCCGTTTGTGAAATCTATCTTAAGCTTTTTTTTAATACCTCTGTAATAGTTTTATTTTGTATAGTTTAGGAAGAGTAGCTTAGTTTGGAGGCCACCAAGTGCTACTTCGCTACTGCTCCTATAAAAAATAAAACTAATACAGGGTGTAAAAAGTCGTCTACCGAAAACGAAACGGGGTGGTACAGCACCCCAAAAGCCATCTAAAGAAAAATCAGTTTTCGGTAGTAGTCTTTTTACACCCTGTATATCTATAATAACTTGACCCATCAAACACCTTAAGTTACTTAGCGGTTTTTTTGACACTAGCTTATATTTCCTCTCACCCATCTCCTTCCTATGCTGTTCCTTCAGTTTGTTGATCTGGTCCAACTTCTCAGCCATCAGCTTCAGTCTAGAAGACTCTAGAAGCTTATGCGCGTTGCTCGCGTCTTCTGCCGCCTGTTCTTCTACTTCTTTTAACTTCTCCGTCCATTCTTCTATTAGACGTTCTGAAATAATATTTATTTTTAACCCCCGACGTAAAATGTTGTTACCACTAATATAGGTAGGTAGGTACCTACATAATATATACTTAGTAAAAACAAAGTTACTTCCCGCTGTCTGACCGATGTAGGTATGCTTAGATCTAACTACGCAAGGGATTTTGATGCGGTTTTTTTTTATCGATATATAGTGATTGAAGAGGAAAGTTTACGTGTATAATACCTACATAATATAGTAGAGAAACACTGATAATTTTAGCGGTTTCTGATGATGTCGTAAATAAACACGTTTTGTTGCGCTTACATTGCAAACGATGGCTGAACCCTACGAGATAAATCAAAATAATGTTGATACTACAGTAGGCTAGATCACTATGCTCGAAATCTCTGCTCCGCGATTTCGAGCATAGTGATTGGTCAATTCATGCACCGCTAAGCACCGCTCCGCACAGCTCCGCGTCAATGGAAACGCAGCCGCCTCGCAGGCGTGCGGAGGTCCCAGTCGACACCGAACGAGCGGCCGGTTGAAGCGTTTTGACATGCGTTAGCATCCTAGTAGTCTGTGGTTTTGACGTTTTACAGGTATTACAACCATAGAGGAACTACAATCTATAGAGCCACAACACAATCAGACAAATAAAATTACACAGACAAAAAAAGACATTGAACATCAAAACAAACGACATAACGTCTACATTCGAGCAAATGTAATTGTATAGGTAGAACCGTAGAACGTTGCTCGGACATTTTTTGGGTGTTAGCAGTAGATTGTGACTCTTTAGTATAGTAACTCAATGATTGCAACCGAATATTTGTCAGACGCTTGAAGTTGTCAAGCGTCCGCTCATAGCCACCGCTCTAGGCGACCGCCAGGCGTGATTTATAGATTTAGATTTATAGATTTATTGGAAAACCAACAGCTTAATTAACAGTTTCGTTTTTATAGTAAAATCAGAAAGCCAATTAAAGGTTTTCACGTATAGTGTGATGTGAACACTACCGACGTTTTTATACGTACGATATATCATATGACATAATTTTAGTGAAATTAATAGAGATAAATTGAATGTTTTAAATGTGTGTTCTAAAGATTTTTTATTTTTATTTTTTATTAATGAATTTTATAGGTATTATTTTTATTTTTTGCTTTGAGATTTCTGTTAAATTATTAAATATAAGGTGTTGTATTTTATAAGTGATTTCCGCATACAATGTAGGTACCTAATTGTTTTAAATGGAAATAAATGAAATGAAATATGAACACTACCGACGTTTTCATACGTTCGATATATCGCTAGGCTCGTGTGCTCGAGTTTTCTCTAGACCTTTCTTACCTTTCTCGGTCTCGTAAGTGTTGGTGAGCTGGTCTACTTTGTTCGCGTAGTTGATGTCAGCTTTGTCCAGCAGATGGCGTAGCTGCATCGTCTCCCAATCCGCCTGAGGATATTGTTAATTAAGGCTACGGCGTATGAGTTTCCCATAGAATATAATAAAATCATTTATTAAAAAAGAAGAACATTATTAAACAACTGTTATTAAACTTAATGTTAGTGTAACATCTGGTTCTCGTCATGTATTGAGGTTTACAATTTTGTGGTATGTATAATTGCATTGAATAGGAGGGCAATTAGGTCGGTAGGTACAACAGTTATTTTATTTTATTTTATTTATTTTATTTTATTTTATTGAAGAAACCAACAGCTACAAAAGTAAAACAGGTAGACTTAATTAAACAATATGATAGTAACAGCCAATAATAGGTTTCTCTTGATATTTCACTAAAGATAAAAACATAGTCCTACAACTTTGTGTAAGTAAAAAGTAAAAATTGTCCAAGACCCTAAAATAAAATAATGATTGTGTGAGATTTAATAGTAATGCGTATGACCGTGATGAATATGTATGTATGTGGGTGTATGCATAAGAGGGTGTGTGTGTGTGTGTGTTTGCGTATGTATGTGAGTGAGTGTGTGCAAATACCTATACAATTTTATCTTGACAATAAAATGTCCACTGTCGATTTTTTGAATTTATTTTTACCACAGTTGAAAATGTCTAAACTCGAGAATCGCTTATTATATTCCGAACTTATTCGATGTATTGGCGCGTTCGTAGCGTAATTAGTGCTTAGATGAGGGAGCATAAGAAGTGGTGTATGACGCGTTCGCCTAGTTGGTACACAAAATTTAACGGAGGCTAGTAAATTCGGAGAATCCAAGTTATTATTTAGTATATTATATAAAAGCATATTGTCCAATAACGTACGTCTATCTTCCAAGGTCATGAGTGAGTGAGATGCGCAATTATCTTTATAACTATTACAAAATATAATTATGTTTTCGGTAATTAAGGTGTTTTGTGATTTTTTTCTGAATTCTTTCAATTTTATGTTTATGAATAATATAATGAGGTGACCAAATACTGCTAGCGTACTCCAGTACGCTGCGAACGTAGGCGTAGTATACTGTTTTAATGCAAGCTAGGTCTGAAAAGGGTTTACAGGTACGAAGTACAAATCCAAGGTTTTTGTAAGCCTTATCCGCAATGTAGTCTACATGCTCGATCATAGAAAGTTTGTTATCTAGAATAACTCCTAGGTCTTTTATTAAGTTAACTTTTTCAATTGGCAAATTATTAAGGCTATAAGTAAAATCAAAAGGCTTAGTTTTGCGAGTAAATGATATTTGTTGACATTTATGTACGTTTACAGATATTTTATTTAAAGAGTAATAATTAGCTAAGGTATTCAAGGTATTTTGAAGGTTTAAAGAGTCGTTAGCATTGTTAATTTTACAGAAAATCTTTTTATCATCTGCATATAAAAGATGACTGCAAGATGCAAAACATTTATAAATGTCAAATATATATGCGTTATATAAAAGAGGCCCTAAATGGGACCCTTGTGGTATGCCAGAAGGAATTTCCACAAAGTTAGACCTGAAACCACCGACCACCACTGCCTGTGCCCGATTCGTAAGGTAAGATTTCACCCATCGTAAAAGGTCTCCATGGATGCCTAGTTGCTCTAGCTTCGCGAGAAGGATGATGTGATCCACACGATCAAATGCTTTTTCAAAGTCAGTGTAGATCACATCTACCTGTCCTCCACCCTCCATACTTTCAAGGATGAACTGCACGAACTCTGCCAAGTTAGTGATTGTAGACCTGCGTCTCAGAAATCCATGCTGATTTTGGCTAACCCCGTTGACAACAGAGGCGTATATTTGATCGTAAACTATTTTTTCGAAAATTTTACTAAAAGTGTTTAAGATAGAAATTGGTCTATAGTTTTCTATTTTTGATTTCGATGATTTTTTATGTATTGGTACAACGTTAGCTTCTTTCCATTTGGCTGGGAAAGTTCCCTCAGATAAGGATCTATGAAATATAATTTTAAGAGGTTCCACTAGGCAGTTCGCGCAGTTATGTATAAAAATTGGAGGAATATTGTCAGTACCCGCTGATTTATTAATGTCTGTGGCTTTGAGTAGCCTATGTATTTCTTTTTCGCATATAATAGCCTTGCTTATAGCATAAGTTTCATTGCAAGCTGGCAGATTCAATTCAGATAAATTATAATTCGGGGCTGGTTTCACGAAAACGCTCTTAAAAAAAGTGTTAAAGCCGTTACAAATGTCAGAGCCGTTATCATAATTACAGGGACCCAGTGATAATGATTTAGGGTAGTTCGATTGTCCTCTCATCAATTTTACGTAGGACCATATTTTTTTTGGACAAACTTTAATATCTTCTTGAATATGTGTGATAAAGTTAGCATACAGTTCTCCCTCCATTTTTTTTGCCCTAGCCCGTAATATTGAGAACTCTTTATAGTCTAAATGATTTTTAAAACGTTTCCATTTAGCATGTGCATTGGATTTTTCGCGAATAACATGAGTTAAGACTTTATTGTACCACAGAGGATAGCTATTACTGTTTCTACTAGTACACTGAGGTACAAAAGATTTAATACACTTATTTAGTTCATTGTAAAAGCAGTCAACAGCACAGTCAACAGAATGGCATGAGTTAAATAAAGATTTCCAATCGACTTCATTTAAATATTTAATAATTTTGCTATAGTTACCTTTTTTAAAATTGTATTTTGTAGAGAAACATTCTTTAAACGGAGTAAGAGTAATATTAACTGGATCTATTAGTAATGGAGGGTGCGCTGTATCTACTTTCACAAGTGAGATTTGAGTAGCTTCAGTTGATGCAGAAAAGTTGCTAAATATTAGGTCAAGAGTATTTCCGTAAGCGTTTTTACTATAATTACTTTGTTCTAATCCTAGTAAATTAAATTCATCTAATAATTGCTGACTTATGATCTGCGTCTCAATTGGGCCCCGTCTCATTTGCAACGGACCCATATGCGGTACCCATACAATGTTAGGCAAGTTGAAATCCCCAACAACAAGAAAATTATCATTTTTATGACAGCTGTTAACGTATTTAACGCTTCTGATTACATCACTAATAAAGTGTGGTAAGGTATTATAATCAGGTGAAATATAAACCAATGCTATCTGCAAGTTATAACATGGCTTAATATTAATAGTTATACATAATATAATTGGTCAGAGGTGCTAAGATGCACTCAAAAAATGTAGCTGTAAAAAGGCTTGTCATTAAACGTATTGCCAAAATTATTTGTAAAGTGAGCACATTTTCAGAGTTAAAAAAAAACAAGAAAAATGATCTCGTCTGTATCCCAGGGAACGTTAGACATTTCTTTTAAATCTTTATGCAAACCATAGATTATGAAGGGTGATATCTAAGGGTACCTATGCAATCATTTTGAAGATGTCTAAGGGGGTAGTCAGTGGTATGTCCTAATACATTAGGTACATGCCCACATTTCCATACGTGACAGGTTGCAAGCCCATCGACGCTATTAGAGAGCTAACTGGTTTCCTCACGATGCATTCACCGTTTAAAGCTCGACTTTTCGCCACGAAAAGTCCATTGATGCACGGCCGGATTCGAACCCACAACCTTCGGATCGAAAGTCGAAGTACTAGGTAATCCACTTACCCAACACGGCTTTTTAATTTCTTTTACATATTTTTTTAATTTTTTTACTGGGTATACTATAGTATACGTCGTACTTAGTATACCCTTTCAAAGCTATACCCCAGGTTCAGAACTAATAGATTAATTAAGACTGACCTTGCTCCGCGCTTCTGTTATCGACACCTCGAACTGTGATTCTTTCGCCGCAAGAACTTCTTTTAAGTTCTCATACTGAAACAAACATTATACACAATGGTGTCAATTCAGTTGTCGCAAAAACTAAACTTAACTAATGTGACTGAAGCGTAACTTGCCTTGGCGGGGCCCCGTATAAAAATTAGTTTGGGGATTTCTCACAAAAGATTTTTTTTTTCACTTAGTCCAATATTTTTACAAAATGATAACCGATGTAGGGTGTTGCCAACTTTTGAACGCACGCTTTACTCGGGAAAAAACGCTTTTTAGCTTTTTTTTTTACTTTTATCATTTCTGAAATAAAAAAAATTTGGGAAGTTTTTAGCTATTGCATAGCTTCTCTCGCGGACCTTGAGCGTGCTGCGTGGAGACCGAATCCAGAAATTCCGTAACGAAAATAACCTAACACCCCCCCATGCAGTAGCTTTACCGCGGCAGTCTCCGAGTGCCACACGTCTTTTTTTATTAGTTTTTACGTGGTATAATTGATACGACAGATATATCCTAGAGCCAGCACAACACTTACCCTATTAGTGATTTCTCTGAGTTTCCTGTCGGCAGTTTTCGCCGCCTGCTCGCTTTCACTCCGCAGTTGAGCGAGCGAAGCGCGCGCGCCCGCGAGACTGGATGTGTGCTCGAGTTTCAAAGAATCCACGGTCTTTGAGTGCTGCTCCTCTAGACATTTCACTTTCTGGAATGATAACGGAAAATTAAAGAAAATAATAAGAGGAAAATTTGAAATAAATCAGCTAAGTGCGAGTCGGACTCGCGCACGAAGGATTCCGTACCATTTTGTGAATATTTCAAGCGTCTAGCTGCGACTCGCGGTGTTACCCGCGGCGAATGGCTCCCGTTCCCGTGAGAATACCGGGATCAAAAGTAGCCTATGTGTTAATCAAGGATATAAGCTTTCCTGGTAAGTAAGCACCAAATTTCATTCGAATCCGTCCAGCCATACAATCCGTCTAAACAAAGGTAATAAACAAGTACTAGTAGGTAATGAAAACATTCATTTTAAAACTACCTGTTTAGTACTGCCAAAGTCAGTATAAACTGACACTGACAGTGACACTTTGTTCTGTCAGTCTCTTCTGTTTTAAAAAGGTGAACATGGTCGCGTCTCTTACAATAATATAATTATGTGTCCTAACAAGTGAATAAACAACAGTAAATGAGTAATGGTGGTTTTAATCAAGATCCCAAACACTACCCACAGACCTTAGTATGCTCTTGTTCCCTCTCCCTCCCTCTCGTCTCCTCTCGCTCTAACAGCTCCTTCAGTCTGTGCACTTCCAGTTTCAACGCCTCTTCTCGAGTTTCAAGACGTTGCAGTTGCAGCGATAGTGCCTGAAACCATTGAAATAACATGAAAATGACAACTGATCTTATTAGACATTTCAGATCCTAGATGTCTAAGGGGTGGTCAGAGGTATGCGCAAATACTATTTGGTACCTACATGCCCATATCTTGCAGAAGTTAACTTTCCATACGTGACAGGTTGCAAGCCCATCGACGCTATTAGAGAGCTAAATGGTTTCCTCACGATGTTTTCGGAAAGCGCTCGTGGCGAAGCTTGCTAAGACGTTATTGATAGATCGTCGAAGTTAAGCAACGTTCTGAGCGGTCACAACTTGGATGGGTGACCGCAACTAGCATTATCAGCTGAGCGCTTCCGTGCTTCGGAGGGCACGTTAAGTTGTCGGTGCCGGCTTTTGAAGTCGTTAAGCCATGACGGAGACCTTTAGGCGGCCTAAAAACTCCGTCACCAGAGTTGGCTCCTTGCTCATACGAACGAACGAACGAACAATGTTATCCTCTAACATAAGCGCAAATGGTGATCTTGTTATATTGTATTAAGTATTTGAAATTCTGCTCTCCACTCCACTCCGCTCCACTCCACTCCGCCCCACCCCACTCCACCCCACCCCACTTCACTTCACTCCACTCCACCCCACTCCACCCCACCCCGCCCCACTCCGCCCCACTCCGACCCACTCCGCTCTATCTACTTAACCCATTACCTGCACCGAGCGCTGTTGTTCCGTGGCGAGTCCTCTCAGCTGCTGCAGCTCCGCCACCTGCGCCGGCGTCGGACCGCGCGCTTCCAACTTCTCCACCTTCTCTGCTAACTGACACCAATGGAATTAATAATGTAAGTAACTATTTACAGAAACTAAACTACTAACTCTAAACAGAACTTTACTAAATACAATTTGAACCAGTTGAGCCATCCAAGCCACTGCGGAAGTCACCTGGCCGCTTGTGTCTCACCTGGTCGCTAGTATCTCACCTAGTCGCCAGTATCTCACCAGGTCGCTAGTGTCTCACCAGGTCGCTAGTGTCTCACCTGGTTGCTAGTATCTCACCTAATCGCTAGTATCTCACCAGTTCGCTAGTGTCTCACCTGGTCGCTAGTGTCTCATCTAATCGCTAGTATCTCACCTAGTCGCCAGTATCTCACCAGGTCGCTAATGTCTCACCTGGTCGCTATCTCACCTGTTCGCTGGTCCGCTCTGCCTTGCGCGCGCGTTGCTCCAGCTCCCTCGTCTTCCACTCGCAGTCGGCCAGCATGCGCTCGGCGCGCGCGGCGGCCTGCGAGCGCGCTGCCTCGTGCGCCGCGCGCCATTTCGCTGTCGTAGCCTCCGCCGCTGACAGCGCCTGATGACAATAGTAGGGTATAGGTCGCGCCACGTAACAAGAGCTTGGTCGGGGAAGTAGCGGGGGTATGTTTGCGCCTGTGTTCACTCGCTGACGAACCAATAGCACTCGCTAAATCAATGGTATGAAGTGCGCCGCAACACCTTCCACCAATCATCGACCACGGAGCAGTTTGACAGCCAGCGCTCTTTTTACGTGGCGCTACCTATAATAGTCACAGTGAGGCGCTATAGCAGTGGACCTCATACTTTGGGAGTCACGTTGGAGCAGGCAATAGAATCGCCTAGCCTAACGTGTAAATGTAGCTAGATGATACGAAGTGATCCTTGAGGTCATACTGAAATAAAAGATTTATTTTTCTTTACAGCAGCTATGGCACGGCTTTTCGCAAATAAAATTAAGACTTATTTAGTAAGTACTTAAGTACCTACTTAATTTGCTAATTATGTATCGCCATAGCCGCTGTAGTACCTACTTATATAAAGGGGTCCGCTGCTGTCCCGTGACAAACGCCTAAGTATTGGTAAAATCCTAATAGCATGGAAAAGCAACAAAAAAAGAGAAAGAAGGAACATAAAACCTCCTCCATTTTGAAAGTAGCAGCTCACCTCTAAAGCCTTCTGTTCGCTAGTCTTCCTCTCCTGCTCTAACCTGTCCTTGTCTCGCTCTAACGCTTCTGCACGTGACTCCAGCTCTGCCCGTCTCGTGTGAGCATCTTCTAACTCCACTCTTAGCTCTCTCAACCATTCGTCTGGAAGAGAGATGATAAATACCTATATCCATAAATCTCACTAATATTTAATAAGTGAAAGTTTGCAAGTGTACGAATGTTTGTTTACCAGTTCACACTCAAACGGCTGGACGGATTTGAATGAAATTTGGTACCAGAATAGCTTATATCCTGGATGAACACATAGGCTGTTGATCTCGGTATTCCCACGGGAACGGGAACTATTCACCGCGGGTAACACGCGTGGGGCGCAGCAAATTACCAAATTGAAACACACGACAACGCACAGCCCAAAACGTCGTGGCGAAACGATGCGTTTGTCGTATTTCGCATGGACGGAGTCGTTTTGTCATGGAAAGCACGCGGTGCGGCAAGAGTGCGTCCGGCGTAGAGGCCTTCTGCCCGGCGTAGAGGCCTTCTGCACACGCCAAAGCCCGGTGAAGTTATAAAGGTCGGAAGACCACTTAACATAAAAATCCGTCCGAAATAAAAAAGAGAGTGCGTGCAGTGCTGCGGTACCGATGCCACACGGCAGCCGTCCGACACAAAACGTCTAAATTGAAAGCGCCCAAAGCTAAAGTGGGTGCTGAGATGACGAATGTTAGAGAGAAAAGGACGAAGAATACCACGTTACGTTGGATAAGGATAGGAGAGAAGTTAGAAGCGACAAATTTCGATCTCGCGACAACGTAGCCAATCACTTAGCTGGTCCGCTAACCCTCCATTTAGCAATACGAACAATCTAGAATAACTCACTCAGTTCAACTACAACAGGTTACATGTAAAGACGTTCTTTTACATTATAAAGCAAAGAAGTCATGCCCTCACCATTCCTCCGCTGCAGCTGATCAGCCAGCGACGCGGAACAGCTCCTGGCTGCGTTCAGGTCCTCCTCCAGGGAGCGGCCACGCTGCCGGATCATCTCCGACTCCTTGTACGCTGATGCTAGATCGCATTTTAGCTCTGAAATCAAATATTAGGTACATTTTTAAATTGATAAAAAGGTACGTAACCTACTTAGGTAACATCAATCTCTCTAAGGTGTCGAGGTCGTCCCTCCAAAGCTTTGACTTTTTGGATGACCTCTGTGGCGCAGTGGGTGAGCGCGCCTGAGACGCAGAGGTTGCGGGTTCGATCTGCAATTATTTGTCTCGAGTCTGGGTGTTTTCTATGTATATAATACTTAATTCATAATCATTCATTCTCCTGCCCTTGTCCCACGCTAAGTGGGGTCGGCACAATATGTTTTTCTCTTCCACTCTCCTCTATCACTCGTCAACTCTGAACTCACTCCTCTTACATTCATATCCTCTTTCACACAATCCCTCCACTTCTTCGGCCTTTTTCTACTTGTATACCGTATACCTACCCATCCATTTACTTAACCACATATAATCTGGTTACCATAACACAAGCATTGCTTCGATTAGGACTAGATGACGCTGTGTGGAATGTAGGTAGGTACATTATACTTATATAATTATGTGTGAATTCTTTATTATTACTTGGGTTGATCGTCACAATCATGTTTACTTTTGAGTTATATCACAGGTTAAATGTAATAATGAACCTTAAGAATAATTGTACAATGGGCGGTCTTATCGCTAAGAAGCGATCTCTTCCAGACAACCTTTGGATGGAATGAACAAGAATGAGATGGTTGGAATGGTAGGGGTGCACAAAAAGTATAAATTTTAATTAAACAATCGCAAAGTGACCTAAACATTAAACATTTTTCGAAACAATATCGTGTTATTAAATGGGTGATGCAGTAGAGTCATCGTTTTAAATAATTAACACATAAAATTAGTAGGTAATAGGTATATAGGTACGTACTGACGTTCCGTCTTCCCACGCTCTGAATAAAATACAGTCTAAATAAATAAGCCGTGCTTGCCGAGTGGTATTCAGTACCTCCCCTCAATTTTTCGAAACAAAAATCCATTCCTGCACGTTCTGGATTAAAGAATAGGCTACTTTTGATCCCGATATTCCCAAGGGAACGGGAACTATTCACTGCGGGTAACACCGCAGGGCGCAGCTAGTATTTAACAATAGTGGCAATACGGAGTATCGCAAAAGCTAAACTTAACTAACCAAAATTGTTGCCGTCCCTTTCATAGCGATGGGAATAAAAAGGATGATGGCATTCATTTTAGCTAGTTTAGTTTAGCTTTTGCGACACTCCGAATTGCCATTAATGTTTACCTATGTTAATTCTAAATATTTGAGTAGATACTGGGGGCAATTCGTAGTGTCGCAAAAGCTAAACTAAACTAACTAAAATTATTGCCATCCTTTTTATTCCCATCGCTATGAAAGGGACGGCAACAATTTTAGTTAGCTTAGTTTAGCTTTTGCGACACTCAGAATGGCCACTACTAAGTAGGTATAGCCTTCTTGTTATTATATAGCCCATATGGTTATTCTAAATATAGTCTGAATACCAATAACCCTTCGAAATCCATTGCCAAAACTCCAACAAACTTAAAATAACTCATATGTCTCTCAGTGAGCAGTGAAGGTGCTTAACTTACCTACTCAGGAACGGCCAGAAATAGCTGAGCATTTCGCTAAGCAATAAGGTCAAGTGCGAGCCGCCATGTGTTCAGTGGAAATTATTTTCTAGTTTGAGGTTTTGTATGTAAGAAAATCTTACTGGCTTGCAAATCGAAATAACATGAATAGATATAATATAATAAAAATGGAGTATTTTTATATTATCTTAAATCTTAGGATAATTTAGGATAGGTACCTACTAAGTAATAATCAATGAGATTTTGAGGAAGAAAAAAATATAAAAATCCTTTATTCTGGTAGGACCTCAAGAATCACTTCAGTTTCGTCTTACATGCTAGGTGATTCTAATGCCTGTTCCAACGCAAGGATCAAAGTCCGGATACGGGATATTAATAATTTCGAAGTACCTACTTAGTAATATTATTATTTATTTAAAACTACTATTGAAATCGTAACTTTTAGAACTTGTATTCGAGAACTTGGCAGATCGCCCGATGCTTTGTTGCAGACATCGTGACTCTATGACTCACTGAAAACACATTAGTTAGAGTCGGCTGCACGCAATATACACGCAGTATGAGCAGGCATGGCACAGTCCATCCACTGTTTACCCATGATGAAAAATTCCAGCCTCAACGTCGCATTGTCGAATACATGCTGGTCGAGCCTACGCCAACGCGAGCGTTGCAAAGACAAGGAGACGAGTAGTGGCGAGCGACTCCGATTTACAGGGATTTTTCCTTTTTCCAGGGGCGCCAAAATTATAATTGATCGATTTTGGCGCCCCTGGACCAAACCAAGCAACTGGGCAATTGCCCCTGTTAGCTCCCTCTAAACAGGGGCATGCGATCTAGTTGGAATCGTTGAGAACCCACCCAAGTGGAGGCTTTTGTGCTTGGCAGAGCACATTAATTACATAGGTAGTGAACTTATTTATTAATTTCTCCTTTACTATCAACTCTTTGTAGAAATAAACGATGATTCTTATTTTGTTGATAGTAGAGTTGCTTATTTCATAACAAAAACTTTCTTTAGATGTTGAATTTATTAATGTCGTGCAAATGTTACGACTCATTAAATCTTCACGTTACATGTTGAGAGCATTATTTTGCTATAAAGTTTTGGTGAATTTGTGTGAATGACATTTTGTGGCGAATTGTTTTGAATTTGTCAGGTCAAAGACATGTTGTAACTTAATCTTTCATAGCCACTAGTGCCACTACAAGTCGTTAAGACATGATGGATGGCGTTACGCGGCTTATAAACTCCGTCACCAGCGCCAGTTTACCGTAGTATTGGATACTGTCCTCGATACCGAGTCAAGTATCACAAATGTATGAAAATCCAGTACAGCGCCGCTCCCGGTAACTTGCATGAACTAACTAAACATTCCATTGACACGTGAGCGAGGATAGATTACTATACTACACAAAAACTGCCGGTAACCCTATGGAGTTAGCCACTAGCTTTTAACTTACATTTAAACTCTTTGATCTCTTTGAACGATTTCTTTGAACCGGGGCAAAAACAAGTGGCGCCTTATGCAGAGCGCCGGAGGGAATTTTTGATTTTGGCGCCCAACCTGGGGCTTTCAAGAAAATCTGCTAAGCTGCTTGAGATCATCAGGTCTTTCTTTCTTTCTACTTAACAAAGGGTAGGTATAAGAATTAGAAAATTTAATATGTATAAATTATCTTCCACAATCACAAACATTAAAATAATGGTTTCAATAGAAACAGGTAGGTAAGCATGGTAGGGCAATGAAAAGGGAAGAATGTCAAGTAGGTAACTGTACCTACTTGTGCTTGTTAGAAATTGGATCGAAATTGTCATGTGACGAAAATGGGATGACAATAATGAGAAAGAAAGAAAGAAAAATTTAATAGTTTATTTAGGTATGAGCTCAAGGATCACTTCAGTTTCGTCTTACATGCTTGGTGATTGTAATGCCTGTTCCAACGCGACTCCCTACACCACCTTTTAGGATCTGGGAAGGAAGATGATTTTACAAAAAAAGAAACTCACGCTCTATCTCCTGGTCCTTAACTTCTATCTCTTTCCTGCACGCGGCGATGAGCTCTCTCGCTCGCTCCGACTCCTCCGTCCTGCTCTCCACCTGACTCTGGAACTTATCTTCATGCTTCACCAGCGACTTCCTGGAGAACAAATGAAACATTTGGTTAAGTATATGTAAATTATGGTTAACTCTGGTGGCAATTCGGAGTGTCGCAAAAGCTAAACTAAACACTAAACTAACTAAAATTAATGCCATTATTTTTATTCTAATCGCTATGAACGGGACGGCAACATTTTTGGTTAGTTAAGTTTAGCCTTTGCGACACTCCGAATTGCCACTATTGTCCCAATTAATCCATACGCACTACCGTTATTTCACATAGTGAGGAAACCCGCGGCTAGTCAGCCCCACACGTATTGACCATGTATTTCTTGTAGATTATGTCCGGCAGCTGAGAGGATGGTTTAGCTGCTACAAGCCTATTCCATCTCAACAATTTCCCAGGCACTACAGTGTCCCGTTAAGTGTAGGCAAAGCTTGCCTCCTGACTCTGTATAATATATATCATCTAGTAAAGATGTAAAGGCCTAAGTTTTTGATGTTTATTGTTTGTTGATTTGTAATTTAATTGTGATTTGTTTTAATTTTATAAGTCTCAGTACAGTACCTAGGTACCTATTCATATACTTAGGACGTTCATGCCGTTATCTAACTGAACTAGATCGGATTTAAATCCTATCCTACTAATTTTATAAACGCAAAAGTTTGTAAGCATCTATGGATGTTTGTTACTCTTTCACGCGAAAACTACTGAACGGATTTGGCTGAAACTTAGAATATAGGTACATAGATTATAACTGAGAATAACACATAGGCTACTTTTGATCCCGGTATTCCCACGGGAACGGGAACTACCGCGGAGCGCAGCTAGTCCTAATAAATCTACCACAAACTCGCTTTTGAACCAATCCACGTACCAGATACAAACATTGGAATTAAAGCGAGGCCAGAGCACTCGACTTTGCTTATTTTAGTTTCAATTGGATCTATATATCTATGTAGGTTAGCCACCTACCTTCATAAAGCTATTTAATTCAATGCTCTAGCGGTGATTCTAATATTGTACATGTACCTACCTACTTACCTACTTTAACAGAATATAATATCTTTATATTTACTCTACCTACTTATCTCTACATTTTGCAATAGGTACTTACTTACCAAAAAGTTTCTAATCACCATTCACTAAGGTAGGAAGCGCTCGTGGCGAGGCTTGCTAAGACGTTATCGATAGATCGTCAAAGTTAAGCAACGTTCTGCGCGGTCACTAGGTACTTGGATGGGTGACCGCAAGTGGCAGTATCGGCTGAGCGCTTCCGTGCTTCAGGGCACGTTCAATTGTCAGTCCCGGCTTTTAAAGTCGAGGCCTTTAGGCGGCTTAAAAACTCCTTCACAAACCCCCTGATTGTGTAACTTGTCTCGGATTGTATCCAAGTTGTATCAAAGTAAAAATCACAGTAAATCGCGAAAACAACTGTCAAATATGACAGTAAGTAATTAAGTAAGTTACTTACTAATTTAGATAATCAGCGTTAAATCTGACAGTTATTTTCGCGATTTACTGTGATTTTTGCTTTGATACAACTTGGATACAATGCGAGACAAGTTACACAATCCAGGGGCTGATTTAGCCACTTGCTCATACGAACGAACGAACGAACTAAGGTAGGTACCTATAATACCTAAATGTGATCATAAATAAAAATAAAAGATAGATTTTATCTTTTTCACAGAGCGGGAATTTTGAATTTTTTCACCTGTGGAATTTAGATTTTTAACTGCCTTAAAAAGAGGATTAAAAAAAAAACTATTTATAAAAGCGCTGGCATATTTAATTTGAAATCGTCTAAGTACCTACTTTAAACTAGGCATCTAGGTACTCTACCGAAGTCACGTACCTACACTTACATTTATACCTGCTACCTAGGTATTTGGAAACTAAAACAAAGCCAGTTCTAGATAGGAAGCATAAATTGTTATTGAAACTGGAAATATAGGTACATTGTTGTTTTAAATAAAACAAAACTACGCATTTATTATTAGAATATTTTAGTAAATAAGTACCTATATAGGTAGGTAGGTACTAACCTAAATTCAAAGAAATAAAAGCATTCTAATTTAACTTTCGCGCTAATCCTCAAAAAATGGCAATAGAAAATAACGAATTGAATGAATGAATAAAAATCGAGTTCCTTTATCCAAATAACGGATGTCCGTAGCTCGGTCGTCATAGCAACGTTGTACAACACAAAATGTATGAGACTTTTTGACAGATAACAACGTTGCTATGACGACCGACCTACGGACATCCGTTAGGCTGCGTTTCCATTGACGCGGAGCTGTGCGGAGCGGTGCTTAGCGGTGCATGAATTGACCAATCACTAGGTATGCTCTAAAATCTTTGCTCCGCGATTTCGAGCATAGTGATTGGTCAATTCTGCACCGCTAAGCACCGCTCCGCACAGCTCAGCTCCGCGTCAATGGAAACGCAGCCTTAGTTGGATAATTCAAATTCAAATTCATTTATTCAGAAACAATTATAAAAATCGTGTTTGAAATTGTATTAAAATAATAACTAATTACAAAAATAGGTACTTATACAAAACAATAATTATAAAATTCAGTAATGTCACACTCAAACAAAAAAATAAAATAAAATAATAATAACAATAATAATAATAATTGCTGCTTATTATATTTAGAGTTTGTCATCATTAATAAAATCATCTGTGGAGTAATAGCACCCTTTCAACAAAAGCTTTTTTAATTTAATTTTAAATTCATTTGGATTATTTATAATTTTCATAACAACTGGCAATGCGTTAAATAATCTAATAGCCTGATAACGACAGCAATGTTTAGCTATATTGAGCTTGGGACAGAAGGGTATTTCAATATCTTTTCTTCTTGTAGCGAGTCGCGATAATCTTTGTTCTGTTGTTTCGTAGCGGTTCGGATGTTTGATGACGTCCACCAAGGTTACCAAAATGTAGAGGCATGGGACTGTCAGTATTTCTAATCTTTCAAAGTGGTCCCTACATGATTCCCACTGTGGAATTCTGACTATCGTGCGTATGGCGCGTTTTTGCATTACAAAGGCTTTTTTAATGTTATAATTGTAACTACCCCCCCAGAATTTTATGCTGTACCTTAGTTTTGATTCTATAAGAGCATAGTATACTAGTTTCAGTTGTTCGACTGTCACCTCGTCCCGTAGGCTTCTTAAAGCATAACATGCTGAACTCAATGCATTTTCGATCGCATCCAATTCCGTCCTCCAGTTTAAAAGTTCATCAATGTGTACGCCTAAAAACTTAACGCTATTGGAAAGCTCTACCTTCTCCCCTTTGCAAAATATGTCACCTATAATTTGATTGCGTGTAGTTGTTTTAAATAAAACAACGTTTGTTTTTTTAACGTTAAGGTTTAGATTGTTGGCTTCAAACCATTCGTCAAAAACCACAATTGCAGAATCAATTTTAGTTCGAAGTTCTTCAAGATTATTTGCGGGAATAATAGCATTTGTGTCGTCCGCATACACTACTAAGCGTGTTTCCGGAATAATGCTGTTTACAAACCATATGAGATCATTAAGAAACATTACAAAAAATATAGGTCCAAGTATTGATCCCTGTGGAACCCCTCGTTTAATTGGTATTGTTCTAGATTTTGCAATAAATTCCCGCCCGTCAAGAATATTTCTAACTTCTACATACTGCTTTCTGTTGCTCAGGTAAGATTTCATGAGGTTAAACACGTTGCCTCTAACGCCATAATGCTCCATCTTAGAAAGTAATATTTTATGGTCTATCGTATCAAAAGCAGATGACAGGTCTAGAAACAATCCAGCCACCTTCCCTTTTCCGTTTAGATTTATAACAACGTCATTTACCAGATAGTCTATAGCATCAACAGTTCCTACATTCAATCGATAGCCAAATTGACGTTCATGTAAAATTCTATTTTTATTAAGGTGCGCCACTAACCTGTCTCTTATTAATTTTTCGTAAACTTTTGAAATAATAGGAAGCAACGAGATCGGCCTATAGTTCTTAGGATCGTTCTTTTTCCCTTTCTTATAAATAGGAACAACTCTCGCTATCTTGAGCTGATCGGGAAAAATAAATAGAGCTAGGCAATTATTCAGAAAAACTGACAGTGGTTCTGCCAGTAAATCAATATTGTCCTTTATTATTGATATAGGCATTTCATCATAACCATATGACTTCTTTGTTTCCATCTTTTTCACGATAATTCGAATTTCATTTCTGTTTGTTGGGGCAAATTCCATGTCAGTTTTGAATATTTTTTAAGAAATGTCAAGGATTTATTTTTTTCAACATTATCGTCAGCGTTGTCACAAGCAAAATCAAATTGTTCAGCAAAGAAATCAGCAATTCGTTGAGCGTCATAGATAATTTCATTTTCAATTTTAAGTAGGTACGTAATTATTAGCAGATTTCGATGCATTCTTATTTCTGTGTTTGTTTACCACGTTCCAAATATGTCTTGTTTTATTTTTAGCCTTTTGTAACTCTCTTCTAACTGAAAGTTTTTTTAGTGCCATTATTACTTTTTTATATATTTTTAAGTATTGGATTTTGTAAGCTAAAATTGTTTCGTGACAAGCTGATTTGTCCACGGTTGTAAGAAATCTTTTCATTTTACTTGACACTTTGATACCTTTTGAAATCCAATTTATTTTATTCGTTTTGTTTGTCCTGATTCTAATATTCTTTTCCTTAAAGCTGGTTTTAAAAAAAGTATTAAAGGTTTTTAAAAATCCATTTACATTGTGATTGCATAAATTTTCGCCTTGTAACATATTTCTGAAAGAATACGAATTTATATCAGATAGTACCCTACGTCTAACTGTATAATAATTGTCAATTGTTTTAGTTATGTGCGTGTTTATTAAATGTAATGTGCAGAAAAGGCCTGCATGGCCATCACCTAGTCCATTTTTATCCACTTCACAGTTTGCTACGCAAGCCTCTGGAAGGTTTGTTATTATATTGTCAATGCAGGACTCAGCATTATTTCTCCAGAAGGTGTTTGTGTTTATGAGATGTCTGAAATTATAACATTTTAACAGATTGGTGAGCTCACGTTGAATACTACATTCTTTAATAAAATTAACATTGAAGTCCCCATAGATTATACAGCTTTTGTCAAAAAAATGCTCCAGTAATTGTTCAAGTCTAGTAATAAATTCACTAAAATTATTTTATATAGAAGATATAGAAACCCTGCACTGCATAGAACTTCTAGGATCTCATTGAAACGTCAATTCTACTACTCCTGTTACTTTCTCTTCGTGACCAACGCCAGGAAGAATCAGAGCAACAAACTAGCTTTCTTTTCGGTAATCCAACTACCAGGAGATACCTAAGTACTATCATCTTCAACTTCAACTGATTAGGTACCTATAATGGTAAAGTAAGTAAGTTCGTATGAGTATTGTTTTATCTGTGGTATGAGCAAGTGGCCAACTCTGGTATACCTATATCATTGTAAAAGTCGCCAGCAAGAGGCGTGTTGGTTGCATAGCCCACCACACCACCAGGTTCTTGCCTGATTCTCTCCCTGGTGTAGGAAGTCGCGTTGGAACAGGCATTAGAATCACCTAGCATGTAAGACGAAAATGAAGTGATTCTTGAAGTCCTAAATACCTAAATAAATGATTTATTTCTTTCATAAGTACCTGGTCTACCTATGGTTTTCGCTCTTAGTTTTTTTTTGCGTGTGGTGTGGACTTTATGGTCAGAAGAGTGGTGTGAAAACTTTTTAGAAGCAATTTTATAGCACATTAGGAAGGTAATACCTAATTGTATTTGATTTTTAAAATTGGAATAGGTTTCTATGAGAAGAGAAGACTCTGAAACACGTTCCATTTTAAAAAATACAAAAATATAATGAAGTACGTAGGTATAGGTAGGTACCTACTATAAGTTGCGAAAATTCAAAATGATAATTAGGAATTTTACACGTAGGTAAGTAGGTATCCTTTTGAAGATGTCTCAACGGATAATCAGAGTAGCCTGATGATTTGGATTCATTCGATTCAGAAAGTTAGATACTTATGTCTTGGCATCAAAACCAGGTTGCCCAGGCCCATCTCCTAAGGCGAGGACTGCGGCCGACCGCTCGCAACTAGAACACGTACGTCATGGGCAGTGAACGCGTTAATAATGTTCGTTATGTTCTAAAACAACGTATCTACCATGTTATTATTGCTGATATCAACAAATAACATTTTACGAGTTTACCATTAGTCCTGGAGCTTTATTCCCCAGCGCACAAAGTAACATAACTTCACTCAAACACGTGCTTTATTGACTATTCGAAATTCAAAATCCAAAAATGTGCAATTTTACATGTCACCTAGGCTCGTTTAGATTGGTATTGACCAATGAAAACATAACATACGCAATGTCATGAATTTTCAAATTCCGTATGCCACCGTTACATGCTCTTTGTGCCACGACTAGGCGAGGTTAATACCTGTCAAAATTCCATGCTTCTCAATACCGTGTTTTGTAAAAACACTGCTAAAGCGCGGTACAATTTTTCATATTTATTATGAGATTTGTGTTATTTTAACTATTCAATGGTGAAAGAAGACGTGTAGCACTCGGAGACTGCCGCGGTAAAGCTATTGCATAGCATTTTTTCGGAGTGGAGGGTGTTAGGTTATTTTCGTTACGGAATTTCTGGATTCGGTCTCCACGCTCAAGGCCTGCAATAGAAGCTATGCAATAGCTTAAAAATATTATTTTTACGACAAATAATGTACTAAATCTTTGAGGCGGCAACTAAGATAAACGCCTTTTTGGTCACCATCATCTACACTGCAGCCTCATTGGAGGAGAGACTTTTTGCCGTCGGGGAACATTGTCAGTAAACGTAGTGTTTATATTCTCTTTGATTGTCAGGGTTTGACTTGACATTAGTGACGGCACGGTATTATTTATTTATTGTATTTTGATAAAATTATATTACGTATTCTATCATTGAATATTTGTCGGCAACAAAGATAAATCAAGTCGGTAATCCTAACAAGATAACCTAAAATAAGTGCTATATAAAATATTATGCTTTGCCAGAAAAAAACAACTCATTTTTTATAAATTTATTCACAAAGCACTATGATGAGATTTCTTTCACAGGATCGCTGATGCCCTCATGGATCTAACAAATGCAATTAATAATAAATGGTTGTGAAATAAATGTGATTGATAAAAAAAACTCTGACTTAATTACTCTCTTGCCGAGACGAGAAGTAGGAAATGTAGGTTGGCAGCAACATTGAACGTGCTCTCCAATTTCGCTATGAAGCGACTTGCACTAGGCTGGCTGATAGTGCTAACCAATCGTTTCCAATTGACTTTTGATAGCTCCAAATAAAGTACAAAGCTACCCAAGTTTGCCTCCAAGGATGCCGCGCAATCACTAAAACCACTTCTAGGTAGTGCTCACACGTTTACAATTTTAGGATCCATTGATTAGGATCATGATCCCCTAAATCTCTCCTACTTATATTTGTGCGTTGTTTTCGAATAAGTAACAATTTACATTTTCATTGCTAGTTTTAGGTAATTAAAATAGAGAAAATGCAATTTCGATGAAAATCAATCAATGATTGAAGTAGGTAATTGTTATGACATTTGACATTTCGTACGGGAACTAGTCGGACGTACCTAATGAATTAAAATAATTATTTATTGACTCAAAACTTTGAATAACAACAAAATTAATAATTATTGTTATTTAATAATCATCTAATTCAATGTTATTTTACTTATAATATGATGTGGCTTAAACCAAAAAAATCAATCAACTAAAATTATGATAACTTTCCCAAAAACATTCGCGGAAGTATGGTTTTGAACGAATTACGAAAATATCAAGACCATGAACGAAGTAGCCACTGGACCCGACATAAAATATAAATAAGTAAATAAATAAATAATAAATAAATATCCTTGGACATTCCACACGGCGGCGTCATCTAGTCCCAAGCTAAGCAATTTAATGCTTGTGTTATGGTAACCAGATGACTGATAAACTACATAGATACATTTTATCTGTAATTACATACATATTTGTTATATGTACATAGCGAAGTTGCACTTGGTGGCTACCAAACTCTGTTTTCGCTATTTCTCCTAAACTATACAAAATGAAACTATTACATACTTAGGTATTAAAAAAAGCTTATGATAGGTTTCACAAACTGTACATTCAGTTTTTTCAAATTCCTTTGTTCAACGTAATAATAAAATAAAATAGGCGGTGGCGCTAGTTTCACCCATACAGGCACCTTAAATAAAGTTGGCTAATACGAAATTTTATTTTAGGTAGGTACCTACATTGTGATTCTATTTAGTGATTAATAACAATACCTAAATGTAATAAAATAATGTACCTACTAATATGTGAAAAGAAGTAGTGCTGCTTACGCCGCTATAGTTTTTACACAATTTAACTGAACATTTAGTAATTTTTGGGAGATGTTTTATTGAAAAGTAAGTGCTTCAGACTTACGCAAAAACAAACGACCAAGGCTAGAATTTACCTACTGACAAGACTGGTGAAGGTACGTTCGCTTATAATTATGTCTAGTCCAGTGGCTATTCGTTCAAGATCAAGACTTAACTTGTGTGCCAGAGCGTGGAGAATACCATTTTAAGAAAACAAGCCTTGGCACCATAGATTCGTATTTCAAAATGACGTCACTGCACGTTACGTTCTTATAAAGTGATTTGGGGAATAAAGCCCCTGGAACGAGCGTCATAACGTGCGTGCGTCAAACTCAATATGGCGGCCTTGAGCTGTCAAAAAGCGCGGGAACAAGAACACAGTCTCTAAACAAAGACCATTGTGGATAATGATGAGTTACTAAAATACAAAGTTATAGGTATACAAAGTAAAAGTGACTCAATGGTACAAAGATATTTTCTTTGTTTTTATTATTTGGTTTCCTCGTGCGCTTCAGTCATGCGAAAATAAAACGTCATTAAGTGTTTTCATTGTGATTTCAAAATCTTTTATAGGAAACTGAAAATGAAAAATTAAATGAAATGAAAATTGTGCTTTAACTGACAGTTATTCAACTTCGTACCTATACCTACTTACTACGATTTCAATTTATTTAAATTTTTTGCCAGACGACTTTAAAATTAAAATTTAACGTGACAATTTAACGTGCCCTTCGAATCAGTGAAGCGCTCTGCTGATAATGCCACTTGCGGTGACCCATCCAAGTTGTGACCGCTCAGAACGTTTCTTAACTTCAAGCTTCGCTACGAGCGCTTCGTGAATCAAGTGCCAAAAGGGAAGCGTATAACAGCAACAGTATTAAACTTTACATTTTGCAAGCTCGTAGCCAGACATTATACGGAAATCAACAAAATGGTAGTAAATTCTACACAAAATCGTTTTCGAATGGTTGTTAATCTTCAGAATCAAGGCTACCGAAATAAATGTGATAGAAAATAGAAACACTTATAAAATTCCTGTATTGTCAAACTTGGAATATAAGTAAGTACCTACCTACATCGAATTCCCATGATTTAAAAATAGTGTAGTAGAGTATAGGTACCTATTTAGATTCATGGTCATACGAAACATAACCCACAGAAGGTCTGAGTTGCAAAATTAAATGTTTAAATAGAAAAAAAAAAATATAGAAATCGACTTCACTTTCGTAAGAAGAGAGCAATTTTCTGCACTCTCGGTGCATATTCATAACTTCCAAGTTCCTCATCAGGTCCTCATTTTTTTTATAGAACCACTCCGGTTTAGTATACAAACATGAATTTTCGAAATCATTCCACTATTGACGGAAAAAAAAAATACAAAAATAATAAAATAATAAAAAAATTATTATTGGTGAAAAGAAAATACAAAAAAACACAAAGTGGAACATAAAACCTCCTTTTTTATGGAGTCGGATAAAAATACTTAAAGAAGGTCCTATACCTAATTCACGGTAAACCCAAAAAAAAGCGGCGGGAATAACTAAAGGGTAGCGTCACATAAAAAGAGCTCTCAGGGGAAAAGCTGTAGGTACTCGATTTTAAGATTTATTATTATTTAATTACAAACTAAACACAACATCATCGGTCACCAAATAAATTTGAACCTCATAATTATTAAAAACGTAATCTTATCCGAAAACCATAACAACCATAAGTTTTAAATAACTGCCTCAAGAAAACTCAAATGTAGTGTAAAAACAGAATTAAAACACAGTGATTAATTGCAACAACATAAAGTACTTACACTTGTTTTGATTCCGCAAACGCATTTAGACATGATGCCAAAGATTTACACACGTCACGTGACATCTAAGTCAATAACATAGGCTTTGTTTCATTCAACACGCTTCCGAAGTTTGACAGTCATGAACACGATACAAGATAATCTCCTTTGTACCTGTACCTACTACCTATTGTGTTGATTGATGGATGATTGAACAGTATTTTTTTGGAATTTCTTTACTAGGTACCTACCTACCTAAGTACTTATATAAATGCAACATTAACCGTACGTGACATCGAGCCTACATTACGATTCTCGTAAAAATAAATAATAAGTACCTACCTACTTAATAATAATTATCTCCACTAGATAATAATTCAAATAAGACATAACGGACAACAAAATTGAATTATACAAGATTTTATTAAAAAAACAGGTGTTAAATTTTAGCAATGGTTATAAAACAAACTATACTCACGTGCTTTCATTGTCTTCGATCTCTTCCTCTTCTACCTCCTCTTCCACCTCTTCATATTCCTCCCCACTGATCTGTTCTTCGATAATCTCAATTATTTCCTCTTCAGTCTCACTATCACTCTCACTTTCCAAGTTACTCTTCACCGTAGTCAACTCATCACCAGATCCATTTTTATCACACTCTAAAAATCCACTATCACTGCTATCACTAAAAATCTTTCTATCTTCAACTATTTTACTAGGTTCGTTCACTTCTATCACTGTTTTGTTTTCATCCAGAGGTATATCATCTAAGAATTCTTCCTCTTCAGAAGATAATGATTCAAACGAGTCGTTTTCTTCATCCGTTTGCTGCTCTCCATCGTCAAAAATTATATGTTTTCTGAATGTAACCTTTTTCTTTCCGTTATCAGATCTATCATCATCAGAACAGCCTTCTGTGTCTGACTTTGGAAGCTTTAGATTCGATTTTTTAATACTATTTGGAGATTCAGGTTCGAGGGCTTCAGCAGGTTCAGTCAGTCTGTTCAATTCGTCTTTCAAATCGTGTTTATACGAGTCAATTGTACTGTTGCTCCCTTTCTCTTCTATTGTTTGGTAGACCGGCTCTCGCACGGTTTTGCTGTCAGCGCCTCCCATTTGTTTATCATTGAGCTGGTCAACGGTACAGTCTATGCTGCGCGCGATCTCCCTAAGCAATGCTTCAGTGTGTCGTTTCTCATCCAAATCAGGTTCGTTAGACACGTACACTGTACACACGTGCTGCTTGTTTTCCGCAGGCGTTTTTGCGTATTTTTGCAGCACTAGAGCTTTGACAAACTCGGCTGGATCGGTCTCGGTGCGCGCGTCGGGGCTATTTCGGTCCGCGGTGACGTCGGCCTCGACGGATTCACGCCGTTCTATGTGTGTCTCTCTCGGCGGGCTCGCTCTAAAGGACTCTGTCCTGCCTTTTTTCCTGCCCTTTCTTCTTTTCCCCGCCATTATATTGAATATAGAGACTCCAGTCTTCTGCGTGTAATCCGTTTCGGGGATGAGTAGGTTAACTACATCTTTGGGAAGGTTACGTTTCTCGTTCGTTTTGTCGTTAGGCGCGCGGCTGACTGGGGCGGGAGGCGCGCTGGCTCCATCTGTCTGCGTGGCCTTCCCGCCTTTTCGTTTGAAAAATTGAAACATGGCTGTCAATTTCGTTCAGAAATCATGACCGCGCGCGGCGACGCCGTTTCAACGACTGTTTGATTCTGTTTTGGAACGGAAATTATTTATGGTGGCGTTGAGATGTTTTGTTGATTTGTTTAGTTTTTAAGATAATTGCGACAGACAGATGCGATAAATAAAACAAAATAGCTGGAAACAATAATAACTTAATGTCTTAGAACGTCATAGAGAGTTAAAATTAAAATTTATAAACACCTAATCTAAAACTTTCATTACAAAGTAGTAGGTAAGTAGGTACCTATCAACTTGATAATAATTTAAGATGATCATCATGAACTTGCGTCGTAGGTACTTTACCAAAATAAATACCTACGTAAGACTTCGCTTGTAAAACTCATGTAAAGGTACCCTACCTACTAACCTTTTTATATACTTACCTAATAATATTTTTAGTTTTAACAATGTTTCATTATGATAAACCTACTGCATTTGGAAATAGAAAAAAGGTCGTTGCCGATATTAGCTTTAAACAGCCTATAAAACAAAAATCGTTTCAAATAGTCTAAACTATTGACATAAAATAAAGCCATGTTTTACCTTCACGCATGCGCGTCGCAGTTTATTAAATAGCTAACTACCTGCATACTATCTTTGCACATGACAAATTAGTCATAAAGTCATCTTAACTCATTGTAGGTAGGTACCTAGGTAGGTACCCACCATTGTGCCAAAATATCGCTGGTTAAATGCTAAGGTACCACAAATCAAAAATCGTGAAAATCGTTTTTATTACAAAAATGAGATTACAAATAGTTGTTTTATAGTATGAGTAAAAGACATTTTTAATTTTCGCATTAAAAACTACCAAAAAACAGTTGTGTCTGTTTAGCATTTATACACTTTGGCACCAAATTTCAGAGCTAAACAGCCATTTTTTCAGTTGTGGTTGAGTGATTGGCGGAAGCGCACTTAATTTAACTAAAATTTATATTCTAAAGTGCCATATTTCGGAATGTGGTACTATTGAATATAAATAAAAGTAAAAAACAAATATTATTTTTGGGCAAAGGTACCACATTCCGAAATGTGGTACCTTTGCACAAGATTATTGTATTGATATTACGTTGTGTGTATGTTCAAAAGAATCATTTTTGAAATGCGTTTGTTTTGCACATAACTTTTACGTGAACTTAACTATATTTTTTTAAAGCATTAAGTGCCTTTTTGAGATGCGTTTGTCTTGAACATAACTTTTATAAGAAATCAAAAATTATTTTTCAGGACGTAAGAATATTTTTTGAGATGTGCTTGTTTTTAATTTGCTTTAAACGGGTTTTTAATCATACAAAAATCACTGTTTTATTAACATTTTTCCCTGTAAGTCAATAAGGTAAAGTAGGTACAACATTTTAAAAGTACCTAATGTCAAACGTCTAATTTTAATGTCGAACAATAAAACTATTTTAATACAATAGCAGTAGGTACCTATCTAAAAATATAAAAGAATGTAATCAACAACATAAAACCACACCTCTGTGTGTTTATTTATTTGTTTTATTAGCTTAAAATCTTATCCCTTTTTTAACTAATAAAACAAATAAATGCTTTAAAAACCTCAAATATCTACACAAAATAAGTACCTATCTCTACGCTGATCAACAATAATAAGAGAGTTTAAAACCAACAACATACGCTATGAGAGTTATCATAAATCTTGAACCATCCGGTATCCGGATCCGGAATAATGTAAATAATGAGATCAACTTTTAAGTTGCTTCAAAACAATATTGAAATTACTTTATCTTTTTAATGGCATACTAACTATTTATCATTGGGTGTAACTTGCTTGCCGCTGTCTAGCGTTTGTGGACACTGAGAAAGCCTTTGATTCGGTCGAAACATGGGTGGTACTAGAGCCACATGGGCAAAGTCGATGGAGAAACTTAGTACGATGCTCCTTCGAGCATTGATAAGGCCGTTACCTAGCCAAAATGTTAGTCACGTTAGTATGTTTATGGTTTTAGAAGCATTTATTTTGATAGGATATTATTTTTCAGTGTATATTCATTTAAAAAAGTGTATTTTTTAGAATCTTTATAAAACTTTGTTGTTCGTGTAACATTTAAATTGCATAATACTACTAGATTGTGAATCAAACCTTCAAAATAACTTGTTTTAGTTTAATAAGCCTTATTTTTTAATGAAATATGGTCTTTTGGTGATATATTTTTTGTGTATATAATACATTTTTTTATATGCTAAAGTCACTTATCTGCTTTTATATGACGTTGGGTTAAAGTTACGGAGAAACTAAAAATGCACTTAAATTCTAATTAAAATTACGCGTCGATTGATAGGTAATACATAGATATAAAAATAAGACTTACTCAAAAAAATTAAAAAAACCTTATCGAAAACTTTGAATGGCCCTACTGAAAAAAGTTAAATTTTGAATTGTGGTAGTTTAGCATTTAACCAGCGATATGTTCCTCTGATCAGACTTGAGTGTGCGTTGAGATTTGAGTCCCGAGTTGGTCGAAAGTGGGACTTCCCGCATGTTAGCACTCCTGTCATATCTACCTCTGCCTACCCCCTTAGAACTTCTAAATAAGATGTCAATGTCGACATCGCCTAGATAAAGTAGTAGGTACCTATAGGTAGGTAGTTGTGGCCAATGGTCATATTTAGTTTAGTTTAGTCCTTGTTAATTGGATGTTCCATGATTCCATCCATCCTAGATTTTTCCTAGATAGGAGAAATCCTTAAACATTTAATTTTATTTAGGATAGTTTGATAAAAAAAAAACATTAGGTACCTTACTGCATTCAAAGTTTGTTTTAAAATTCTTATTTACCTACTTACAATATACCTACTATGATAAATATCTACTTCATATCCTTCATGTCTCAAACACAACCAGCCCCTTATAAATCTGAATTTGGCGGGGTAGGTATTAGTGGCAAGGCAATTCAGAGTACCTACCTATCGCAAAAGCTAAACTTAAGTGTGTGCCATAACGCCGAGGAATGAGCGGGAGAGCGAATAATGTTTTTACTCGTGAGTGAGAAGCGCAGAACGATAGACACGCAACATAATTTATAGCGAAAAAACAGTTTTTATTTAATTACAAGTTAATTAAACAAGTAATCGAAAAATTAAAAAACCAGAACTAAATGAATACTTCTAGGCTATTTGTCAAAACATAAAACCAACAAAAATAGCGTTCTGTTCCTGAGATAAATAGCAAACTGTGTGAAAAACATGTATTTTTCAAAAAAATATATGATCGAGAAAACTTTTACCAATCGTGTTTCTAAAAAACCACAACGCAAGATAAAAGTTCAAAGTTTAATTTCTCCAAACATTATAAGGTGGTATCTTTCACGGATTTTGAGATCTAATACGATTCAAACCACATATTTGCTACCTACGGCCTCTTAACTACCTAACTAAAAATGTTGCCGTCCCTTTCATAGCGATGGGAATAAAAAGGATTAATGTAGGTAGGTACCTAATAGGCTACACGGTCGCTTTCACCATATTATTTAATTTCTAGGAACTACGGAAAATAATTATTACCTACCTAATAGGTAAGTACCTACCTACCTACAATATTTAAATTAATACCTACCTATTACTAAATGCGAAAATTAAAAACTTTTCAAGAAGTGGCACGCATTTCAGTGTCCCGGTTTCTCGCTATCTGTCAAACTTTTAAACTACTAGGTAGGTAGGTACTATTATTTATTCTGTTGAAACTGACAACATCATGTGGGTAACCTTCATTTGTTTTGTAATTCTCTAAATAGATAGTTATGTGTCAGTTTTACCTACCTACTCATCCCGAAATAAATCTTTCATAAATATTGTATTTTGTGCTAAAAAAAAAACCAATGACATCAGGCGCCTGAAATTCGAGTGGATGATTGTGAAATTCGGTATTGTTTTCAGAGAAGCGACGCTTCTCTTCACGTGTGAATAATAAAAAAAACAGATTGTACTACGAGTAGGTAGTAGGTACCTAGGTATCATTACCTACATACAAATACGTAGGTAGGTAGGTACCTAACTAGGTACTTTACGAAGTTCTTTGATTAAAGAAAGCACAAAAATTCCATCTTAATAACAAAATACGATTCCACGTTTCCAATTATAAATTCGAGCAAGAATTTCCGAACGCATCCGTTTTCCCAACTAGTGACGCGCTCACTTCCGTCGTCCGCGTAAACATCGATAAAGTCATGAATGATTTTTCAAGGTGAATAATCCAAAAAGCTTTTTTGTGAGGAAATAACAACTTTTATGTTTTAGCTGTCAAAACTAATTATAATTATGTGTAGGTATGTGCTTGAACAAGCCAGGAACAACATTAATAAAACACGTTTAGAACATCTCTGCTATTTATCAAATTCAGTTTTAACTCTTAGTAGGTACCTACCTACCTAGCAAGATCTTTTTCAATGAGTTGTTTTAAAAACGTTAGACGTAAGTATAAGTTTACGAGATTACGCTGTCCCAAGTAAATACGTTCGTTTGAGCTAGTAGCCAATCCTGGTAACGGCATTTTAGGCCGCCTGAAGGTCCTATCATGCATGGCTTAACGACTTTAAAAGCCGGAGCTGACAATTAAACGCGCCCTCATTTCCTAAGCACGAAAGCGCTCAGCTTATAATGCCAACTGCGATCACTTCCCAAACTGTGACAGCTCAGAAAGTCGTTTAACTTCAACGACTGTGAAGAACGACTAAGCTAAGCCAGGAGTGCTTCAGTCCCTAATTTCATCATCAAAGTCAATCATAAAAAGGAACAGTCAAGTTTTTATAAAAAAAGTGTCGTGAATGCAGAGTGGAGTGGATTAACAAGTTAGGTAAAGAATAAATTGTACCTATCTAGTTCAAATCCATTTCAGATAAAAGAAGAAACATACAGATAGACTCACACAATATAGGCTCACAGCCTCATTGTAGAATAGAATAGAAAAAGTTTTTATTTTCTATCAACATAAACATGGGTAACATACAAATGAAAAATACTTATTGTAACTACGTTCTACGTTTTACTTTAATACTATCGATCGGTGTTATATAAAGTACCTATTGACTGTATTCAGGAATTAATTACGTATAATCAAAACCTCTGCGTAGATTAGATTACGTACATTATCCTTGTAGTCTATTTACCTTCCTTAGGAATTTTAATTACATATAAATCTCTTGAGTAGGCCACCACGTGCGAGCTACTACGTGAAGTATTTTTTACTACAAAATACGCATGTTCATTATGTGACAATTGGGACGATCAAATTGGCAGGTGATCGCGTGACGCGCTGATCAGTTCTAACTGTTCTAAGAGAGAAAATATTTATAGGTACTTACTGTGATCAAAATCTGAACAAGATAAAATAAGATCATTGTTTTGAATATTAAATTCTTAACATTGATCGGACAGAAACGAATTACCTATCTACTGATTTATCCTTAAAAAAAGGAGGGAATCTTTTTAAACGAAAAGATTGAATAACAGCTTCACTGATCCAAGCTATTCTGTCAGAAACGTGTCCATGAAAGTATTACTGATCCGTTGAGCCAAATACTTGTCAGCTCTGAATATTTTTGTTAAATATTACTTAAAGGTTGATAAAAAACAAGTAGGTAATTGTTTTTAACGCAAGGATAGTTGAATTTATTTGTGAAAGATTCTTCAATTTACGAAAAATACATTATCATACTGAGATTCAAACATAACTAGGACCTATAGTTTTTCTTAAACTTTCGCGATCACAATTCATATTTATAAATACATGTACACGGGGTAAATAAGGTAAATAACGTGATAAAACCCCGTGTACATGTATTTATAAATATTAACTAGGACCTTTAAAAAACTGCTCCATGTAGGTACTCAAACTTTGTAATTTCTCAATAATAATTTTGTACCATTACCACAGTAGCTACAACTATTTTTGTCTTGAAAACTTCTAGCTAGGTCGTCTAAAGTAGGTACGGTAGATGCAATATTTTTCCTCTGTCAATCGAATTCTCGTATGTCAACGCGCCCATGCCAGGGCAGTGACTGACGATGGAGACAAATATCGCAGAGCTATTATTAACCTGTTATTATCTTGCACACATAATGAAGAGTGGGTACCTACCTACCCACCTATAGTTCTCGTAATGCAAACTAAACTCACAAATATTAGGCTTCTACAACCTTCGTTTTATCTTTTCAAATAGTTTTGTATTTTCACCAATAATGTCACATAAGTAAATATTTCATAATTTTTTTGCTGATGATGATAAATACAATCTTCATTGAAACCTGTTATTCAAATAAAGAATTTGAATTTGATAACGTTATTTTCAGCTCCGACTGCTGTCAGTCAAGTCATCGATCAACCACACAGCACACTCCACAGCAAATAGGTACTTACATTTTGTAATAATAATCGATAAAAAAATTACCTACTCCAATCGTAACATCACTAACTTCCTCCTCGCCGTTTCGCGCCTTTTAATTCGAGTCATGCCAGTGACCTTTCCTTCTTTGGAAATAACACGATTCGGTTTTAAATTTAGAACCAACGCATCCTCGACTGCAGCATTGGACTCGACTGGTGCAAGACGAAAGATTTGTTTGTTTGTATAATGTAGGTACCTACCTACCTACTCATAGGTTTAACCTACTAGTATTCTTTTATCTGTGGTTTAACTACTAATATTCTTTTATCTGTGGTTTAACTAACGTCTGGTTAATAATCTTGATAGTTAAGTAGTTGATACATCTACACAACCCACAACATAGGAAAGTAATTCGTAGCTTGACTTTTCGGGGTTATGGTTAGTTTTAGTTTTCGGCTAGGTAAGGTAGGTACAGTAAGTTTAGTAGTCTACCTATTTTATGAAGATATTTAGCACAGAATTACTTAATACCGTTTTTCTCTATTCTTCTTCGGTAAAAGTTTACCTACAAACTTTTAACGCTCAACTTTTGCTCTATATTTTATTTATGTACCTACCTAAGTACCTACTTTACAGAATTTTGTTTGTAGGTGGCGCTTCTTTACATTTTTATTTTTGTTTTCCATTATTTCGAAACCTGTGGCAGAAAAACATTTGCCTCCCGGAAGTCCCGTTCTCCCCCGAACGCTACAGACTATAAAACGGTTCATAGCATTATTGACACATTACATCAAAATAGCATGATTGATGTAGGTATTGCGTTTAGTAAATCAAGTAGGTGCCTCTACTTACGATATCGATTTGGTGTGATGCCAACTGACGTTAGACGTAGAAAGTTCTGGAATAGACTACGATGGACAAAACCTACCTAGGTACCTACCTAATGTTTTTTATCGACTTGTGCAGTTTGTTTTGTGATGTTAGACTCTTGAAAATTCTATACCTAAGTAGGTACCACAGATAAAAGAATACTTAGGTACTTAATCACATTTGTTCACGTTGTTTGACTGGATCCTCTCTGGAGCTTGACTATTTGGATTTCAGCGGATCACCGAGTTGAAATACGCCCCACTACTAGTACCTTAGGTACCTACTTACTACTATACTATACATAGTATTATATTATCTGTGGCCACACCGCCTTCTAATTTCCTGATGCTTCCTGCCCCCTGATTGTGTAACTTGTTTCACATTGTATCCAAGTTGTATCAAAGCAAAAATCACAGTAAATCGCAAAAACAACTGTCAAATATGACAGTAATTAAGTAAGTTACTTACAAATTTACTTAATCAGCGTTAAATCTGACAGTTATTTTCGCGATTCACTGTGATTTTTGCTTTGATACAACTTGGATACAATGTGAAACAAGTTACACAATCAGGCAGCTGGTTTTGGTTTGTCGTCCTGTTTCTTTTCTTAAGTGTGTGCCATAACGCCGAGGAATGAGCGGGAGAGCGAATAATGTTTTTACTCGTGAGTGAGAAGCGCAGAACGATAGACACGCAACATAATTTATAGCGAAAAAACAGTTTTTATTTAATTACAAGTTAATTAAACAAGTAATCGAAAAATTAAAAAACCAGAACTAAATGAATACTTCTAGGCTATTTGTCAAAACATAAAACCAACAAAAATAGCGTTCTGTTCCTGAGATAAATAGCAAACTGTGTGAAAAACATGTATTTTTCAAAAAAATATATGATCGAGAAAACTTTTACCAATCGTGTTTCTAAAAAACCACAACGCAAGATAAAAGTTCAAAGTTTAATTTCTCCAAACATTATAAGGTGGTATCTTTCACGGATTTTGAGATCTAATACGATTCAAACCACATATTTGCTACCTACGGCCTCTTAAAATAATTCTATTACTTAAGTATATCTTAACGGAATTCAAAATTTGAATGAAACAAGTTTCTAGAAATTTCTTAACATTTTCTCGAAACGAATTTCTTACACACCTACTAATTCCTTAAAAAGTAGGTAGGTACCTACTTAACTCTTGAAGAGATCCTTTTTATCTGTATTTCTTTAGGGACAAGGTTTAAATTAGTGTTAATTTTATTCTAAAATTATGACTTCCTTTCACAATATTTTGAAGTTGACGACATCCTGTATCGCCTTCTCTGTTTTTATTTTTCCCTATGTGTAGAAACTTCTAGAATGGCCTACGTACGACCCTCAAACTAGTTTTTAACGCTTACCTAAATATTTAAATGAAATGAAAAATGAAATATGATCACGACTGATCCCGGGAGCGGTAGACATTTCTTTCAGATCATTAGGCAATTTTTAGATCTTTTCGAAGAAGTCTAAGGGGATAGTCAGAGGTATGTCCAAATACATACATATTTGGTAAGTAGGTACATACCCACTTTTTGCAGAAGTTAACTTTCCATACGTGACAGGTTGCAAGCCCATCGACGCTATTAGAGAGCTAACTGGTTTCCTCACGATGTTTTCCTTCACCGTTTTAAGCTCGTGTTAAAGTGCATATAAATTTTTCGATGCAAAAAGTTCATTGATGCACGGCCGGATTCGAACCCACGACCTTCGGATCGAAAGTCGAGGTACTATCCACTGACCAACACGGCTTTTTTTAATAACTAAGTTTTTAATACCTATTTAAAAAGATAAAAATTATTTAATTGAGTACAAAATTTAACAATAGTAAGTAGTACCTAGGTACCTACTAAGTTTATACCGTAGCATTTATCTTGAATAGATAGTACCTAGGTAGTTCGATTATTAAAACCTAGATAGGTACCTACTAAAAACTTATAGCACAACAACAAGTTTTACAGAAAGTTGGTCAGTCAAAGTGAAGTTCTGAGTAGGAGGTCGCGGTCAAGTTTAGTTAAGGTGCGTTCTGGTAAGATCGGACTATTTTTTAGAAAACCTCAAGAGTGTTAGAAAATATTTGTTTGTATCACCTCTGGTTATTCTTTTCTAACGCAATAGCGTCTAAACTAAAGTAAAAATACAGAGGTTTCATTTCATAGTTTAAGTGTTTCGATAAACACAACGGTTGATGTTTTATGAATGATAGAACCGAGCATAATTTTTCAGAAAGGCAAGGAAAAGATCGGACCTTGTTGAGGTAAGACCGGACTGTCTAATAAAACCACCTCTGTCACAGCTAGAATAAGCTCTATCTCAAGAAAATATTCGGACTTACCTAAATAAAAACATATTAAAAAATGAATTGAATCTGTTGTCAAAATTGAGTTGTAGCTACGATTTAATACATTTTTTTACCCTTCACGTCCGATCTTACCCCGCATGCATAAAACTCTGATTTTTGTGTTTCTCAAAGTTTTACGACTATATTTATATATTATGTGCTTATTAAAACCTATGCAATATTCTTAGCAATTTTATGTTTATTTTATTCAGTTACTAACGAAAGCTAAGCTACGAAGGAGAAGAAGTGAGGGTTCGAATGGCGGGTGTATTGTTGCAGAAATGAATAAGATATGCATGAAAGGAATGTACCAGCAATGTACCTGAATGTACCTTTAATGAAAATGAATGTACCTCTATGAAACAGGAGCAATCCCAAAAATAAAGTGAGCCGCAGACCTGACAGTCTGAATGGCGGGTGAATGCTGGTACTGATTGTAATAGATATCATAGCGTTACCTGATACTTACCAAAGGAATGTACCTTCAATGTACCTCTTAAAAAATATTAAGTATCTGAAGATAATGCGACAAGTATTTCACGAGAAAATAAAGAAAACTTTTTTAAGGTGCCCCTACATTTTTTTAATAGCAATACCCCTACCATTGTTTTCATAGCAAAGGATTATTTTGTGTGTTGTTGCAAAATTTGATATGATATAAGTTAACTTAATATTTACCAGAGGAATGTACTTTCAATGTACCTCTTAAAAAATATTATCTGAAGATTATAGGACGAGTATTTCACGAGAAAATAAGAAAAACAAATTTTACCCCTACCATATATTTTATTGCAATACCCCTACCATTGTTAAACGAGATACGATTACCTAAAACGTAATTTTTGTTGTATGACTGTCTAAAGATTTATAAAAGATTGGCATTTTTTTCTAGTTGTTGAGGACTCCTACTTCCTATAATAATTATAATATAAAAAAAACGGTGGATCCACCTCTGGCGGAAATACCTAAAATAGAAGATGAAAAAATCAGGGCTTCATATACCGGTAAAATTTTCGTACCGTTACTTCCGCCCAACACTAGGTAACGTTACCAAAACAGGTAACGTTATTTTTTTTAACGTTACTTTTGTGGCATGATACCGGTAAATCAATATAGCGTTACTTTTACTTTTATCGGTAAAGTAAACGTTTATTAACGTTATATTATTATTGATACTAAACAGTTTTCTATCTCTTTCTTTGATTTTCGATGTTACAAGCAGTTGACTTGTTACCTTGAGTTGGTTTGATTGTAAGTAACACGAGATATTTTGTGAAAAAATGGTAATTGGTAAGTACCTACCTAATTTTGTATACTAAGAGTCAGTCAAGCTCAACTATAGTGCTGGAAGTTATATGCAAGTTAGGAGAGTATTTTCGCTTCATAAGTTACTACTTATGGGTTAAGTTTTTTGCGATTTCTGATATTCCTAGTACTCAAACCTCAGTCGGTCCAGTGGAGACTTTTGATCCAATTAAGAAACAGGATCGATCGGCATCAAAAAAAGTTTTTGTGTAAAATGACCATTTTCTTGCTGACAGTAATTTTTTTCCAAAATCTGTAAATGCAGTTCAGTTATCTCAAAAATGTATTGATAGTCACCTAAAAGCGTTTTCCTGTTACTATAACGGTTAAGGTACCTGCCCTAACTGCCACGTCTCAAAAATTCACCCGTGTATAGTATTTTAAGCAATAGCAGTTTTCCATTAGAGATGGGTAACAACTATTTTTTTTATCATGGTAACCTTCAGTTATTACATTCTAATAACTATTTTACTATTTCAGAAAATGTCCAGAATCCAAAAACCAAAAAAATACGTTTGGCGGGAAAGGAAACAGGATTAGGTGACTGCCCTTGTTAAAAAAATACGAAAGCGGTGGCATTTCGTTACCTTTTAAATAAAATTCCTGAGGAAGAGGTAGAAAACCTATGGAAAGAAGTTTTAGAAGTTTTTAAAAAATACAGTGAATAAAAATAAAATTCTAAAAAAGATTTTTGTAAGTTTTATTGAGATAAAAAATTATCAATCAAATCACCATTATTCATGTGTGCTGTAGACGCCTCGATAGCCAAAACGCAGCGACAAATGTCACGTGTAAAGGTCGGTACTCACATACGGTATTACTCGATCGAGTTAAACTGTCGAGTAAAACCCATGGCATGGGCTTTCGTCCACACATTGAGCATTGATCTATCGAGTGAGGCGCGCCGTTCAGTAATCACCGAACCGTTCGAGCCATAAGATGTCTGTCCAACAAAGGAGACGTTGGCTGTATTTAGCAAGTCTATACGATAAACAATACCAGACTGACGCTCGCCTCGCTCCACTCGCAGTCATGTACACACATTCGAGTCAAGATTGACGGCTCGCTTCGAGTAGGTTCGAAGGAAATTACTTTCATTTAATTCCATCGAGCCGGCTCGGTGCAAGCCTTCGAGCTGTGAGTTTTGCGGTCCACACGTTGATTTTTACTCGACTTGAGTAAAACTATCGAGTAATACCGTATGTGAGTACTGACCTTTACGCGAACAGACACACGCACAGCGCGCCATCACCGCGCATGCACGTTCGTTGCCGCTCTGCTCGCCTAGAGCGGCAACATGCATTTTTAACGAAATGAAGTATCGGTATATTATGGGAATTACCTCTGTAGTTGTAACGTTATCATATTTTTCGTTACCTAGTGTAACGAAGAATATAAATGCTGGTAGATTAAATAATTTATTTATTATAAGAACTTATTCGAACAGAGTTTCAGCTTAATTTAGTGCTCGGTACAGAATGACCCACAAAAATGAACTCCCGGCTTATTTAAGCTAATACCCCCACCACAATCTGGGGAGGGACGGTTTGACAATAACAACACTGACGTCACGACCAATCAGCGAGGACGATTGTCGTGGGTCGAACTAGGCTAGGCTGGCTTGGCGAGGCTTCTGGCGTGAGGCCTGGCATGGCTGGGCAGGCTGGACGAGGCCTCTGGCTTGATGGCTGGCGTAGCTTGACAGGCGATGCAGGCTGGCTGAAGGTGAGGCGTTACAATCGGCCATTCTGCAACAATTGCTCCCGCAATGGGAACACAAAACTAAGATTAGCTCTCTAGTAGATCAATAAGGTCATCAGTTTCTAACTGTTCATCAGAGCTGCTGGCACTGTCCGATACAGGAGCTATACCTACTTCTATACGGTCGTAAAGAGTCTGCCGAAACTAACCCAACAAAGCTTTTATATCCCCTCAAACCCTTGATACTTCTAATCCTGTATCGGTCATTACCAACATCCTTGGTTACAATGTAAGGCCCTGAATAGATGTCATCTAATTTGGTGTTAACCCTAGAAGCGCTACTGGTTGGAGCCTGCCTCCAAAGTACTAAGTCGCCTTTCTTATAAATTTTACAGTTTTTGCGGCGTTTATCAAAGTTACGTTTCATTTTAGCACTAGCTTTTTCTATACGAGCACTAGCCTTGGCTCGCTTAGACTGGGTTGACTCAACAACGCGCCCTGGCATTGCTACATCACACACTGACCTACCACTACGGGAAAACATTAAATCGTATGGTTTTAGACCAGTGGTGTCATTTAGTGTATTATTTATACCCCAAACTACATCTGGAAGACAGTTGGCCCAGTTATTAGCTGCTTCACTAGGGTCGGTCGCTCGTAGGGCATTGAGAATGGTACGATTCGTACGCTCTACCTGGCCGTTTGCTCTGGGACACGCAATGGCATTCAACGTATGTTTGAACTGTTTATCTGTACCAAATTTCTTAAAATATCTACTAGTGAAGGCCTTCCCATGATCGGTTACTACTCGATCGGGATATCCAAACAAGCCGAATGTCTTTTTTAGAACTCTAATCGTTTCTACTGAATTTACTGTTCGAGTTGGCTCCGCAATCACAAACTTCGTAAACGCGTCTGTTATCACCAACATGTACTCGTGACCCTTCTTTGTTCTACAAAAAGGGCCCAAATGATCGACATGAATCATTCGAAAAGGTTCAGTTGGCTTGGGGATCGGATGTAATTTCCCTTCCTTTTTCCCATGTTCACCTTTCCCATAAGCGCAATGTAAACAAGCAGCTACATATTTACGAATGAATCGCGTCATTTTAGAAAACCAAAAATCATTTTTAATTAAATCCATACAGCGCTTTAACCCTACATGACCTATTTCATCGTGATGCATCTGAACTATTTTCCACCTAGCCGGTCCGGGAACTAAAAGACGATTTCCGCCAATGGTTTTACGATATAGCCTATCATTTAGAAGCGCATAATTTTTCGTAATATCGAGTTCCGCCGTACCTACCACTTTTTAACTGGTCGATTATATATTTTAGCTTATCATCTTGAGATTGAACTGTATAAAACCAATCGGTGACTTCAAGGCGATTTATGTTCATAACATCAATCGGGTTTCTACTCAACGCATCGACATGCCTCATTCGTTCGCCTGGTCTATATTCAACACTGATATCGTAGTCTTGTATTAACAGCCACCATCTAGCAATACGCGGAATGATATCTCGCTTTGTTAAAGTGGCGCGTACCGCTGTACAATCTGTGACGATCTTCACATGTTTACCTACGACGTAGATACGAAACTTACGTAAGTAAAGATTCTACTACCGCTAGCGTTTCTAATTCATAACTATGATACATGCTTTCCTGCTTGGAGGTAACCCTACTAAAATACATAACAGGCCGCAGAGTGCCATCGGTTTGTTGTTGCAATAATATACCGGCAATACCCAACTTACATGCATCTGTATGTATTTCTACCCTCAACACTGGATCGTACAATGCTAGCACTGGCTTGGAACACAGACACTTTTTCAACTCGTCAAAACTTGCTATTTGATTACAACCCCACACCCATGGCACGTTTTTCTTTGTCAAATCAGTACCTAAGCGGGCGAGCGATTTGCGCGAATTTGTAAATGAATTTACGAAAGTAGCTACAAAGACCTATAAACTGCCGTACCTCATGTACATTTTTAGGTACCGGAAATTGTGAAACAGCTGTCAATTTTGACTCCGCAGGTTGTATGCCATCTTGCGAAATGTCATGTCCGAGATACGTCACTTGACTTTGTAAGAATGAACACTTCTTCATATTTAATTTTAGGTTTTCTGATTGAAATGTTTGCAACACTGTATCTAATGTTTTTAAACCAGTCTCTACATCTACAGAGGGTAGTAAAATATCATCTAGAAAAGCAAGAATTTCATAAGTAGAACTGTCAATGCTAGTTTGACTATTTTGAATTGAATTCACAATTTTGTTAATTAGTCGCATAAACACAGAGGGCGAGTTAGCTAATCCGAAAGGTACTCTGATGTACTCAAATTGACCTTGTTGACAAATAAATGAACTTTTGTGCGTATCCTCGGGCAGCATTTGCAGTTGGTGATATCCCTGGGCCATATCGAGACAAGTGAAATATTTTTTTTTACCAGCTAACTTAGATATGTGATCTTCAATATTAGGCAGCGGGTATCTATCTTTAACAGTTATAGCGTTAAGAGCACGATAATCTACACATAGTCTACTGTCGCCATTCTTTTTCTTCACTAAAATCACAGGGGAGGCGTAATTGGACTCGGATTCTTTTATTATGCCAGCATCTAACAGTTCAGCTACTTTAGATTTTACTATTTCCTGCTCACAATGCGAAAGTCTATAAGGCTGGCGATATATAGGCTCGCCAGTGGTAAGTTTAATCTTCATTTGTACTAAATTTGTTTTTTTTATTTACAGCCCAGATCTTTTGTACTACTTGCAAAACTGTTTTTATATTTTATCAATAAATCGATTAATTGGCTCCTCTGGTTATTATTTAAATTTCCTATTTTAATATCACCTAACGAAACACCGCCTATACTAGGGTCAGCGGCTTGACTTATGGTTAGGATACTGGGAGAGCATGTGGAACTATCAGAGTTAGAAACACCAGGCAAATTAGGCAAAGTATCTAGGAATGGCATGGCTGGGTAACTGACCTGGCTTAGTGTCGTTGATTCTTGGCAGCTCTCTGCTCGCGTAAGGGTCTGGCCGGCTCTCCACACGACGTCCTGATCGCCGGTGTTGACGACTTTGATGTGTCCTTCTCCACCGCGTAGCAAGGTAGCTGGCAAAGAGTAAGAAACTCCTTCAAACTCGAAGTGGCGCGGGGTGGTGCAGACGTCGTTGTCCTTGCAGTTTCCCAGGACTTGGACTTTGATGATTGATGCACCAGGTGGCAAGGTTTCATGACTGGTTGTGATAACCTTAAACCGTTGAGGATCTACCGCTACATCAAGTTTTGTGGTGAAATCAGGCTCTCTCATTAATGTAGCCGTGCCATTGCTTACAGTTAATGACACGTTGCTGTCGTTGATAACGGGTTGACCAATCAGCAAATTTATACCATCCATGTTTATGTCCGTCAAATATGCCTCGATAGTCTTCGAGAGCACAAAGAAAAGCTTCGTACAGTTCGTCCGGTCTCTCGCATTGAAATGCACGTGCGTTTGGTTGTAGTGAGGAAGGTAGGCCTCTGATAATGCACGAAACACTAGCCCTGTCGCTTAGCTTACAACGAAAGCACATGGCGACCTTATCTTGGTAATATTTCGTCATCGTTTCGTTGGGTAACTTTCTTCGCTGCATCATTTCGTCCAACAATGCGCTGTAATCACGGTGTTTCGGGAAAGCACGAAGTAGCATTTGTTTCCACTCGTCCCAGGAATAATCGTATTCTTCAAGTCGGTTGTACCATTTGCGGGCTTGGCCGCGCAGTTTATCTTGTAGGTGGAATGCTTTTATTTTGTCATTCCAATGATGTATGTCCCCGAGTTGATCAATTTTCTTCAACCACGCTGATACGGTGCAATCTTCTCCATCCGGGTCAAACTCTGGAATCAGTGACGCAGCGCGGTGATTTTTGATGCGGCCTAGCGATGTGGTATCTTGGTCCAGGTCGCGTATCGCCCTGTCGACTTCGTTTTCTAGCAAGGATTTGAGTATTTTTCTGGCCGGAGGAGTTGGAAAGTCACTATCTTCATCGCTGCAGCTTTGCTGTCGTTCTTGATTCGAGGAACTCCATCCCGGCGGGCGGACATTTTGCCCAAATTCTTCAGGACGATGACGCTTCATCCCACTTTCTGAATGTAACGAAGAATATAAATGCTGGTAGATTAAATAATTTATTTATTACTAGGTAACAATACTAATTATATTACCGTTATATAGGTATCTATATGAAAGTAACGTTATTTACTGTTATTTTTATTGGGAAGTGGTAACGTTATAAAGCCCTGGAAAAAATCATTGTTACCTACATTCGGTCTATCTTTGGCGGAAATCCGGTAAAATTAAGGTTGATAAAAATTAATGAAAGAAAGTAGGTAAGAATAAAATAATTTATTTCCGAAGCTTGTTTTACAGTAGGTAATCCATTTGATTCGACTACCACATACCTACCTATAGGTAAATGTTGAGTTGACTAATTGATTGTTTAAAAATCTGGCACAATCAATCAATCAGTATTTTTGTTTTACAGTGAGTTATAAGTTAATAGAGTTGTTTAAGAGATTTTATGAATTTAAAAATTTTTAGTACAACATGACATGTTTAGATAAAAAAAATGAAAAAATGGTAGGGGCAAAAACGATTAATATCTAGAAGACAGACAAAGGCCATACACAAAATCGTAACCCGTACCAGATAGCCTGGAAACTGTAAAAAATCAATTTTATCCAAGAAATTTCAATTACTTTCTAGTTAAAATTAACTAAAATATTTTTTATATTGAATATTGTTGCTACCTACAACCAAGTAGGTATTGAAATTTCTTGGATAAAATTGATGTTTTAAAGTTTCCAGGCTATCTGGTACTACGGGATCAGGGTTACGATTTTGTGTATGGCCTTTGTCTGTCTTCTAGATTTAAATCGTCTTTGGTAGGGGTAAAATTTGTTTTCCTTATTTTCTCGTGAAATACTCGTCCTATAATCTTCAGATAATATTTTTTAAGAGGTACATTGAAAGTACATTCCTCTGGTAAATATTAAGTGAACTTATATCATATCAAATTTTGCAACAACACACAAAATAATCCTTTGCTATGAAAACAATGGTAGGGGTATTGCTATTAAAAAAATGTAGGGGCACCTAAAAAAAGTTTTCTTTATTTTCTCGTGAAATACTTGTCGCATTATCTTCAGATAATATTTTTTAAGAGGTACATTGAAGGTACATTCCTTTGGTAAATATCAGGTAACGCTATGATATCTATTACATTCAGTACCAGCATTCACCCGCCATTCAGACTGTCAGGTCTGCGGCTCACTTTATTTTTGGGATTGCTCCTGTTTCATAGAGGTACATTCATTTTCATTAAAGGTACATTCAGGTACATTGCTGGTACATTCCTTTCATGCATATCTTATTCATTTCTGCAACAATACACCCGCCATTCAGACCCTCACGAGAAGAAGCTATTCTGTTGTATAGCAGTCAGGCAATTAGTTAAATAGAAGTCAGTTTTGAAACTTGCAGTTTCAAACTCAAATAATAACAAAAAATATTAATCAATCAACTTTATTCGCTCCGTTTATTTAATATCGTTTAGAATCATTTTTGATCTTAAGCCTATTTTTTTTGTTTTAAGTAAGTACCTACAATAAGAACTACATATTAGGAGCCGTTGCTCGCTGTGATGTTTTGGGCATGGCGAATCTGTAAAGTGTAATAAATTTAGAACAAATCCTCACATCTTAGTCATAATAAATACTATACTTAATGCGAAAATGGATTTGCTACGCTTAACTAAAAAAAACCATTTAAAAAAGTTTGAGATTCACTGTGAAAGGAAAGACCGGCTGATTATAGTCCGAACTTCACCTATTGAAATTTCCGAGGCTAAAGATCGGATCTCTGTTTACAAACGTCTTAGACACGATTGTATAATACTAATCAATGAATTTTACAACGCGCATTGTGATAAAACAGCTAAACTTCAAAAATAAACAAAAATGGCTTACCAAATTGCTCGTAAAAGTCTGAGGTAAAAGATCGGATCATCTCCTTTTTGCACTTTTGGTCCATCCTTCACAAGAACGACGATAACAAACATCTGGGTGGTCGTAGAGTTAGATGCAGGCTAATGGGAGGGGCATAACAAAATTGCGCGTAAGGCGATTTTGCCATAATTTAAAAATATCGCCTAATTACGTAGTTACAATATGATGTATCCGGACTTACTACTTGTCCGATCTTACCAGAAGGCACCTTACCTACTTACCTAAATTACTAGTGTATTATATTATTATCTGTGCCTAAATACAGTTTACAACATGAAACCTTTCATATCTCATACCATGTAAAAAAAACGTAAGTAGTAATAATTAGGCATAAACAGCCATGGTTAGGGACTTAGAGAAAAGCCTTTGTTTTTCGCGCTAAAATGTGTTTCCGGTCCGGTGTGTTCTCAATCTACAAATCAACAAAACATTTCGAAAATAGCAGAAATATTTTGAGTAGGTACCTACCTATGTAATATAATAACTAGAAATTGATTACAGGGCCTCTATTCATAAAAAATATCACCCACAGCCACAACTTTTCATTAAAAAAAAACACAACTTTTCGCACTAACTTTCCGAACGCACTTTCAGATTTTCAGTCGAAATGCCAGTCATGTCACTGACATTCCATTTTCCGTCACAAAAACAAAACAGTGTCACTTTGACATTTACATCGGTATTTTGGCGGGAATGTTTTTTTTTTATCAAAAGCAAGCGTCATGCGTCGCGCGGTGCGTGCGACTGAGAGAGTCGAGTTACCGTGGTTTGTAAATAGAAAAGTTTTATTTGTATTTCTGTCTGGTTGCATTTGCACTTTTTGTGGTTAGTTTAACGGGGGCACTCGGCTGACTCATCCAAGCTAGAAGAATTTCAAAATAAATAATATAAGTAAGTAAGTAGGTAAGTACTTACTTATATGAGTAGAAAGAAGTTGAGAAGTAGGTTACTAATACAAATGTACAATGTCGATGGGCTTGCAACCTGCCTGTCACGTATGGAAAGTTAACTTCTGCAAGCCTGTGGGCATAGTACCAAATATGTATTTGGACATACCTCCTTCTACCCCCTTAGACATCTTCAAAGAGGATCTAAAAAATTCCAAAAAAAAGATTGCAACAAATGTCTACCACTCCCTAGTCCCTACCACAGATAAAAGAATACACACCCCAGGGATATAGTCGTGATCATAAATATATTTTTTTAGATGAGGGTACCTACTTAGTTACGTGCCAATATGACGACCTCTAGGGCTGAGACAAGGAGGTTGCGGGTTCGATCCCCACCACGGGACAAATGTTAGTATTTTTTGCATATTATAATTTGTTTTGTGCAAAAAACGTACGATCTAAAATTCTAAAGTCTCAACCAAATCTGTCAATAGTTTGTTCCTGAAACAATAACAATCATCCATCCATCCGCGGGTCTAATCACCAACTTACACATTTATTCTGCAAATTCATATAATAAGTCCGGTAGGTAAGTACCTGTACCTTCATAGTTTGACGACCCCTGTGGCGCAGTGGGCGAAAGCCCGCCTGAGACGCGGAGGTTGCGGGTTCGATTCCCGCTGCGGGACAAATGTTTGTATGATCTGCAAATATATGTCTCGAGTCTGGGTGTTTTTTATGTATAAATGTAGGTTGCTCAAAAGATCAGCATTGCCATCCAGCGCGGCAATGCTGCCAGTGTCTTGGGCACGCTTCCGTCTGGCAGTGGTTTGGATCAGTTGAGCTACCTATAGATCGTTTGTAACGATCCTTAGGTGGCTCAACTGGTTCTAATTGTATTTTGTACAGTTATGTAAATATGTAGTAAGTAGTTTAGTTTCTGTAAATAAATTAATGTAGGTACTTGCCTATCTATGTAGGTATTTACAAAAAAATGTAGTAAAAATGTATCTGTAGTAGGTATATCAGTCATCTGGTTACCATAATGCAGCTTGGGATTAGATGACGCTGTGTGGAATATCCAAGGATATTAATTTATTATTATTATTATAGTACGAAGCCGGCGATCGCAATGCTTGGAAGTTGATGGGGGAAACCTTTGCCCAGCAGTGGGACAGCATAGGTTAGAAAAAAAAAAGAAAAAAAAAGTACTATAACCGCCAGTTAGAAACATAAATCAAGTACGAAAAGTGAAAATGCCATCTTAGATGGGTGCTGCTGGAAGGTGGACTGGTTTTCACCGACCGACACTTTGAACTGATTGGCAGTTTTCTACACCCAAGTTAGTACCTAGTACCTAGGTAATTACTAATTAGGTATACCTACTTAACATTTAAAGAGCCGTTTGTAGGCACCTATCTATGTGAACATTCCAATTAGAAAGAGCCGTGTTGTCAGCGCAAGTATAGGAGTGGGCAAACCGGGGCGCTTGCTCCGGGGGCGAATGGGAAGCCAAAATCATACGATGCGCCCAGCCCCCAGGAATATATCTAGCCGCGATAATCACCCGAAATATCGATATAAAGGTTGAAGCCTTGACAGAGGCCATTTTGGCGGCCTTAAAACTGCGACACGACACCAGGCCACTTGCTCATAGGTACGAACTTTAAAAGACTATACTTAAGTAGGTAATAGTGGCAATTCGGAGTATCGCAAAAGCTAAACTTAACTAAGTAGGTACTTAACTAAAAATGTTGCCGTCCCTTTCATAGCGATGGAAATAAAAAGGATGGCATTAATTTTAGTTAGTTTAGTTTAGCTTTTGCGACACTCCGAATTACCACTATTAGGTAGGTATCTATAAGTCGATACCCCCGAGATAGTTCTTTAAAAAAATTTGAGAATCTGATGAAGATCTTCGGAGCTATGAACAGAAATGTCTAAACTCGATAGTGCAGGTTTCTCTTTTCTTACGATAGTAAAGTCGGTTTTGAAGCAAAGCACGCTAAAACTAAGTATAAATTAATTCTGCCACTTGTTTAAGATTTTTTTAGATCCTTTGAATAAACATAAAAAAACTAATCTCACGCTTAAATTAACAAAAATAAACGTAAATTAGTCCTCACTCGAAGTATCTAATCTTCTAATCTTTATCAAGTAGATTGGAACTTACCTATTATTGGAATAATTCTTATCGGATTGCAAGTATCTAGGTACTACCACAGACTATACGTACTATTATACGTACTACCTACCTAGAAGCGTAAGTATTTTAGAATCCCTAGATAATACCAGTATTTAATCAGTGTGTCAGATTGCTACACATTTTATTGTTTTGGCCTACATAAAAATATCATTTTTTTCGATATAAAAATGGGTGATGTGAATATTGTCGATAGCGATGGTGTAATGGTAAGTACCTACAGTGAACTGGTCAACTTTTGTCCCCAAATAAATAAATAAATATTATTATCCTTGCCAATCTAAAGGATTGGTCCACAGTGGCCCAAAACAGGGATGAATGGAGAGAAGGAAGGGAGGCCTTTGCCCTGCAGTGGGACATTACAGGCTCATAACTATCCTTGGACATTCCACACGACGTCATCTAGTCCCAACTTCCCAAGCTAAGCGATTGCTTGTGTTATGGTAACCAGATGACTAATTTACATACTTAGATACATTTTTTTTTGTAAATACATAAGTACTTACATACATATTATACATAGAAAAACAACCAGACCCGGAACAAATATCTACAGAACATGCTAACATTTATTGTCCCGCGGCGGGGATCGAACCCGCAACCTCTGCGTCTCAGGCGGGCTTTCGCCCATTGCGCCACAGAGGTCGTCAAAAAATTACCTACCGACTGTTAATATTCTTGCAGGTGGCTGACGGAGGCTACGGCGGGGTCAATGTAGCTGATGGCGGTAATTTATTTATAAACAAATCTATAAACATTTAACCCACCTACATTTATATTACGAAGTAACTAGCTTGCGTTCTACAGCTTCACTTGCGTGAAGATCTACAACGTAGGTATTTTCTTTTAGATTAAAATTTAAGAAACTTGTAACATTCGGTTAGCGTCGATTGTTATTGTTGCTAATATTTCGCTGGCTTGTGCCAGCAAATTGGCAAGCAGATTGTAAAGTAGGTAGGTACTTAATGAAAAAAATAATGCAATATTTTTTTCTTCAAAAGATCAAACTTTCTAATGACAAAAGAAAAGGTAGCTACCCTGGACCCTTTTTGCCCCTGTAGCCCCCTTTTTGTAACAAGGTAAGGTAGTAATCTTGGCTAATGTAAAAATGGTTACAATTTTATTTCAGGATATGGCGGCGTATCGGTCGCAGACGGTTCGGGAGGTGGGGTTCAAGTGGCCGACGGGGGTTACGGAGGGGTTCAAGTTGCCGATGGGGGTTACGGAGGGGTTCAAGTTGCCGACGGGGGTTACGGAGGGGTTCAAGTTGCCGATGGGGGTTACGGAGGGGTTCAAGTTGCCGATGGGGGGTACGGAGGAGTGCAAGTTGCCGATGGGGGATACGGAGGAGTGCAAGTTGCCGATGGGGAGTACGCCGGAGGGGTTCAAGTTGCCGATGGGGAGTACGCCGGAGGGGTTCAAATCGCGGATGGTACAGGCGGTGGGGTCAACATCGCCGAGTGACGGTAATTTTATCTAAGTATTTTATTTTTAAGATGAAACTGAATCGCTCGTTAAGTAGTTTACGTAGGTTCATGAATCATTATAGATTGTTGAAGAAATTAAAAATTGTGGTAAAAAGTAGCGGTTACAACTAATTGTTATTATTACTTACCTACCTACCTATCATGTTGCAATAAAAAAATATGTTTTCTATGTTATTGCATTTTATTGCAACACCTACCGTTTTCTTCTACCTAAAAAAGGGGTAGGTAAAGATTAGTCACTCCTCGCGGTCGCGTCTCATACTCAGTGAAATCGATGACATTTTAACGTAGGTAGGTATAGGTAGTTGGTTATTATTATCTTTGGGTAAGGTCGCGCGCGTCACGTAAAAAGAACTCCGAAGGAAAGTGGCGGGGGTATGTTTGAGCATGCGCCTGACGAACCAATAGCACTCGCTAAATCAATGGTATGAAGTGCGCCGCAACACCTCTCCACCAATCGGACCTAATAATCGACTACCTACTGCGCAGCTTTTCCGCGCGAGTTTTTTTTACGTGAGCGACCTATTACGTGCCTGTACCTAGGTAATGACTTGAATTTAAAGTTTTGAAAGTGAAAAACTTACCAGTAATGCAAGAAGTTGTCGAGATCCATGCAGTCGGGGCGCCGGCGCTCCTCAGCAATACCAGAGTCCACGTCCTCTTCAGAGCCTGAAGACTCCTCCAGTGAGCTCATCACAATGAGACCATTGACGCACGTACTTTTCAGCAATATCACTTTTCAAATCTGATTCCAAATATCACTTTTTCAACTCGGACAATAACACTTTTTGTACTTGAATCAATAACACTTTTTATGCTTGATTTGGCAAAGTACCTATCACTTTTTTTACTTGATTCGCAAGTTTCACTTTTTAAGCCTTTTTCAGATGCAATGTGATTTTGTATGTTTGTGTAAGTAGGTACCTAGGTCAAATCTTGAAAGCTGAGCTCATTTGTACCACTTGATTTCTGATTAATTAATGTGATGATTAAACTGAAGGTCTAAGTAGGTGGTAGGTAAGTTAAGTACCTTTATTCATTCCAGGTACCTACCTAATACCAAAGACGATTAATATCTAGAAGACAGACAAAGGCCATACACAAAATCGTAACCCGATCCCGCAGTACCAGATAGCCTGAAAACTTTAAAACATCAATTTTATCCAAGAAATTTCAATACTTAGTAGTAGGTAGCAACAATATTCAATATTTAAACATTTTTAACTAGAAAGTAATTGAAATTTCTTGGATAAAATTGATGTTTTAGAGCTTTCAGGCTATTTTTTAGGGTTACGATTTTGTGTATGGCCTTTGTCTGTCTTCTAGATATTAATCGTCTTTGCTAATACCTACCTATAACAATGCTATTGTTCCTAATAGTGTTAGCTAGCTGATCTAAGATGAAGTCGGAAGCTGTTTTTAATTTCAATAATCCGTAAATTTTTCTTAAGAATAACCCCAAGATTTTCAAAGTTTGTATGGGTGTAGGTAGATGCGTTAGCATCCTAGTAGTCTGTGGTAGGTAGGTAGGTAGGTACCTATAGGTACTGGTAAAACTCCGTCGCCAGAGTTGGCCACTTGCTCATACGAACGAACGAACGGTACTGGTATAGGTACATAGATGGATGTTTGTCATTCTATCACGCAAAAACTTCTGAACGGATTTGGCTGAAACTTGGGATAGATATCATAGATAGACATAGTTTATGGCCTGGAATGACACAAAAGCTACTTTTGAGTCGGGTAAGTACCACGCGAGCGAAGCCGCAGGTGGATACTGAATATAAAATGCTATATTTCAGCATTTTATTTACACATTGAGATGTTTTTTAGTTCGATAATTTCAAAACGTTCTTGATAAATCTTAGAAGTTATGCAACGTTCTGTGCGATCATAAAATGAATCAGTGACCGCTAGTGGCATTTTCAATGCGTTATTGGCAGGCCCGGATCTAGGGTGAGAAAAATCGGGGCACTTGCCCCGGGCGGTAGGTCCATGTGGGCGCCAAAATCATTAATTGTTCAATCTTACGATTTTGGCGCCCATATTGCTTTTCTGAAAGAAGTATAAACAACATACTTACCTACCTAGTTATTAAATTATGTTGCTTTATATTATTTTGTTTAAGCAGGTATGTTTATTTTTTCTCGGGCGCCATTTGCAAGTTTTTGACACAGTTCAAAGAAATCGTCTGCATCTAGTAGGTAGGTACCCACTGCACAGACAGACAAAAACCGTCACCAGAGCAGTTGGCCACCACCTCGTCCGAAGTTAATAATGCGTAAAATGACTAATTATAGATAGGTACCTACTTATATCACAGAAATAAAATCTTCATCTAACATGGACGTAATTAGACCGCGTGAATCGACGCATGATTGCCAATGCAATGTGCGCTGACGTTCCAATTATAATTATTATTGTGTTGCATAATAATTATTGCAATGTGTCACGAGCTGTTTGCTTCAGGCAAAGCAAGATTATTCCCTGTAACTTGGCGTTATTTAATCCCCTACGAACAAGCGAGGCCCATCAGATTATCATCCTAGGAACTCAAACTAAAAAATAATTTTCAAAATCAGCCTATATTGACGGAGAAATCTTTGATTGAAGGAGAAATCGGTGAACATAATTAAAAACACATAACTGACCTAACAGTGGAAAATAGAACCTCCTCCTTTTTGGAAGTCTGTTAAAAAGGAACTGGAAGCTTTTGAGGAATTTGAGCACTGTTCAAGCGACTACACTAATGTGATTGATGATCCAACCAGGAAGGTACGCAAGAAAATAGGTCGACATTTATTTCCGGCTGAATGGCACGGGTTCATGCCGCTTTGCCAGCTGGCTGTACCTAATGTTATGTGGACGTGCCTCTGACTATGACTAGACTGTCTTCGACGACGGGTGAAGCCCCGCCTGAGACGCGGAGGTTGTGGAATGTGGCCCGTCTGAGACGCGATCCCCACCACGGGACAAATGTTAGTAGGTACCTACTTACCTATGTTCTGCAGATATTTATTCCGGTGCTGGGTTGGTAGGTAGGTATGTATTTACAAAAAAAAATCTAAGTAGGTAGGTACCGCTATGGTTACACTCTAATCTTCAGTTCAGTTCAGTTTAGCAAATGCATTGACAGCAGATACAAGTAGAGATTTCAACTGATAGTTAAATGTCAACATGTTATTGAGATTGGCCGTTAGTTGAACTTGAATAGCTCGGGACTAGATGACGCTGTGTGGAATGTAGGTACTTACAAGGATATTTTTTTTCTGGCTTCGCACACAAGGATATTTATTTATTTATCTAATTGATAAGAAAACTAGCTAAGTATCAAAAACTCAAATACCAGGCTGGTTTTAAAAATACCAGCGCCCTGGACGGAATTTCCTTGGGGGCCCCCTCTAATGTCAGGTCTAAATCTGATTAAAAAAAATTAAGTCTTGTGGCGCCCGGATGTGGGCGTGTTAGGAATAACCAAATAAGATTTTTGCGCCCCCTGGACGCATCCCAGGGCCCCTTTAAATCTGGCCCAACTACACCCTAGCGGCTAGGGCCTAGCCTAACGCTATTACTGCTCATAATGACTAGTAATAGTAGGTAAATACAGTATTATTTATCTGTGTCATAAGGACACACACATTGACCAACGGGGCTAAGGAAGACTAGCGCTCCGGCGCAGGTTCCTTTGTTCATTTCATCATCACGCTAAGTAGCCATCAGTCGACCATTATTGTCATTTCATTAGTAGGTAACTTCCAAAAATGGGACGTCAAACAAATTATCATCTAGGTACTTAGGTACTTACCTAGGTACTTACCATAATAAAAATAAAAAACTTTGTCTAAGTGTGGGTTCAAATAAAATAATGGTAGGTACCTACTTGGACCCCTAAATGCAACCCATATCGATGGAACCGCACCGCACCCCCCTTTTATCAAAGAGAATATTATAAAATATTACGTTTAGGTACCTTTCTGGAGAAATCAAGTAATAGTTCAAATAGTTTACCTACTCCATTTAAGTCAGATAACATATCATAAGGTGTGAGTGAAATAAAACATGGGGCTGTTTGTTTCTATTACTTTTGACGTGGTCACAAGCAAAAAATGAAGTGGTCACCTTTGGTATAGGTAGGTACAATACCAATAATCCAAGTTTCAGCCGAATCCGTTAAAAGTTAATGAGTAGGTAACATTTATCCATCCATCCCTCTTAGGCGCATAAGTTAGTACCTAGATAATTTTGTAAACAAATATTTTAGTTCACCGCTATCAAAGATTATTTAGTTAGCGCACTCTTTCACAAAACTATTTCGCCGCGCGTAGTTTTGTTTCAGGCCGGTTACACACTGAGTGCATTTTGTTCTGCTTGCATTTATAGGACAGGAGAACCTTGGAGTCGCTATTGCATCTAGGTAAATGTTTTAAATTGTGCTTCAGATTGTAGGGTCGATATGACGGAGGCCTTGAAGCGGTCAATAGTTCATAAACAATTGAACATACCTAAGGTAGGTACTTACCATTAACTAAATTTTTAAAATACTTGCAGCTGGGCTGGCCATGTTTGCCACATGCCGGACGAGCTGTGGGCCAAAATAACCACTCAGTGGAGCCCTGAGACAGCACGGCGGCGTCGAGGCAGACCTAGAAAGAGATGGCGCGACGATCTAGATGGCTTTGACAAGGCGTGGGTCCAAGCAGCGCAAAACCGTGATAGTTGGAAAGATCAAGGGGAGGCCTTTGCCCAGCAGTGGGACACGATGGGCTAATTAAAAAAAAAAAAATGTGTTAATCCAGGATAAGCTATCCTGGAATTTAATTTAATACCGTCCAGCCGTTTGAGCGTGAAAGAGTAACAAAAATTCACACTTACCTAGTAGGTTGTGTACCTACTAGGTAAGTGTTTAAAAAAAAACTTTCAAACTTTCACCTTATTTAATGTGATCCGATGAAGAATGATTTCAATGATTCAAGAAATTCAAAATATGCATATCCAACCTAAGTAATAGGTAACTACAGGTAATTAGATTTTAAATTAAAAGTAGGTTTTGTAAATGTGTTCGATTTTGTTAATTTAAGTAGGTAGGTACCTACTGCAGTTTACTATTAGGATCAACGAGGACGATAACAGTCGTCCTTGCAGGGACGCAATTTTGTTAATATTTGAATCAAGCTCCTAGCTAGGAACATTAGCGGTCCTTCCCCTATGTCGACTTTAATGATCAATAATTAGACACATCTAGGTTCAGAAGTCCTGATGCTGGTGATACCTCCTACATATTCTGAAGTGCCTGCACTAATTTTATCATAAAAGATCTCCACGAATCTATTGTTCTCCTGCCAGCCAAATGCGCTTCGCTGCGTCTATTCTTAACCGCAGGACAGATCTTAACAATAACTCATTTTCATTATTTAGGGCAATGCAAGTACCTACCTACCTAAACTATGTAGGTACGCAGGTTCTAGTTTATAAACAAACTTCCTAATGTTAGAATAATTATGTTTAGGTAATCTTTTCAAGTCATGTAGGTAGGTTGTACCTACAACTCAGTAAATATTTTAGACCCAACAAAAAAATTGTTTAACGTGCTATTGAAGAAGGGGGTGAAATTGGTGGGTAACCTACCACCATTCGATTTTTCTATACTTAGCTACTTAAGTTTATTAATGTATTTTTTATTATGTGACTTACAGTAGGTACCTACTTACTTATATAAAGAAAAGGGTAAGTATCTACTTAGGTATTTATTTGTTTAATTAGAGCAAATAAAACTATAAATGCTGTGCTAAATTCTAATGTGAAAGCGAACAGGTAGGGTAGCGCGTGGCTTTTACCGATATAGAATAAGTACCTACTTACATATTTCAAAATGTACTTAGTTTTTATCCAATAATATTGAATAACCCAACAAAAATTAAACAAATCAATTTTGAAAATAATAATGTGCAGTTAATGCTGATTTTTTAATTTGGGAATGCTATGATCGAATCGAATTCCTACATCGATTGAACAATCATTTTCACAGCACTATATTTTTTTTTTCGCTTAGCGCATCACTATAAAATTCATTTTCTAACCTCAACAAAATTAATTATTTTTGTAAATAAATGAAAGAAGGGTTTGTTTTTGTCGAATGAAAAGCTTTTCTCTGTGAAAATGTCTGCAAATAATCTATTTATGAAGCCTGGTTTCGTCCGGGCGCCATTGCAAAACGGCGTAGGCCGCTATGTTTGCCAACTTCAGCGGATTGTGCTCAAATTCTGCAAAACCCATGGAGCTAGCAGAGGAATGAGGTAGGTTACGCTGCTTCTATCCTATTTAGTCTATGCACCAATAAGGCCTTCACAATTTTTAAATAACCAGTAGGTGCCTGCTAATGCCTGAACAGACTGTCCCCAGTACATAGGAATAAGTAACATTCAGGATCTAAATTTTACTGCACTTTAGGTATTTGAGGAAATCTGTACCCTCGCAGTGAAACACAAGTGAATTCTCTGAATTTGTTTTTACTTATATCCAGTCTATTCTGCCCTCTATCTACAATCTCAAGACTAACAGTATGTAAGCCATTTCATTAGTATTACAGGGCCTAGGTCAGAACACTGAATGCACTTTAGATAGATGTTTGTTGTGTCTAGGTGTTATAACCCCATTATATTATACACATAGAGACTTACTTTAGCCTATATGGATATTAAATCTGTTGGTATCTCTTTTTATTGACATAAGAGTAGCAAGAAAAAACTGTGTTGCTTAACTTCGACAATCTATCAAGAACTTAGCAAGCTTGGCCACGAGCACTTCGCCTTATGCTAGTAAAAAAAGGTGATTGCAACATTGCAACAGATACCTATTCTAACCAATAACAAGAATATAGCTGTACCTACAATAATTCAGAGCTAGGTAGTACAGTGATTATAAAAGTATTTTATACTGAACTGTTACTTTTGTTTCAGGGACTTTATTGAGCAGGACCTTGTGGAGTTTGCCAAAGTAAATCCCAGCGTAGTTGTGTATCTGAAGCCGAGGCGGCATCGAGGACCAGTTGTGGTCGGAGAATATTGTAAGAACTTCTGATTGTATTACAAACTATCTGCATCTGCGAATAGTTCCCGTTTCCGTCGGAATACCGGGATCAAAAGTTGCCTATTCTTTAATCCAGGGTATAAGCAATTCTGGTACCAAATTTAATTAAAATCTGTCCAGCTGTTTGAGCGTAAAAGAGTAACAAACATATGCGGCGGCGCGGCGCTAGTTTCGCGCTTATAAACCACTTTTTAAAACTTCTAAGGCCTAAATGTATCTCTGTCCCTGTCAAAAATAATCAAAATCTTCAAAACCAAAAACAAACCGAATTAATTGTTTTTTTTTTTTTCAGTAAACGGCGACCGAGTCTGGATGAGCATGCAGAACAAAACCCATTCAGAAATAACAAAATGGATTGAAACTCTTCGCACCCAGCAAGGAAATGTCTCCGAGACGCGTCTTCGCAAATATCAGTTCACCGCTTACCCTTCCATCCAGGGTCCATGGAACCCCTTCACTTTTAAGGACCCCGAGTTGAACATTGCAGAGTTACCTGACACCAAGTTCGGAGAGAATAATCGTCTGCCTATATCTGCTACGGAACAGCTGAGGGTGATGTTTGAGCAGCAAAAACTGGGCGATGGGCAGGAGAAGTCAGGGGAATAAGTCTGATATAGGCACAGTTTAGGCTAAGCTAGGAAACTTTCACCAATCGTTTTTCTGAAACTTTCGCGATCAGAATTCATATTTATAAATACATGTACATTGTACACGGCTATTGCAACATAGCCGAAACGTCGGGAAGTAAATAAATACCTACATCACGCCTGTTTACCATTGGGGTAGGCAGAGACCACGGAAATCCACTTGCTATGATCCAGACACACCTCATTCACTCTCATTACATTCTTCTTTAATGGACTTACAATGCATAAAAGATTTCTGCCGCGTCGTTTCCGACTGTCTTCGGGCACCCACTACGTGACGAGTCTCACCCAACGTTCTGGATGCATAATACAAATATATAAATAATACAACCTTACTGTATGAAAATGTGTTTATGTAATAGATACCTAAGTTAGTTTGTAGATAATAGTTAATAAATTGTTAGAATGTTTCAAAGGACTTTTAATTTGAAGTTTTCTCAGAAAAGTATATCCTATCATTGCTGATTATATTTAACCTAGGATCAAAAACCATAGTGCGCGTATACGCGTATTATGCTTATATACCTGCGCTACCGCTGCCAGAGTTATTGCAAAAAATTGTAGAAATTGACTTTAGATACGTACTATAAAAGTTGTTGAGATATCTAATGGAGAAGTTTCCCTTTTTTTTAATGTGAATAAATAGTCCTAAGCATTTAAATAAAGATGGTGAAAGAATTTTTTGAATATCTTGAAAAATTATTTCACCACCTATTATAGATTCTTAAGATCTTGCTAATAAAATTTATATAATACACTAGCTACTGTAAAAAAATTTACGTTAATGTTCGTTGTTTAAATAAAACTGTAGCTACCTACTATAAAACTTAGGTACTGATGTATTTAACAAAATAGCTTGGTATGCTTCATACCTAGGTAGGTACCTACTTCGTGGCTGCGACACCTTTCGTACAGTACAGTGTAATAGATTGTTTCACAATGATGAACATGTTATACAATTGTACATTCGTAGTAATGTAAAATACTGAAAAACATGTTGCCTACAACAAAAAATATCGAAATTAAAATAAAATGTGAAGAAAACGCCTGACAGAACCGTACAGGCAAAGGGCCTGTACGTTACTGTCAGGCGTTTGAGTCGCTAAGACATAGAGAAACTTTAAGATGGATAAATATTAAAATTAAACCCCCAAATTACTCATCTAATTAAAAATCCGTTGCGTAGTTTTAAAGATCTAAGCATACATAGACAGACAGCGGGAAGCGATTTTGTTTTATACTATGTAATGTAGTGATATAGTGATTCCAATTAGGGCCTCTGTCCTCAAAATAAATTGTGATCCCAAAAGTTTTTGACCATGGGATTCAGTTAAAAATAAAACAACAAAAATTAACACTTGTTCATTCTTTTCACCATTTTTAGTCTATTTTGCATCTTCTTTAGCCGATCCTGGTTAGACATAGGCTTTCTCTTCTTCCCCTCGCCATCTCCCTCTATCCGCGCCCTCACTTTCCTCCTCACAAGTTTAACCTCAAAGTACATGGCCAGGCATTTCTCACACTGCTGCCTTCTTCCCACCTCACTATGCTCCCCGATAACTTCATAGTGCACATTTTGTTTGTTCTTCGTGAAGGTTAAGCACAGCTCACACATCTTCACTGTAGTCTCGTTAACTTCCGGTTCGTAATGAAAACAATCATGAAGCTTCAGTTTCTTTCTGTCCATTCTTCGATTGCAGACCTTACATGTGACGAAATGATATAACGACACATGTTTCTGGTAGTTATGATAGTTTAGATGGCAATACGTGCATTTGTTTATTGCTAGCTTCCGCTCCTGAGTTGGATGGTTCTCCTGAAGGTGTCGACGAAGCGTCCAATGGTTTCCGGAGAGATATTTCTCACAAACATAACATAAGATTGGCAGCGTCCGTGAGACTTGCATGTGCGTGGCTTCGTGTTTTATAAGTTCCAACCTGAAAGTTAAAATTATTTTAGTGGCGACCTCTGGCGCAGTCGATGAAGCCTGAGACGTTGAAGTTGCGGGTTCGATCCCCGCTGCGGGACAAATGTTTGTCAGATCTGCAAATATTTATCTCGAGTCTGGGTGTTTTCTATGTATAATATTATAATATTACAAAAAAAAATATTTAAGTAGTTTATCAGTCATCTGGTTACCATAACACAAGCATTAAGTTGCTTAGCTTGGGACTAGATGACGCTGTGTGGTGTCCAGGGATATTTATTTACTTATATAAAAATGAATCCTATTTCGTTGTCACTCATTTGCTCGCGAATGGCTGGACCGAGTTTGATAATTCTTTTTTAAATGTTTTCTAATAGTTTGTGCATAAAAAAAAACTATTATGGTACAATACTAAGTGCGCCGGGTCACCTTAGTTATGCATAATTAAGGACCTGGAACAGTTAGGCTCAACTCACACCAAAAGAGCGACGAAGAGCAGCGAATCAGAGCGCAGTTTCAGTGTCATACGGATTTCAACTTTATTTTAATTACTATAATACTTATTATCGCATGAGAAACTCGAACGAGTCGCCAGGATGCCCGCGGCGGCGTCGCGGGAATACCGGCGAATTCCAATACGCGCGCCTTCTCTGCGATAATAAGTATTATAGTAATAGAAATAAAGTTGAAATTAATAAGATACTGAAACCGCGCTCCGCTTCGCTGCTCTTCGCCGCTCTTTTGCTGTGAGTTGAGCCTTATTGTAAGTAACACGCGAAAAAAGCCGCGGTATAAACTTACCGGTTAGCAAAGCATCGCCCGCAGAATCTGCAGTCACAAATCTCGGGAGCAATAAGCTCATTATAATGCACACTTACTCCATTCAACACATTTGTACCATTCAATGGTTTTTTATCAACAATTGTATTTGGAATACTGCCGATAGTACAATAGTTCTGATTCGGTGGATAGTAAGGTTTGTCTGGTAGTATTTCCTCCGGCTCAAAGAGATCATCATCAAAATCATCCTCAAACATAATTCTACTCCGTACCGATGCTATTGGACTGCTTAATTCACATTGATTGTTTATATCGGAGCTAATCCTATCTCCGAGCTTTTCAAAGTTATTACTATCATGTTTTAGGATATCTAATGTTGGATTAGTTCTCTCTCTCTCCGAATCACTGCTTATTTCAATAGGTGCATCTTGTTTTACATTTTCAATAAACTCAGGGCTGAGAGCTTTAATAACACTATCTGTTTTAGGACTAGATATCTTAAATGTGTCGTGGCATTTGACTACAAGTTGTTTTTCCACCATGCTTTGTAATAAATGTTCATATCCTGTCTTGTGTGGTGTTTTTAGTTGTGATGTACTGTGGTTTTTACTGGTTGCATGCATCCGGAGATCATTAAGAGAGGTGAATTGGAAGAGGCATTCTTCACATTGGTGAAGCGTTAGCTTAAGAAGCGGGATTATTATGTGTGTTGCGTTGTGTTTGATATTAGCTAATCTGTAAAGAGAAAATATAACAATTAATGGCATGTCATGAGGCACCTAATGGCATGTCCTCTGTGCCTTAACACCTGCACAACCGAAGACCTGGATGTGGCCACGTCCAATGCCATAGACTTGGCCATATTTCTGGCAAATAAAATTTGATTTACTAGAACCATTGACCCGCAGAGAAGAATAACAATTAGTTTATTTTTTTTATTATTTATTATTAAGCCTTTTCTTCGAAATTTTCGGAGTTTTGTCTAGTATTCTATTATGCTTCTCTTGCTTATTCGTTGAAAGTCCGGTTGCCCTTCGGCCTAGCTTTCTACTATAGTCAGGGTGTCCCATAAGGCTAAACTCACACCAAAAGAGCATCGAAGAGCAGCGAAGCGGAGCGCAGTTTCAGTGTCATACGAATTTCAACTTTATTATCATTAATATAATACTTGCTCTTTTGGTGTGAGTTGAGCCTAATGTGACGACGCGGGCACCAATCAAAGGTGTATGATTCTGTTACAGTAAAAATAAATTGACGGTCCCGGCTTTTAAAGTCGCTAAGCAAGGACGGAGGCCTTAAGGCGGCCTAAAAACTCCGTCACCGTTGGCCACTTGCTCATACAAACTAACTTACAGTAAAAATAGATCAAATAATCGCAATCTGGAGTCACGGTGCCAGAAAGACTGAAAATTCATGTTAGATTTTTGTTAAAATGGTTGGTAGCAGGGTACCATACCAACTGGTTTAGCAACATTATTTTGGACTTTGTGGCATTAGCTAGCTAGAATTTGAAACACTCAAGTAATTGTTTTATTAAATAAACATCTTAACATCCATTTTTTTCAACCCAATCTGAAATGATTCAAAATAATAATGTCCACTCAACCTATTCACTAATATTAAGTTAAGTTATAGTTACCTAGTACTGAAGATCTCTTCACAAAACTCACACCGCTCCCAAGCTCGCTGGCAGAGACTGTTGTACGAGTTGTGATCTTTGAGGCTCCTCACAGCCATATCATCATCCAAGGTCTTGCGTTCTTTGAGGCTGCACAGAGGCATATCATCATCTAAAGTCTTGCGCTTCATGATACTGGAATTAAATATAGCGAAATCAGTGTGCATTCAAATTTTAAAATTATCCAAGACCTAATACCGCTAGGATCACATTGAAACATTTTAAGAGCTAAGTGCATCAACTTCTGTACCTTCGTGATCAACAGCATGAAGAATAAAAAAAAACAAAAATTTTTAACTTTTGAATTGCTTTGTGCACTGTATTGTAGTAAGTAGGCCAGTAACATTTTTTAAAATGTTAATTTGATTTGGTATGTTTGTAATATTGTACTGTGTAACTATCCATGTTCAAATTGTTTGTCTGCACCGCTAAAATTCCACCCCATTTGTTTTAGTAAAGAAGTTCATGGCATTAGGGCGCGAAACTCAAGGTATCAGTGGATTCCTCAGTCTATAGATGCATGGTTTCCTTCTTGGGTGACAAAATCCACCACAGGGCCTAGCTGACTAGAATGGATTGGATGGTTTGGACTACCTAAATAAATCTAAAAAGCTTTGAGATTGAAATGAGAAAAAAATACTGACTGATGTAAGTACTTACAATAGGTACCGTGTGGAGTTAAATTTATACTAAGTAATAAATATTCACAGTATTACATTTTATTTAAATAAATAACAAATTATGGCTATAATTATTTCTAACGATCACAATTCATTAAATTGTCAATAAATAATTTCATTTTTCATTTCAACGACTGACAACGTCCGTCATACATACGTCAATCAATCATCCAAAGAGAATAAAAACACTACGTTTACGACGTCCGCCCGCATCGTCGAGTTCGCGTCGCGCAGGCGCAGCCGCGGCAGCACAGACTACTAGGATGCTAACGCGGCAGCCAAAGAGCATGGCATGGATGGCGGCAGCCGGCCGACCGTCGTCCAATTTTTTTTTTACTTATTATAGTCAATCATTCAATAGACTCCATAGATTAGAGAAAGTAAGAAATAGAGCGCTGTATATTTCTTTCTCAGTCACACAAAAACAAAGAAGAATTTAATTTATAACATTCTTGTTAGTAACAGAGACAAAGCATTAGATCTTTTGTCCCACATTGCGTGCCGCTTTTTTTTATGGCCGGAAACTTGATGCTCCGAATTTACACTACGAAACTATGGATTCCACAGAGTACTATTGTATATCTGAAAATGGATTCATAGCAATTTTTGTCCCCACTGGCTCACTGTTCGTCCCGGTTTTCAGATATACAATAGTACTCTGTGGTCCCGGTATTATTTATACTAGGTCCTTACCATAGACTCAACTCATTCCAATCAAACATTTTTATTCGAAAAAAACCGAGTTTTTGCTTGATTGATTAAAAATCCTAGCGTGCGCTTAACCTTAGATTGGTTTCTTTGTGATGTCAGCAATGTCATAAACGACTTCATTGTTGTTCTTCTTTCTCTTTCTAGATTTCTAACATGCTCCTCTTTGTTCTTTGCTACAAAAATATCCGCCCGTTAGCCGCCGTAGTTCCGCCCGTTCCGCCTGTAAATCATTTCTATTTCTTTCTAACAAGGTTTGTTTTGTTCTTCCATTCACACAGTTATTCAACAGGTTTTACAGTAAAAAATATTATATTCTTTATTAGCCATTGCCTGCAGTCGATTTATTTAGCCACGTTGATGTTATTTTTCTCTCAGCAGCAGAGAATTTAGCAGCAGCACAGCAGAAGAAGACTGCCGTGCTGTGACGACATCAAACGATCAGCTGCCCGACCGACACCACACCAATATTACTACCAATGACCAAACCAAACCAATCCAAATAATTCCAATCACCTGGGCTTGACTTACCTAAATATGAATAGCGGTAACAAGAGAAAAAACGCTGTTGGAGGTAATTACAGTAGGTTCAACAACAAAACTTTTCCAGTCGATTCCTTGGTGTTAATGCCGTTTATTTCAGGGGACACTATGCCGAAAAAATCTAAAAAAGAATGTGATTATGGAGAAAGATGCTATAGAAGAAATCCGGCGCATTTCAGAGAGTTTAGTCATAAACATTGTAAGTAGGTATATTTCATAGTAGGTAAGTCCCTAAGTAGGTACCTAAGTATATTCTAGTACAAGCTTAGGTACTCGCCCACGGCTGAACACGCGTGTTGCCTCCCTAGATAGAAAGTATTTTGTGTTTTCCAGGTTATAAACTATGTACCATACTTAATCCAAGTTTCAGCCAGACCTCTTTAGTAGTTTTTGCCTAAAAGTACCATTTTTTTCCCATTTTTCCATCTGCAATCGGCTGTAGCCATAATCAGATCTTTTCTTGAGAGGGTTTGTTCTAAGGCACCTTTCTACTGAATAGCACCATACTGCGTTACTAGACATTTCAGCTTCTCGTGTCCAAATCCAGCAACTGCCATCTCTTTAGGTGGTTTGTGTATACTTACTTACTTTTTTAAATGAAAAATCTTACTAAAAGTACACACCCGCGAGATACAAGCGATCACCCTTAAGGGCTGCCTTACCACTCGGCCACGAATCCTGCCGAAGTCGTAAAACTTTTAGTAAGATTTTTCATTTAAAAAATGAAATATCTAAGTGTGGTTTAACACTATAATCAAAAATATCTACTTACTTACTTTCTCTAAGATCCATTCCTATTCAAAAGTCACATGATCCAGCAACTGCCATAGACAATTTCATAGTTTATCCTATGTTTTAGTAGAGGCAATCCTAGATAAGTACTCAGGTAGCGGGGACTACCCCATACCTGATAAATATGTGCTGGAGAGACTTGCGATCATGGAGCAACTGGATGTCATTGTTGAGAAGGAGCTTTACACACCATGGAAGGACAACAAGTAAGTAAATTTACTGTAAGTTCATATGAACACCTCTGTGGCACAGTGGGCGAAAGCCCGCCTGAGACGCAGAGGTTGCGGGTTCGATCCCGCTACGGGACAAATGTTTGTATGATCTGCAAATATTTGTTTCGTGTCTGGTTGTTTTCTATGTATAATATGTATATATTTACAAAAAAAAATGTATCTATGTAGTATATCAGTCATCTGGTTACCAAAGCATTAAAAATGCTTAGCTTGGGACTAGATGACGCTGTGTGGAATGTCCAGGGATATTTATTTATTTATTTATTTAACAAGTGGCCAACTCTGGTGACGGAATTTTTAGGCCACCTAAAGGCTTCCGTCATGGCTTAACGACTTTAAAAGCTGGGACCGACAATTTGACGTGCCCTCCGCAGCAGACGAAGACACATGTACTAGCTGTGCCCGCAGTGAATAGTTCCCGTTCCCGTGGGAATATCGGGATTAACAGTAGCCTTTAATCCAGGGTATAAGCAATTCTAGTACCAAATTTCATTCAAATCCGTCCAACCGTTTGAGTTTGAAAGAGTAACAAACACACATACTTATACACACACAAACTTTCACCTTTATAATATTAGTGTGAAGTGTGATGATTAGTGTGACTTTATAATATAAGTGTGATAGTGTTATGATTTCCATAAAAGAATAACTTAATAAGTTGATTATCAGTCATCTGGTTACCATATCAAGCAGTTGCCTTGCTTGGGACTAGGTGATTCTCTGTGTACAAACATATATTTATATATATATATATTTTTTTTTTCTAATTTATCTGCGATCGGCTGTGTAGCCATAATTAGATCCGTTCTTGAGAGGGTTTGTTTTAAGGCACCTTTCCACTGAATGCCACCACTCTAATTCTGCGTTAGCATTAGCATCTCAGCTTCTCGTGTCCAGGTCAAGCACCTGCCATCTCTTTAAGCGGTTTACACTCTCTCTGGAATCCAGGAGGTTCTGGGCCAATGTGTTCGTGTGAGTTCTAAGTCTTTCTTTTTTATTTCTTGGCATATTTGCAAACTTCTTTGACGGTTGGTATTTCGAGGTGTTCATGTATTTCGTTGTTTCTCACAAACCAGTGTGCTTTGGAGATGTTTCTAAGAGCTAGATTTTGGAATCTTTGAAGGATTTCAATGTTGGAGTTGCTGGCTGTACCCCAGAGTTCAATGCCATATGTCCAAATAGGTTTTATTATGGAATAATATATTTATATAAATGAAAATTTTCAGCGCAGCTGGTACTTCAAACACACAAACTTCACATAATACCTCTAATAATATGAACCTGGTTAGTATAACTGCTGATATTAGAAGCAATACTGAGATGAGTAGGACAGACGCCAAAATGAGTAACAAAGACGCCAAAATGAGTAACAAAGACGCCAAAATGAGTAACAAAGACGTTAAAATGAGTAATAGCAACTCTGAAGTGAATAGGAAAGACATCAAAAGGAGTAGCAACTCTGGATTGAGTAGTGAAATGGCAAGCGGTTCTGGAGCAAGCAGCAGCAGTATTGGAACAGTTAGAAATACAGCGATGGACAGTGGATCATCTGATATAAACAGAAATGTCAGCTCAAGTAGTAGAAACATAGAGAATGTGGATTATAAAAAAGGTAAGGAAAAATAAAATATGCTTTGGTTTAGATTTTCACGTTTTGAATTTTTTGTAGTTAAAAAAAAAGTTTAGTAATTTTAGAAATTAAAAACTTAATAGTGGCAATTCGGAGTGTCGCAAAAGCTAAACTAAACTAACTAAAATTAATGCCATCCTTTTTATTCCCATCGCTATGTAAGGGACGGCAACATTTTTAGTTAGTTAAGTTTAGCTTTTGCGATACTCCGAATTGCCACTATTATGGGACATATGCAAACGGGTATTTATCACGAATTTTAACAATCGAATCGTCGGGTGAATATTAAAGGTAAATTTCGTGATAAATACCCGTTTGCATATGTTTTATAACTATTATTATGGGAGTAAACATTCAGGGTGATGCCAGGATTTGATGATTATTCATGTTTAAAAGTATCTAGCTGCGCCCCGCGGCATTACCGGCGATTAATAGTTCCCGTTCCCGCGGGAATACCGGGATCTAAAGCCAAATTTCATACAAATCCGTCCAGCTGTTTGAGCGTGAAAGAGTAACAAACACACTTACACACACACACAAACTTTCACTTTTAGAATATTAGTGTGATTAGTACGACCTCTGTGGCGCAGTTGGCGAAAGCCCGCCTGAGACGCGGAGGTTGCGGGTTCGATCCCCGCCGCGGGACAAATGTTTGCATGTTCTACAGATATTTGTTCCGGGTCTAGTTGTTTTTCTATCTATAATATGTATGTACATATTTACAAAAAAAAATATCTATGTAGTATAACAGTCATCTGGTTACCATAACACAAGCATTAAGTTGCTTAGTTTGGGATTAGATGGCGCTGTGTGGAATGTCCAAGTATATTTATTTATTTATTTTAGTAATACTTGATTTTGTCGCGAATCTTATTTTGATCAAGATACCAACTTACATTTTCCTGCAAATTGAAAAAAAAACCATAAAATAAATAACACGGGCTACCTATACGCTTTCATCTTAATTATTACATTGTATCCCCAGCTCCCGACTACCGGCCGTTGGTCCCGCCGAAGCGTCGCGCGGAGGCCTACCTGAAGGTCGTGCGTCCTAGCGGCCTAATGGCGGCCAAGCACGCGGCGAGCGCGCCCTACCACGTGTTCTATACTACTATCAGCGCCGCCAGAGAAACGCATGATCAGCCAAACTCCATCACTTTTCTAGGTAATTATTTGTGATGTTTATTAGATTCTTCAGGGAAGAGACAAAAATAAAAAACAAACATAAGAATTATGTCCTTTTTCATACTTAATTCATTTATTTATTGTTCGTGAACCTAGGTAAACACAGAGGCATACTGAATTCAACTTCAAAAGCTAACTGATTTCCACACGATGTTTTCCTTCACCGTTTAGAACTCGTATACGCGTAATTTTTTCGTAGCGAAAAATCTATTGATTCATTTCTGAACCCACGACCTTCGGAGCGAAAGTCGAGGCACCACTTAGCCAACACGGCTCTCTTAAAAACATTGTTGTCAATTCAGATATCCCAAATACTAAACTAAACTAATTTGGCAGCACTAAAATTGCTATCCTTTTTATTTCGATCGTTATGAAAGGGACGGCAACATTTTTAGTGCTGCCAGATCGCGTTGGAACAGGCATTAGAATCACCTAGCATGTAAAACGAAACTTAAGTGATCCTTGAGCTCCTACCAGAATAAATGATTTTTCTTTCTTTCTTTCTAGTCTAGTTTAGTTTTTGCGACATCTGAATTTGACATCATTGTGATTTGCGCATTTACAAATCTTTGATTGCGTGTTTTTCATAATGATGTCAATAGATGGCGCTAGTAACCACTGTGTTCTAGATCGCGCTATCGTTGTGTTTTGATGGAACCGTTGAATGAAATGGTGCGTTTTTGTTAGTAGGGTAGGTACTTCATTCATTTATTGCTTAAGTCAGTTTTTGCAATGGTATTCTCCGATAAAGGATATCCATATCACGTAGTGTTTTTAAAGTTTTTATTCTCTTTGATCCATATTATTATATTATCGCATGAGGAACTCGAATCGAACGAGTCGATAGTATATATAATATATTATAATAAGTAATAAACTAATGAAAATAAAGTTGAAATTCGTATGACACTGAAACTGCGCTCCGCTTCGCTGCTCTTTTGGTGTAAGTTGAGCCTTAATCATTAAAACTACGCAACGGATTTTGATGCGGTTTTTTTTAATAGATAGAGTGATTGAAGAGGAAGGTGTATATGTATAATAAGGCTACTTTTAACTACCGCGGGGCGCTAGTCTATACTTCTATACTAATATTATAAATTATAAAGAGGTAAAGTTGGTTTGTATGACATGTATTAGTATTAAGTAGATCCATCCAAATAGGTACCAGAATTATAACTGTGTTTTTATTTTAACTTTCTGGCAATTTTTGTACCTTTTGTTGTAATTCAGTGTTGTGTATTTTATGTGCTTAGTAGCAAATAAATGATATGTCTATGTCTATGTTTGTTTGTTTGTATGTTTGGGGTAATCTCCGAAACTACTTATCCGATTTCAAAAATTATTTCACCTATCTGTAGCTTAGACCTTCCGAATGAACATAGGCTATATTTTATCAAGGCAGGTACCACGTGAGCGAAGCCACGGGCAAGTTAGCTAGTAACTTATAATTGAAGTAACCCCGCGTACTCATCATGCGAATAATGCGCCAACTTTGAGGGCGCTTACTTTACTCAATGCATTTGTCCATGAGGTCCAACATGTGGACATTTTTTATGATAGTTCCTCCACTATTTTTAACTCCTTGAGTGTTTTCTTAAGTTTTTACCTTAGATAGTTAGCGTTTTGGTTTTAACTGTAAGCTTTCTGTCATGACTGTATTAAATAAATAAATAAATAATAAATAAATAAACTGTTGTGTTGGGTTGCACGTGGCTAAGACTAGCGCAGGATAGAGGCGAATGGCATTCACGAAGGGAGGCCTATGCCCAGCAGTGGGTTAAAAGTGGCTGATGATGATGATGATGATGATGAAATAAACTGTTATGATTTGTTGCAGAGTTGCTAGACCCCAGTCTCGGCGAGTTAAAGTGTTCCCTTCAGATCAACTTCATGGTGGAACTCGGCTGGCTCTTGGCGCAGTACTATTTTGCAGGATATAGGTAAGATAAGATAAGATAAGATTCGTTTATTTGCCAGAATATAAGTTACAATCAGATCTTATAGTACTAAGGTTAGTCCAGATATATTCTACCTATTAGGCATGCAAATGTTAATACTTAATAATATTTAAAATTTATTTATTTTTTATAATCATAGTTCGAGGTCCCTATAGTTAAAATATTGCTGCGGGACAAATGTTTGCATGATCTGCAAATATTTGTTTCGTGTCTGGGTGTTTTCTATGTATAATATGTATGTATTTACAAAAAAAAATGTATCTATGTAGTTTATCAGTCATCTGGTTACCATAACACAAGCATTAAATTGCTTAGCTTGGGACTAGATGACGCCGTGTGAAATGTCCAAGGATATTTATTTATTTATTGGTCAATTGAATAATAACATTTGTTAATCAGCCAGTAGTAATATGTCTTCTTATCCGTTACTCTCTTGACAGAGCTATCGTGATCGCTCTGTAGTATCCTAATAGCTGGGCGTCTAATCTGCAAAACGAAAAACGAAGTTTCGTGACAATTTTAGGGTTCTAATTATGTTGGTGAACTATTACGAATTTACTATCCACCAACATAAGCTGACCCCGAAAATTGTCACGAAACTTCGTTTTTCGTTGTTCCAGAGTAAGGGCCCTGGTTTACGCTTTGTTTAGTGCAAGTGCGAGTAATAAGTGATTAGTTAGGGAAGGTTCATATCTGACGTAAAATACGCCGAGCGTATCATCTAGCGTACTAACGTATGGTGGAGTGTGAACGGTCAAGTGTTTTTCTATACATTTGTCTGTTCTGGCGTATAATACGCGACGCATGTTCCGTCAGATATGAACCTTCCCTTAACAGTAAAAAAGAGCCGGCTTCTAATTACTTCACTTCGCACTCGCACTTGCTACCTGCACTTACTACTTCTTCTTCTTCTTTATTTTGGCTTCGCCGGCTTTTGCCACGCATTTAGCCACTACCATGTGTATATAATTTCGTTATGTCGGTTTAGTCAAGGTCGAGTCAAAGTCATAGTCAGCGTCAGTAAAGATGTGGGTTCTTTACTGCAGCTTTTTACATGGACTTCTTGAGAGAACTCGAAATGCAATGATATACAGTTTTGTTTCATTTGCCTACACTTATGTACGTTCACGAACACTTAACAGTTAATAATCCACCATTATTACATATTAACATTCGCCAAAACACAAATTTCGGAAAATAAAACAAATACGACAACATGCCATCTTGAATTCCCGTCAAAAAGCCCACTTACTACTTATCAGCGTATGCGTTCACACGCTGATTTTACTAATCACTTAACACTTGCACTTGTCACTCGCACTTGATACTTAACAAAGTGTAAACCAGCTATTAGAGAATGAAGAAATAGAGCGCTGTTTATTTCTTTCTCAGTCACACAAAAACAAAGAAGAATATACAACATTCTTGTGAGTAAAAGAGATAAAGCATTAGATCTTTTGTCCCTCATCGCGTGCCGTTTTTTTGTATGGCCGGCAACTTGATGCGCCGAATGTTGTACTACGAAACTATGGATTCATTGCAATTTTTGTCCCTCTCGGCGACGATCACTGTTCGTCCAGGTACTATACTAGGTGCTTAAGAGCGATCGCTTGTATCTACGCAGGTTCGAATCCTGCCGGAGCCATTAACTTTTAGTAAGATTTTTCATTTATAATGAAATAATTTAAAATTTCTATTTTTGCCACGTGTAAACCAAAGACGATTAATATCTAGAAGACAGACAAAGGCCATACACAAAATCGTAACCCGTACCAGATAGCCTGGAAACTTTAAAACATCAATTTTATCCAAGAAATTTCAATTACTTTCTAGTTAAAATTACCTACATTTTTTTTTATATTGAATATTGTTGCTACCTACTAAGTATTGAAATTTCTTGGATAAAATTGATGTTTTAAAGTTTCCAGGCTATCTGGTACTGCGGGATCGGGTTACGATTTTCTGTATGGCCTTTGTCTGTCTTCTAGATATTAATCGTCTTTGGTTTACACCAAAGGCCATACACAAAATCTTAACCCGATCCCGCAGTACCAGATAGCCTGAAAACTTTAAAACATCAATTTTATCCAAGAAATTTCAATACTTAGTAGTAGGTAGGTAGCAACAATATTCAATATTTAAACATTTTTAACTAGAAAGTAATTGAAATTTCTTGGATAAAATTGATGTTTTAGAGTTTTCAGGCTATTTTTTAGGGTTACGATTTTGTGTATGGCCATTGTCAGTCTTCTAGATATTAATCGTCTTTGGTGTAAACTAAGGAAATGATAATTTTTTTCACTATGTTTTGTTTTTAGTGAGAAAAAGCTGACGATATTGTACGGAGAAGACATGCCCGAGTTAAGAAGCATATCGGAAAAGAAACCGCACATTGATGCGCATAAAGTTCTGATGAAGACACCATTTGGCACTCATCACACGTAAGTCATCATCACCATTCTCGTGGCGAAGCTTGCTAAGACGTTCTTGATAGATCGTCAAAGTTAAGCAACGTTCTGAGCGGTCACTACTTGGATGGGTGACCGCAAGCGGCATTAATATCTGAGCGCACACCATAAAGTGATATCTGAGCGCTTCCGTGCTTCGGAGGGCACGTTAAATTGTCGGTCCCGGCTTTTAAAGCCGTTACGCCCTGACGGAGGCCTTAAGGCGGCCTAAAAACTCCGTCACCAGAGTTGGCCACTTACTCATACGAACTTACTTACTTTTATCACCATTCAACACCATAAAGTGATATCTGAGCGCTTCCGTGCTTCGGAGGGCACGTTAAATTGTCGGTCCCGGCTTTTAAAGCCGTTAAGCCATGACGGAGGCCTTAAGGCGGCCTAAATCTCCGTCACCAGAGTTGGCCACTTGCTCATACGAACTTACTTAGTTCAAATAAACAAAATATAATAATCCTATATTATATATATTACACACACACACACACACACACAAACTTTCACCTTTATAATATTAGTACATACATACATACATAAAATCACGCCTCTTTCCCATGGGGGTAGGCAGAGACCACGGATCTCCACTTGCTACGATTCTGACACACTTCTTTCGCCTCATTCACTCTCATTACATTCTTCATACACGCTCTCCGGTTTAGGGTACTTCGGACCTGGCCTTTCTCCAAAATGTCACCAATTTGGTCCAAATATGTTCGCCTAGGTCTTCCCCTTCCAGATGTCCCATTTACACCCGCCTTGTACACCTGTTTTGTTAAACGACTTTCATTCATCCTCTCAACATGCCCAAACCATCTTAACATGCCCTTCTCAATTCTCATCACTACATCTATAATATTAGTGTTATAATAATAATAATTTAATATTACCTCATCATCTCAAACCGTCTTCGACCAATTTGGTGTAGGCCTCCTTCAACCTCCTCCACTTCGTTCTATCTTGGGCTGTCTGTATCCAATTTTGGCCCGGCTATCTTCTTACGGTTAAAGAAACTTTATTCTCATAAAAGAATTTACAATTCACTTATAATGAGAACTTAAAAAACTAAAAACTTATAATTTAAACACCTTAAGATTGCTTACGAGCGTACTATAAGATTTTGTGTGTTATCTCTAACAACATTTTTGGATTATTTTTAACTGCATTTATTTTTAATTCATTTTATTTTCCTGTATTTATACTTATTTAACTGTATGTATTGTTTGTGAGAGAAAATAAATAAATGATTGAATGATTGAACATTAATAGAAAATCAAAACAGTTTGTGACCATTCACATCACATCTTCTTGATGTCATCTTTCCATCTCATCTTGGGTCTGCCAACTGGTCTTTTGTGTTCCCACGGTCTCCATTCTAACAGATAAATTTAAATATAAATAAATATAAATATAAATATCCTTGGACATTCCACACGGCGTCATCTAGTTCCAAGCTAAGCAATTTAATGCTTGTGTTATGGTAACCAGATGACTGATAAACTACATAGATACATTTTTTTGATACATAGATCTTTGCACCATGAGTCTGATTTACGAACTATGTGACCTGCCCATTGCCACTTCAATTTCGCTACTCACTCTCATCTGAGACTTTGCTTATATTACCTATATTAATTGAATTAATTAATTCAAGTAATTTATTTATTTACTTATTTATTCTTCATTGTCCACGCCATGGTCGAGTTTGACATTCCACTGGACATTCCACACAGCGTCATCTAGTCCCAAGCTAAGCAACTTAATGCTTGTGTTATGGTAACCAGATGACTGATATACTACTTAGATACATTTTTATTGTTAATACATACATATTATAGATAGAAAAACAACCAGACCCGGAACAAATATCTGCAGAACATGCAGACATTTGTCCCGCGGCGGGGATCGAACCCATAACCTCTGCGTCTCAGGCGGGCTTTCGCCCACTGCGCCACAGAGGTCGTCAACAAACTGCTTTGTTTTCAGTAAAATGATGCTGCTATGCTATGAAGATGGGTCGATGCGTGTTGTCATATCAACAGCCAACTTATACTTAGACGACTGGGAGAATCGGACGCAAGGGTGAGTGAAATATTATCTTAAACTAGCTTACACGCCCGCGGCTTCGCCCTGAGGTACCTACCTGGATAAAAATTAGCTTGTATGTTATTCCAGATCATAGGTAAACCATGTATATTCCAAGAATCAGTCAAATTGCACACGGCGTCATCTAGTCCCAAGCTAAGCAACTTAATGCATGTGTTATGGTAACCAGATGACTAATATACTAATTATATAATTTTTTTTGTAAAATCATACATATATAGAAAACATCCAGACACGAAACAAATATTTGCAGATCATAAAAACATTTGTCCCGCAGCGGGGATCGAACCCGCAACCTCTGCGTCTCAGGCGGGCTTTAACCCACTGCGCCACAGAGGTGGTCAACAAACTCAATTGCTTTATTTTTTTTTTGAAATTGCCATTTTTTAAACTATAATTATTTCCTTTCAGCCTTTGGTTCAGTCCCCCCTGCCCCCCCCTGCCCGCCCCCTCGCCCCCCCTCGGCGGGGAGTCCCCGACGATGTTCAAACGTAGTTTAATACGATATCTACAGCATTACCATATCGGAGCGATCGCAGACTATATAGAGAGGGTCAGGCGATGCGATTTCTCGCATATCAAGTGAGTATAGAAGCGCTCGTGGCGAAGCTTGCTAAGACGTTCTTGATAGATCATCGAAGTTAAGCAACGTTCTAAACGGTCACTACTTGGATGGGTGTGCAAGTGGCATTATCAGCTGAGAGCTTCCGTGCTTCGGAGGGCACGTTAAATTGTCGGTCCCGGCTTTTAAAGTCGTTAAGCCATGACGGAGGCCTTTAGGCGGCCTGAACACTCCGTCACCAGAGTTGGCCACTTGCTCATACGAACGAACGAAGCAGTAAAGATACTCGTACTTTGACTTTGACTACCAAAGCGTGTTTTTTTTTAACCTATACTTTCCCACTGCTGGGCAAAGGTCTCAAGGTGTGGTTTTGTCTTCCCAGCGTCTTCCTGGTCGCATCAGTGCCGGGCTCCCACTCGGACGCGGAGTGGGGCATGCGGCGTGCGGGCAGTCTCCTCCGCCAGCATTGTGCGCTGCCCAAGGAAGAGAGGTGGCCGTTGATAGCACAGGCGTCGAGCTTAGGCAGCTATGGAGCTAAGCCTCAGGTAAGGTCAAGGTCAATGTCAAGGTCAAGGTCAAGGTCAATGTTAAAGTCAAGGTCAAGGTCACATGTATGTGGTATTTAAGCAGGTAATAGAGGCAGCTCGTGACTTCTTAAAATTAGCAAGATAACACCTCAACAATACTTGACTTCTAAACGTCAGGTTCAGGCATGGACCTAGTATAGTACTTGGACGAACAGTGAGCGTGCCGCCGAGAGGGACAAAAAATGCAGTGAATCCATAGTTTCCTAGTACAATATTCGGAGCATCAAGTTTCCATACAAAAAAGCGGCACGCGATGAGGGACAAACGATCTAATGCTTTGTCTCTTTTACTCACAAGAATGTCGTATATATTCTTCTTTCTTTTTGTGTGACTGAGAAAGGAATAAACAGCGTTCTATTTCTTACTTTTTCTAAGGGTTCAGGTCAATTTCAGGTTAAGGTCACAAATCGGGTCTCGCTTACGAAATAAAAATTAATTATTGCTATTACGAAAAAGAAGTCGGTTTAATCTATATTAATAATTTCGTCAAGGGGTACGGTAGACTCGATTGAAACCATAACAGAATAATAAAACATAAAAAAACATTGATTTCGAATCGACAACATACTGGTGGCGATTCTGTTGCAACACCGACTAGCTAAATTATGACTAAAACCGAAAGATTTTATTACGTTCATGCTAAAGACCAATCTAGCATAGCACTGAAAATAACATTTGAAGAACAAGGTACTTTTAACCTTTTTTTTCATCTTTGCGGGTAGTTTTAGTCAGAAGTAAAAATGGTCTTGATCAATTCTACCCACATTCACGTTAATTTGACTAAATTATAGTAATTTTAGAGATGTCTGTTATTTTATTTTGAACTTTAACGTGAACGAAATAAGAGCTTTCGGATTTAGGAATAATTTAACTAGTCAGTGGTGGCAATTCTGAGTGTCGCAAAAGCTAAACTAAGCTAACTAAAATTGTTGCCGTCCCTTTCATAGCGATGGGAAATAAAAAGGATGGCAATAGTTTTAGTTAGGTTAGTTTAGCTTTTGCGACACTCCGAATTGCCCCCAGTGTTGCACAGAATCGCCACCAATATCCGCAAAATTCGGATTGTCGAGTATTTTGTTAAATTATAATGATTCAGACAAATCGCAGTCGCCATTGAACACTGGACACTCGAGCAAACGTCACTGTCACCGGATGACATTGACATCTTGAGTAGGTAGACGTCGCGCGCCCAAAGAGAATAAAATCACTATCGCGCTTAGAGAAAGAAATAAATAGAGCGCTGTATATTCCTTTCTCAGTCACACAAAAACAAAGAAGTATATATACAACATTCTTGTAAAAAAATAATTGCCGCCACTTGTATTTATTTAAACTATATTTTGTTGCAGTTATGGCTGACCGGAGATTTTCTTCACAATTTCACGAAGATCAAAGACCAGCCACAATTACTGACGGCGCCGAACGAATTTAAACTCATCTATCCATCGCTAGGTGAGATTCTACATCACACTCACATCACACTTATATTATTATGATCTGCAATTATTTGTTTCGTGTCTGGGTGTTTTCTATGTATAATATGTATGTATTTACAAAAAAAAATGTATCTATGTAGTTTATCAGGCATCTGGTTACCATAACACAAGCATTAAATTGCTTAGCTTAGGACTAGATGACGCCGTGTGGAATGTCCAAGGATATTTATTTATTTATTTATTATAAAGGTGAAAGTTTGTGTGTAGTGTGAATGTTTGTAACTCCTTCACGCTCAAACGGCTGGACGGATTTAAATGAAATTTGGTATCAGGTTAGCTTATATCCTGGATTAACACATAGGTTACTTTTGATCACGGTATTCCCACGGGAACGGGAACTATTAACACCGCGGGGTGCAGCTAGTAAAATATATAAGAAGGGTACTTAAGTGTTTTGTCATCTGGTTATCATAACAAAGGACGATATAGATAAACGAATTTGACGACCTCTGTGGCGCAGTGGGCGAAAGCCCGCCTGAGACGCAGAGGTTGCGGGTTCGATCCCCGCTGCTGGACAAATGTTTGCATGATATGCAAATATTTGTTTCGTGTCTGGGTGTTTTCTATGTATAATTAATTATTATGTATTTACAAAAAAATGTATCTATGTAGTATATCAGTCATCTGGTTACCATAACACAAGCATTAAGTCGCTTAGCTTGGGAATAGATGACGCCGAGTGGAATGTCCAAGGATATTTATTATTATTATGTATGTCAAGGTTCACTATCACGGGACTATGGAGTCCAGGACCTTTGGTAGGCATGCATGGGGCCGAAGCCAACACACAGAGGCCCTTTGGACAGTTTTGATGTTTTTGTGATGGAGACACATACATTATTATTATTATTTATTATTATTATTATTTATTATTATTATTTAGAGAACGTGCGCCAGTCTCACGACGGTTTGCTCGGCGGCGGCTGCCTGCCGTACGGCGCATGCGTACAAGCCAAGCAGATGTGGCTCAATAATTATCTATAGTGAGTATTCTTTGACTACCCTCAAATTGTGTTGGCCAAGCGGATAGCTTCGACCTTTGATCCGAGGTCGTGGGTTCGAATCCGGCCAACCAATGGAGCTTTCGTTTCGATGTTTTTCTATCTATAATGTTTGTATTTACAAAAAAAATATATATCTAAGTAGTATATCAGTCATCTGGTTACCATAACACAAGCATGAAGTTGCTTAGTATTTTATATTTTGTAATGTAGCGATGCATGAATTGAACTATTTATTGCAAATGTCTGTTTCGAAATTAATATGTTTTATTTTAATTTTAACTTTTACTAAGTGAAATAAAAGGCTTTTTATTTTTATTATTTATTAATAAGTTAGCGACTTGTTTGCTCCCTAGCCAGTGGCGAGCCGCCTCGTCCGGGCGGGACCGCGCCATGCCTCATATTAAGTCGTACACGCGGGTGTCAGCGAGCGGAGACCTGGCAGCGTACTACTTGCTGACGTCAGCGAACGTCAGCAAGGCGGCCTGGGGCTCCGTGAACAAGGGGGACGGTAATCTGAGGATCAATAGCTACGAGGCGGGGGTCCTCCTGCTGCCGACATTTGTGGTAAATTATTATTTACTATTTAAGAGGAAAAATTATTGGTCATCTTATACGACATGACAGTTATAAGGAACATCATAGAAGGAAAAGTAGAAGGCAGGCGAGGAAGGGGAAGACCGAGAATTAATTACATAAGTCAGATAAAAGAGAAGGTCGCTGTCATGTCGTATCAAGAAGTAAAAGAGATCGCATTGGAAAGAAGTAAATGCAGGAAATTGCATCATTACACCGACAAGAGCTGAGCTAAGTTTTATGGCTTTTTGGCAAGAATTTGAGATGTTTTGTTTTTGTTTTAATTTCCGAAACTAGTGTTTTAGCGAATGTTAATGTGTAATAATGGATTTTTAACCGTTGAGTGTTCGTGAACGTACATAAGTGTGGGCAAATGAAATAAAACTGGTTAACATTGCATTTCGAGTTCTCACAAAAAGTCCGTGTGATGCTTCAGTAAAGAACCACATCTTTACTGAGGCACAAGGGAATGGGTGGGATATTATGTATGTATGTATCATAGTATATAATTCGTATTTGTGTACCTTTATCTCATAACTTGAATTATAATAGGACATGATAGTGGCTAAATACCTACTCAAGCCGTGCGAGTTCAGCCATGAGTATAATATGTTAGTCCTCGTAGCCAAATCAGTTAGACGAAATAGTTCGGCCATGTGGAATAACCCATTAAATTGATGAGCTTAGGGCTAGATGGCGCTGTGTGGAATGTCCAAGGATATTTATTTATTTGTTATAGCTTCGTTTAGTCTCTTGATATATATACTATTTCTTCCACAGATAAACAAAGACCTGTTCCCTCTAACAGGCGAGGACAGGCTACCGCTCGCGTACGACGTGCCTCCCACCAAGTATACAGAGGACATGAGTCCATGGGTCATGGACTATCTGCACGAATAATCACACTTATACATTGAGATGTATTATAGAGCCACAATCAGACAAATAAAATGTAAACGCCAAAACTCTGCGCACGCTACGTAGTGCGCAGAGTTTTTCTTTTTCGCGTACAAGCGACATTGAACATTAAAACAAACGTCATAACGTCTACATTCAAATGTCAAATGTTATTGTAGAACATTGTAAATAAATGTTTTTCTATTTTCTAAATTTGGTAACAGAATTGTGTATAGGGATTAAATAATAGGCTACTGTTGATCCCGGTATTCCCGCGGGAACGGGAACTATTCACCGTGGGTAACACCGCTGGGCGCAGCTAGTAAACTATATTATTTTAACACAACGGGAAATCACTCACGTAACAAGGCAAACTTATTTTTTTATTAAATCTACTTCAATTTCGGAAGAAAGCCATTTTCTCCACTTTTGAGGTGCATTTTTTTTAAGATCCTTATCTGTAGGGATACTCTACAAACCGATAACAATGCAGCGTGCCAATAATCGCAGGTCAGCTTGTGTTATCTTTAGATAGTTTATTTAAAAGCCGAAATATACAACAATTATGATTTAATTAGAAATATTACAGAGGTTGAATGTGTTAGAAAAGTAGGACGCCATTTTGAACTTGAAGGTGACTCGTAGATATTTCAAGCGCCTGACGGTAAAAACTAGCAATTCACACGCCGATGTAAGATATTTATATATGCGTCAGGGGCTTGAATATAGCTTATGTTGGTGGAAACTGACCTGCGATGATTGTCACGCTTCATTGTTTTTAGCTTATATATATAGGGGCTAATCCTCATACTGTTATGGGAGCACACGGGAAGCACCAGCTTTCAAACAGAAAAGAATTTTCAAAATCGGTTTACTTAGTCCAATGTTCTGAGGTAACAAAGATAAAAAAAATACAGACGAAATGAGAACCTTCTCCTTTTTTTGAAGTAGGTTAATAGTTGATTTAGATACCTACCGACAATGTTTCGATTCTTCCTTGTATTTAGTGACCATACTCATACCCAGATGAAGATTGTCCGGACGAATAACATTGTCGGTATCTAAATCGACAATATTCTTACGTGAGTAATTTCCGTTGTGTTAAACTGTCTTGTACAACTCACGATAGTTTTGAAAGTGAAATAAACGTTATAATCAGTTTTTACTTGTTATTTTTTCACAAAGGAAACCCAGAAAAGTCACTAATTTTTTACTTATATATTTTGCTCGGCATATCTCTGCTAGACCGAGTCCGCAATACGGAAACCTACTCGTACATTACTCTGGTTAAAGGACATTACATTAAGTTCTGTACAAAGACGATTAATATCTAGAAGACAGACAAAGGCCATACACAAAATCGTTACCCTAAAAGATAGCCTGGAAACTTTAAAACATCAATTTTATCCAAGAAATTTCAATACTTAGTAGTAGCAAAGACGATTAATATCTAGAAGACAGACAAAGGCCATACACAAAATCGTAACCCTAAAAAATAGCCTGAAACTCTAAAACATCAATTTTATCCAAGAAATTTCAATTACTTTCTAGTTAAAAATGTTTAAATATTGAATATTGTTGAAAGAAAAGAAAGAAAGAAAGAAACCTACTTGCTACCTACTACTAAGTATTGAAATTAAATAAATAAATAAATATCCTTGGACATTTCACACGACGTCATCTAGTCCCAAGCTAAGCAATTTAATGCTTGTGTTATGGTAACCAGATGACTGATAAACTACATAGATAAATTTTTTTTGTAAATACATACTTAATATACATAGAAAACACCCAAAATTTCTTGGATAAAATTGATGTTTTAAAGTTTTCAGGCTATCCGGTACTGCGGGATCGGGTTACGATTTTGTGTATGGCCTTTGTCTGTCTTCTAGATATTAATCGTCTTTGGTAGTAGGTAGATAGCAACAATATTCAATATAAAAAAAATGTTTAGGTAATTTTAACTAGAAAGTACCTACTTAAGTAATTGAAATTTCTTGGATAAAATTGATGTTTTAAAGTTTCCAGGTTATCTGATCAGGGTTACGATTTTGTGTATGGCCTTTGTCTGTCTTCTAGATATTAATCGTCTTTGGCAATACGGAAACCTACTCGTACATTACTCTGGTTAAAGGACATTAATAAAAAACGTTGTAAAACTAATTATTTAATTAAAAAGGTGCTGTGGTTACATTTGCAGTTGTATTATTTGAAATTGTTTTAATTGGACCTGGGAACTCTACTATGGTGTCGTGGTCTAACTGCAAAGATGTAGAAGCGCTCGTGGCGAAGCTTGCTAAGACGTTCTTGATAGATCGTCGAAGTTAAGCAACGTTCTGAGCGGTCACAACTTGGATGGGTGACCGCAAGTGGCATTTTCATCTGAGCGCTTCCGTGCTTCGGAGTGCACGTTAAATTGTCGGTCCCGGCTTTTAAAGTCGTTAAGCCATGACGGAGGCCTTAAGGCGGCCTAAAAACTCTGTCACCAGAGTTGGCCACTTGCTCATACGAACTTACTTTACTTACTGCAAAGATAGTTGGACCATTGCCCCTAGTAAAGGCCCGTAGTCCAACTAATTGGACAGAGCTGTTGGACCACTGCCCCGAAACGGAAATCCGTAGGAGGAGGAAGATAGATAGATAGATAGATAAACACTTTATTGTACACCACATGGACATTACATCAAATAACAAACACTAAGAATAATTAAAATGAAGTACAATGGGCGGTCTTATCGCTATGAGCGATTTCTTCCAGACAACCTTAGGATGAACTGGATATACAGGAAGGCAAAAAGGCGGTGTAAATAAAATACTTATAAATATGAAATAAATAAATAAATACATGTTACTTACATATAAATAAATACAAACTAATGGAAGGTAGCTGGGCCCTTACTCCGGAACAACGAAAAACGAAGTTTCGTGACAATTTTCGGGGTCAGCTTATGTTGGTGGATACTAAATTCGTAATAGTTCACCAACATAATTAGAACCCGAAAATTGTCACGAAACTTCGTTTTTCGTTTTGCAGATTAGACGCCCAGATATCGGTGACCGTATCGCGAGACTTAAGCGCTGGGCTGGACACTTGGCCAGATTTGGTGATGGCAGGTGGTGTAAGGCCGTGACCGAGTGGTGGCCAAGAGAGATCTATAGAAGCAGGGGCAGACCATCAGCCCGGTGGGTGGACGATATAGAGGCCATAGAGGGAAAGGCATGGATGAGAACGGGACAGGGCCGATTAGAGTGGCGTTTGAGGGAGGAGGCTTATACCCAGCAGTGGGCTATCATTTGAGCTGCCAATGATGATGATGATGATATATTTGATAGTTATTTATTCATAAAAACAATGAATACCAGTGTTCGAATCTTAAATATTAACCCCCTTATGCATATTGGTTTAGTAAACCTACTTTAGCTAAAACGGATATTAAATCTGTTGCTATCTCTTTTCATTGACATAAGAGTAACAAGAAAAAAACATTCTTTAAACCTAAGTAAGTACCTATATTCAATTGACAAATCTATGAATAAGACCAAATATCTACCTACCTACCACTTTATCAAAACTAACCAAGTAACCAGTGAACTAGGTCTAACTCCCTTCATATGCCAACCGGTAATTTTTCGGTCCAACGCGCGCTTACCAAATCTATAAAGGTGTATGTCTTGCTAACTGAACCGCATTGTCTGTCTTTAATTCCTGAGTGTTGTGTGTTTTTTCAATATGAGAGTAAGTATCCGACAATAGTGGCAATTCTGAGTGTCGCAAAAGCTAAACTAAGCTAACTAAAAATGTTGCCGTCCCTTTCATAGCGATGGGAATAAAAAGGATTGCAATATTTTTAGTTAGGTTAGTTTAGCTTTTGCGACACTCCGAATTGCCCCCAATAACTACTTAGGTACCTAATATAGGTAAGGACTGCTGATGTTCATACTGGGAACCGTGATTTAAATATTGTTATAATCGCGCTACCGCTCCAGATGGCGCTCTATTTTGAGCATGTTATAAAGTTACCAATAATTTCCGTTTTGTTCCACTGGTTGTAGGTACTATCACCCAAAGCACCGCATAGCCACCTTAAGGGTGCTTTTTCTGTGAAGCGACTAGCAGTTTACCCTGCTTTGTAACATTAGTTAGAACACCAATAGCAACAAAGCATTTCGGGGCTCTGTCATAAAGTTTGAAAAACAAATAATAACAGGCAGGATCGCAGGCAGGATCAGCTAGCTAAGTCTTGCAAGCGAAACTGTTTCAAAATTGGTAAAGCGACGCTTTTGGCGATAGTACCTACCTACCTATTTGTGACAGTATAATAAAATATGTGATATAAATCTTTAGGTACGATTATTAGGTTATTTCGATTGTTATGAAAGGGACGGCAACATTTTTAGTGCTGTCAGATTAGTTTAGGCGACATCCCGAATAGCCACCAATGTCGTCAGCTTTGCTACCTAGTTATCCATCCATATGAATTTGATAAATCCACTGAAAATATATCGATACAATTCTGCATGCTTTATGCGTTACGCTAATTGCATCCCAGTCATGGAAATAATTTTTCAAAATTCTACCCCTAAGGGGGTGAAAAAGGGGGGCAAGGTTTGTATAAAAAATTGTATTCCCTAAACTTACAAACTAGAAACTAAGCAATACATTGGATAAAATTATATGACAAAATATTTCCAAATCTACCCCCGCCACGGGGTACAGGGGTTGTTTTAAGTTTATGGAGTTTTTATAAAGGGCTTGTTCATTTTATTTGAAACTCGGTGTTATTATTTGGCAGTAAGTAGGTACCTACACAAAAAATAAACTTGTGTAGTTACCTAAGTAATAATTTTCTTAGACCTACCCTTTAAAGGTTGTGGAGTGGAGGGTGTTCAAGTTGGTATTCTAAACGGCACTTCTTAACGGGTGGTTCGTTTAAGTACCTACTTACCTACCTACTCCTACACCTATATTTTTTTCTATTTCAGTTGATTTGTTTTTGGTGCTTTTTGGTGACGTTGGTGCGCGCCCAGAATGACTATTATGCACCACAAACCTTCAGGCAAAACGTGAGTATCTACCTACCTATTATATTTACTTACCTACTTACACCTACCTACCTAGGTACCTACCTACCTAGAAACTGTATCAACATTATAAGCGTCATTGGCACTGAACGCGTTAAATCAAATTTACTTATTGAATTATGGATTGTATTGCCATCGGTGCAAAGTGTGCAAAGTTTTAATTTAATCCAGCTGTCAAAGCATGTTGCTTGTGACGCACAAGCTACATGCTTTGAAAGTGCTGGACCTGAACGCGTTAATTAAAATTTTCTTTGGTATGTAGGTACCTTGTTGTACACCATGTAAATACATATCATACCAAAGAAACCAATGATAAAACTGTTTAGTTTTGAAGTTGGTAATTTTTTTTCCTCTTGCTCGAATACTGACACGCTAGTAATAAAGGTAAGTAGGTATTTATTTATATATTTAATATTGACAATTGAACACCCAATAATATACTTAGGTATTAGTGGCAATTCTGAGTGTCGCAAAAGCTAAACTAAACTAACTAAAATTATTGCCATCCTTTTCATTCCCATCGCTATGAAAGGGACGGCAACAATTTTAGTTAGCTTAGTTTAGCTTTTGCGACACTCAGAATTGCCACTATTGGGTGTTCAATTGTGCATATAAATGATGTTCATTCTAGAAGTCCATTCTACATAGGTAATTGTAATAATTTATGAAATTAGATGCGTAGGTTACTTACAGTTTATTTATTTATTTGAGTCTCCAACATTGTGAACACCAATACAAAACTAGAGAAACTAAAGAAACATGCCAAGTAGGTATTACAATAATTAGGTATTATAGGAGACAGACAGCATGTAAAAGAGATAAAAAGCAAAAGCGTTTTCATCCAACTACCTCTTTAGGTATCTACAATTTTATTATTAGATTGTGTATAACCACAGATAATAGAATACGTATAACTTGGTATAACTTACGATGTGTGTGACACATTAACGAATTATCGAGGTTACGAGCACAGTTACAAAACTGGTACATTGTAAATAGGTACACATCAATTAGCATAGCTATCCACATGGCTGGACGGGCACACTCCACCGATTTTGTGTAATTACTCGTAGTAATTAGCTGATAAACTACCTTCACATTGCTAGTGTTTCGACAGTGTAGACCTACCTAAATTTATTTGACATTAATCTACTAATCCAAGGGAGTCGCCAAGGGGCGGGGGGCAGAGAGAGGCAGCATCTTCTATTGATTAGTTCTTTACGGTTTAGATCGGTCCTTCAGAAAAACATAGCTCAGTAATTAACAAGTGGCAATTCTGAGTGTCGCAAAAGCTAAACTAAGCTAACTAAAATTGTTGCCGTCCCTTTCATAGCGATGGGAATAAAAAGGATGGCAATAGTTTTAGTTAGGTTAGTTTAGCTTTTGCGACACTCAGAATTGCCCCCAATGTCTGTCGAGGAAATACTTGAAGAGTTAGTGGCTAGTCAGGGGTGTCCTGTCTGAGGCTATATACCTTTTAGAATCGCTCCGTATCGTATCCATTTCAGCTAATTAATTGACGACCTCTGTGGCGCAGTGGGTGCAAGCCCGCCTGAAAGCACAGGTTGCCGATTCGATCTCCACTGCAGGACAAATGATGGCTGTATCTGCAAAAGTTTGCGTCCAGTCTGTAGGGTTACCGGCGGTACCTATTTGTGAAGTTTAGTACCTACACTACCTACCTACTTAATCTATCCTCGCTCACGTGTCAAGTATTCAATGTATGGAATGTTTAGTTCATGCAAGTTACCGGGAAAGGCTTTTCATACATTTTGATATTTGACTTGCTAACGTGGACAGTATCCAATGGTCCTGCCCTGGGTGTTTTTCTATTGTATGTAAGTAGGTATATTAAGTGTGTATGTACGTATATATTCATAAAAAAAGACGTGTGGCACTCGGAGACTGCCGCGGTAAAGCTATTGCATGGGGGGTGTTAGGTTATTTTCGTTACGGTTAGCTATCCAGTCATCTGGTTACCATAACACTAGCTTGGGACTAGATGACACGGGTATTATTTATTGTTTTGACACTTTTGAAGTTCAGACATCGAATGCCAATTACATGACCCAATCACTATAATAGGGTATTATGAACTATAGAAATAGAAATAGAAAAATATTTATTTACATTCACTCACACACATTACAGTAGGTACAGGTACAATTATTTGTAGCAAATATGAGTGAAGCAAATTGGTCACCACTCAGCATTTGCTGTAGAAGCTGAGGTAGCAACTACAGCGCTGGTTTTCAGTGATGCCGCAGTATGTAGCGCGTCACAGACACAGTTCATAAATTAACTGGCAAATAACTACACGATAGATGTCCATCAATCTTCCTAGAGGTACTATCTAGTTATTTATTTGACAGTTAATTTATAAAATTCTAGCACATGATAATAGTGGCAATTCTGAGTGTCGCAAAAGCTAAACTAAGCTAACTAAAATTATTGTCATCCTTTTTATTTCCATCGCTATGAAAGGGACGGCAACAATTTTAGTTAGCTTAGTTTAGCTTTTGCGACACTCAGAGTTGCCACTAATGTGCCTCTAGCTAGCTGAAAGCGCGCACGTTTAGTTTGGCATGTCGTGGTAATGACACTTTCTATAGCGTTAGCGTCTCATGTGTCGTATGTCTCAGATGGGGAGGTTCGGCGTGAATCCAGGTCTGTTTCAACCAGCGCACCGGGCGTGGGACACCCTCACAGACAAAGTACGTAGGTCACACAAACTACGTCATGTACGACCATGAGATTGTTATGGGCACCACACATAGGTTTTAACTTGGTTCCAACCAACATTGGCTACGATTACAATGGCCAATGGCAATGCTCCGTTTGTGTTTAATATCCATCCAAGACTCCTCACATGTTGGAACCAACACGTTCCAACACTCCAATGTGTGGTTGCGCTACGCACGGGAAACAGGGTCACAGAATGAGAAAACATCGTGAAGCAACCCGCGGCTTAGTCAGACCTACACGTAGGTATAACCGATTTATTTCCTGGGGAAATAAAATAGCCACTTAATTTGACAGCACTAAAAATGTTACCGTCCCTTTAATAGTTAACGAAATAGAAAAGATGGCATCAATTTTAGTGCTGTCAAATTAGTTTAAGTAGGTAGTTTAGTTTTTGCGACATAATTGACACCAGTGTCCGCTTAGGCAAAAAGTGCCCCCGACACTATACTAAACCGGCTACTTAGTTAAGATGTGAATACATATTAGTGAATATAAATAATGAGGTCGGTCTTTGTTTGCAGCTGGATGGTTTCCAAGGCGGCCTGTTCTCACCAGCTCGTGACGTCACTCCACAGAGCAGCGCTCAAGCATGGACGCCCGCGGCCAAGGAGCCCCAGTCTTGGGGAGGTAAGACTAAATATATAACAATAAATACTTCAAGAAGTAAAAGAGATCGCATTGGAAAGAAGTTTAAGGAGGAAATTGCATCATTACACCGACAAGAGCTGAGCTCTTAAGTTTTTATATATACATAAATACATTCATACATAAAATCACGGTTTTACCCAACCGACCATAGACCTCCAGTTGCTAGACCCTGACATATTTCTTTCGCCTCTAAAACGTCACCATATCAAATTTGGTCCAAATAATGTTCGCCGAGGTCGCTAAACAACTTTCATTCATCCCCTCTTCATGCCCGAATTTAACATGCCCTTCCCAAATCTCATCACTACATCTCTTTCACTCCATACTGTTCTATTACTATCACACTATTTTTATTCTTTCTTTCAAAGTTACCCCCTCATACTACGCAACGCCACAGCAAAACTCTCATTTCCACAGCACTTACAGCCATTGGACATTTTAATGTTGGCCCCAAGTGGAAGCCCATGTGGGGCGCCGGCATAATACAGTTAAACTAAAACAAAAGAAATAATTAATGATAATAATTAAATAAATAATAAATTATAATAGCACACGGGAAATTACTCACGTAAAATTATCGTCGATCTATATACCGACAATGTTTCGATTCTTCCGGAGAATCTTTATCTTCTCGCGGTCGCGTCTCACACGCGTGCGTATCGCTCGGTGCGGGACGAAGGTCGCAAAGGAGGTTTCCGGTGTGCTATTATAATGTCTAATACAACTAACCATAGTTTTGAAAGTGAAATAATACATGCCCAAATTTTGCAGAAGTTAATCCAAAGGTCTCTCTGACCAGACTCTGAACAGAGACTCTGAACAGAGACGCATGGAAAAGTATGGAGGAGGCCTTTACCCGAAAGGGGCCTTAACTTAGAAAAACAATAATATATTTTTAAATACTTAGATAAAAAAAAATACTTAGATATAATTATAAAACATAGTTTAAGTCAAAATTAGTAACAAAGCAAACAAAATAGCGTAGTAGTTATACTCATGTTATTTAAGTTGAGGAAATAATAAGGCTTTTTATTTTTATTATTTATTAATCCAATGGTACGTGACAGGTTGCAAGCCCATCGACGCTTTTTTAGAAAGCTAACTGGTTTCCTCGCGCTAGCTCGTGTTAAAGCGCATATAAATTTTTCGTTTTCTGGTGTCTGCAGGGCCAAGCGCGACAGGCCCGGCGACCTTCCCGAAGCAAGAGCCCTGGCGTCTGCCCTACCAGGCCTCCAAGGAACAGCAGGCTAACATCCTGCATCACAAACAAGCGCTCTCATCAGGTACCTTATCTTAGTAAGGTCGACTTACTTACGAGAAAGCTGATAAAATTTTCTGCTAAATGGATTTAGTTGAATACATACCCCCATATGCATATTTTGTCTAGAAAACCTACTTTAGCTAAAACGGATATTAAATCTGTTGCCATCTCTTTTTCATTGACATAAGTAAGAGTAACAAGAAAAAACATTCTTTAAATCTATATTAAATTGTCAAATCTTTATGAATAAGACCAATTGTCTTGAGTTCAAAGCTTTGGCAGTTCGATAACCGAATTTAGCGACAGATTTTGTGTTTGTATATGCCGCTAAACGCGATTAGTCATCTAAAAGACTAGACTAGTTCAATTACAAATGAACAATAAGTGAGTGTGTATAATATTAGATTAGATAGGATAAGATAAGATCATTTTATTGTAAACTGTTGAAATTTTTACAAAGGTGGTAGGTTTGTGTTTAAATATAAGTGCAAACAGTTTGCCCTTTTCGGACGTACAACATAAATAAAAAACGTAATAACTAAGTAGGTACTTAAGCTCACAAATGCAATCAAAATCACAATGCTCACAATACCTTCAATCACTGAAGAATTCCTGCAGATCGTAATACACTTTGGAAATAAGCCAGTTCTTAAGTCTACTGCTAAAAGAATCTACACATAGAGATTTTAAGTGTTGAGGTAATTAACACCGTGAGTGAGCAATTCTTGATTTATGTGACAGTTAGCCCCCATTCGCACGAGAGCTAAAAAAGCGTTGCGTCAAAACTCGGCGTTGGCGCTTTTAAAAAAGCTTTCGTGCGAATATGGGCTTTAACGTCCAACGTCCAGCGCAGAAAATACAACACTGCTCGATAAAAAACCGTCGCGTTTAAAAAGCGCTGACGTGTGAACATATACTTGGGAATACATTTGTTCTATTTGAACGCTTTTTCAACGGACGGTAAAAAAGCTCTCGTGCGAACGAGCACTTACAGTCAAATATCAAAAGTAGAATTTAGACATAAAAAATCAAGCAAAAGTAAAGCCGGTCACACAGCTATAATATATATTAATATGCCTTGCTATATTTATACAAATACACACGCAGCATAATATAATAATATAGCTGCGTGTGCGGTCACTTGAATATCTGTATAGAAAATATATCGTAATATGCCTTGCTATAATTCATATTAATTAATTTTAATTATACATAATTTAATTACTTAGGTACAATTTTTTTTTTATTATATAATATTTATAGCTACGTGTGTGACGGGCTTAAGTTCCCAGATGTGAAACTTGACAAATTATTATTAGGTAGTTATAATAATTATTCTTGGTGTGGGACGCAACTTGCGTCGACACCCTTGCGCATTCACATCTTCCGGGGACATCGTTAGGCCTGGCGCGGCGGCAGACTCGGCTCTGAAGAGGCGCACTTGCGCCATTTAATTTACATACTTACTTATGTAAATCTAAATAGGGTTTACATATTTGAACCTTTTGGAGTTAAGACCCTGGGTCCGTGGGGTACCGGGGCCCATCGCGTTTTTAAAATTCTATCGGGGCGTCTGGTCGAAGCGACGCGTGATCCGAGGGCTGGCACTTATTTGGCTCAGAGGATCAGCATTGCCAAGGGCAATGCTGCCAGTGTCTTGGGCACGCTTCCGCAGTGGTTTGGATCAGTTGAGCTACCTATAGATCATTTGTAACGATCCTCAGGTGGCTCAACTGGTTCTGATTGTATTTTGTAATAGTTTAAATAAATAAGTTTATATAATTCTTGGCAGACGGTGCATTCCGCTTCGAGTACGCGTCAGACAACGGCCTAGCAGCCGGGGAACAGATAGAACCAGACGGCTCCCGGGTCGGTGCCTACCAATACAAGGATCCCAACGGCCAGCTCGTCAAGCTGAAATATCGCGCCGGGAAGGACGGATTCCAGGTAGAATGATAAACCACTTAAGCCCGTCACACACGTAGCTATAATATATAGTAATATAAATTATAGCATAATACACAGATACTTCGGTTCTATTGATCAATCTAAAATTCTATAGAATAGCGAAAGTATGATGATATTTCTATCAATCGCAGTTCTTTCTTGTATACAAAGAGAATGTCAATTTACAGGGCAGATAAGGCATATTACGATATATTTTCTATACAAATCTTCAAGTGACCGCACACGCAGCTATAATATATATTATAGCTGCGTGTGGATTTGTATTGAAATAGCAAGGCATATTAATATATATTATAGCTGGGTGTGTGACGGGCTTTAAACACGAGCTTTGAACGCTGAAGGACAACATCGTGAGGAAACCCGCGGCTAGTCAGCCCCACACGTATTGACCATTGTCTTTTCTGTGGATATGTCCGGCAGCTGAGAGGATGGTTTAGCTGCTACAAGCCTCCATCTCAACAATGTCCCGTTACAGTGTGCCGTTCAGTGTAGACAAAAACTAATTTTAGAATCACGTTTTGAAGTATTGGATGAGCAGTCCTTTTATCTACGAGTATATCGTCCTTGGTATTACCACAGATAAAAGAATACTAGGGTATTACCTACTGTTATTGAAATATTGAATAAATCTTTTTATTATTATTTTATTATTTATTATTTGTGGTACAAGTCAGCGGCACCCCACTCGCATTTGACCAGTATTTTCAGACGAACTCTGTGGCGCAGTGGGCGAAGGCCCGCCTGAGACGCGGAGGTTGCGGGTTCGAATCCCGCCGCGGGACGAATGTTTGTATTTTCTGCAGATATTTGTTCCGGGACTGGGTGTTTTTCTATCTATAATATGTACCTATGTATTTACAAAAAGTATCTAAGTATTATATCAGTCATCTGGTTACCATAACACAAGCATTAAGTTGCTTAGCTTGGGAGTAGATGACGCCGTGTGGTGTCCAAGGTCCTAGTGTCCAAGGATATTTATTTATTTATTTATTAGTAAGTACTTATTACTTATATTATTATCATTTTTTTATTTTATCAGATCCTTGAGGGCAGCCATTTGCCGAAGAGCCCAGAGCCGGTAGCCCCTCCAAGTCAAGGTACCTTAGTGATAATGTGATGCCATTGTGATGACTATACCTACTAAAGAGTCACAATCTAATAGCTGACAACACTTAAAAAATATCCGAGCAATGTTCTACATACCTATACAATTACATTTGCTCGAATGTAGACGTCAATGTCGCTTGTACGCAAAAACAAACTCGGCGCACTACGTAGCGTGCGCCGAGTTTTGGCTCGGACATTTTATTTGTCTGATTGTGGCTTTAGAGATTGTACCTCAATGAGTGATGCTGATGATTTTCATTTTGTCATCATGTGTACCTACCTACACGTGATGACCTAAATAAAAAAAGTGTAGGTAGGTAGGTACTTTTATTCATATTTTGTTAACATGAATGAAATGTAAGAATGAGGTAGGTAGGTACAGCAACTATAGCAGATATATAGTCTCAGGATCGTATTCCGAGACACGCGTGGATCGTGTTTCAAATAAAAAAATAATCATTCTACCTATTCTATGACTTAGGTATATTCTAATCTAGAGTAAAACTAAAGAAACTTTCTAAACTTTATTATCTTAGATAATTATGCTATTCTATAAGATGAAATGAAATGAAATATGTTCACGACTGTATCCCAGGGAGCGGTAGACATTTCTTTCAGATCTTTTAGACAATTTTTAGATCCTTTCGAAGATGTCTAAGGGGGTAGTCAGAGGTATGTCCGAATACATATTTGGTAAGTACATGCCCACATCTTGCAGATGTGGGCATGTACCAAATTGCAAAAATTAATTTAAAAACTTAAAATTATATTATATTGTCTGCAGAGAACCATTACCAGCAGGCATACGTTCAACAAAAGCAGCAATACGATCTTCAACAGCAATACAACCAGCAGCGGCCGGAGCCGCAGCGGTGGACTCAGACACAGGTATACAAGGGGGGCGTATACAGGGGGGAGGGGGCCAGGGGGCCCGGACCCCCCTTTGCATTCGTGGAAAAAAAAATCGCGGTTTTATTAATCGTTCGTTCGTTCGTATGAGCAAGTGGCCAACTCTGGTGACGGAATTTTTAGGCCGCCTAAAGGCCTCCGTCATGGCTTAACGACTTTATAAGCCGGGACCGACAATTTAACGTGCCCTCCGAAGCACGGAAGCGCTCAGCTAATAATGCCACTTGCGGTCACAACTATACTAATAGACTAACTGCGCCCCGTGGTGTTACCCGGTGAATAAGTTAATCCCGTGGGAATACCGGGATAAAAAGTAGCTTATGTTTTAATCAAATCATTCAAATCTGTCCAGCCGTCTGAGCAGCATTATAATATTAGTTGACGACCTCTGTGGCGCAGTGGGCGAAAGCCCGCCTGAGACGAGTTGCGGGTTCGATCCCCGCTGCGGGACAAATGTTTGCATGATCTGCAAATATTTGTTTCGTGTCTGGGTGTTTTCTATGTATAATATGTAAGTACCTATGTATTTCCAAAAAAAAAAAATGTATCTACATAAGTATGTAGTTTATCAGTTATCTGGTTACCATAACACAAGCATTAAATTGCTTAGCTTGGGACTAGATGACGCCGTGTGGAATGTCCAAGGATATTTATTTATTTATTACTAGTGTGATTACTTACACACAAACTTTCACCTTTATAATATTATTTAGATTTTCTGATTTTGTTAAGGCTGGCGAGCAGAAAGCGAGCACCGGCGCTGGCGGACAGTACTTCAACCAGAACTGGAGCCAGGGCGGGCCCGAGGACGACGGACAGGTAACCAACATCCAGGGTCGGACTGAGCTCCCGCGCCCGGGACTAATACCTCGCGCCACGTAAGAGCGCTGGCTGTCAAACTGCTCCGTGGTCGATGATTGGTGGAGAGGTGTTGCGGCGCACTTCATACCATTGATTTAGCGAGTGCTATTGGTTCGTCAGCGAGTGAACACAGGCGCGAACATACCCCCGCTACTTCCCCGACCGAGCTCTTTTTACGTGGCGCGACCTAATACTACCCGAGCCTTTCTGGCTCAGCCTGTAGCACACTAAGCACACTAATATTGTAAAGGTGCAAATTTGCGTGTGTGTGTAAGGGTTAAGATGGTTTGGGCATGTAGAGAGGATGAATGAAAGTCGTTTAACAAAACAGGTGTACAAGGCGGGTGTAAATGGGACATCTGGAAGGGGAAGACCTAGGCGAACATATTTGGACCAAATTGGTGACATTTTGGAGAAAGGCCAGGTCCGAAGTACCCTAAACCGGAGAGCGTGTATGAAGAATGTAATGAGAGTGAATGAGGCGAAAGAAGTGTGTCAGGATCGTAGCAAGTGGAGATCCGTGGTCTCTGCCTACCCCCATGGGAAAGAGGCGTGATTTTATGTATGTATGTATGTATGTAAGTAAAGGTGTAAGTATATAAGTGTGTTTGTTACTCTTTCACGCTTAAACGGTTGGACGGATTAGAATGAAATTTGGTACCAGAATTGCTTATACACTGGATTTAAAAATAGGCTCATTTTGATCCCGGTATCCCCACTGGAACGAGAACTATTCACTGCATGGCGCAGCTAGTTACTAGCTTTTTTTTTAGTTATATAGTTTAATAAATATAATATTGGGGGCAATTCGGAGTGTCGCAAAAGCTAAACTAAACTAACTAAAACTATTGCCATCCTTTTTATTTCCATCACTATGAAAGGGACGGCAACAATTTTAGTTAGCTTAGTTTAGCTTTTGCGACACTCAGAATTGCCACTATTAAATAGTTTAATGCAGTGAATAGCTGCTAGTATTAGGTAATTATACCTATAGGTAGGTAATAACATATTTATTTATCCTCAGTACCGTGAAAACGACGCTCAAGAAAAGGGACCCCACTCATTCGGCGGCGGCTACGCTTTTTCCTTCCATGGCTAAAATATGAAAAATATGCGCCTTATAAAAGAAACTAAACATTTTGACAGGGATTGTTTCGATAGAGAGTCGCATGTAATGCCGGTACCACACATGGGCTTCAATTTGGTTCAAACATTAGAATGTTGGAACCAAGTTGAAGCACATGTGTGGCTGGCATAAGAATTAAATTTGCTTGTCAATGTCACTCGTATTATCGTCGCGATAAAATCGTCGTGTGACACGTTCATAGAAAGTGTACCTACCTACAGAAATACGTGGCTCGACGATAATATCGCCGCGATTATTACGCTCGTGGAGGCGTAGCTAATTCCAAAAAAGTTCGTTTGTCAGCGACGTCGGTAGGTCGGTACTTATCTTTGTATTCATGTCAAATTGTGATTATTTTTAAGGCGTAGGTAAGTATACATTATAAAGTATTTTTAGGTAGGTAGGTATGTACCTACCTAAATATTTACCTAGAAAATATTTTAAAATAATCGTATTAATCCTATTTATCGATTTTGTCCAATGCAATTCGTCACAGATTTACCTAATATAAAATGATTTTATTTAATATTAAAAAAAATCGCAAGAAATATAATTAAATAATAATTTTCTAAATCTGAGATGAATTTCAAGATTATTTGGTATTTTATGATAATAATAATAATAAATATCCTTGAACATTCCACACATAAGATCAAGAGATGTTTCCCATTTTGTAGGTAATAAGGTGAGAATTTTTATAAAATAAAGTTTTTATAAGTACTTACCTACCTATTCATAGCTTATGAGAACTACTGTACCTACTTACCTTTATGTTTGTGATATTAAATAGTACCTAAATGAGAGCATTAAAAAGTATTTTTAAATTTGAAAATGATTTACCTACAATGATGTTATCCTAATCACCTTCGTATTAAAAAAATAATACATAATTATCGTCGTTGTATCTATAGGTATAACACATTTTTAGGGTAAATTTTTAGAGTTCCGAAGTCAACAAGAATGTCTATGTATCTATGTATATTTTTGACGACCTCTGTGGCGCAGTGGGCGAAGGTCCGCCTGAGACGCGGAGGTTGGGGTTCGATCCCCGCCACGGGACAAATGTTTGCATGTTCTGCAGATATTGGTTCCGGGTCTGGATGTTTTTCTATCTATAATAATATGTACGTTTTTACAAAATCAGTCCGCTATCAGTTTTGAGAAAAAATCAAAACGTAGGGGCATGGCCATGGTAGTTAAAGGTTTTATGGTACAAAATATCCAGGGAGGAAACAAGGGACTGCGCTTGTATGGAGTGAGACTCGGAGCCTATCCTTTAAACAATGCTATAAGAGCCAATCTGAGGACTTTATCGTTTATAATATTAGTAATAGGACTATAAAAGGTCAACAATTAGAACCCAAACGATCCTTAACTTATTCAGGACGAAGCCATGGTTCCATAATGAGTTGAAGGAATTTAATATAAGCTTCACACGAGGCCGTCGCCGTGATGGCATCTACTCTGACCTCTCTGCGCCACAGATAATACAATGTAATAATAATAATATAATATTTATTTCAGACAACTAAAGATAAGTAACAAGATGTTAAATACTTAATCTAAGGCCCATATAATAAATACCTTACAGACTAACATACATATAATATTTTATTAACTAAGCACACGTTTGTCCGGCGACGTGAGACGCAATTGCAGAGTCAGCACGACGGTTCTGGGTTTGGTTGGTTCTGTCTGGTCATATACTATGCGACAGTTATCACAAACATAAGAACGTTAAATTGAAACCAACTTATACATACATACATACATAAAATCACGCCTCTTTCCCATGGGGGTAGGCAGAGACCACGGATCTCCACTTGCTACGATCCTGACACACTTCTTTCGCCTCATTCACTCTCATGACATTCTTCATATCAAATGAAACCAACTTATATCTTTACTAAATAGATTGATCGAGCGAGCGAATATCTCGTGCCAACTTGGGCGGTTTTATTTTTGTTTCACTTTTTTTTGTGCTCGCATAATATCATGACGAACCGTACCTATATGAAATCTGTCCGGGGGGTCTATCACGAGTTAACCATAGTATTGGATACTGTCCTCGTTAGCGAGTCAAGTATCACAAATGTATGAAAATCCAGTGCAGCGCCGCCCCCGGTAACTTGCATGAACTAAAAATTCCATACATTTAGAATACTTGACACGTGAGCGAGGATAGTTAACTATACCAGTCGAAAACTGATGATAGGCCCCCTGGTCAGTGATCGGTACAGCGTATTGGTCTTCCAACCCTACCTACCAAAAAAAGGTCCGGTGCACTAGATGTTTCCGGCTTTTCTCAAAGCCGACTTGATTTAGATCTATATTAATAAATTGTTTATTCAGACAACATAGATCCAATTTGTAAGTACCTACATAATAAATCAAAGCCTTAAAATGTGAGAGGTTGATTGATACTAAAATAGAGGCCAGCTAGGTGATTGGCTAACTTTATGTAGACTGTCAATTTACCATATCAAAAGCTTATTGGTAGCTTTATGTAGGTAGGTAAGGTAGCAGCTAGTAAGTAGGTAAGTAAGTAAGTAAGTTCGTATGAGCAAGTGGCCAGCTCTGGTGACGGAGTTTTTAGGCCGCCTTAAGGCCTCCGTCATGGCTTAACGACTTTAAAAGCCGGGACCGACAATTTAACGTGCCCTCCGAAGCACGGAAGAGCACAGATGTTAATGCCACTTGCGGTCACCCATCCAAGTTGTGACCGCTCAGAACGTTGCTTATCTTCGACGATCTATCAAGAACGTCTTAGCAAGCTTCGCCACGAGAGCTAGTGTGACCTTTAAAAAACAAAATTTAAAAAAGCTGTCCTATTTCATAATCCAATAAGCGCATAGCCCGAGGCGGTATGCGAAGCGACTTTATTGAATGACTGACGCGCGGCGCATTCCCGATAACCATCAGTAGGGTTACCATGCTGCAGGAATATAATACTATAGGGTGGTTTTTTAAGTCAGTGACTTTTTTTTAATAAAAGCGGCCATTTTTCCTACGGGAAACTATGAAAGAGTAACGAATAGAACAAGAAGCTAGACACGAGTTAGCGAGAATGGGAGGCGAGTGTCTAGTTCTGATAGTTTTTTCGCTGGGCTATAAGCTAGCGACGGGGGACTTGCGTCACTCGGCCACTCTGTAGAGAAATGATTGTTAGTTGGTCTCGGCGTGAGTTTTGATCGCCAGGCGAGCATTCTTGTCGAAGCAGCCTCACTGCTGAGCAGCGTATATACGCGGTAGTAGCAACACCATTCTGAAGTCCACTGCCGATGCATATTATGATGGAGTGTTGTAAGTATAAACATTGTTCTGCCTAATAGGTACTTGTGCTATGTTATGATGACATTAATATACTTACCCCTAAGTTACAATTCTAATCTTACTAACAATTTTTATGGATCTGTGTCATCTGAAACTAAACGGTTAATTTGTTATTATTTTTTATTCAAGTCAATGCCAGTCAGAAGCGTATATCTGATCCTGCTATAAAAAAACTTCTTCATCTTCTTCTTTTTCATTTTGGCTTCGCCGGCTTTTGCCACGATTTTAGCCACTACCATGTCGTTATAATTCAAGTTTTACTTATGAAATTATTTTAAGGTGTCTGTATGCGCCAAACGCGCCGCCCCGCCTATTCTATTATTACGTTGAAATAAATTAATTCATGTCACCCTACTGGACATTCTAACTTCAGCCAGAGAAACTTTGCTTGGTTATTATCATCTTTACCTACCGAACTTAGAGCCTAAACTTGCTTGGTAAACTCTGTAAGTATATTCGCACCAGAGACATTTCATTGAATTTTCCATCTTGTATTTAAATCCCTAAGGTTATTTTTAGCATGAAAACTGATTAAACCAGCGGAAACTTTTCAAACGACTTGAAGGCTTAACGTGTTAAGAATAAAAGTAGTTTTTGTTTGAAAATTGTTTTCCTCTAAATGCTAGGGCGAATTCCTGACAATGGAAGACGCAATGCCTAATGGGGGCTGAATTGGGTATAAATTCTAATATAAATAGATTTGAAAGCTGAATCGAGGATCGAGGGAAGAATTAAAGCGATCTTTTTACGATGTGTGTTAATATTTTTGGGTCCTTTATGCAAATAAAACTCAGGCCTTTTATCTTTTACTAGATAATTTATACAGAGTCAGGAGGCAAGCTTCGCCTTAACGGGACTCTGTATTTTCTGGGAGTTCTGGGACGTTGTTGAGATGGAATAGGCTTGCCCATGCACCTAAACCATCCTCTCAGCTAAGTCGGCCATTTCCACAGGAAAGACAATAGTCAATAGGTACGTGTGTTGCTGACTCCGCGGGTTTCCTCACAATGTTTTCCTCCACCGTTTAAAGCTCGTGTTAAAGTGCATTAAATTCTTCGACGCGAAGAGTCCATCGATGCACGGCCGGATTCGAACCCACGACCTCGGATCGAAAGTCGAAGTACCTACTTATCCACTTGGCCAACACGGCCTTTATGTGAATAGGTAGGTAGGTACTATCACGTCTCTACGGTTAACCGCTCAAGGCGAAACTTGCTAACTCTGTCACCGGAGGTTCAATGTTCCACTGTAGGTATGTATTTTTGAAAGAGTAGGTATAATCCCGAGGTGGTGTCATAAAAAAAATAAGGATCTGATGGGAATCTTCGGAGTGAGAAATGCAAGAAATTGCTCTCTTACGAAATTGAACTCGGGTTAATATTTTTGTATTTTTGCCACTTGTAAGTTTTTCTCATTTTCGTCATGAGACGCTCCGACATCTCACCAAAGAGAATGTTACACTACGTTTACATCTTACCTCTTGAGTTTAGTCTGAAAACTTTCTTTCAAATTGGTTCAATAGAATATTGTCACGGGTTGCCTAGCAACGAAAACGGATAGGTATTTAGGTATAGTCCGTGTCATCGAAGGTTCATTTTTCTCTATTCTGAGGTTCATGCCATGTTCATGTTCTTTCGTTAGTAAAAACAAGTTATTGGTGAATTAATGTGTTTTTTTTTAATAAGCTGTTGATTCTGTTTGTTTTTTCATTTTCATAATTGCATTCTATTCACCATTTCCTTTTATTGAATGTGGGAGTAAAGTAATAAAAGCAGTAATTAATTAAACGGAGTATGTGTATTCGAGGCAACGGTTTGTTCAGAAGGGCGGGAAAAAGCGCGACGCGTAATGAGCCGCGTTGAGTGACATTGACAGTGACGTTGACAGGTTTATGTCTATCCAACATAACCAAACTAACCTTTACATGCTCTTTGATACCTAGGGTGGCTCTTTTAAACCGGTCAGTAGTTATGGGAAAGTTTGAAAAGATCTCTCATAACGATCGAATGAGCGAAACGATCTAAGAAGATTTTGCTTTCGATGATTTCACTTTTGACATTACTATCGAACCGTTAATCCAATCTGCACGAAACTTGGTAGGTGTATGTACCTACCTATGTACCTATAGGTAGTGCTAATGCTAAGGAAGTATGCTGGTAGGTAATCTAATGAGCACACTAGTAACTTACTTAATGTTAAGTAAATTACCATTGTGGTGATAGGAACAAAGTGCAAAAGATAAAAGAAGAGATCGAATAAAGCGAGCTTAGAAAAGTACTTTTATAGATACCTATGCTCTATCTCTGTCGCGCACAGCGATGCCTCTGCTCTAACACTTAACGCGACCTTTGGACAGTTGGTTTGGACTGAGAATCAATGGAGAGGATTATTAACTATTTCTTTTCTACTAAAGCCGTTCTGGTCCCAACCCACTCGGGGTTAGGGCCCCGACTTCCGAACCAAGGATCGTGGGTTCAAAACTGTGCATCCATGGATTTTTCGGTTTTATAATTTCTTCTCCCATTCTGACAAAACATGGCGAAAGCACTTCTCGGTTCCGCGGCGGAAGTGTGCTACGGGCATTGTTGTATTTCATGCCTGTAGCACACCTCCGCTGCGAAACAACAACTGCGAAACCGCTGCGCGAGTTTCGCTGTGCAACAGTACTTCACTTACGGCGGACAACGGGCGGAGATGTAGACGGCGTCTGAGCAAATGAGCGATTTCATGTTAGAAAGAGACAACATCATAGTCAGTTTTGTACGTTAGAGCAGGGAATTTCGCTACTGTTTCGCCGCCAAAGAACTCACAACTCACAGCGAAACTATTGCGGTTTCGCAGCGGAGGTGCATCAGTAATCTAGTTTTAGTCACGTAATACTTGAAAAATCTATGCATCAAGTTCCTTTTTTTAAGTCGCGTAAGTTTAAAACATGTAGGTAATGCTAGAGAAGCTCTATGGTTTTTCTGCTCGGACCATTACACAGCTCCGCACTCTGGTATAACCACTCAAGTGAGGACTCGCCACCACTCACAGATATAATATAGGTACCTATTAGTTGACAGCGTCTCCCACTAATTTTATAGCTTACAAAAATTAAGCAGAAGTAGGTACCTACCTATTTCTGTAAAATTTAAAAAATCTAAAACTGAAAAATAAAGCTATAGAGCGCTTCATGCTAGGTAACTATACAGAAACAGCGAAATCCGGAGACGGGCCAAGGTCCAAGACGTTGGTGGCCGGATCTTGAGACTGAAGTGGAGATGGTGGCGTGGTGGCGGCAGGTGGAGTACTTATGACTTTAACCGAATGGTGTACCTACCAGGGAAAACTTATGTAGCGCAGGCAGATCTAGCAGGTGGGAGGGTACAGGATGGCATTGTTGGGGTCGCCAGCAAGACCTGAAGCCTTACTTGGGATCAACGAAAACTAAGTTTCGTGACATTTTCGAGTTCAGCTTAGGTTGGTGTACTGTTATGAATTCAGTATCCACCAACATAAGCTGATCCCGAAAATCCGAAAGTGAATAGAATAGAATAGAATAGAATTGTCATTTATTGTAAAACAAGGTACAGATTAAGACGAAATACATTATTTAAGTTGGTGTTCCACTATGTTACCATTTGTGTTGGTATACAATAATTAGAGTTTATATAATTAAAAAAGTGATAAAATTACTTGTCAAAAAATTCATTTAAATTATAAAAAAAATTCTCCTGCAGCCACAATTTTAACATAAGCCTAAATTTGTTGAGCGGGAGTGTGAGTGAATTTCAAAGCTAGCAAAATTCTCAACCGATTAAGTTCGTAATATAAGTATAGCGGTGGACAGCTGCCCTACGGGCCGGCAATTAATCAATCAATCATGACTTCCCAGTCTCTACTGTGATATACTGTGTCATGCTCCCCAGCAAACCATCCTGGAATTTGGATATTAGAGTACATAGAAAAATTATAGTGTTTCTTACAGCAAGTTTAAAATATAGTTAGAAATCATTTTGATTTAATTAATATTTATTTAGAAAAATATTTCATGGTTTTTGTAAAAATATAGTGTCTATGTGAACCAAAATGTTTTCAAGTCGAAACACCACCCGTTTTGACTTAAAAACATTTTGGTTTTAATATTTTGGTATTTCAGTTGTATTTGGTTGATGACTGCACCGAACTGACCAAGTTGTTTGCAAATTGATACTTTATAAAATTCAGAAGAAAATATGCCAAAATTCGTTAGATTTGTAAGATGAAACACTTTATTGGAACCACTGACAAAATAATAGATTTTACATTTATCGATGTATTTTAAAAACTTTACATCTTAGAATAAATAAATAAATAAATAAATATCCTTGGACATTCCACACGGCGTCATCGAGTCCCAAGCTAAGCAATTTAATGCTTGTGTTATGGTAACCAGATGACTGATAAACTACATAGATACATTTTTTTTTTGTAAATACATACATATTATACATAGAAAAACACCCAGACACGAAACAAATATCTAATATCCCCGCAGCGGGGATCGAACCCGCAACCAATAATAAAAAATAATAAGAAGAATAAAAAGTAATACCATTTTGGAATGTACAAACAAAACCCTTTCGTATGACACCCCCCTCAAATTATAAGCATTACTTTAATTTTTTATTTACCCCTTTGTGATCCCCAAGGATCCATATCTTTACAACCCCTTGACCGATCATGCTCATTAGGTGAGCCGGAAAATAACGTATTAACCAAGTTAACCTATATATATAATATATTTACCAAGTTTCATGAAGATTGGACTAAAAATTCGACAGTTGTGCCGTGACATACAAACATACAACGCAAGATCGCCCAAGTTACCACTAAGATCTTAGTTCGCTTCGCTCACTCGATCGAAAACGATTAAAACGATCTGAATGAATTTGTCCACCGCACCTTGGGAATACAGTCGTGTTCATATTTCGTTTCATTTTCATTAATTGATGACCTCAGAACGTTATGTCAATGATGTATCAAGAACGTGCTACGCCCAAAGACTTGTACTTTACTACCGGGTACAATAGAGGCAATTCCGAGTATCGCAAAAGCTAAACTTAACTAACCAAAAATGTTGCCGTCCCTTTCATAGCGATGGGAATAAAAAGGATGGCATTAATTTTAGTTAGTTTAGTTTAGCTTTTGCGACACTCCGAATTGCAACTAATGTCTTTTGCTACGCCACGATATCAAGGTAGTAAAACAAAGGAACTCGTAAGATTTGTATTTTATCGGCGGTCCATATGTTACTGGACAGAATCATCATCATACCTTATTAAATGAAGTAAAACAAATATCTTTTAGGACATTCACACAGTATCATATCGATACAGTGATGTAATATAAGTAGGAAGTTCAAAGTTTTCAAACAAAACTAAATGACAAGAAAGTGATTATACTTAGACGTGACGTCATGCGCTCTGATTGTTGTTTAAGATGAGTCATGGCGGAATTCTGTAGTTTGTAATTCTATTTTATTAAAATAAATATAAATCTTGCTCTTATTATAAAAATTAATACGTTTTTCAGGGTCCATGAGTCGTATTTAATTAAATAAATTTATTTTTGTTGCTACAATATTGTTGATCATACAGTGCTACGTTGCTATAAAAGTGCTACGCTGCTACGAAAGTGCTACGTTGCTACTAAAGTGCCGTTACTATGAAAGTGCTACGATAGTGCTACGTTTCTACGAAAGTGCTACGTTGCTATGAAAGTGCTACGATAGTGCTACGTTGCTACGAAAGTGCTACGTCGCTACGAAAGTGCTACGATAGGGCTACGTTGCTACGAAAGTGCTACGATAGTGCTACGTCGCTACGAAAGTGCTACGTTTTTTAAGGAAAATAAGAAAGTTTTATGCACCTGTTGATCTACCACGTGCGTAGAAAAACAAAAGAGTAAAAAGCTCACTACTTAGTACCTACCTATTCTTTAATTTTTATAGCTTAGAGATGAATAGTACGAGATCTGATAGTAGAAACTCCAGATCACAATAGAAATCAATCAATAGAAATTGAATAGTTATTTAAGAAAACAACTAAAAAATACCAAAGAACACAACTTTTATATCAGGAAACGGATGGAATCGCACTTACAAGAACAGACAGAGACGGGTATATCACTCTGGTGTGTTAGAGTGAGACGGAAACATAAATTAAGGACCTCTTTGGTCTGTCTCGGGGTATAAGGAGGTAAAGAATGAAATTACATGTTTTTGGGCGTAGTAAAGTTTATGTTTTTGAAGAGTGAGCTTTATATGATACGTGATTTTTATGGGAATTGGAGTAACTTGTTAAAATGATAGTATTGATGCGCTGCTACAACATTTTGCTAAATGACGACCCAGTTTTGATGTCACGCTTTTCATTTATTTAATAACTTTAAGAGCCTGTTTCGCGAACGCAAATCATCTCCAAAATTACCTTATCAATGGTCAAATTATGAACAAATTCGACTATGTCACGTAATTCAACTCTGTGGCGCAGTGGGCGAAAACTCGCCTGAGACGCGGAGGTTGCGGGTTCGATCCCCGCTACGGGACAAATGTTTGCATGTTCTGCAAATATTTGTTCCGGGTCTGGTTGTTTTTCTATGTATAATATGTATGTATTTACAAAAAAAATTATATATCTGTGTAGTATATCAGTTATCTGGTTACCATAACACAAGCATTAAATTGCTTAGCTTGGGACTAGATGACGCTGTGTGGAATGTCCAGGGATATTTATTTATTTATTATTTATTAATTAATTTGACCATTGATTAATTATTTTTGAGATGATCTGCGTTAGAGAAACCGACTGTTTACTTTCATAAAACAAGTGGCAAAATGAAATATTATACTAAACCGACCTTAAGTTTCGTAAGCAATTTTTCGCACTTGATGTTTTTAATAATAACTCTGAAGATCTCCATGAGATCGTCATAAATTATGGGATCACACACACACTTGTGTGTCTTGACACACCAGCACCATGGGTGAACTGAATTAAAAATTATTTTTTGAAAAACAAAAAATAATTTTTAATTCAGTTCACCCAGTCGAAAGTTCAGGGGTAACACATAAATAAAAACACAACCTCCTCTCCTTTTTTGAAGCCGGTAAACTGAAACTTAGAAATACATAGTATATAACTTATAAAGACGCGTGATCCGAGGGCTGGCACTTATTTGGCTCAAAAGATCAGCATTGCCATCCAGCGCGGCAATGCTGCCAGTGTCTTGGGCACGCTTCCGTCTGGCAGTGGTTTGGATCAGTTGAGCTACCTATAGATCGTTTGTAACGATCCTTAGGTGGCTCAACTGGTTCTAATTGTATTTTGTACAGTTATGTAAATATGTAGTACTTAGTTTAGTTTCTGTAAATAAATTATATATTTACTTAGAATAATATAATACAGGTAAGGTAGGTACCACGCGAGCGAAGCCGCGGGCGAATAAGCTAGTGTATAATAAAGTGCACTTACGATGTTATCCTTAAACCCAACGCGTACTTTCAGCGAGTACTTATCGAAGACCTGTAGCTTTAACCATCCAACTCACTAAAATCTACCTTATAACCTTACAAATAAATCGCATTTTCCATTACTAGGGTCACAGTGTAATAAAACCTTCACGCGTATCTGAATTTGAACCTTATATCTGTAAGATTTAAAGTTATTTGATGATCAGAGCACGCGCGTAGGATGATAACAGCCACCCAATGTATCTAGAGCTACCCACCCCCGCGGGGTTTCGAATAAACGCTCGGATATAAGGGGACTTGGAGGAAGAGTCACGGTTCATTGTATTCTGGTGGTGTTCTGACTTGGCTTTCGGCTTCAGCAGTGAGTTCAGTGGAGCGGCGACGCTCGTTGGGTGCTCACGTCGACGAGATGAAGATTGGTGTCCAGAAAATCATTATTTAGAGTGAGTATTTAAACATAGATCATTTCTCATAACTTTTCCTGGCATTAATTTGACGGGTTAAGATTTCACAGTTCTTCTTAGAAGAGAATAGATGAGAATAGACACATTTAATTTTATATCTAAAATCCCTAAGGAATAGTTTAATTATTCAACAGCAGAGAACTGTTTACAGATCATTAAATAGTCAATTACAAACAATCAAAAATCGAAAAAGTCAAGGTAGAGTTCAATAACACCTGTTGGGTTCCAGACAGGGAAATAGCCTCGCAACTTTAGGGTTGGTAGGCGCGGAAGCAACGTAACTTTAACAACGAAAGCTTTAAAAAAAATTTATATTAAAAAAATAATTATATTTATTAAATAAATTATCATTACCTAATTTCTTAATTATCATAATTATGAGGATCAGGACAAAATGAATCATACCGGTATTTCTTGAAATAATAAATCAATGTTATTTTTACATGGTTAATGTATATTTTCTTTCACCGTTAAACCATATCCAGATATTTCGCAATACTTAAACGATTTCACTTAACGTTTGCGAAACCCTAAATGTGTCGTTGCAATGATTTCTCTCGGGGATAGCTGCTGTGATTGAAGATTCGAGTTTATCTTTTAAAAGCTTCTTAGATTTTATTGCATAAAAATAAAAAACGAAAATCGCACTGGCTTAGTCGTTTGATCGAGAGACGTAGGTTTGAATCCCGGATATGAATCAATTGATTTCTCGATTAAATACTATTGTATACATAATATTAGTGTAACTGGAAACGCTCGGCATAACTTGCGTTGAAGTTCTCTCGATAAAATCGTTGAAGTAAAGCAACGGTATGAGCAGTCAAAATTTGGATGTGTGACTGAAAGTGGTATTGACAGCTGAGCGCTTCCATGCTTCGGAAGGCACATTCAACTGTCGGTCTCGGCTTTTACAAGTCGTTAAGCCATGACAGAAGCCTTAGGTGGCCTAAAAACTTCGACACTAGAGTTGGTCACTTGCTCAAACGAACTTACTTACCTACTAATGGCTTAATTTTGATGAAACTTAATAGTTTTCTTATAAGAAGGTAAAATTAGAGCCTCGACTCATGGGTTCGAATCCGGCTGGGCAACAATGATTTTTTCTATTAATAAAAACAAGCGCAATCAGGAGCGGCGATTATTTTCGTTTCGTAAAGGAAAATATCGCGAGGAAACCAACTTTCTAATAGTGGCGATAGGCTTACAACCCTTGTACCAAATATTGTATTTTGTATATTGTATTGTATTTATCTCTGACCTTATCCTCAAAGGCTAAAGATCCGAAAGAATAATGTCTACCGCACCTAGAGAATACAGTCGTGATCATTAACATGTAAAAGTTAAATTCAATTTTTGAATAGACTTTAAAATTGCACGTACAAATAGAACCACTGCAAATACTGGCACCGGAAATACCGCCATATTGCTTGGAAGCGCGTCGTTAGCGGCCTCATTTCCGTTCGCCATCTTGTATTGTCTGTGGTGCTATTGTTATTTTTAATTGGTGTATTTAATGCTTTAGCTTTGAAATTTGTTTCATCTCTGAATCTGTGACAAATTGTTAAAATTTCGCCTCTGTAATGTCAACCTAACAACCTTAGGGTTTCAGTCGTTTAGCCATAACGGAGGCCTTCAGGCGGCCTTAAAAAGTTACCAGAGCTTTTAGGCCCTTAAATGTTAAAAACGTTACCGGAGTCTGGTAACATAAACGAACATACATACTTAAACCTTTTAAAACTGTCACAAGACCTTATTAAAGCACGGGAAATTACTCTCCTAAAAATATCCTCGATGTAGATACCGACAATGTTCCGATTCATTCGATCACTCCTCACGGTCGCATCTTACAAAATAAATGTATGAGACGCAACCGCGAAATGATGATACTCATACCCAGATGAAAATTGTATCTTAAAACTACTTATACCGTCCTCCTCCTTTTTGGTGCACACCTACGCCGGACGCTTGTGGATACCCTATGTCGATCGGGGACAGTAATTCCTCATTTAGCTACAATTTTAATTTCTACTGTTTTCCTTCCTGTTATTGTAATGTTCGTCTGTGCTCTGTATTGTTCAAATAAATGCTTTATCTATCTTATCTATCAAGTACCTACCTACGAACATACATAGGTACATAGGTAGGAACATAGAAAGTCGAGATTTCATCCCACTCAGCGGCCTTAACTAACAAGGTGTAATATCAGGGAAGCTGTTATCTCTCAAGTTTCGTATCATGTTCCTGCAATTGAAACCTAGGTTGTCTAGCTCCAGTAATAGCGAGCATGAAGTCATTCGATGCAGTGGCAATGTCATACGGTGCATCTATACTGCTGTTATTTATCGATTCCAAATGTCTTTACCAACATCTAATAACGAAAAGTTATTTAATGTTATTAAATTTTGACGTGTTAATAAATAAAATTAATATCATTGGACATTTCCACGGCATCATCAAGTCCCAAGCTAAGCAACTTTAATGCTTGTGTTATAGTAACCAGATGACTGATATAATACTTAGATATATATTTTTTAAATAAACACATTATAGATAGAAAAAAAACATCCAGACACGGAACAAATATCTGCAGAACATTGTCATGACATTGTCCCGTGGCATCGAACCCGCAACCTCCGCGTCTTAGGCGGGCCTTAACCCTCTACGCCACAGAGTTCGTCCAGTGTACTTTGTTCTAATGATGATGATGTTTGCAGCACCATGGGAGCGGCGTCCGACGGCTTCGTCGGCGGCGGCTGGCGTGCCAAGGTGGCCGCCTGTCGCGAGAGCCGCAAGCTTGTGCTCATCATCGTGGCAATTGCGTTACTACTCGACAACATGCTGCTCACAACTGTCGGTGAGTATAGGTTCAGCTTAGAAGGAATCTAATGCATTCTGAAATTAAGGCTGTGTCCCCAGTAGGCAAACTGTTAGCGGCCGACTGAGTTTGCGGCGTAGCGGTTTAGTCCGCCCTTCCATATATTTGAAATGGAGTGTCCACAGTTTGCTAGTTTTGCGCTCACTTTACGCAGTTTGCAGCGTTACGCGCGCCGACTGTCTCAGTAGTGGCCGACTCACAGCAAAACCGGTTCCAGTCGGCGGCGGCGATATGGTTGATATGGCGGAAATTGATCTGAGTTTGCAGCTAACTAAATTTTCAGTTTGTCACAAATTTGCGGCTCACTCAGTCGGCCGCTAACAGTTTGCCTACTGTGGACACAGCCTAAAGAGTATTAATAAATATATGTATAGATGGCCGTGTTGGTCGACTTTCGATCCGAAGGTCGAGGGTTCGAATCCGGCCTTGCATCAATGAACTTTTCTCATCGAATAGTGTATATGCGCTTTAACACGAGATTTTAACGGTGAAGGAAAACATCGTAAGGAAACCAGTTAGCTCTCTAATAGCGTCGATGGGCTTGCAACCTGTCACGTATGGGAAGTTAACTTCTGCAAGATGTGGGCATGTATCAAATATGTATTCAGACATACCTCTGACTACCCCATTAGACATCTTCAAAGGATCTAAAAAAAAGATCAGAGAATTTCTACCGCATCTTGGGAATACATACAGTCGTGTTATTATTGAAATGAAAAAAAAAATGAAATTTGATTATGATCACGACTGTATCCCGGAAGCGGTAGACAAAAAATGTTATTATTTTAATTTTTAATTTATAAATTATTATTCACCCAAATCTCGATGACCAGGTAAAATGTGAATTGAATAAAAACTCTTCTGTCAGCAAATAAACCCGAGGGCTTAATGAATTGCAAATGAGGTGCTCCATCTTCCGGGCACCTGAGCACGAGTTTAGCGAAAAAGTGGCAACATTTTGTTGAGGTGTTATCTTGTTAACTTTACAATTACTTTTAATTTCTTTGACATGCCTTACTTTGTTCGACTGGCTTCCCACTAAAGCTTGACTATTTAGATTATTTTAGATTGTTAAGGGATCGATTTTAAAAAAAAGCTAGGCCCACACCACCAGGTTCTTGCCTGATTCTTTCCCTGGTGTAGGGAGTCGCGTTGGAACAGGCATTAGAATCACCTAGCATGTAAAACGAAACTTAAGTGATCCTTGAGGTCCTACAAGAATAAATGATTTTTCTTTCTTTCTTTCTTTCTTTCAATTAAAACTTTTATAGAACGACTTCAATTTTGTAAGGAAGCAATACCCAGCACTCTCGAGATGCATTTTTGTTCATAACTGCGAAGATCCTCATCAGATCCTTAATGTTTTTAGTGGGACCACTTCGGGATTATACGTACCTAAGTACTTACCTACCTATTCTTTCAAACCAAAGACGATTAATATCTAGAAGACAGACAAAGGCCATACACAAAATCGTAACCCGTACCAGATAACCTGGAAACTTTAAAACATCAATTTTATCCAAGAAATTTCAATTACTTTCTAGTTATAATTACCTAAAAAAAATTTATATTGAATATTGTTGCTACCTACTACCAAAGACGATTAATATCTAGAAGACAGACATAGGCCATACACAAAATCGTAACCCGATCCCGCAGTACCAGATAGCCTGAAAACTTTAAAACATCAATTTTATCCAAGAAATTTCAATACTTAGTAGTAGGTAGCAACAATATTCAATATTTAAACATTTTTAACTAGAAAGTAATTGAAATTTCTTGGATAAAATTGATGTTTTAGAGTTTTCAGGCTATTTTTTAGGGTTACGATTTTGTGTATGGCCTTTGTCTGTCTTCTAGATATTAATCGTCTTTGCTACTACTAAGTATTGAAATTTCTTGGATAAAATTGATGTTTTAAAGTTTCCAGGCTATCTGGTACTGCGGGATCAGGGTTACGATTTTGTGTATGGCCTTTGACTGTCTTCTAGATATTAATCGTCTTTGTTTCAAACAAAAAAAAAGAGTTTTCAAAATATAAACTTTTCTACTCTACTTATTATATTCTATTCAAGTGGACAACTCTGGTGACGGAGTTTTCAGGCCGCTTAAAGGCCTCCGTCATGTCTTAACGACTTTAAAAGCCGGGACCGACAATTTAACGTGCCCTATGATACAAAGAAAACACCTATGATATACCTATTTACTCAATAAATCTTTTATTACTCGACCGCGACTGTCTCTTAACGTTTACTAGCGTTCTATGAGCGTTTCTGCGGTACAGTGTAGCGAGTCCATGAATTGCAGATGAACCACTTCGGAAATTGCTCCTATCTTTCGATAAAAGAAAGCTTTTCCTTTTACACTAAGAAATCTATTGTGTTAGATACATTTGAGTAATATTCTAGTGCCTGCTTTTTTATTAACACCGAACGAAAAAGAGGGGGTTTTATTTTTGTAGTGTGTATTTGTGTTTCTGTGTATCGGATACGTGGTTTCGGAATGGAGGAACCTAGTTTTTACTAAAGCTGTCTTCATTATAAGGAGTACTGAGGCTGAGCAGCTATTCTTGACACATAGCTTTTTAGCTATCTGTGTTATTTATCTTAGAATTGGCCGACTAAGCTGAGAGGATGGTTTAGGTGTTGGGCAAGCCTATTCCATCTCAATAATGTCCCAGGCACTGCAGTGTCCCGTTCAGTGTAGGCAAATATTGCCTTCTGACGCAAATAAATAATTTTAGTATTCTATTCTATTCTGTTTATTTATTTCGTCTAGTAAAGATGTAACTTCTAGTCCTACTATGTACAAAAACGTGTTCCTGGCTCCCGATTTTTGGACAGCCGGGATCGTTTACCGTCGCTACAGGGAGGCAAAACCGATAAAAAATCCCTAACATCATTTATTTTTTATTTTTAGTTCTTTACTTTCTATCTCTTGCTCAAAATTTTATTGTTTAGGTTTTTACCTATGCAAATCAGTGAAGTAGGGCACTGGTGACCCGTAACACAGGTTATTTTATACCTATTTCAGGCACCAGTCTCTCACAACATTTCTTTGTAATAAGTTAGAACCAACACTTATTTTTGGATTATTTTTAACTACATTTATTTATTTATTTTTAAATTCATTTTATTTTCCTGTATTTATATTTATTTTTCTGTACCTATGTATTGTTTGTGAGAGAAATAAATAAATTATTATTATTATTATTATTGTTTATTAAAGGCCCGAGTTATTTACGAGGAGGTGTACAAAATAATACTGTGGCTTTTAATCCTTACAGTTTTAATTAAACTTCACAACAGATAATGTTGTTTGCGACAAACAAACCGCAAAGGAACTCGCTACACAATTTAGTTGTAGGTAAGTATTTACTGTTTAGTTTACTTAGGGCTTTCTCACTGCCAAACTAAGTATTTTAATCTCCAACGAAAAAGGGGTGATATAGTTTTAAGTGTGTATCTAATAATTTGTGTCTTCAATTAAAAATTTTTGAAATACACCGAATATCAATTATAAAAAGCAGATTTAAGTAATTCTCGATGAAGACAGTCATCTTTAAAATAAAACAAATCCTATTTTCTTTGCAGGAGCTACATTGCTTCAAAAAGACACACTAGTAACCTACACATTACATACTATTATCAACCCTTTCTTTCGTCGGAGGTTAAAAATAAAACTATTATTTTCCAATCACTGCATTAGACATATTAATTCAATGAATGCTCAACATCTCGGTTGCTCATAATTGCCTAGACACGAGCAAAATTACATTATAGCTGAGCGCTATATCAAAACACGGTTATTCGACTCTAAAACTGAACCAAATCTGATTTTCAGGGACTCTTCAAGTTGAACTAGAGATGGGAAAAGTCGATGAAATTAATCGATACAGAATAAAGTTCTCTTACACTGTTAATAAATAAAACTATAATTATTTCAAAATGCATTTGGTTGGAAGCAAAGAAATACTCCACAGTAACAAAATATACCTTATAACTTCAGCAATTAATAAAAAGGAAGGTTTTCTATCCAAATTATTGACTTATAGGAGACAGAGTTCACAAAATTTATTTTGAAATAGTAGAAGATTGGTAAAAATATGTTAGTTCTAATGACAAAATTTACGCATAAACTGAGTCCAAGTTATTGTTCAATAAAAGCGATATCATTACTTCTGACAAATTGTTGTAATAAAATAAATAAAGTAGGTAATTCTGCATTCTACAAAATGCAAAATTACTTTATATTTTATACAAATTAAATAACTATAAGAGAAAAAATTATTTACAGAAACAAAACTACTAGGTACATATTTACATAACTATACAAAATACAATTAGAACCAGTTGAGCCACCTATGGATCGTTACAAACGATCTATAGGTAGCTCAACTGATCCAACACTAATAACTATAATAATTAAATAACTATATTATCATGTCCAACCTATTACCTACTACCATTTTCAAAGCAGTCTTCGTAAATTATCCTAGCTAACGAGTGAATTAAAATTTGAACTCAGGAAGTAAAAACTCTAATTTTATTTTATTTTATAGTGACGTGGTTTCGTCACTCACAAAAATTAAAAAACAAGATGAGTTTTTACTTTACAAATCGAATTGGCAAGATTTTTAATTTGTAATGAAATACGTCGGGGACAGAAGCGAGGAGTGACTTTGCAGCGAATCAATTTTGTAGATTATTCTCCAGAAAAATGTTAGAGTTAACTATGTTTTCGACCCATTTAATCATTATAATTCTTAATTCAAATTTCCTCAGCTCATTTGTCATATCAAGTTCTAACTAATACTTATAATAAAAACATCGATAATCTGTCGCGTCACTAGCGCCGCCTTTGATGAGGCGGCTAAGTGAATTTCACTTTGATCTCGTCGGGAAATTGCGCGGGCTTCCGGCCCGAACTAAAAGCAAGAGGCACTCTGGTTCAGGCGTCAGAGTATAATGAGCTTTGAAATGCTAGCGTATTCTAAACGGTCAAATTATTAGAATTCTAGCGCGCGTTCACCCTTACCTCCCTTACCCTTACCATCATTTCTTTTACAAGGCTTAAGGAATGTTTTAACACATTAGCAGATGAAAGAAGGCGAAGAAACCAGATATCTATTGTGTTTAATATATATTCAATAATGGGTGGGAAAAAAGTAGTAGGTAATTTCAATGAGAGATTGTAATTTTTTTCGAGCAAATGAATGATCCACTAAATTTCATTGAATGTATTACTTATTCTTATTTATTTATTTATTTATTCAGAATCTGGTCCTTAGTTTTAGATGTACGAACTAGTGGCTAACTCTGGTGTCGGAGTTTAGATACCGCATGAACCCTAAGTTATGTCGTTTAGAGGTAGGTACAACCGATACCTTACTACCCGAAACGAAACAGAGAAGCACCTAATTCTACTTTTATGTCATTTATACAAACTGTTGCAAAGTCAAAATCACGGCTCAAAATTCAATGATCATATCAAGAAAACATGAAACGGCACAAGCGCACTAATGATCCTACCTAGAACTTGCATAAATTTTGTTGTTTTAGATAATAATCTGTATAAAATCAATTTATATATTTTTTATTATATTTTACTAGAGACAACTACGTGCGTAACCATAAAAAAATTGTCCCGCGGCGGGGATCGCACCCGCAACCTCCTGCATCTCAAGCGGGCCCTTACCCACTACGCCACAGAGTATAAGTATAGATTTCATCGATAATAGCCAATCACGAGGCAATCACATCACTACGAAGAGAGCTGTCAGTTCCAAACGCCACTCCAATCGAAATGGAATCGTATTCTCATAGCTAGTTGAGTGAAATCGTTTTTAATAATTTGTGTTGGACGAGTTGTAGTGCTGCGGCTTTCGATTCGGTCGTGAATTCGAATTCAAACAAAATCAAAGAAGAGAGCAATTTTCTGCACTCTTAAGGTTCATATTTGATCATATTTGATTGTCTCACGTCGCCGGACAAACGTGTGCTTAGTTAATAAAATATTATATAGGTATGTATGTTAGTCTGTAAGGTATTTATTATATGGGCCTTAGATTAAGTATTTAACATCTTGTTACTTATCTTTAGTTGCCTGAAATAAAGATTATATTATATTATTATTATTATAGCTCTGAAGATCCTCATCAGATCCTCAAAATTGTATGTGACTTTATGGATTTTTTATGGGACCACACGGAAAACACCAGCTTTCAAATTAAAAAAGGAATTAATCAGAGTTTTTTAACGTGAGTAAGAAGTGCAGAGCGATGGACGTGCAACATAATTTATAGCAAAGAAACAGTTTTTATTTAATTACAAGTTAAATGAACAACCGTACGAAAGGTTCATGCAACTCAAGAAATATTTTTATAAACAAGACCGCACGATAATTATGAAAAACTTGTATTGTATCTTTCATAAAAATATTTAAGATTATTGAAATATATGCAGTAATTATGTTTTCTGCGCGAGTTACATTTGATCAAGGTACAAGCTGACATCAGTGGCAATTCGGAGTGTCGCAAAAGCTAAACTAAACTAACTAAAATTAATGCCATCCTTTTTATTCCCATCGCTATGAAAGGGACGGCAACATTTTTGGTTAGTTAAGTTTAGCTTTTGCGATACTCCGAATTGCCACTATTGTTTTGCTGAATTTTGTGGGCTATCACATCCACATTATATTATGTTGCTAAAAAGGACCCATCTCAGCGTGGCAGTCTTGCGAAAACCATCGGTATCGTCTTTTGATTGGCCGATGCCTATGGCTTGAAAAATTTATCGATAAACGCGCAGCACTATAAAATGAGCTGTCATTGCCACGCGCAGTCAACCACTTCATGGAATTGAGAATTTATACCCACTCAAAACGCATTGGGTTGGAATGGGACAGAATCCCCTAAAACCTACCAGTATTTTATTTTAAACAAGCTTCCGCGGTTTTGCTTGCGTGGTATCTAACTGAAAAAAGTAGCCTATGATATTCCAGGTCATAAACTATACGACTACAGAGGTCGTTTTATACACATTGTATGTTAGGTAGGTACCTACTTATTATTAAAAAGGCGTGTTAGCCAAGTGGATATAAGTACTTCGACTTTCGATCCGAAGGTCGTGAGTTCGAATCCGAGTATCCGGAAAAGGTCGTGCATCAATGGACTTTTCGTGTCGAAAAACCTATATGCACTTTAACACGAGCTTTAAACGGTGAAGGAAAACATTGTCATTCCTGTGGATATGGCCAGCTAAGCTAAGAGAATGATTTAGGTTCTGGGCCTTTTCCATCCATATGTCCCAGGCACTACCGTGTCCTGTTAAGTGTAGGCAAAATTTGCCTCCTGACTCTGTAGTATAAATCATCTAGTATTTCATTAAGGCCTGAGTTTCGTTCGTGCAGATTGAAATTAACTTATCAGTTTATTATTCAGGCAAGAACAAAAAAGGAAACGTACATTTACGTACACAAAGTCACAAACGTACTTCGCGTTTTATGTAGTTCTGGCTACATATTACATTTGTGTTATCAATTTTATAACCTAGCTGTAAGTTTCCCTTAGACTGTGAAAGTAAAATAAAATATGCTAGATTTAACAGTAAAATGCTAAAACGGCAATACTGGCCTTACTCTGGCCGTCCTCATGGGCGATCTGCCTAGCGTTTAGGTACCTTCGACTCTACCATACCACCAAACGCTCTACGAATACACCTCCGCGCCGAGAATCACGCCCGAAGGTGTATATGTATAAGTAGAAAGGTACGAGTCCAGTAAGTACTGGCTTGCCCACATGAACCTATCGACCCGTGGAGATAACGGTATTAGACATCAGCTGAGTTGTTATACCTATACCTACTAGCTGTGCCCGGCGCTTTCACGCACCATTTTCTGTGGTGTTCGGAAGTGTTCGGAATCTATATAGGTATCTATTAATATCACACTATATACTATTAGGGTGAAAGTTTGTGTATGTGTAAGTGAGTAAGTGTGTAATGATTGTTACTCTTTCACGTTTAAACGGGTGGAGTGATTTGAATGAAATTTCGTACCAGGATTGCTTATACCCTGGATTAAAAAATACTGTGGGAATACCGGTCGAAACGAGCCTATTTTTTAATCCAGGGTATAAGCAATCCTGGTAGCTAATTTCATTACCCGTGGTAAATACCACGGGTAACACCGCGGGGCGCAAGTAGTATATTTATAAAACAAATTTTTTTTCGTCTTCGGCGTCAAGGGCTTCGTGGGCGAGTGGTAAGGCAGCCCGGCTTAAGGATGATCGCTTGTATCTCGCGGGTTCGAATCCTTTTAGTAAGATTTTTCATTTAAAAATGAAATACCTAAGTGTGGTTTACCACTATGATCAAAAATATTTATAAAACAAAGTCGGGTTTGTTCCAACACTTATAACTCGAGAACGAGTTTACCAATTTTCATGGTTTTTTATTTGTTGGATTTGTCTCCGTCCAGAATAGGAGAATATTTTTTTTTTTTAATTTATTTAAGTAAACAATTTACATAAAATAACATTTCGAAGACGTCTAAAAAACCGCATTAGGTTTGTAAAAATTAAATACATTGGAATGCATTTATGATGATGCCATAAAATTAAAAGAGCGTGCTATTAATTTTTTTCTAGCTATGACGTAGCAGTGATGCTACGGCGTAGCAGCGTTGCTACGAGCGTAGTAGTGAGTCGTGATTGAAAAATATTTTATTGTTTAAAAGAGGTGGCGAGAGGCCCCCGTTGTGGTCCTGGATCTTAGAAGTTATGATCAGAAATGTACCAAGGTTCTCTTAATCATGATGAGGAGAAAAAGGCGTGATTTTAGGTATGTATGTATTTAAGTTATTTACATGTATGTTCCAGTGCCGATTATCCCTGAGTTCCTGTACGACATCCGACACCCAGACGCGCCGCTGTCGATGTCTCTGGACGAGGTTACCGCCCCGCCCCCCGCGCCCACCCCCTACTGCCCCTGTATGAACACAACGGTGACTCCGGAAAACATCACGCATAGTCAGTATATGTACATCTATCATCTAGCTTTTATGAAGAATGTAATGCGAGAAAATAAGGCGAAAGTGGGTAAGAATCTTAGCAAGCGGAAATCCGTGTTCTCTGCCTACCCATACAGAAAAGAGGGATGGTTACGTAATGTAGGTATGTATGTACCTACCATGTACAATCAAGTACAAAATCTTGCCATTTCATTCTTACAGAGATCCATTATAACTTTGTCATGTCATGCGCAAAAGTAGTTCTGGATGACGCGCGTAATAAAACAAACAACTTAAACAGGTTCGCAGGCGGATTATTTCAACGGGACACTGTAGTGCCTGGAGCATTGTTAAGATAGTGCCAAAGAAGAAAGAAAGAAAGAAAAATCATTTATTCTTGTAGGACCTCAAGGATCACTTAAGTATCGTTTTACATGCTAGGTGATTCTAATGCCACGCCCAGCACCTAAACCATTCTCTCAGCTAAGCCGGCCATATCCATAGGAAAGGCATTAAGGCAGGAACCACCTAGCACGTAAGACGATACTGGTGCGATCCTTGAGGTCCTACCAGAATAAATGATTTTTCTTTCTTTCTTTCTTTCTTTCAAAGACGCACGTGACAGTGACAGACTTATAAAGGATAATTCTGTAATTGAATGAAATGGCAAGATTTAAGATGGCGCTTGTGCATTGCACAGATGCGTTGCAGTAAAACTTGCTATTTAAATTAATTGTTATCGCGTAAAGTCAGAAATCAATTAATTATTTTGTGATATTCACTGTTTTGCAGTTAACATCACGGCGCAGAAGGAGGAGAGGCACCAGGAGTTGATACACGAGACGGTGGCGGTGGGCGTGATGTTCGCCAGCAAGGCACTGGTTCAACTGTTAGCTAACCCTTTCGTCGGCCCACTCACACACAAGTAAGCGAAGCGAGCTATCCACTTATCGATCGAATTAAGTGGTCAGAAGTATTTCCTTATAATATTTAGTAAAAGACCTAATTTTGCAGCTGGTACCGTTATAAATTATAAATGTATTATATTATAGTTACGCTTATAAATCGTCGTATCCTACGAATAAGGAAACAGACGCCACTGTCACCTTTTATTTTTTTTGCATTTTTGGAATCTTCACTATCATTTACATCTGATCAGTTCAAAAAAAGTTCAAAAATAAATTTATTTCAATAAGTTATTAAAGTTTTAAAATTCGGTTACAATTACATTGCTGAATTTCTCTCGGCGAATACGGAAACAAACGCTCTGGTAGCTGTGTTCCACGCGCGAAATCGAGTGCGACGGGCGGAGCACGGGTGATAAACGCAACTGTCGCTTTACTCGTCCAAGATTACCGTGGAGTGCGGACATGCGTGAGTGGAGTATCATGAATTTACAATGAAGCGAGCTCATAAGTTATTATTTTTACAAGCTTTTATTTAGTTTCCTGTCCCGATGTGTGTTATCAAATCTTGCAAATTAAATTGAATCCACTTCCCGGTTACTGATTGAGCTGAAATTTTGCATACACGTATAAATCGCGTGACAATGCAATATTATGATGAGATGGTGCTGATTTGATAATGGAGCTGGAAGGTGAAGGTGGGCAAAGGAACTTCGCCATGAAACGACCCAACCTCATCGAGTTTGGGCTCATTTGAATCGTCTTGACGAGTAGTTTGTCTTTCAATGTTAACCAGGGTCTGATGATGGAGCTGGATGGTGGTCATAGGAACTATGTAATGAAACGACGCAACACCATCGAATTTCGGCTCATTTGTTTCGTCTTGGCGAGTATTTTACTTTTAGATGGTTACCAGGGTCTGATCTGATGATGGAACTGGAAGGTGGTCATAGGAACTCTGTAATGAAACGACGCAACTCCATCGAGTTACGGCTCGTTTGTTTCGTCTTGGCGAGTATTTTATTTTTAGATGGTTACCAGGGTCTGATCTGATGAGGGAACTGGAAGGTGGTCATAGGAACTCTGTAATGAAACGACGCAACTCCATCGAGTTACGGCTCGTTTGTTTCGTCTTGGCGAGTATTTTATTTTTAGATTGTTACCAGGGTCTGATCTGATGATGGAACTAAAAGGTGGTCATAGGAACTCAAAGAAACTACACAACCCCATCGAGTTTCAGCTCATTTGATTGGTCTTGACGAGTACCTACCTACTTTGGTGCTGGATTTTTAAAAGTTTAGTTCTCTTTATTAAATCTTGTTTCTAAAAAGTTTTTAAATAGGCTTGTTTAAGGCATATGCCGCATATGCGTCATGTGACACAATTTTGCATAAATGGTGCTTATAGAAAAGGCTGACTGATGGCCGGTTGCTAATCTATGGTCTCTGAGTAAAATTTACTTGCGAAATATTGAAGAAACTTTCATGAAGCGAGCGCAACGAGCTTTTTAAAGCTTAAAGACATTTTATTTTGAATAAATGTGTCATGTGACACTTGATTTAGCTTACGGTGTTCTTAAAAAAAGCTGACTTGCTGTGCTCTTTTTATAATGGTCTAACACAGTTCAATTTGCTTGCACAATATTCAAAAAGCTACCGTGCAAGTTTCTTAGACATTACCCGATTTGTTTTAAGACAAATGCGCAGTGTGACACTTGATTTTGCTTACTGTGTTCTTAGAGGTTGACTTTTGGTCGGTTTCTATTATAATTATGGTCTGACACAGTTCAATTTGCTTGCAAAATATTCAAGAAGCTACCGTGCGAGCGAAGCTACCTTACGAGCTTAGCGTTCTTCGAACCAAGAAAGCGCAGCGAGCAGATTTTTTTTTAATACAATTGCATCATGATGTAACACTTGATTTTGCTTAATATGGTGCTTATAGAAAAGGCTGACTGCTGGTAGGTTCCTTTTAACTGTGTCAGACCATAGAGTCTGACACAGTTAAATTTGCTGGCAAACTATTCAAAAGTTACCGTGCGAGGAAAGTGAGCTTTGAACCAAGCGAGCGCAGCAAGATTCATAGATCGAACTTTTTTAGGACAGATGCGTCAGTGACACTTGATTTTGCTTATGATGCTTGTTGTTGTGGCTGGCTGTTGGTCGGTTTCTATTCTATGGTCTGAAACATTTAAATTTTCTTGCAATATATTTAAGCTGACTTCGAATCAAATGAATCATGCCAGCGTAGAGAGCTTTTTATACTTGAACGCTTAAACTTTGACACCGCATTTCACCTTTTTTAATAGTTTTGTCGAAGAACTCCGAAACAATGTTTGTGTCGATTTATTTTGTACTAGCTTACACACCTGCGGATTCGCTCGCTTCGGTACCCACCTTGATAAAATATAAAATATGTATGTATATTCGGAATGTCCATCCTACACATCGGTGAAAGAACTTTTGAAATCGGATGAATAGTTTCGGAGATTACCTACTCTAAACATACAAACAAACAAACAAACCAACTTACCTCTTTTTAATAGTAGATTTAATTATTGATCTATCTATAGTAACTATCCAACAGAGTTCAAAACACCTACCATTAATACGTTTCACTTAAAGCTTTGGCACTGCATTTCACCCTTATTAAGTTTATTCGCAAAATCATAAAAACATTAGTTGTTGTCGAAGTACCTAGTTAGAAGCACGTTCAATCATAATATCATATTTTGGCATATGCCCACATTAATTGTCATCAGTACCCTGCCAACTCCGGGTGAACAAGGCAACAAAGGTTAGCGTCAACAAAAATCACCGTGGAGAAAGGTTACTAAGGCGCTTTGGACCAAGTCAACCAGAAAATATTACACGGATTAAGGAAACAAGCGACAAAAATGGGGGAAATAGCAGTGTTAAATTTATTAAAAGTACTTGGAATGATGAATAGGATGTTATAAAAAAAAATAAAAAAAAAAATTCATTAAAAAGTTGAAAACTCATCGAAATATTAAGAAAAAACCGCCTCCTGTAAAGTTGGTGTTTTGCAACTGTTTCCTTTTTCGTAGGATACGACGAAATTATTTAAATATTTACGAGTGATAGTTTACTTGCACATTAGTGGCAATTCTGGATGTCGCCAAAACTTAATTAAACTAATTTGACAGCACTAAAAATGTTGGCGTCCCTTTCATAACGATCGAAATAAAAAGGATGGCATTAATTTTAGTGCTGTCAAATTGGTTTAGTTAAGTTTTGGCGACATCCAGAATTGCCACTATTGTATGAGTTAATAAAATAAAATTTTACTGGCTGTTTGAGTTTGTCGTCACGTGAATTAAATGAAAAAAAAAAAAAACTTTCTGGGGAGTAAAGCGGTCACTTTTGTCCCGCTCCGTAGGGCTATTGACGTCCTTTTAGAACATGAGAAGAAGATGAGAAAAGAAGGAATATCTTTCTTTTTACAGAATCGGATACAGCATTCCCATGTTCACCGGATTCATCTTGATGTTTCTCTCGACTTTGAGTAAGTGCAAACCTTACCTCGTTTCATGTCGGTTATAAAAAACTAGCTACACCCTGCGGTGAATAGTTCCCGTTCCCGTTGGAATATCGAGATCAAAAATAGCCAATTTTTAATCCACGGTATAAGCAATCCTTGAACCAAATTTCATTTAAATCTATCCAGCTGTTTGAGCGCGAAAGAGTAACAATAGTAGATTATGCAACAAGGGCTTAAAGTAGTGTATTATGTCCCGGGCGCTTTATCAAGATCGCCCCAAACAAATTAAACACATTTAAGCCCGCAATGCATACTCTACTTTTTGTACTTTCTGCGAGGCAATTGAAACCAATGACTGTTATGACGAAAGTTTTTATTTAAAGTTAGAATAATAATCTGTAGTGGTCAGTTCGACATTCGAATAAATCCTTCTAGGTGCGCGGGTGAAAATGAATTTCGTAAAGAGTTTAAATGTTTTTCTTTTTTTTATTTGTAGGCAGCGCAAAAAAAATATAACATACAGCCTAACTGAGAATAAAATCTCATTGCAACTAAACATTTTTGAAATAATTGATGTAGTAACATGGTACTTGCTTTGGACAGTATTCGCGTTCGGGCGCTCGTACAGCGTGCTGTTCGTGGCGCGTGCACTGCAAGGCATCGGCTCCTCATGCTCATCTGTATCCGGCATGGGCATGCTGGCCGAGAGATACCCGGACGACAAGGTACAGTAGAGACCGCCCCGCCTCTCCACAGATCGTCATCATCGTCACGAATGTATCGGAACGTTTTCTTCGGGTAATTTACATGATGTGGTGATTATCATAAGACGAAGCGCTCGTGGCGAAGCTTGCTAAGACGTTCTTGATAGATCGTCGAAGTTAAGCAACGTTCTGAGCAATTTAACATTATAAAAATACGAGCTGCGTAAATAGTTCCCGATCCCGTGGGAATACCGGGATCAAAAGTAGCCTATTTTTTAATCAATCCTGGTACCAAATTTCATTTAAATCCACACGTTCAAACTTACACACACACAAACTTTCACGTTTATAATATCAGTGTAATGTGATTTTAAAAATAAGAAAAAAAAAAATTAAAAAAATGTTTTGAAATTTTTTTCGACCAACCACCTGCCCCTTTATAAGAATCTGAAAAAAAAATGATACAAGTCTCTTAACTTCCGAGATCCGCAAAAGGGGGGGAGAGTGGGGGCAAAGGGGGCAACACTGAAAAAACATTTTTACTTCCGCGAGCCTCCTCTATACGAATCCGTAAAAAAAAAGTTCCAAGTCCAAGATTCCAAAAAAAGGGGGGGGGGAAGGGGGGGATTTGGGATTTTTCCCCAACTCACCAGACCTACCTCTATACGAATCTGTCAAAATATACCCACCTCCCCATCCACCATCAGGGAGAACAATTATGTCAATCAGTCAGTGAGTCAGTGGTAGTCCAAGTTTATATATTATAGGAATAGGAATAGGAATATAGGAATAGGAATAACATGTTGCCTATACCTAATGCTACTAGGTAGTATTTAAATTATCTGTGATGCTAAACAGGAGCGCGGCAACGCGATGGGCATTGCGTTAGGCGGGTTGGCGCTTGGCGTGCTCATCGGTCCACCATTCGGGGGTCTGATGTACGAGTTTGTCGGGAAAACTGCACCTTTCCTCATGCTCTCCGCCCTGGCACTCGGCGACGGATGTAAGTACCTACTGGATCATTTGAGCAATCTATAGATAGATCGTTTAAAAACTATCCTTAGAGGCTTATATTGCTCGACTGGTTCTTATTGTAGGGTCAAATGGTACACGGTGGCGATAGCAGATACAGTGACTCAGTAACATTATGCGAAAACTATCAGAGATATTTAAAAATTTCACGTGTCGATCGGTAGCGCTTGAGATGCGAACAAGTCGTAACCAATCGGGCAGCGCACACGGCGCGTGGTTTTTGTGTAAAAAAAGTTTTTTTGTTTTAACAACATAAAAAACACTTTGAAGGTGAGATATTTCTTGTTCTATCTTCATTTTCACATTAAATTTTACTAAGGCTTTCTTTTCACTGTTTTATGTGTTCCATCAAGGTTATTTTATGTCTTTCGGAAAAAAGTGAGCCACTGTTTACCACTTGACCCTACTTATTTTATATGATTTCTAAAGTTACACATTGGCATGGTACTGCACTGAATCTGATGTAACATTGGAAGCAGTTCTGGTGGCACAAAACTAGGCTATAACCAGACTTAAATTATTTAAATAAGGTTAAGAGACTCAACTTTATTCAATTGGCACCAAACTAGACTAAAACCAGACTAAAATTTATAACTTTTAAAATTTTTAAATTTTAGTCAGGTACATACTCAACTAAGTATGAAATGCTAAAGTGATATCCTGATGGCACAGTTTTCTAAGGCTGCGTTTCCACTGACGCGGAGCTGTGTGGACACACTCACCACTTTTCACCGCTATTCTCCGCTCATCTCCGCACAGCTCCGCGTCAATGGAAACGCAGCCTAAGTTAGGATTTTAGCTAGTCTAAGTCAAAACTTCTGAATCGCCACTGACAAGCTAAATTTGAAACTAGGCAAAACCGTCTTATTACGTTCACGCTAAAAACCAATAAAGACATAAATAATAGCACTGAAAATAACATTTCAAAAACATGGTTTTCATCTTTACGGTCTATGAACAAAGAAAGGAACAAAAAATATCTACACTTCTTAACCTAAACAATTAATAAATAAAAGGAACTCTGTATTCTATCCAAAATATATATTAACTAAAGATAGAAGACAGAGTTCAGGTCACCGACCGCAGGTAGAGTGCCCACAAGGCTGGCAACGTTACCTCGTTGGATTGCTATACTTATCCTCTGTCCGAGGTAAGCACCAGCCCTTTGGTCATTGGTTTCATCTATTAGCTCCTTGGAATTTATTTACGGTTGATTAACGGTTAGTCTCAATAACCTATCTATCTTTGGTTTTGCTTACTACGGGTAGATATTTGACATTTTTTCCATACAAAAAACGTCAAATAGCTACTGATAGATAGATTATTGAGACTGGCTGTTAGTCAGAAGCAAAAATGGTCTTGACTAATTCTACTAACATTTTAGTGCTGCAGCTGATGATTCTGCAGCCAGGAGTGGTGCGCCAGGAGTCGGATCCTCCGTCTCTGAAGGCGCTTGTCACGGATCCTTACATCCTCATAGCTGCTGGTAAGGATCTACACTATTTAAAATGTTGCTTTTAGTATTAGGAATTATGGTTTGAATTATTTGACGACCTCTGTGGCGCAGTGGGCGAAAGCAAATATTTTCAGATCATGCAAACATTTGTCCCGTGGCGGGAATCGAACCCGCAACCTCCCCGTCTCAGGCGAAAAGTTATAAGCAAAACTAAAATAGAAATATCAAATAAAGTACATACCTAATACTTTAATTAGGTGGCTATTGAAACCATCGTCTGTACATAAGGTGCCCACATAATTCGGTCTGCTAGGCTCCATGGAATTATTACATCTAAACGTAGTGGTTATATTCTCTTTGATTACCTAGGTACATCAGTGTCAACTCTGACCTTGAAGGACGCGATTCTTTTTCTGTGGAGTGCGTTAGTTATAACAAAGACGATTAATATCTAGAAGACAGACAAAGGCCATACACAAAATCGTAACCCGATCCCGCAGTACCAGATAGCCTGAAATTTTAAAACATCAATTTTATCCAAGAAATTTCAATACTTAGTAGTAGGTAGCAACAATATTCAATTTTTAAACATTTTTAACTAGAAAGTAATTGACATTTCTTGGATAAAATTGATGTTTTAGAGTTTTCAGGCTATTTTTTAGGGTTACGATTTTGTGTATGGCCTTTGTCTGTCTTCTAGATATTAATCGTCTTTGGTTATAATAATAATTTCATTTATTCAGACAATTAAAGGTCGATTTACACCAAACGAGCGAATGCTCATTCTATCCACTACATCAAATTCTTTTAGTGTAAACAGGCGTAGAGCATTCCTTCGTTGTTCTTAGTGCGTTCGCAAAGATTCTATGGAATATTTATTCGTTTGATGTATTATCCGATGATAAGTCGTACAATAGTATGCTAGTATTACACGTAACACTTTTTTCAATGAGTGTACTTCATGCTTTTTAAGGCTAATTAAAATAATCGGACGAGTTGACGAATAGAAAGTTATACTTACTTACCAACAAAATTGAATGAATGAAACCAAAACTTGCGACTCAATCGCTTTCAGATGGCATGGCCTAAATTGAATCGTAAAACTGACAGCAATTCAGTTTAGGTCCTAAAATGGATCGCGCTAAGAGCTTGTGGAAGGCCAGCTGGTCAGAAAGGCCCAGTTTGAAAAGTGACCAGTTGACGAACCACTCAAACGCTGAATGGGAGTTTTCGTTTACACTAAAAGATCACTAAAGAATGCTCTTGTTCTAGCTCTATGTTCGTTTGATGTAAATCGACCAGAATCATACCTTAAGAATATTTTTTGTAGTTATGAACAGAAATGTACCTACCCGAGCGTGCAGGAAATTGCATTCTTCTTATGCCAGCAGCACACATGAGCTTAAACTTGGTTCCAACATTAGATTGGCCAATCACAATGCTCCTTTACGGTTATTGTGTGAGTGATGTAAATAAATGTTTTTCTATTCTATTCTTTTCGACACAAACAGAGCATTGCCATTGGCCATTCTAATATTGGAACCAAGTTGAAGCCAATGTGGTGCCGGCATTACGAAATTGAAGAAAAATAATAATTGCTGTAATAAAAATAATAATAATTGAGAACCCCCTTCCGGGGCGGCCATTTTATATAAAGGGAGAGACGGACGGACCTAGTACAATGAATGTGTAGGTTTCGATTTTGCTTAAATAAAGCATTAATTAATAAGAAATATCTTTTATTAAATACTACAATTGCCACTTTCATCTGGGTATAGGAGCCATTACATTCGCGAACGTGGGCATTGCCATGCTGGAGCCCAGTCTGCCCATCTGGATGGCGGACACGATGGAGGCGCGCCGCTGGCAGCAAGGAGTGGCTTTTCTTCCAGCCAGCATCTGCTATCTCATCGGTAAGTGTGGTGACTATAGATGGCAAGTTAACTAATGCCGGGTTTCTATATCCAACTTACGGATGTCCGTAGGTCGGTCGTCATAGCAACTTTGTTATCTGTCAAAAAGTCTCGTACATTTTGTCTATACTATCTATATCTATACTAATCTATACTAATAATAATATTATAAAGAGGTAATGTTGGTTTGTTTGTTTGTTTGTTCGTATGTTTGGGGTAATCTTCGAAACTACTCATCCGATTTCAAAAATTCTTTCACCAATTTGTAGCTTAGACTTTCCGAATGAACATAGGCTATATTTTATCAAGGTAGGTACCACGTGAGCGAAGCCACGGGCAAGTTAGCTGTGTTGTATAAACAACGTTGCTATGACGACCGATCTACGGACATCCGTACGTTGGATAAGTATAGGAACCGGGGGTAAGTGGATTTACTAAAATCCACGAGATTTGAATCCGGCATCAATGGATTTTTCGTTTCGAATTTATGCGCATTAATCCATTTCGAATGCTTATTTAGTTATTGCAAAAACTTACGATTTGATTTGGTAAATTACTTTGGGAAATGTTTCTGGCGGAAAATAGAGTCGATATATCAACTGGTTTTATTACAAATGTAATTTTTGGGCTAACCATTTTTTTTAAATATTAAAATGGATTTTTTTTTCTTTAAAATAAAACAACGGTTGTCTCTAACATCAAATCAAAACTTTCTAACAACAAAACAAAAGCTAGGGGAGACCGGGGATAAAAGTAACGGCGGGTGGAAAGTAACAATCGCTCTGTAGCCATGTCCAATGGTCGAAACGACGCATGTGACCATTTGGTTGTTAGCTTGCACCGCCCCCCGCGTATGAGTTCAGTCCCCGCGCCCCGCGGCACGCGGAACAATTTGTTAGTGGACGTATCGTGATTTTTTGCACCAAAAGTGATTGTTTTGTTGTTTATTCATTTAGTGTTTACGTAGAATTAAGATGCTGATAACTATATGACTATTAGTTCGTTGATTAACATTAAGATTGTCTTTAGCATGCTATAACTTGTTTTCGTGTAACACATTCAGTTTTAAGGTTTTTTGGCATCAAATATAAAAAACGGGGTTGGGTACAAAAGTAACATCTCATGGCAGGACAAAAGTAACGTGTTACTTCCCTATATATAAGTGTGATGTTATTCAACTTTTAATTTTTTTCTTTTATATAAGTAGATGTTATAAGTTTGAAATGTCTTTGTGTGTGTTTGTGTGGTTGTCTTACTTTGGCATCACAGCTCTCGAACAGAAAAATCGATTTAGATTTTGTTTTTTTTATTTGAAAAGTCAATTATATAGATTTTTACGTATTACCTACTAACAAGTTAATCTTGCGTAAAAAGTTAATTATTTTTGTAAGACTTATAACTTAGAAATAAATAATTTGATTTCACCGTTGTGTTCTTTTGATTGTTTTTATAACATAGACTAGAACTTATGAGGTGTTACTTTCGACCCACGCCCTGTTACTATCGTCCTGACCATGGGGTCGAAAGTAACAATCTCCATTTTTTTTGGAGGCTTAATAATATATAGAAACCAAGATATAATACATAAAATTATAATGTACATTAATAGACCATAAACGTAGGTATAATATGGCTATATTTAATTTAACACAAATGTTATTACAAACGAGAAATCTGGCATGGAATACAAACTGTTACGTTTGTCCCCGGTCTCCCCTACCCTGAGGACTCAAAACTGTTCTCCACTCTGTATGACCTAAATAATTGCATACATTTTCATAAATAATAACAAACATATTTTAATAAATAAATAAGTAGATAGTTACCTATATCTAGTATAGATATACCTATAGACATCTAGAAACCATAAAAAATAAACATGAAACATGAGAAAGTAAGAATTAGAGCGCTGTAGGTATATTCCTTTCTCAGTCACACAAAAATAAAGAAAAGAAAATTATACAACATTGTTGTGAGTAAAAGAGACAAAGCAAAGCATAAGATCTTTATATATTACAGATAGATCTTTTGTCCCTCATCGCGGGTCGTTTTTTGTATGGCCGGAAACTTGATGCTCCGAATTTTGTACTCGGAATCTATGGATTCACTGCATTTTTTGTCTCTCTCGGCGGCATTCTCGCTGTTCGTCCAGTTCTTCTACGAGTAGGTTCATGTTAGAGGTATAGGGATTATGAATGATAGATGGGTGACTTAATAATGTTCTTTTAGGAACAAACCTGTTTGGACCTCTTGGCCACAAGATGGGCCGTTGGCTCGCTGCTTGCTCTGGACTCATCATTATCGGCGTATGTCTTATTTTGGTGAGTAACCTTACAGATAAAGTAAAAGTAACTTTGTATGAGCTAGTGACCAACTCTGGTGACGGTGTTTTTAGACCGCTTCTGTCATGGCTTAGCGAAATTAAAAGCCTGGACCGACTATAACATGTTATGTTAAAGATTATTTAGAAATAGATATTTCTGAATTCTGTCGACGTTTCTTACAGCCGGTTCCAGAACGCAGATCTTCTCCAAAATTAACTAATCAATAGCCGGCCGCCCTTTACACGGACACTCTATTGCGCTTGAATTGAACTTTGATTGACTTTGATTGAATTGAATTGACTTGAACTCTATTGAGCAATCGTGCGTGAAAGAGCTAGCGTGTAAAGATGTTACAAGGGAAAAGGATTGCGCGCAAAGTTTGTACCTATCTAGTATGTTTGTTACTCTTTCACGCGTAAACTACTGAACAGCTTTGGCAATAACATAGAATATGCATAGTTTTTTACTTGAAATAACACATCTATGTAGCTCATAAACCATTTATATTCCATAGTTTTTGCGTGAAAGAGCAACAAACAACATCCGTACAAAATTATCGCCTTTATAATATTAATAAAATTCCTGCAGGTGGTTTTAAGTTTGCAATATTTGCCTTGTATTAAAACATTTTAACAAAAAAACGTGTTTTAGATCCCAATGGCCCGTAAACTCGAGCACTTGATAATCCCGAACGCTGGTCTCGGCTTCGCCATCGGCATGGTGGACTCGAGCATGATGCCCGAGCTCGGCTTCCTCGTCGACATCCGACACGCGGCCGTGTACGGCAGCGTGTATGCTATAGGAGACACGGCCTTCTGCCTGGGGTATGCTGTGGGTAAGTCATAGCAGCGGGTATGCTATAGGAGACACGGCCTTCTGCCTGGGGTATGCTGTGTGTAAGTCCTAGCAGCGTGTATGCTATAGGAGACACGGCCTTCTGCCTGGGGTATGCTGTGGGTAAGTCATAGCAGCGGGTATGCTATAGGAGACACGGCCTTCTGCCTGGGATATGCTGTGTGTAAGTCCTAGCAGCGTGTATGCTATAGGAGACACGGCCTTCTGCCTGGGGTATGCTGTGGGTAAGTCATAGCAGCGGGTATGCTATAGGAGACACGGCCTTCTGCCTGGGGTATGCTGTGTGTAAGTCCTAGCAGCGTGTATGCTATAGGAGACACGGCCTTTTGCCTGGGGTATGCTGTGGTTAAGTCATAGCAGTGGGTATGCTATAGGAGGCACGGCCTTCTGTCTGGAGTATGCTGTGGGTAAGTCATAGCAGCGGGTATGCTATAGAAGACACGGCCTTCTGCCTGGGGTATGCTGTGGGTAAGTCATAGCAGCGGGTATGCTATAGAAGACACGGCCTTCTGCCTGGGGTATGCTGTGGGTAAGTCATAGCAGCGGGTATGCTATAGGAGACACGGCCTTCTGCCTGGGGTATGCTGTGGGTAAGTCATAGCAGCGGGTATACATGCTATAGGAGACACGGCCTTCTGCCTGAGGTATGCTGTGGGTAAGTCCTAGCACACAACGTGTATGCTATAGGAGACACGGTCTTCTTCGAGCACGAAAGTCTTAATATGACTTTTTGGTAATATTTACGGTATCAGACTGTAGTCGTAAAAAAACTCAACTGGTAGGTACATTAATTTAAAATAACTAAAAAAAGGGTGTAATAACCTATTGATCTAAGGTTTCGTTTTGATGTCCAGGGCCCGCGTTCTCCGGCGCATTGATGAACAGCATCGGCTTCGAGTGGATGCTGGTCATCATCGCGATCCTCAACTTCGCGTACGCGCCCTGTCTGCTGCTGCTGCGCTCGCCGCCCGCCACCAACGAGAAGCAGGTACGACGTCTGTTTAGCCGACTTTAAAAAATGAGGAGGTTCATTTTTCCACTGTACTATAAAATAAAAAATAGGTAAGTAGGTAGGTACCTACCTACTCACCTATTTTTTATTTTTGTTAATGTTGTTAGGTATGTTCACCGAGTTTTCTCTCAATAGCACCCCAGCCGAGTAGTTTTCTTGATATCACACTAATGTGATGACTATTTTTATTACAGAGCCTGATAATAAGCGAGAAGTCATCGGTACGCTACGTGAGCTACCAAAACGAGGAAGAAGAATAAAGCCCGCCAAAACGACGACGCCATCTTGATAACCGCCATTTTGTTTTTTCTCAATAATTCTTGGGAGTGGTAAGTGTAAGGAGGTTAGATTAGTAATGAGTGCTAATGTATTGTGCCGAATTTAGATTAAAAATATTTATTCAATGTTCTAATTTATGACCAAGAGTATATTAATCTAAATTATACCTAGGTAGGTACGTTATACTGTAGTTGTCAAAGTTGGTATATTTCCGCCAAAATTATCTCAAAATGTCTACTGCTGCATGTAGGTAGGTATACGCTGTTTCCTGACCAATTTTCAAAATAAAATATTTTATACTTAGGTACCTTATTTATATTATCCTTGCCGTTTAACCAGGGTGTGTGCTAGTTATAAAATATTTATAAATTCGACATTATCATTTGATATAATAATAGCAAGTACTTATACATTATTTCTAGGAACTTATAAAATGCCTTTTACAATTATTTAAGATACTTATACCTACACGTTATATATTTTGCGTGTGACTTTGACAATATATTATATATTTTGTGTGTTTTCGGCTCTAAAGTAGACAATAATTTTAAATGCTGTTATGTATGGTATGACAATAATATAATTTACAATAAATTCACATGTTTTTAGAGCACCTTTTGGACATTTAAGTATAATCGGGATTTTATGTGTAGGACCAACGAGTAGAATTTAATTTCAGAAAGCTTATATTTAATTAGTAAATAATTGTATATTCCTGCATTACCTACTACAAATTGTAATAACTTATTAAAAAGCATAGTTCATAACTTGACTTCTAAAAAAAATGTTTTAACAGCAAACAATGTAGCTTTGATTGCCTCAAAGTTGTACTAAAAATTTAATTTATTTTGTCTAATGAGTTCTGAAAGAGGTATTATAATATGTTTATTTTATTTCAAAATACATCAAATATGACTGGTAATTTTCACACACTGTAGGTGTTTATTGTAGGTATTGTGTGTTAGATAGTGACTACGAATTTTCGAATCTCTCTTAATAACGTAGGTAACTATATATTTCAGAAAGAAATATTACTGTTATATATTTTTATTTTTGTATTATCTATTACCTATTTATTATCGTATCAAAATCCAACAAAATTAGTTTTCAGAAGAAAGATAGGTTAAAGGCACCTATTACTCTTTATTATTACATAAGTAGCAATAAAATCATTAAAAGGTGTTTTGTAGATCTCGTATATTGTTATTATATGTACCTACTTACCTAGAAGTTTAATTAGTAGGTACTTAGGTATTCTAAGTCGTCATAAATCCACTATCTCAATAATGAACTACGTTGGATAATATTTCTTCAAATTGTGTCTAAGTAGCTAAATGTCCTACAGCGCAAAATGTCTAATGAGCAGTATAAATAGCAAAATGTTCATAATAGCAAAGCTTTTAGACGTTAATTAAAAAAAACATGCATTGTTACCATAACACAAGCTTTAAGTTGCTTAGCTTGGGACTAGATGACGCCGTGTGGAATGTCCAAGGATATTTATTTATTGTTTCACAACTTTCATCAACTTTAAACTTTAAATATTTACATAGTTTTGGTGATTCTATAAGTTGGTTTGGTTGGGTGCAAATACATGTCATTTATTCATTTAATTGAGGAAAACTTTTAGGAAAAGACACATCAGGGTCCAATCTTGTATGGCTGCAAGATTAAAGCCCGAAAAAGTTTGTGAAAAATTATCCTCGTAATTCTTCAATACCAAATAAAAAACTATTTAGTTTATGTTTTTAGTTTTTTTTTAATTAATGAGGTTGGTACAAAGTTCGCCGGATCAACTATGTAGGTATCTACCCCTCTTTTTCGACTTGGGTTAAAATTGTAGGTAATGCTTTATTAGTACTTTGTCATAATATTTAGATACTTCATATATTCCTAATAATCATAATTATATAAGTAGGTATATTCATTAAAATAATGATTAGGTATCTATCTTCCTATCAGCCATAGTTGATGGATTTCATAATTTTATTTTTTATAAACATATCGGATTTTATTTATTTATTTATTCATTTATTCATTGTTTCAAGTTGGTAGGTATATCAATTTTAAAATGGAAACAATTTACAATAGCTGGGTTCGGGTCCTCTAAATGTACTTTTAGTCTTCTTACTCTAGTTAAATCTTGATAATTTAATTTTATATAATTTTAAATTAATATAACTAATCACTAGTAGTAAGTAATATCAAAGTAGTGATATCAAGGAAGAGCTGAAAGTGTATCCTAGTAATAAATTGAAATCTTTGTAATAAAGTTATATAATATATTTCTCTGAATATTATTCATATATTTTAATATTAAGTAGTGGGTTTTATCGCTGAATATGCTAATCTGACGATGTTAAATGAATAAGTACCTAGATAATTTAGTGATATTTTGAAGCTTGTAGGAATGTGAAATGGCATGTTTAACAGTTTTAATAATTATTACATTATTATTATTATTATTTAAATAATATTGTTAGATTTATTTTGATTATTGTATGTGCCTGTCATTTTTATCATCATAAGGTAGGTCAGTACAGTACTTAGGTAGGTACTCAAAATTTCGAATTTTCGAAAAAATTTTTTATATTCAAAAAATATTATTGTCGGTGTTGTATTTTTCAAATAATTTTCTAATAAATTCGGTTGGTTAATAATTGTTATTTATATTAGTTCTTTAACTACCTACTGTTATTATTGTTAATTTAATATTTGATGTTTTAAATCCTGCCCCGATGAAGTATCGATTAAAGTATAATTATAATATAAATTATCTTACTGTGTTATTATGCGTCATTATATTGATAAGACAAAATATTACTTTATAATATGAGACGTTATTCAATAAAATGTGGGTGTATGAACTAAATATTTTGTTTAAATGCTTACTTACTAATAACTAAAGTGATCCTTGAGGTCCTACAAGAATAAATGATTTTTTCTTTCTTTCTTTCTTACCTGATCCTCCATCTTCCAAAATACATTATTTCCTTTTTTTATTTTTTGTTTCCCTCGTTCGTTCGTTCGTATGAGCAAGTGGGCAACTCCTAAGTTTCCCTAAATCCTTCCTTCATGACGTAGTAGGTAGATATTTGTGGTGTTTAGCACCTACCTAACACAGTGCCGTAAATAATGCTCTTTAGTCAATTGGCCCCGGAAAAAACGACCATTGAGTGATTATCGGACATTTATTATAGCATCACTTTAGTGGTATCATCATCATCACACTTTACATCTACACTCTACATCCTATTCACTCAGATCTTCACACACACACACTACACAATCTTCGCACTCTCGGTATTTCCTAAGATTTTGTTTATAAAAATACTTTTTTTTGTATTATTGTTTTTTATAATAAACCTACTTGCTTGTTTTGGAGGTGGGCGTTAAGACTGCTTCACAGTTTACAACTTTTGCAGTTTCATCGTTTTACTTTGATATTATTGTGCATCTGTTTTGAATAAAAAATTAATAAAAAAGACCGGAAAAGAATAGGCAACACAACGTTTGCATATTCTATGGGCTTCAGACTTTCGATTGGTATAGAATTTGTCTACATCTCGGTGAAGGTCGTTGTATGACGGGATCCTATAGGTACTATACTCGGAAATTGATATTAATGTCATTTTAATAATTTAATAAGACAACTTTCACCTAGGTACCTAGGTACCTACTACACTACAACTTTCACATAAACGAACATTATTACTTATTCAAAAACTTAAGAAGGTTTACCTTTCCTATGCTCATGAACGAGGACTTTTTGATAAAACCTTACAAAGCTTTTAAACGTCCGATTCGAATTTGACGTCAAACGTTTAAATTGTCCACCAACTGTCCACCAAACCAAATAAAAGCTTTTTTTTTGGTTTGGTTATATTTTCTTGGTTTCATTCGAATTATCAAAGAGCATGCGAATTATGTGGTGCACGCCAGCTGGTCGTGTCACCATGCTTATTATTATTATTATTAACGTGATTTTATTCTCTTTGATTTTAGTATTTGATCAACCAAAGAGCAGTGATCAGCAGCTTAGTGTAAAGTACCCACCAAAAAACCAAGGAAAAGCCTGGCCTGCACCTCAAAACCAAGGGCAAGTGTGGCCTGCACCACAAACAGAAAAGAAAAGTGCAATAGTTTATGCGTTTCGATCATCGAAACTGCGAATTACCGTAAGTTTTACATGTAGGTAGGTAGGTACTATGTAGTGCTAGTATTATCAGTATCACACTATCACGCAGAGTTTGGTGGCCACCAAGTGCAACTTCGCTATATCTCCTAAACTATACAAAATGAAACTATTACAGAGGTATTAAAAAAAGCTTAAGATAGATTTCACAAACTGTAGGTACATTCAGTTTTTTTTAAATTCCTTTGTTCAACGTAATAATAAAATAAAATAGGCGGTGGCGCAAGTTTCACCCATACAGGCACCTTAAGATGCTTAGGACTATTTATTTATATTAAAAACAAAAAAAAGGAAACTTCTCCATTATGACATAGAGGTAATATCAGTATTTGCATAATTTTAAATTTTTTTCACCTCCTTGTGATCCCCATATCTTTACCCCTTGACCGATCATGCTCATTATGTGAGCCGAAAAGTAACTTATCACTACCTATATAGGTACCTCTTACCTACTAAGTTTCGTCAAAGACGATTAATATCTAGAAGACAGACAATGGCCATACACAAAATCGTAACCCTATCCCGCAGTACCAGATAGCCTGGAAACTTTAAAACATCAATTTTATCCAAGAAATTTCAATACTTAGTAGTAGCAAAGACGATTAATATCTAGAAGACAGACAAAGGCCATACACAAAATCGTAACCCGATCCCGCAGTACCAGATAGCCTGAAAACTTTAAAACATCAATTTTATCCAAGAAATTTCAATACTTAGTAGTAGGTAGCAACAATATTCAATATTTAAACATTTTTAACTAGAAAGTAATTGAAATTTCTTGGATAAAATTGATGTTTTAGAGTTTTCAGGCTATTTTTTAGGGTTACGATTTTGTGTATGGCCTTTGTCTGTCTTCTAGATATTAATCGTCTTTGGTAGTAGGTAGCAACAATATTTAATATAAAAAATTTTTTTACTAGAAAGTGATTGAAATTTCTTGGATAAAATTGATGTTTTAAAGTTTCCAGGCTATCTTTTAGGGTTACGATTTTATGTATGGCCTTTGTCTGTCTTCTAGATATTAATCGTCTTTGGTTTCGTGAAGATTGGAGTAACGGTTCGACAGTTGTGCCGTACCGAGACATACATACATACAACGCAATTTCACCCAAGTTGCCACTAAGATCTTTGTTCGCTTCGCTCACTCGATCGATAATAACTCAATGTTTTGCCTGAGTTGGCCAAGTGGATAAGTACTTCGACTTTCGATCCGAAGGTCGTGAGTTCGAATCCGGCCGTGCATCAATAGACTTTTCGTGTCGAAAAAATTATATGCACTTTAACACGAGCTTTAAACGGTGAAGGAAAACATCGTGAGGAAACCCGCGGCTAGTCAGCCCCACACGTATTTCCCATCGTCTTTCCTGTGGATATGGCCGACTTAGCTGAGAGGATGGTTTAGGTGCTGGGCTAGCCTATTCCATCTCAATAATGTCCCAGGCACTACAGTGTCCCGTTAAGTGCAGGCAAAGCTTGCCTCCTGACTCTGTACCTATAAATCATCTAGTAAAGATGTACCTACCTAACTAAAGGCCTAAGTTTTTTTTTATGCCTGAGTTGAGCATAACTTAGGTACCTAACCCACCTTTTATTTCAGGTTCCAAATCATTCGTGTGATCTCATCACCAATGCACTGCAGCGTTACAACCTGATACTTCGTGATTTTGAACTGTTTTTACGTTTAAAGTATATAAACGAATATTATTTACCAGCGGAACGAAAAAACGAATCTAATAACATTTTAGAAGAATTAATAGTCAATTTAACCTCAGAATGTGAGACGACGCCGCTATATGAAATGAATGAAAAATGTGAGTATCTAATAATAAGGCTTTGGGAAAACGCGCAAAAATCGAAAAATGCACATTATTCCGCCAATTTAACGCCTCCGAAGCACGGCAGCGCTGATTATGCCACTTGCGGTCACCAATCCAAGTTGTGACCGCTCAGAATGTTGCTTAACTTCGACGATCTATCAAGAACGTCTTAGCAAGCTTCGCCACGTTCGTAACTTTACTACTTTTGCACAGGCCCAATTTTTTTACATTCCCCTTAACTTTGCCAGTGGTGTAGGGTTATGTTTGTGTAGTGACAAATGCGCACGAGGCGAGCGAGCAGAGCGAGCGTGCCGCGGCAGCGGCCGCTGAAGTGCCAAAAATGACTGGAGTTCGTTCGTTCGTTCGTATGAGCAAGTGGCCAACTCTGTTGACGGAGTTTTTAGGCCGCCTAAAGGCCTCCGTCATGGCTTAACAACTTTAAAAGCCGGGACCGACAATTTAACGTACCCTCCGAAGCACGGAAGCGCTCAGCTGATAATGCCACTTGCGGTCACCCAACCAAGTTGTGGCGACTGGAGTGAACTGGGAGTAATTCGTTTCATCAACCCATATAAAATTGCAGATAGTTTGACTGTCAGCCAAACCAGTATCGTAAAAAGTGAATCTGTGTGGGGAATACTTCGTGCCCTGGAAACATTTGTTCAACTGTTTTATTTCCCTAGCGACTTCAGCGTAAGTATTATTCAGTTTTGGACACGCGGAACTTATTCGTGCTGAAATATTGGTGGCTATTCGTGACGTCGCCAAATCCTAACTAAACTAATTTGATAGCACTAAAATTGATGCCATCCTTTTTATTTTGATCGTTATGAAAGGGACGGCAACATTTTTAGTGCTGTCAAATTAGTTTAGTTTAGTTTTGGCGACATCCTGAATAGCCACCATTATAAGTTGTGCATTGACTCTGTATGTGTAGGTACAGCTACTTATAATGTACCTACATTTCACAGGTATACCTATAGGTATTTGTACTTACTTATATAGGTAGGTACCTACCTAAGTATTTTCCCTTTTTTTAAATATACCTACTTAATAAAATCATTATCCTACATTATCTAGGGGGTATTTTCTTTCTGTATACTTATTACCTACTAGCAGACGCCCGCGACTTCGTTCGCTTGAATTTCTTCGTAACCTAAAGGAGGCTGAAAAAATTGTAGGTACTTTTTACCCATTTTTTTGGTGTTTTTTTTAAATTCCTGAAACACGTGTCCAACCATTTTGTATTTTTAGTATTCAAACCGATTTTCAAGCCAATCGCGCCTCCCTTCAATACGTTTTACTACAAACTTTGACATTGCATTTCACCCTTTTAAAGGGTTTTTTTCGAAAAACCCTAAAACACGTATATATTTATTTTGCATTGTTAATGTTATAACCGAGTTTCAAGCAAATCGAACTACCCACTAAAAAGTTCCCATACAAACTTTGACACCCCATTTTACCTCTTTTCAGGCGTTTTTTTTTTTAATTCCTAAAAAACATGTTTATTTATCATTTACAATATTTATACTGAGTTTGAAGAAAATCGCTTCACGCATTAAAAAGTTGCATACAACGGTTTTCACCCCTTTTTAACCCTTTAGGGGTGGAATTTCGAAAAATCCCTTCTTAGTGCTCAGTTTTGTTTTGAAAGAAAGCTACCTTCCAAATTACAGCTTCATAGCTTCAGCGGTTTGGTCTGTGCGTTGATTCCAGAAAAATGCTTATTGTTTTATATATATTGATAATTAGTAACGTTTTAAGGAAATATACATAAATGCCACGACAATATTGGATTACCCGCTGTACAAACATCGAGGACTACTTATAGACACGGGCCGTCATTACCTCTCACTTACCACGATCTACAAGACCATTGATGCCATGGCGATGAATAAGATGAACGTACTACACTGGCATATTATGGACGACCAAAGCTTTCCCTATCAAAGCAAACGATTTCCTAATTTGAGGTAAAATCCTAGCTAATTTTTAAATGAAAAATCTTACTACCTAAAAGTTTTACGGCTTCGACGGGATTCGAACCCGCGAGATACAAGCGAACACCCTTATTTATTTATTTACATACACACACATAGAATATAACATTACAGTTGTACTAATTCGTTATATCTATCAACCAAACAAAATATAAAATTAAGGCTATGGCAGGCACATAAATCAATGAAAAATCAACAAACTATTAACGTCAATATTACATAGTATATATAATTAATGGTGAATTAACATAATATATCTTATTAATTTTAGTGAAATGGGCGCGTATTTCCCTTCAATGGTGTATACGAAGGAAGACATCCGTTCAGTGGTAGCGTTTGCAAGAGACCGCGGTATTCGAGTCATACCGGAAATCGACGTGCCTGGTAAATTAGTAATCTACTGTTCAATGTCGCTTGTATGTTTTGGCACGGACATTTTATTTGTCTGATTGTAGCTCTATAGATTCCACCTCAATGGTTCAATGAGATAATTTCCTGGACAGGACATACGCGGTCGTGGGGTAAAGCGATGCCCAGCATTCTCACAGAGTGCTACAAGTTCAATAAGGTTGTTGACCTTGGCCCTCTCGACCCCACCAAGGATGAAACCTACGCAGTACTTCGACAGCTATTCCAAGAGGTGTCCCAATGGTTTCCCGATGAGTTTTTACATATTGGTGGTGATGAGGTTCAGAGGGACTGCTGGTAGGTGGTCAGCTGGTCATTCTACAACCTTGCTCTTTCCTGACCATGTAGAACTCTATATAAGTACCTACTCACAAAATCCTTGTTAGTAAAAAATAACGTACCTATAATCATTGAAAATGAAAGCAATCTTTTTCGATTCCTATAGTAGGTAACCCTATTCGAATTTGCAAAATTAATCGAACCGATCTCCTCCAGCCGCAGTGCTTTAACCAACTGCCACATAATTATATGACGTCGGTTCGAAACACCATAAAATAATCATACATAATAGGTAGAAGTACCTACATTATAACTACTTTTATTACATCATGTAAATGAAAAATCTTATTGAAAGTTAACAGCTCCGGCAGGATTCGAACCTGCGTAGATACAAGAGCTGCCTGTCCACTACGGAACTTTCACGCCGAGAGCTGAAACTATTACACATAAATATAATAAATAATATAAATTATTAGTAAGATGATTTATCTTCAGGGCCTCCAACCCGCACGTCAAAGATTTTGTAAAGAATAAAAGAATAACGATGGATCAACTTCAGGAGTACTTCATGAAAAAAACATTACAAGTATTGCCGACGCGATCGAAACCTATTGTGTGGCAGGTCAGTACCACACTAAGATCACTAGGTATCTTGACTGAAGTATCACTCATCTAACACTAATGGTCAACCAATATAAAAGTCATTCATCGTCCGTGATGATGATGATGAATGATTTACACAAAATACCCGAATTACCCAATGCTGAGAGCAGAGGCCCTAGCCATGTTACATTTCGACAATCGCTTTCGATTCGAAACTAAAAAAAATGTATAGGAATATTGACATTCGATGACGAAAACTCGAGCGATCAGAAATGTCAAATCAAAGGTGTAGCGATGATAGAAATCGAATCGCTTCATAGCGAATGCCGGTTGGCTAGGCCCACAGGCCTCCAAGTTTTCCAATCCTGTGCTGGTTGCATCCATTGTCGCCCTACATATACCTACTCGTATAACATTGATTAGGTAAGTAGGTAGGTACATACATGTAATACCTAAGGCTTTTTAATGTTTTTAGGAAGTATTTGACATGAACGCGCTCCCAGTTAAAAAAACACATATTCAGGTGTGGAAATCTTCTGATATGTCTAAGTGGATTGAGGATATGGTCAAAGTAAGTACCTACCTCCTTTAAAGGTCGTAGTCTGAAAGTTACATTCATGGAGTCAATTCGACTTTTTACTTATGTCTAAGGGGGTAGTCAGAGGTATGATTTTTTTATTTTTGTTTATTTATGTAAGCCGTGAATCAACGAATTTTTCGTTTTGAAAAATGTAGGTAGGTAAGTACTTATTATGACATGTGATTATGCAAGTACTACCGTGTAACCCTGTGTTGGGTGTCCATATTTAATAAACAAATAAAACATCGTGAGGAAACCAGTAATGTTCTAACAGCGTCGATGGGCTTGCAACCTGTCACGTAGGAATGTTAACTTCTGCAAAATGTTGGCATGTAGATACTAACCAAATATGTATTAAGGCATTTTGGGCATAGGTATACCTACCTAGGTACTTACGTATCACCTCTTTCTTCTATTTTCTGTAGGTAGGTAAGGTAGGTACCTACATAAATAATACAAGACGACCCAAATGTATTTAAGTAGGTACTTACTTAAATGTTAAATCGTTCCAGATCTTAAAAGCAGGACACTATGTTATATTTTCATCTGCCTGGTATCTGGATGAATTCCTCAACCAGTCCTGGCGAGATTTCTACAAAGCTGACCCTCGCCAGATGGTTTACAACCAGACCAAAAGCTCATCTGGATTGGAGGATATCGTTGGAGGAGAGGCTTGCATGTGGGGCGAAATGGTTGATGACACTAACATACTCAGTGTGTAAGTTTGTTTAAATGCAGTGTAGGTACACTTAGGGGAGAGGGGGGCACAGTGAATCACTTATTTTTTAATGAGCAATAACTCTTTAAATAGGAACTACTACCAATACTTACTTCGTTATTCAATGACATACTAACGACTGGTCTAATCCCTGCACAATGGAAAAAATCAAACATTATCCTCATATTTAAGAAAGGACAAAAGGAAGACATAGGGAACTACAGACCTATAAGTCTGATGTCGAACATCTACAAGGTATTCTCCAAAGTTATACTAGACAGAATTAGCAAAAAGCTGGACGAAAATCAACCTCGGGAGCAAGCTGGCTTTAGACAAAAATACTCCACTCTAGACCACATAATCACAGTGAAACAAATAATAGAAAAATATAACGAGTTTAACAAGAAACTATATATGGCATTCATCGATTATGCTAAAGCTTTCGACAGCATAGAGCACACTGCCATATGGGAGAGCCTAGAACAGCAGGGGATAACTTCAAACTATGTCAATATTATAAAAAACATCTACACAAATGGCGAAGCGAGAATCCAACTAGAAACATTGGGGAAAAAAGTTCAAGATCGAGAGGGGAGTAAGACAGGGAGACCCTCTCTCACCAAAATTGTTCTCAGCTGTTTTGGAAAGTATCTTCCGCAAACTAGATTGGAATGATTACGGTCTCAACGTGCAGGGCGAAAAACTGAACCACCTAAGATTCGCAGATGACATAGTTTTATTTGAGGAAAACCCGACGTACCTAAACAAAATGATAGAATCACTAAACAACGAAAGTATGAAAGTGGGCTTACACATGAACAAAAACAAAACAAAATTACTTACAAACTCCGAACCAGTAACTATAAAAATAGACAACCAACCACTTGAATATGTGTCACAATACATCTATTTGGGACAAATAATATCTCACAAAGAACAAACTACTAAAGAAATCGAGCGAAGAATAGGAAATGGATGGAAAAAATACTGGTCTTTAAAAGAAGTCTTAAAATCCAAAGAGCTAAGTATGCAAATAAAAAGGAAAGTCTTTAACACATGTATACTCCCAGTCATCACGTATGGATGCGAAACCTGGGCACTCACCAAACTCCATAGAGAAAAGCTGGAACGCTGCCAGAGAGCCATGGAGAGAAGCTTGACAGGAATAAGGAAACAAGACAGAGTGAAAAGCAGCATAATAAGAGATAAAACCAGAGTTGTTGATATATTAACCCGGATAGACCAACAAAAGTGGAGATGGACAGGTCACATGATACGCGATCCACAAGAGAAATGGTGTAAAATAGTTACTGACTGGTATCCTAGAGATGGAAAGAGAAATAGAGGACGCCAACAAACAAGATGGGAAGATGACCTTAAACTTACAGCGGGACACCATTGGAGAAGGGTAGCGCGGGACAGGTCCCAATGGAAATCGTTAGAGGAGGCCTATGCCAAAAGGCAAACTGAGCTTCGAGATATTTTATAATAACCAACTAGAAAAATTCCAATATTAGGTAATATCCACACCTACTATGTCGACAAGTTCAGAAATAAAAGGCTTTTTATTTATTATTTATTAACTCTTTAAATATTAAGGTCGGCGCTTACTTTTTTTGTGTCAAACATAGGTTGTGGTTTTAGCTACAGTATTGTTTAATAATATCGTCAATATAACAAAACAGACGAAACTTATGAGGTTTTGAAAAAAAAATGGAAAACTATCCACTGTGCCCCTCCATAGGGGCACAGTGGATATTGACTAGGGGCACTGTGGATTGCATTGGGGTGCAGTGGATAGTTGCTTTCATTTTGTCAGTAAAATTTATAGGGGCACTATGAACCTACTAGTCAGTATTAAAAATAATATTAAAGTTCATATAGCTCAACCCTTTATTCTTAATAAACGAGTATTGATAATTAATAATCTGTCTGTAAATTATTTGGACGTTTTGTTGCTTGTTTGGATTTTTTTTTGTACTATATGGTGTAATGGATCATGATTCACTGCACCCCAGTCCAGAGTGCCCCTTATGGTGAATTTGGAACATTTTGTAAAAAAACCATAGGTTTTTAAGTGATACGTAATATTTGAACAACAATTTCCATAGGTAATAAAAACGTGGTTTATAAAAATTACATCCCATAGCAATATTTTCATCGGGTTTTTTTTAAAAAGTTCGTTAAAATGACCAAAAAATAAGAAAATGTCACTAAAAGGTCACGTTAAAGCCACAGCGCCTTTTCTCGGCTTTGTAAGCCATCGGTCACTGGCTTGAGCTAAGGGTATTGGGTAAGCCATCGCCTGGCTTGTGTTAGCGTGTGTGTATGAGCCTTAGTAAATGAGATATAGGTGTCTATCCACTGTGCCCCTTGATCCACTGCGCCCCCTGTTCCCCTACACACGAAGCCAACGAAAGCCGACGAACTGGTTTCGTTGACGATCGTTGGTCATGTCTGGACGGTGACTTGGCGACCGGCGCACAAGGCACAACTCCGTAGGTACTCCATGTTCTGTCTCATAACAGTTTCTCGTTTTCGTGACTGTCACTTTGCGGTCGCGAGATAGGTCGTAACGTAATAAGCCTGCCGTTTGGATTTGTGGGTGCACGGGTCGCGGGTCATGCATAGAATCAAAACAACAACAAAAACAATACCTATTTATTATTATTATTATTTTTAGCCGTTAGTGTCCCACTGCTGGGCAAAGGCCTCCCCCCACATCTTCCAGACGTTACGATCTTGTGATAGGATCTCCCAGTCGGCTGTAAATTTGTCGAGTTCGTCCCGCCATCTCCGTCTCGGTCTGCCGCGTCGCCTTCTCGCCGGGTCGGGGCGCCACTCGGTGGCTACCTTCGCCCACAGCTCATTTGGCATACGACAGACATGCCCAGCCCAGTTCCACTTCAGCTTAGCGGCCTTCGTCGCTACGTCTGCGATTTGTGTTTGGGAGCGCAGTTCGGTGTTACGGATTCTATCCATGAGCTTGACACCCAGGATGCTGCGCTCCATCGCACGTTGGCAAACCTTGAGTTTGGACTTCTGAAGTTGTGTCAATGACCAAGTTTGCGCACCATATGTGAGGACGGGGAGAATGCATGTGTCCATTAATTTTCGCTTTAGCGACAATGGAAAGTCTGGACTTTTCATCAGTAGGTACCTAAAAACTCAATTATGTGTATTCTCTTATGTGTACGCTGGCTTAACGCACACTATTATTTTAGTAAATACCTATATATAGTTTATTTATTATTTTACAGTGTTAAACCACATTTAGCCGAGCTTGCCTAGTGGTCAGGCAAGCTCGGCTTAAGAGCGATCGCTTGTATCTACGCAGGTTCGAATCCTGCCGGAGCCTTTAACTTTTAGTAAGATTTTTCATTTATAATGAAATACCTATATATACCTACTGTAGCTCACAATTTGATTAGATTCTAAATTGACCTTTATATTTTGACCTATAGAAGCTGGCCTCGTACTAGTGCAATAGCTGAACGACTGTGGACAGGGTTGGACTACACGAAGCCTCCTAGTGATCTCGTGACCGACAGCGTGCGCGGGCGCATAGACGAGCATGTGTGTCGCATGAACCGCCGAGGGATCCCCGCTAAGCCGGCGAATGGCCCCAGCTTCTGCGTTGGAGCACCCCTTTTACAAAATACTTACGAAGTTCATAATAACGTATAAATAAAATAAATAAATAAAAAAGCCTTTTATTTCTACTGCTTCACAAATAAGTATCTTACTATCTAATAATCTACGTTTCTGCAATAGTCGCCTCTACGGCGTAGGCCTCCCCTAAATCCCTCCATACGTCTCTCTCCCTCGCTTCCCTCATCCACTCCGGGCCACATCTTTGGATAAATATGTCTCTCCATCTCCTTTTAGGTCTGCCCTGTTTGCGCTTGCTATCCAGTGGATTCCATTCGGTTACTCGCTTAGTCCATCATCACCCTCCGATCTACAGATATGTCCCGCCCAACTCCATTTTATATAACGTTAATTATTTACGGGCTTATCAATTTCTTTTCCGCCTGATACGCAAAGGTTGCGGGTTCGATCCCCGCCACGGGACAAATGTTTGCATGTTCTGCTGATATTTGTTCCGGGTCTGGATGTTAGGCATTAGAATCACCTAGCATGTAAAACGAAACTTAAGTGATCTTTGAGGTCCTACAAGAATAAATGATTTTTCTTTCTTTTCTATGTATGACAATAAAGTAGGTGGTAGGCCTCCAATAATACTAGTCTGCAGTAAACTGGCGATCACCTTGGTGGTGTCGAGTGGCATGAACGACATAGTTTACAGAAAAAGAAAACTAAAACCAGTGTGTTTAGTAATTAATTTATTACAATAACTTATTCTAGCGTTTGTGAAAGCGTTTAGTGAATAATACCTTAAATAAAATTAAAAAGATACGACTGCAAAACGTATTATAAATGCACCATATTAATTGGTTTTTTTTTTTTAAATTAACAATTTGCCTTTTGTAAATAGCTGTAGGATGGACTGGACAGTCCCCTGATTGTGTACACTTGTCTCGGATTGTATCTAAATTGTATCAAAGCAAAAATCACAGTAAAATTGCGAAAATAACTGTCAGATTAAAATACCAGTAATAGTTTTTCAATATCTTTATTTCATATTTTTGTAGGCCGGGTTTTTTGTCAACTATAGAAGTCGTTGGCGCTGAGGACCCGCAAGTGCTTGTCACGTATAGGCGACTATGGCGCTCAAAAGGTTAAAGGCTGATAGTAAAATAAATATAGTATATCTTACTTAATTACTGTCATATTTGTCAGTTGTTTTCGCGATTTACTGTGATTTTTGCTTGTTACAACTTGGATACAATCCGAGACAAGTTACACAATCAGGGGGCAGGTCTACTTACTTTCTAAACTGAAATAAATGAGAAAGCCAAGGCACTTTTATAACAAAACCATATTTACTTCGAGGCAGTCGTAATATTATAGTGACATTTTTACTGCAAATCTAGATCATTCGATAGCCTTGTCGTTAGAATCAAGGTACATCATTTTGTTTGATCCTAGCGGCCTAGAGGCGGCCTAGCCGCGCATGGGGCGGCCCATGCCGCGTCCCGGCATACCGCCCGCCGTCGGCATGTCTTGCGCCTTCGCGTTCTTTATGGTCTCGTCCACAGACAGGATCTGAAATAGCAATAGAATAGCACCTCAACAAAATGTTGTCTGGCATCACACGCTACACTTGAAGTTTTGTTAAAAAAATCCAGTCCTTATATTTTTCAGAAAGTAGTTTATAGTGTGTCTCGCAGTCAAATATTACCTTGCTATTAATATTTCAGTAAAAATCGAACGTTTAGATGGTTTATTTTTCATTTGTATTATGTATGTCACGTGATACCTGGGTAAAATTTCACGTATTTATTTTACGAAAATTATTATTCTTCTCTAATACTTCTTCTTCCTTAAGAAGATCAATTAATCCTAATTAAAGTGTTTTGAGTTGTTTTAATGATTACTTGAATTGAACCTCTTCCAACTGTCTGGATGTTTTTTTATCTATAATATGTATGTATTTACAAAAAAAAAATGTATCTAAGTAGTATATCAGTCATCTGGTTACCATAACACAAGCATTAAATTGCTTAGCTTGGGACTAGATGACGCCGTGTGGAATGTCCAAGGATATTTATTTTTTAATTTTATTTAACTGTGCAGTACAAAAACATATCAAGATTATTCATAGTGGCAACTATCCTATTTAATGATATATACAGGGTGTTACCAGACCACTACCGAAAACTTTAGGGGGTGAAAGTACCCATCAATATGAACAACTTTTTCTAAGAAACCAACACTGTGAACGCGAAAAAAAAAACAGCTGTTTCATACACTTTAGCCAAGTAGGTATTGAACTTATGTATGGAACTGCTGTTTTTTTTTTCGCGTTCACAGTGTTGGTTTCTTAGAAAAAGTTGTTCATATTGATGGGTACTTTCATCCCCTTAAGTTTTCGGTAGTGGTCTGGTAACACCCTGTAGAGTTAATATCGGACCTGAGCGGCGGCCTCGCAGGCGGCGGTGACCGCGTTGATCTTGACGACGGCCGGCTCCCACACGCAGGACAGGAAGTTGTCCGCGATGTCTTCCTTCTGGATGTCCACGCCGAACCAAACCTCACCTGATAACAATACAATACAACCATTGAGTTACTATACTAAAGTCACAATCTAATAGCTGACAACACTCAAAAAATGTGCGAGCAACGTTCTACATACCGATACAATGACATTTGCTCGAATGTAGACGTTATGTCGTCTGTTGGAATGTTCAATGCTTGTACGCAAAAACTAAAACTCGGTAAAGGTATTATAATAATGAAAATAAAGTTAAAATTCTTATGACACTGAAACTGCGCTCCGCTTCGCTGCCCTTCGCCGCTCTTTCGGTGTGAGTTGAGCCTAAGTGCAGGTGAGTGTACCTTGATGATGCTTTTGGCGGAGCTTGTTGAGCAGGCTGGTCGCGTCGAGGCCGGCGTTGTCCGCGAGCTGGCGGGGCACGGCCTCGAAGGCCCGGGCTGCGGCCGCCAGCAGCAGTTGCTCCTTGCCGGCCACACCCTTGGAGTACTCGCGGAGGTGACGAGATATCTCCATGTCGATGGCGCCGCCGCCTGCAAAATACACCAACTTATAAATAAATAAATATCTTTGGACATTCCACACGGCGTCATCTCCCAAGCTAAGCAACTTAATGCTTGTGTTATGGTAACCAGATGACTGATATAATACATAGATAATTTTTTTTTTGTATATACATACATGATAGAAAAACATCAAAACCCGGAACAAATATCTTCAGAACTTGCAAACATTTGTCCCGCGGCGGGATCAGTCTCAGGCGAGCCTTCGCCCACTGCGCCACAGAGGTCGTCAAATATAATACTTATAATAATGTATTTCACTTTAATCTGTACCTATGTTTTACATTAAAGTGGGTGAGTCAAAAAAGGGACCGGTCTCAGCTTTTTGTTATTCTGCGCCTTCAGACGCGGAACAAGACTGATTTTCAGACTGGGCCTGGGTGGCTGTGACTCCACGAACCCAGAGAAACAACACACAACTGCTATGCCTAGTTAATAAATGACAATTATATTCTATTCTATACGTTTATTTTGCATTAGTAATTTAGTAGCGTTTCTTTTTCTTTCTTTCTTTCTACTTTCCATAAAAATTTTCGACACCCCAAGTTTCTATCTCATTGCACTTTCCTTTACAACGTCGCGCGCGCCACGTAACAAGCGCGCTGGCTGTCAAACTGCTCCGTGGTCGATGATTGGTGGAGAGGTGTTGCGGCGCACTTCATACCATTGATTTAGCGAGTGCTATTGGTTCGTCAGCGAGTGAACACAGGCGCGAACATACCCCCGCTACTTCCCCGACCAAGCTCTTGTTACGTGACGCGACCTGTATAATATTTACCGAGTGACGACCATTTTTGTTGTCACGATTACAATTTAAGAACTTTTCATAAACTCACTTAATTTAAAACTTCATTTTATAATTTTTCGTTATGTATATCCTGTATTATTATGTTTGTGGCACAAAATAAACTATTTTATTATTATTATTATGTTTGTCAACTTTCGTATCTCGGAACTATGGAGTCCCGGACCTTTGATAGGCATGTATGGGGCCGAAGCCAACACACAGAGGCCCTTTTGACAGTTTTAATCTTATTGTGATGGAGACACATACCGGTGACTACCCTGAATTACACTATAAAAATGCATCCAAAAGCAGCCTCCGGATTAAATAAATAAATATCCATGGACATTCCACACAGCGTCATCTATTATTATTATTTTTGGTTACGATTTACATCGACTCGGCTCAAAGAGCCGGGGGTTTTACCCAAGGAGCACGGGCCTAAGCCAAGTGCACCTCAGGCGTTAATGGTGAATTTGAATTAGAGAGGTCAAATGACGGATCTGTTTGTAGAAACTTCCTAACAATTCTACAGGTATTTAAAATTACAGACTTTTGCATTAAAATAAATGTGTGTTTAGGTAAATCAAGCATATTAAGAGCGGTCAACCCGGCTTACTTTTCATACAAACGCTCGTACGTGATTATGCAGTTGTAACAGATCTTTCTTTTAAACTTTTGAACTAATAGGTATCTTGTGCACTATAACTAGGTTTCTATCAAAACTAAAAATCAAAATTTTGAGAAACAAATTCAGTATAAGCCTCCAAAAACCTGCTTTTTGCATAAATTTTACCTGAACTTTGGCCGTTCATAATGTACTCATAAATTGTAAAAGTAAAGAAAGTATTGTCATAGAAACCTTGCAAATGTTATGGAGATTCTAAATGACAAGCATTTATTTTACAAACTTGTAAGGCTTACTGAAAAAAACGTATTTCCTGGAACACTTTTTATGAAATTTCCGCACACTATTTTTCGAGTGAGCGAGTGAGCGGCGAAAATACCAACTGAATGCCGAGCTCTGAGGCGCTATCTCTCTCTTTTCGCTTTGCTTCTTTTTCTAGCATTGCGCTGGATGAAACAACAGGCTTTTCAGCCATGCTCGCGTCGATGATAGACGCGCCGGGAAGGGTCACCTTAAGAGATTGCAATAACTGTTTAGGTATTATTCCTGTTGAATATTATTATAAGGCGAGGTCCTCACCGGCGACGACGGCGTGGTTCTTGATGGTCCGTCGTACGATCATGATGGCGTCGTGCAGAGAGCGCTCCGTCTCCTCCAGGAACTGGTCGGCGCCCCCGCGGAGCACCAGCGTGCAAGTCTTGGCGGCCGGACACCCTGAGCACAAGTAAATAAATATAAATAAACATCCTTGGACATTCCACACGGCGTCATCCAGTCCCAAGATAAGCAATTAAATGCTTGTGTTATGGTAACCAGATGACTGATAAACTACATAGATACATTTTTTTTTTTGTAAATATTATACATATTTATAATAATAAATGTCTTTATTTACGAAAGGTTTAAGTTACAGAGCGTAAATTAAATAGAATAAAAAATAAAAAATAGAAAATATTATACATAGAAAACACCCAGACACGAAACAAATATTTGCAGATCATGCAAACATTTGTCCCGCAACGGGGATCGAACCCGCAACCTCTGCGTCTCAGGCGGGCTTTCGCCCACTGCGCCACAGAGGTCGTCGAGAGAGCACAAGTTCATTCGTTACAATTCATTTGACCACAATTCACTAAAGAGAAATAAACGAATAATAGTCAATAATAGTCAACAATAGTCATTTATTTGGTAAACACCTTTACTGAATAATTAATGAATAAATTAAATCCCCGCTGCGGGACAAATGTTTGCATGATCTGCAAATATTTGTTTCGTGTCTGGGTGTTTTCTATGTATGATATGTATGTATTTACAACAAAAAAAATGTATCTATGTAGTCTATCAGTCATCTGGTTACCATAACACAAGCATTGAATTGCTTAGCTTGGGACTAGATGACGCTGTGTGGAATGTCCAAGGATATTTATTTATTTTATTATTTATTAAATGAAATGAAATATGATCACGACTGTATCCCAGGGAGCGGTAGACATTTCTTTCAGATCTTTTAGGCAATTTTTAGATCATTTTGAAGATGTCTAAGGGGGTGGTCAGAGGTATGTCCAAATACATATTTGGTACATGCCCACATCTTGCAGAATTAAATAAATAAATATCCATGGACATTCCACACAGCGTCATCTAGTCCCAAGCTAAGCAATTTAATGCTTGTGTTATGGTAACCAGATGACTGATTATTAGATAATTTTAATTATTTAGATAACTGAATATTTATGTTTTTTTTTTTTAATACATACATTATTATGCATAGAAAACACTGAGACACGAGACAAATATTTGCAGATCATACAAACATTTGTCCCGTAGCGGGGATCGAACCCGCAACCTATGCGTCTCCGGCGGGCTTTCACCCACTGCGCACAGAGGTCGTCAATGTATACAGAGTGGGGCAAAATTTTGACTATAAACCATTGAGATGTATTATAGAGCCACAATCAGACAAATAAAATGTAAACGCCAAAACTCTGCGCACGCTACGTAGTGCGCAGAGTTTTTCTTTTTTGCGTACAAGCGACATTAAACATTAAAACAAACGACATAACGTCTACATTCAAATGTTGTAGAACATTGAATTTGCTCGCACATTTTTTTAGTGTTGTCAGCTATTAGATTGTGACTCTTTAATACATCTCAATGCTATAAACTCAAAAACTACTGGACTGATTTGAAAAATTATTTCACCATTAGAAAGCTACATTATCACTGATAACAGGCTATACTCTATTCCTACGGAAACTACGCAGGTGAAACCGCGAGGCACTGCTAGTAACCATTATATAGAAACAATCAAAGTACTTCAACTACAGGAAATAGGAAGCTAAGGATCGTACCGTCAGGAGCCACTTCTTTATTGTACCCTAAGGAGGAGAAAATAATAAGGATCAACAGTTCAGGATATAAGGAATTATATAATTAATAATAATAGAATATAAGGAATTATATAATTAATTATAATCAGCCCCCTGATTGTGTAACTTGTTTCGCATTGTATCCAAGTTGTATCAAAGCAAAAATCACAGTAAATCGCGTAAACAACTGTCAAATATGACAATAATTAAGTAAGTTACTTACTAATTTTCAGCGTTAAATCTGACAGTTATTTTCGCGATTCACTGTGATTGTTGCTTTGATACAACTGTGATACAATGCGAAACAAGTTGCACAATCAAGGGGCAGGGCTATTGCCTAACTTGTCGCGAAGCGAAGTTCACTTCACTTCACTTCTTTTATTTTGGCTTTCGCACGGCTTGTGCCACGCATTTAGCCACTACCATGTTATATAATTTCAAGTCAGTTTAGTCAAGTCAAGTCAAAGTCAGAGTCAGTAAAGATGTGGGTCTTTACTGAAGCATTACATGGACTTTTTGAGAGAACTCGAAATGCAATGATAATCCAGTTTTGTTTCATTTGCATACACTTAGTACGTTCACGAACACTCAACAGCCACCATTAATCCACCATTATTATGGCCTAGTTCACCATCCTCAAGTAAAGTGTTGATTAGTTACTTAACGAGTAACGTCATTCGTTCTATGCGCCAAATGTCAATATTGTCAATTACTCGACACTATACTTGGTGACTAGCCTACTCGGAACTTACTTGAAGATCGTGAAAGAGGCACTTACTCAAATTTCGGAAAATAAAACAATAAAGACAACATGACATCTCAAATTCCCGTCAAAAAGCCGAAGCGAAGTTCATCGTCATCACGAGAAAAATGACAGTAAAACGTGAAAACAACTGTCAGATTTGACAGTCAAACAAATTTTAACGTGTATCTGTCAGTTTACCTTGGTTACCAAAGACGATTAATATCTAGAAGACAGACAAAGGCCATACACAAAATCGTAACCCTGTCCCGCAGTACCAGATAGCCTGGAAACTTTAAAACATCAATTTTATCCAAGAAATTTCAATACTTAGTAGTAGGTATAGGTAGCAACAATATTCAATATAAAAAAAATTTTAGGTAATTTTAACTAGAAAGTCATTGACGATTAATTTCTAGAAGACAGACAAAGGCCATACACAAAATCGTAACCCGTACCAGATAGCCTGGAAACTTTAAAACATCAATTTTATCCAAGAAATTTCAATACTTAGTAGTAGGTATAGGTAGCAACAATATTCAATATAAAAAAAAATTTAGGTAATTTTAACTAGAAAGTCATTGAAATTTCTTGGGTAAAATTGATGTTTTAAAGTTTTCAGGCTATCTGGTACGGGTTACGATTTTGTGTATGGCCTTTGTCTGTCTTCTAGATATTAATCGTCTTTGGTAATACCAAAGATAATTATAATTAGAAGGACTGCTCATAAAAAGATTGATATCACTTATTATACTGGTTGACATCCCAAATACAACCAGCGGAACAAATCGGAAATTGTTGGTAACTTTATAACACTCAAAACAGCGCCATCTGGAGCGGGAGCGCGATTATAACAATATTTGATTGAATCACGGTTCCTAGTATGAACATTAGCAGTCCTTACCTATATCGTCCTGGGTTTTACTGTGATTTTTACAGATTAGTCTTGATAGCGACAAATTTCGATTTCGCAACAAGTTACGCAATAGTCTTGCTGCATTATCCAAGCCAATATTAATAAGGAATAAAGTAAATGGCCTCATAAACTATAAGTATCCACATGATATTCAGTAATTGGATCCATGTTTATAATCATTGGCCGGGGATGATTTCAACCAAAGACGATTAATATCTAGAAGACAGACAATGGCCATACACAAAATCGTAACCCTATCCCGCAGTACCAGATAGCCTGGAAACTTTAAAACATCAATTTTATCCAAGAAATTTCAATACTTAGTAGTAGGTAGCAACAATATTCAATATAAAAAAAAATTTAACTAGAAAGTAATTGAAATTTCTTGGATAAAATTGATGTTTTAAAGTTTCCAGGCTATTTTTTAGGGTTACGATTTTGTCTGTCTTCTAGATATTAATCGTCTTTGATTTCAACCATCACAGGAGAGGGATAAATGGAGTGTGGATATTCCGGGATAAGTAAAGTAGTAGTTCGTATGAGCAAGTGGCCCACTCTGGTGACGGAGATTTTAGGCCGCCATAACCTCCGTCATGGCTTAACGACTTTAAAAGCCGGGACCGACAATTTAACATGCCCTCCGCACGGAAGCGCTCAGATGTTAATGCCACTTGCGGTCACCCGTCCTAGTAACCGCTCAGAACGTTGCTTAACTTCAACAATCTATCAAGAACGTCTTAGCAAGCTATGCCACGAGCGCTTCAGGGATAATAATAATAAATATTATTTGTTCAACTACAAAAAGCAGTCGTTCAATACTTGTAGAAATTATTGATTACTTACGATGTTAAAAAAAATTTGCAAAATAAAAAAAATTTAACAGCATTCAATATCGTAAGAGTGAAATTTCCTCAAAAAAATAATGATCACCTCGAAAGCGTTTCTTTTCAAACAAAAAAAGTACTTTTTCAAACATTTTCACGGAATAGTCAGTGAGCAATCAAAAATACAGTGGAACATAAAACCTTGTTTAAAGTACAGAGGCCCTAGCCATGTTACATTTCGACAATCGCTTTCGATTAGAAACTAAAAAAAATGTATAGGAATTGACATTCGATGACGAAAACTCGAGCGATCAGAAATGTCAAATCAAAGGTGTAGCGATAATAGAATTAGATATTAATATTAATCTTATTATTATTATTATTATCCCTCAGGTAATCTCATCGTCACAGGTAATCTCACCGGTGAAGATGTTGAGTCAGTTCAAAAGCAACAACATAGGTGTAGGTAGAGGTAGGCCAAAGATGGTCGGACTGTGTGAAGGATGACACGAGTAAGAGAGGTGTGAGTGCTGAGATGACGTCTGATAAAGGGAGATGGAAGAACACAGTCATGTTGTGCCGACCCCACATAGTGGGATAAAGGCAGGAAGATAAGAGAGAAGAGAGAGATAGGTAATCTCACCGGTGAAGATGTTGAATCGCTCCCCTCCGACCTGTCGCTCGTCGAAGTGTGCGCAGGAGCCGAGCTGCGCGTGCGCAAGCTCCCGCACGGAGGAGAGCACGGCGCCGCCGCACGCGCGCTGCGTGCGCCGCAGGTCCTCCTCAGCCACGCGGCCCGCGCAGAACATGTCGCTGGAACAATACCATGCTGTTAATAAGGCGCGTCGCTAAGTAATTTCGTATGAGCATGGTATCCCATCCCCTTATAAGATGGTTGTAGTTCCAAAAACAAATGAATAGATGGCGCTACGTGTTGCTATTTCGAAATAAAGTCTCTGGAAATTTATGAAAATGCCTAAATTTTGCAAGAATCATACATTTTCTGTTTTAAATATTTTTTTTTTCAAATAACGAAATAAAATATACCATTATTTTATTTCCTAGATCAATTTCTACGAAATAAAATAAAATTACATGACATGAACGCTAGATGGCGCTGACTCAGAAACACAGGTAAAACGGGATAGCCCGACGAATTGCCCGCAAATTCAGGATTGTTTTCAATGTTCTAGATGAGGCATCTGTATAGTGTATTATATAATCTGTACTGATATACTACATAGATACATTATTATTTTTGTAATACATACAATACATAGAAACTTAAAATGAATTTATAATGTTTATTTGGTTATTTTAGATTAATTTTGTTAATTATATGTAGGTAATTATTTTTTAATGAATGTAATGTTGCATGACACATATTTTAATTGTTAATTTAATTACCTGACATACCTAATTATTGTACACCGACCTAAGTTGGTAACATAGAGGCTCTACTTATATTGACCAAGAACTGTAATGTTAACCTATGTTGAACAATAAATAATTATGAATTATGAATTATGAAAAGAATGTATAGAAGTATAGATATACACACCGGTCAGCAAAGTACTGTGTAGCGACGTCTCCTATAGGCAGCTTGCTGAGGACCACGTTGGCCCCGCTGGCGTGCAGGGCTGAGAGCTTCTCGTACAGAATCTGCCATTCCGCGTCCACCACCTTCTGGTACTCGCGCACATTGTCCACACGCACCTGGCAACAAATGAATAGCGATATAATGAATAGCGATATAAAATAATATAATAATATAATAATTTCACTTTCAAAACTATCGTGAGTTGTGTTAGACATTATAATAGCAGCAGTGTGAGACGCGACCGCGAGGAGTGACCACACTCATACCCAGATGAAGATTCTCCGGCAGAATCGAAACATTGTCGGTATCTAAATCGACGATAATTTTACGTGAGTAATTTCCCGTGTGCTATTATAATGTCTAATATAATAATTTATTTAAAAAATTTCATTACACTAAAAGTTTACATGTTTATAGTCTTATTTAGGTAAGGGTACAGGTAAAAATAATTACAAGAGCCTGAACTAGGTAATCCTGTGTTTCAGGCAAGAAGAACGCCAATACATTTGTATTGTATATTCGAAGCGCTCGTGAAGCTTGCTATGACGTTCTTGATAGATCGTCGAAGTTAAGCAACGCTCTGAGCGGTCACTACTTGGATGGGTGACCGCAAGTGGTATTTTCATCTGAGCGCTTCCGTGCTTCGGAGGGCACGTTAAATTGTCGGTCCCGGCTTTTAAAGTCGTTAAGCCATGACGGAGGCCTAGGCGGCCTAAAAACTCCGTCACCAGAGTTGGCCACTTGCTCATACGAACTTACTTATTGTATATTATATTATATATTTGTACAATAGACATGATGACTTTGAAAAACCAGTCTAAGTATCTATTTCCTATTTATAGAAACCTCTTTTTGTGTCGGGGGTTCAAAAAGGCAGTGTTTTCAACCTCATAGTAATACTGCTATTGGATCTTCATATATATTTCGGATCGGTATTTATAATCATCGGTTGATAAAAAAACACTTTAACACCTCACAAATTATAACTTTCCTAGCTGCCACCGCGGTGAACACTTTCCGTTCCCGTGGGAATACCGGGATCAAAAGTATGTGTTGATCCAGAATATAAGCTATCCTGGTACCAAATTTAATTCGAATCTGTCCAGCCGTTTGAGCGTGAAAGAATAACAAACTCGAGCAAACTTTCACCAAATCAAATCAAATCAAATCAAATCAAAATGTATTTATTCAGTACGATCGTTTATAGACCACTTTGACATGTCACGTTCTTAAAACTAGGTGATTCTAATGCCTGTTCCAACGCGACTCCCTACACCAGGGAAAGAATCAGGCAAGAACCTGGTGGTGTGGGCCTAGCTTTTTTTTCAGCGGTCCAATCTTAGTACTAATTAAATATAAACTGAGTCGGAGCACGTTCAGTCCCAAGCGTTTTTGTCATCAAAGTAATCTGATATTTTATAATACGCTTTTTTTAAAAGATGACGTTTAATAAGGTTTTTAAATTTATTTATTGATAGTATTAACCATTATAGTATAAGTGTTATGATGGTATAGTATAGTATAACAGGGTGATGCAAAATTTTGGGCCCTTAGCTACGTTTTCTCTTGTTACCCTTAATGGCCCAAAATGTTGCCCCATCCTGTATAGTATCCTACTTATTCATATTATAAATGCGAAAGTTTGTGAAAATGTATGGATAGATGTATGTAAGGATGTTTGTTACTCTTTCACAAGTGAACAGATTGGGCTGAAACTTGGACTATACATAGTTTATGAACTGGAATAACATATAGGCACTTTTTATACCGGTAGGTACCACGGGGGCGAAGCCGCGGGCAAGTAAGCCAGTGATTGTATATACCTCAGCATTATCCCTCTCAGCCTTTAGTTCCAGCTCAATATTGAGCAGAGCAATCTTGCAGTTCTCATAGCTCTTGGGCTGCATCTCGAAGCCAGCGTAGGAGAAGGTCTTCTTGAAGGCCACTCCAGCCACCAGGAACGAGTCCTCTAGGGCTCCGCCTGATACCTTCTTGATACCTGCAAATTATAATATTATAAATGAAAAAAAATCTTACAAAGTTATACGGCTTCGACGGGATTCGAACCCGCGAGATACAAGCGATCATCAAGCCGGGCTGCCTTACCACTCACATTTTTACGAAATGTTGAATGTTTTTTAATGTTTTCCATAGAATTCGCAGCCAATATTGAAGTACATTATGAATTTTATTTTACCTAGCTGTTTTTTTTTAAAAGCCGTGTTGGCCAAGTGGATAAGTAAGTACTGCGACTTTCGATCCAAAGGTCGTCAGTTCGAATCCGGCCGTGCATCAATGGACTTTTCGTGTCGAAAAATGTATATGCACTTTAACACGAGCTTTAAACGGTGAAGGAAAACATCGTGAGGAAACCCGCGGCTAGTCAGCCCCACACGTATTGACCATTGTCTTTCCTGTAGATATGTCCGACAGCTGAGAGGATGGTTTAGGTGCTGGGCAAGCCTATTCCATCTCAACAATGTCCCAGGCACTACAGTGTCCCGTTAAGTGTAGGCAAAGATGTAAAGGCCTCTGTTTTTAAATTAGCTACGCTGATCTTAAGATCAGAAACAGTGAACGAAAATTGTCATAAATTATAAATTATGTGTCATATTTTTATAAAACAGGAATTCGGGTGATTTGGACCTCATAGTAATACTGCTCGTGATTTCTTCCACACAATAGTTTCAGAAATTGGATCCAATTTATAATCATTGGTCAATCACCCAAATTCTCTAAAATAACCAAATAATTTTTGCTTTCTTGTAGAGAATTGAACCCACGCACTTGGATTCGGTGGTAGAGGCTGAAACCAACTGAGCCATGCGGTCAGTCACGTTCTAGTCGAATTACTCAGTTATACTCGAGAAACGACCACTAACGACAAAAATAGTCATCAATCAATTAAAAACATCAGTCAAGTTAAATACTTCTTAAACTATAATGATTTTAAAAATTAAAAACACTTGAAACAGGGGGCCTATCATCAGTTTTCGAGTGGTGTAGTTAACTATCCTCGCTCACGTGTCAAGTATTCTAAATGTATGGAATTTTTAGTTCCTGCAAGTTACCGGGGGCGGCGCTGCACTGGATTTTCATACATTTGTGATACTTGACTCGGTATCGAGGACAGTATCCAATACTACGATACACTGGCGTTAACCCCCCAGGATATTTACAATGATTAGAAGATTTATAAGTTTCCCGATATTTCGGTACAGTAGCAGTTGACAGTGATCATGGGTAAATATCCCGTTTTACTCCTAGCGAAAGAAACTCCTAGCGACACCTATCATGCATTTTAATAACTATTTTTAGAATCACGTTTTGAAATATTGGATGAGCAGTCCTTTTATCTATGACGTGGTGAGAGATTGGAAGTTGGCATAAAACAAGGTAAGGTAACAATATTCAATATAAAAAAAATTGAAAGTTTTTTTAACAAGAAAGTAATTTAAATTTATTGGATAAAATTGATGTTTTAAAGTTTCCAGGCTATTCTGGTGCTGCCACCTACTTTAAACTCCCGTTTTGGGCCATTTTCAGGGTTACAATTTTGTGTATGGCCTTTGTCTGTCTTGGTATTCATCGTCTTTGGTATAACTGACCGATCATATCGAGAGGCAGTAGCGGTGCGTCCAAAGACAGCACAGCATCCACCACCATCTTGGAGAAGTGTCCCTTCTGTTGGTGAATCAGCTTCGACGACATGGCGGTGGCGGCGCATTTTGTTAGCAGTTCCCTGGAATATAATCATTGCTTAAGGGAAGGTTCATATCTGACGTAAAATACGCCGAGCGTATCATCTAGCGTACTGACGTATCATCGGTTGAGTGTGAACGGTCAAGTGTTTTTCTATACATTTGTCTGTTCTGGCGTATAATACGCGACGCATGTTCCGTCAGATATGAACCTTCCCTTAGAGTGTGCCATAACGCCGAAGAACGAGCGGGATACCAAATCAATTTTAGGTAAATATTAGTGGCAATTCAGAGTGTCGCAAAAGCTAAACTAAACGAACTAAAATGAATGCCATCCTTTTTATTCCCATCGCTATGAAAGGGACGGCAACATTTTTGGTTAGTTAAGTTTCGCTTTTGCGATACTCCGAATTGCCACTAGTTTCCGTGGGAATACCGGATCATAAGTAGCCTGTGTTAATCCAGGTTATAAGCAATTCTGGTACCAAATTTCATTGAAATGCGTCTAGCCGTTTGAGCTTGGAGTAACAAATACACTTACGTACTTATACACACACAAACTTTCACCTTTATAATATTAGTAGGAGATATAAGTGTGCATCACTCACTCACAAACTTTCACCTTATAATATTAGTGTGATAGCTAAAAATGGTTTTAAACGGTGAAGGAAAACATCGTGAGGCAACCCGCGGCTAGTCAGCCCCACACGTATTGACCATTGTCTCTCCTGTGGATATGTCCGGCAGCTGAGAGGATGGTTTCAGTGCTGAGCAAGCCTATTCCATCTCAACAATGTCCCAGGCACTACAGTGTCCCGTTACGTGTAGGCAAAACTTGCCTCCTGACTATGTATTATCTATAGTATAGATTCTATACTATACTATCTATACTTCTATACTAATAATTATAAAGAGGTAATGTTGGTTTGTTTGTTTGAATGTTTGGGGTAATCTTCGAAACTACTCATCCGATTTCAAAAATTCTTTCACCAATTTGTAGCTTAGACTTTCCGAATGAACATAGGCTATTTATCAAGGTAGGTACCACGTGAGCGAAGCCACGGGCAAGTTAGCTAGTCATCTAGTAAAGATGTAAAGGCCTGAGTATAGTTTAGCTAAAAATGTCTATAATAATTGATTTAGTATTGGTTTCACCTCTGTTCTTCAGCAGTTTTGTTCTCGATGGTGACCGCGAGCTCCTTGATCCGCTCCACTGAGAGTCGCGCCGCCGTGCGCACCGCGCGGACTATGATTCGCGGATGAACTCCTAGAACACAAGAATGAATGAATGAATGAATTAATTAATTAACACTTTGTTGTACACAGAAAAAACATAAAATACAACTTAAAAATAAATATTGTACAAGGGGCGGCCTTATCGCTGACAGCGATTTCTTCCAGGCAACCCAGAAAGAAGGAGATAGAGAAAAATTAAGTAGCAGTGCACAATAACAGCTTTAAGTAGCAAGTTGAATAGCTTTGTCACGCAGAGGTTGCGGGTTCGATCCCCGCTGCGGGATAAATGTTTGCACATATTTGTTCCGTGTCTGGGTGTTTTCTATGTATAATATGTATTTACAAAAAAAAATGTATCTATATAGTTTATCAGTCATCTGGTTACCATAACACAAGCATTACATTGCTTAGCTTGGGACTGGATGACGTGTGAAATGTCCAAGGATATTTATTTATTTATTATTTTTTATTGATTTATTCAAAATAGTCAAAAATTTATGGCCGAGTGGATTAGTGCCTCGACTTTCGATCCGAAGGTCGTGGGCTCGAATCTGGCCGTGCATCAGTGGATTATTCGTTTACATAAATTTATTTGCGCTTTATCACGGGCTCTAAACGGTGAAGGAAAACATCGTGAGGAAACCAGTTAGATTTCTAGTAGCGTCGATGAGTTTGCAACCTGTCACATATGGAATTTTAACTTCTGCAAAATGTGGGCATGTACCAAATGTGTATTTGGACATACCTCTCAAAGAATATACAACATTCTTGTGAGTAAAAGAGACAAAGCATTAGATCTTTTGTCCCTTATCGCGTGCCATTTTTTTGTATGGCCGGAAACTTGATGCTCCTAATTTTGTACTACGAATTCACTGCATTTTTTGTCTCTCTCGGCGGCATTCTCGCTGTTCGTTTAGATACTATACTAGGTCCATGGTAGCAAAGTTGCCCTCGGTGACCACCAAACTCTAAGTAAGTAAGTAAGTTCGTATAAGCTAGTGGCCAACTCTGGTGACGGAGTTTTTTAGGCCGCCGTAGAGCCTCCGTCATGGCTTGACGACTTTAAAAGCCGGGACCGACAATTTAACGTGCCCTCCGAAGCACGGAAGCGCTCAGATGAAAATGCCACTTGCGGTCACCCATCCAAGTAGTGACCGCTCAGAACGTCACCAAACTCTGATATCGCGTGTCCGAGTTGCTAAAATGTAATGGCCTTGCCCCTTCAGCTTAGCTAGCCATAACTAGGCCCGAAACTATGGGGGGCAAACAGAGGCACTTGAGCAGTTCCAGGGAGCTCTAAAATTTTATTTGAACAAGCTTGAAGAGGCAAAGGCTTTTTCAAATTTATTATGCCTTGCCTTGCTCAGACAGATACACTACAACTTATCACAGTCCTCTTTAAGTCGTGGTAGGTTAAAAATCTAACAATATGGTTGCAATAGGAACGCTTTCATGGGATTGAGCGTATAAATACAGTCATGAGTTTTCATTCTTACCTTCCTCAATAAAAGGCTTCAGTCTCTTGAGAAGTTCTCCGGCCAAGATCACTACAGATGTGGTCCCATCACCAACCTACAACAGTTTTGTATTAATATATAAAACACATACCGTCTTATTTATAAAGATTTGTCAATTTAATATAGATTTAGAGAATGTTTATTTCTTGTTACTCTCATCTCGAAGAAAAGAGATGGCAACAGATTTAATATCCGTTTTAGCTAAAGTTGGTTTACTGAACCAATACGCATAAGGGGGGGTTAATTCAAATTAATAAAAAGCAAATTCATCAAATAAATTAATTTGGTTTATAAGAAAGAAAGAAAGAAAGAAAAATCATTTATTCTAGTAGGACCTCAAGGATCACTTAAGTTTCGTTTTACATGCTAGGTGATTTTAACGCCTGTTCCAACGCGACTCCCTACCTACACCTATACAGGGTGAATTTTTGAGACGGGACAGTAAGGGCAGGTACCTTAAACGTTATAGTTACAGGAAAAAGTTTTTAGGAGACTATCCATTAATTTTTAAAATATTCGGAACTGCATTTACAGATTTTGGAAAAAATGTACAGTCAGCAAGAAAATGGTAATTTTACACAAAAACTTTTTTTGATGCTAATCGATCCTGTTTCATATAAGGATTGCGATTTCTGACATTTCTAGTACTCAAACCTCAGTCAGTCTAGTAGAGACTTTTGATCCTTATATGAAACAGGATCGATTGGCATCAAAAAAAGTTTTTGTGTAAAATGACCATTTTCTTGCTGACTGTAAATTTTTTCCAAAATCTGTAAATGCAGTTCAGAATATTTAAAAAAATTATGGATAGTCTCCTAAAAACGTTTTCCTGTAACTATAACGTTTAAGGTACCTGTCCTTACTGTCCCGTCTCAAAAATTCACCCTGTGTATATCAATCAATCAATCAATCAATCATTTATTTATTTATAAGCCTCATAAACGTTTTCATCCACAACTTTGTTCAGTAATTGGATCCGTGTTTATAATCATTGGCTGCACAATAAATAAGCATGGTGTAGTTTGTCTGAACGAACGATAATTTTACGTGACCGCTAGCGCCTCTCTATCGCCAGTTTCGCGCTCTCGCTCGCACGCTCGGCTCAGGCGGAACGTGACACTTTTTCGTGCGTGCAGCCGGCGTTCTCCGATTTAAAAATCGCTATGACGTCAAAAACCTTCTCAAAACTTTAGGCTTTTACATTTTGAATAGAATCATCAATATGTGATTGTTGGTTGATACGAACCTCTGCGTCTTGTGATTTGGCGATGTCAACTAAGGTTTTGGCTGCCGGATGCACAATGTCCAATAGCTGAAACAGAGACACACACTCTTGTTAGATTGTTATCAAACAGTTTGAAGAGTTTTAACGTGACATCTATTAATTAATATTGAACGTCCAGCTAATGTTGTTAGGTCTGCAAAAGGAGGTAAGTAACCATGACCATTCAAAAGAGGCTGATATGAGTGGTCGTTTGAAGAAAGAATATATATTTTTATGAGAGGGGTTCATTAAGAAATATTGCAGAAGCCTCATAAAAACGTTTTATCCACAAATATTGTTCAGAAATTGGATCCGTGTTTATAATCATAGGCTTTCTTCTTAAAAAAGTTTAAAATATATTATATACATACTTATAGTTCATATTTATATTTATTTTTATTTATATTTATGAGGCGAAAGAAGTGTGTCAGGATCGTAGCAAGTGGAGATCCGTGGTCTCTGCCTACCTCCATGGGAAAGAGGCGTGATTTTATGTATGTATGTAGTAAATATTTTTTTCTTAGAACAACACTTCATCATTTTATTAACTAACTTAAAAAAAAAGGAAAGCTGGTGCTTCCCGTGTGATTATTTTTTTTTTAAGGATAATCAGAGATTTGAACAAAAATTCACCTAAGAGTGCAAAAAATTACTTACGAAATTGAAGTTGGTTTAATAAAATTTTTAATTTTGCCACTTGTTTGTAACAATAGAATTGTAGACAAATAAATAATGACAGCTGAGGCCCTAGCCATGTTACATTTCGACAATCGCTTTCGATTAGAAACTAAAAAAAATGTATAGGAATTGACATTCGATGACGAAAACTCGAGCGATCAGAAATGTCAAATCAAAGGTGTAGCGATGATAGAAATCGAATCGCTTCATAGCGAATGCCGGTTGGCTAGGCCCTCTGATAGCTCAAACTGACCTTCATGATAGTGGCTCCATCATTGGAGATGACAGCTTTGCCGTTGTGGTCTACAATCAGTTTGTCCATGCCCCGAGGGCCCAGGGTTGTGCGGACCTGGAAGTAATTTGCAGCATGTTTTAAGATGAAATAAGCAGTGAGACCGTTAGGAATGAGTCTACTGTCACTTCCTCTTTACCAGATAAATGTCAAATCAAAGGGTGTAAGGAAAGAAAGAAAGAAAAATAATTTATTCTGGTACTGGTCTGGGACTTCAAGGATCGCATCAGTATCGATCGTCAAAGACGATTACTATCTAGAAGACAGACAAAGGCCATACACAAAATCGTAACCCGTACCAGATAGCCTGGAAACTTTAAAACATCAATTTTATCCAAGAAATTTCAATTACTTTCTAGTTAAAATTACCTAAAATTTTTTTTATATTGAATATTGTTGCTACCTACTACCAAAGACGATTAATATCTAGAAGACAGACAAAGGTCATACACAAAATCGTAACCCGATCCCGCAGTACCAGATAGCCTGAAAACTTTAAAACATCAATTTTATCCAAGAAATTTCAATACTTAGTAGTAGGTAGCAACAATATTCAATATTTAAACATTTTTAACTAGAAAGTAATTGAAATTTCTTGGATAAAATTGATGTTTTAGAGTTTTCAGGCTATTTTTTAGGGTTACGATTTTGTGTATGGCCTTTGTCTGTCTTCTAGATATTAATCGTCTTTGCTACTACTAAGTATTGAAATTTCTTGGATAAAATTGATGTTTTAAAGTTTCCAGGCTATCTGGTACTGCGGGATCAGGGTTACGATTTTGTGTATGGCCTTTGTCTGTCTTCTAGATATTAATCGTCTTTGGTGTCGTCTTACATGCTAGGTGATTCTAATGCCTGTTCCAACGCGACTCCCAAGGGATAAATAAGTACACAGTATTGGGTGTCTTGCACAATGATTACTAATTATACATATTTGAAAAAAAAAATGAAATATGATCACAACTGTATCCCAGGGAGCGGTAGACATTTCTTTCAGATCTTTTAGGACATTTTTAGATCCTTTTGAAGATGTCTAAGGGGGTAGTCAGAGGTAGGTATGTCCAAATACATATTTGGTACATGCCCACATCTTGCGGAAGTTAACATTCCATATGTGACAGGTTGCAAGCCCATCAACGCTTAATTATATTTATGCTAGTTAAATTAATTAATGGTACAAGACACACCTAAATGTTAAGGACTAAATAAATAATAAATAAATATCCCTGGACATTCCACGCAGCGTCATCTAGTCCCAAGCTAAGCATTTTAATGCATGTGTTATGGTAACCAGATGACTGATATACTACATAGATACCTACATTTTTTTTTTTTTTTTTTTGTAAATACATACATAATAATATTATACATAGAAAACAACCAGACACGAAACAAATATTTGCAGATCATACAAACATTTGTCCCGTAGCGGGGATCGAACCCGCAACCTCTGCGTCTCAGGCGGGCTTTCGCCCACTGCGCCACAGAGGTCGTCACAATAACATAATAAATATACTATAATATATTATAATAAATTACTTTAAACTATAATGTTTAATGTTAAGAAAGATTATAGTAATAAGCCTTACATTTTACCATGTTTAGAGATATGCAAGAGCAAGATTCTCTAACACAAGTATTACAATACTTAAAAGAGGGTCTTAACACTGATGTAATGTTAAAATTTAAAGTTACTGAAATAAATAAATATTATTATTATTATTATATTATTATTAAATAAAAACACTCACAGCATCTACAACGAGTTGGCAGGCATTGATGTTTGAGATGAGCTGCGGCTTGCCTTGGGACTGGTCCGTACCCTCCTTCAGTACTAGAATCTGTGGTTGCTGGAAAAAACATCCTTAGTTTTACTCAATTCTATAAATTACTACATGCAAAGACGATTAATATCTAGAAGACAGACAAAGGCCATACACAAAATCGTAACCCTAAAAAATAGCCTGAAAACTCTAAAACATCAATTTTATCCAAGAAATTTCAATTACTTTCTAGTTAAAAATGTTTAAATATTGAATATTGTTGCTACCTACTACTAAGTATTGAAATTTCTTGGATAAAATTGATGTTTTAAAGTTCTCAGGCTATCTGGTACTGCGGGATCGGGTTACGATTTTGTATATGGCCTTTGTCTGTCTTCTAGATATTAATCGTCTTTGCTACATGGTATAAAACAAAGTCGCTTTCTCTGTCCCTATAACTCGATGTATGCTTAAATCTTTAAAACTACGCAACGGATTTTGATGCGGTTTTTTTTAATAGATAGAGTGATTGAAAAGGAAGGTTTACATGTATAATAAAGCTACTTTTAACTACCGCGAGGCGCAGCTAGTATTAATAATAAATTACACATAATTGATAGCGGACAGGTTAAGAAGACTATAGGGTTCAGTTTTTATTCTATATTTATTTTTTGTATTAAAAAGAATGGAACCCTAAAAACAAAACATCAACAATGTAAACAAATCTATAAACAATAAAGTAGAAGTTTTTAAACCTGCAAATCTGTTTTGAATAATTGATTTTTTTTTTTCATTTCATTTTTCATTTATTTTTAGATTGTAAACATGCAACAACTGCTAATGTCATGTATCAAAAAGTTCGAAGTAAGGAACTTGGAACTTCATTCAAACACACTTATAGATGTATGTCTCCTATTTGGGCATGGCAGTGTGACAGGGGATTTGGGGACCAAGTGGAAGTTTATAGCCAGATGCTTTTCAATATAATGAATGAAGACAATCATCAGTCATTGGCAATATAAATGTAGACATGGATGTGGCCAGCCAATATAAGATGCTAGGACAATTTGACATCAAGTGGGATGGGTATGAACAATAAGCGAGCAACCTCAATGGTAAAAATAAAAAAGAGGATAGACATTGTATTCTTTCTCAGCTAATTTACTACTATACCAACAAGTAGGTAGGTCTTATCCAAAATAATTCTAAAAAAATGTTTTTTTGATGTCATTCTGATTATAAATAAGTAGGCGAGGTACCTAAGTGATTCATATTTTTGTTACCAAGCTGACTTCCTAAAAGATTTGCTAGGTATTGAAATAATGTGTTTATTAGAAATTTGCGTGCAGAAGAATCTAGAAATTATATAATATTTCAAAATCTTTTTAGTTTTATCTCAACAAATACAAGTCACATGAACAGTTGGTCTGAGATCACCTGGTTTGGACATACTTAGCCGAAAATTTTGACAAGCAGTTTATTTAAACACTGGTTTATAATCGAAAACAATAGCCTAATGGTCAAAAATATAGGAAAAGTTCACATAAAAAGCTTGAGGAGTAAGCTCTCATACCCATAATCATAAACCACTGCATAATTGCTTCGCAAACTATAAAATTTCATGATAATTGAAAATCTCGACCCGCAATTTTCTTATCACTTTTACTACAATAAATACACAAGATTCGCACGAAATATGCACGTTAACACATCATTTATAAGCCGCATTAGAAGTTGGTGTAATTTTCACAGCTATTAGAGGAGAGATTGCACAGAAAAAAACAAATTTATTTACCATTTTGGTATTTCTAAATTCCACAAACAAAGAACAAATCGAAAGAGAGAGACAGACAAATGAAATGAAACTGATGAAGTTGACAACTTGACAGGTACACACACATTATCATTTGAAGTTGACAGCCGGTAGTCTGACAAGTGACAAATTACATTTCTACGACATTGACTGCCACAGATTACGTAGAGATTTGACTGCTGAGCAAAGTGGCCAACATAGTATCTCTACCTAATCTGTGGTCACTGGTGGCCAACTCGGTGACGGAGTTTTTAGGCCGCTTAAAGGCCTCTGTCAACACATAGCTTAACGACTTTAAGTTACCTAAATCAATTACAAGCCGTGTATGTAGCACATACACAGCGTGCGTGGCGTTAAGCTTTTTATTTCTTGTCACGAAAGAGTTTTTTTTTTCAATGCAATATTTACCCCTTTCAGAAAATTCAAGGTACAAAGACCAAAATAGTATGTACATAATACAAAGACGATGATAACCAAATCTCGTCGCTGTAGTTGGAAAACTAAATAACTAACAAAACCAAAATCGGGAGAAAAACGCAATTTACTATTTTTTTGCGTGTAAAATGGCTATAAAATTTTATTTGGTAACATTTTTACTATGCATCTTTTGCTATGTTATAGATTGTTATTTATTAACCTATTTTTCAATCTAACAGTCTTATACGTTAGCTCATTTGTTTGTAAGAAAAAAAATAAAAAGCGATTATGTAATTTTCCCTCAACAAAGTTTTAATGTTTTTAAGCACTTATTTATTTTTTCATGTCAGTTGTTTAGTTCTTCTTCGTCAATGTTCTCTATACAACATAAAAAAGCTAACATTAAGTGCCTTTATTTAATTTTCCTACACTATCTAATTAATAATATGACCTATTATTTATTTATTTTACTCCTATTTCCCTATTATTCTACGCATGGGCAAAGACGATTAAGATATTAATCGTCTTTGCCATGGGTAAGGATTTTAATAAAACTAGTTCTTTGTTTTTAAATATCATCATCCGCAGCCCAATCTCTCCCACTGCTGGGTATAGGCCTTCCTTCGTTCTTGCCTTTTCTCCCGGGCCTGCGCTTGCCTGATCCACTGCCGGCCCACAACGCTGATAATATCGTCGACCCATCGCGCTGCTGGACGTCCGACGCTTCTCTTGCCAGTCCTCGGCAACCATTCTGTCAACGTTTTACACCACCTGTCGTCACCACGTCTTGCCAGGTGCCCAACTCCATTTGAGTTCCATTGCCCGGATACCGACATCCTTGACCTTGGTTCGTCTTCGGATCTCGGTATTGGGAACTCGGTCTACAAGCTTAATGCCTAGCATGGCACGCTCCATGGCCCTCTGAGCAACCCTCATTTTGTACACAGCCTCCTGGGTGAGGGTCCATGTCTCGGCACCGTAAGTCATGGTGGGCAGTATACACTGGTTAAATAGACGGGTCTTCAGACACTGTGGGACGTTGACAGATTTCAGAATGTCGTCGAATTTTCCGAATGCAGCCCACCCAAGCTGTACTCGCCTTTCGATCTCCTTTTTCTTATGGTCCTTGCCAAAAGATAGAGTATGTCCAAGATAAATGTATTTTTCACCATCTCCAACCTCACATTTCCAACTGTAACAGCAGAAACTGCGGTGCCGGAGAGGTTTCCCATGACTTTCGTCTTGGACATATTCATCTTTAGCCCTACCTCCAAAGACGCATCATACAGATGTTGTAGCATGAGCTGGAGATCTTCGAAGCTCTCTGCAAAAAGAGCAAGATCATCCGCGAATCTTAAGTGTGACAGAGAGAGACCATTGATGTTGATTCCAAATTTTTCCCATTCAAGCATTTTTACTACATCTTCTAAAACTGCTGTAAAAAGCTTGGGTGAAATAGTATCTCCCTGTCTCACTCCCCGCTTAATCGGTACAGGATTCGTTAGACTATGCACTCGAGCTTGCAGAGTAGCTGACGTGTACAGCTCCCGGAGCACATCCACGTGAATCGATATGGCAGCTATGGAGAGCGTGGAACACGGCCCAATGTTCGACACTGTCAAAGGCCTTCTCGTAATCGACAAAGGCCATAACAAGGGGCCTGTTATACTCGTGACACTTCTCCATCAGCTGCTTTACCGTGTGAATATGGTCGATGGTACCGCTCCGGAAGCCGGCCTGCTCTATGGGTTGAGCTTCATCGAGTTGGCGTGTAAGGCGAATGGTGAGAATTTTGGCAAACAGCTTGTACACCTGTGATAGTAAGCTAATTGGACGGTAATTGTCCAATTTTGCAATGTCACCTTTTTTGTGTATTATGTTTAATATTGCATTTTTCCACTGTTCCGGTGTGCGAGCTTCGTACAAAACCATGTTAAAGAGCTCCACGAGAACCTTAAAAACGGGAGTTCCACCTGCTCTAAGCATTTCGATAGTATCTCCATCCTCCCCAGGAGATTTATCTGTCTTCATGGCGTAGAGAGCTCTTGTAACTTCACACGGCAAGATAGGTGGTAAGATTTCCGTGTCATGGTGTTCAATTGGAGGAGCTCTAACGCCATCAGGTGAGTTTGGTTCTGCTGCATTCGATGCGTAAAGTTTCCCATAGAACTCTTCCACAATGGTTACGATTCGGCTTCGATCAGGACCCGTACCATGACCTTATCAAACTCAATCGCTTTCAAATGTCATGTGCTAAATTGAATCGTAAAACTGAAGTCATAAGAAGAACAATTCAGTTTAGGTCCTAAACTGGATCGCGCTAAGAGCTCGTGGTAGGCCCCCAGTTACAGTAGTTCCGTGATCATCTTTAAGTTTTAATAACTGTTTAGATCCAGTACAAGTTTTTCTACGAAAGACTTTTGGGCCTCTATATGCCTTAATGGTGTTATTAATTATGTTTGTGTTAAGTCTCTTCATCGATCGATGAAGCAATTTCTATACTGCCTCTTTTTCCGTTAATTTCTACCATTTGTGTTTCTGCTTGTGTTCATTTTGTGTTTCTGCTGGTCCAATAATATTGAACAAAGTCTTATATTAAATTTTACCTAATCTAAAATTCCAAACAGTTAGAGAGATTTAGTAGAAAATTGAATAAAAGGTACTTATAACACAATTCATGTTACACGAAAATTATATAAATGCTCTTGTTTAATTATTCCTAACTGCATTGTTCCTGTACAGCGTAGAAATGTGTCGAAGGAAAACTGAATAAGTAACTTTATGCATTTTATTCGCCGCAAAGTAACGCATAATTACACTTAGCTATTTTATTGTCGAGTTAACTACTTCTCCTTCGCAATTTTTTTATCATTACTTCAAAATGCATTTTTCCATCTTTGACGTCTTGACAGGTTCATTTTTGTTTATTTTTTTATTGAAATATGATATCAAAACTTTAGTAACACAGAAAGATGCAGCTTGAATTGGACTTTATGAAGGTGCAATAAAGTCGATTTGGCAAAATGTGTTAGTTATTTAGTTTTCCAACTACAGGGACGATCTTTGGTAGGTAATAAATAATAGACAAAACACATTGTTTTACAAAGTTTAATAAGTTTATTTGATTGATTATGATAGTTTTCAAAGCTAAAGCTGCACCCTAGTGATAGGCGCTTGTTGATCGTCGGGCAAGCCGTGCACTCGGCGCGTGTGTGCGCGCACCTTGTTGGGTTTCTCGAAGCGATGCGAGCACACGGCGCAGAGATATCCGTACCGCTTGCCGGTGTGCGCGTTGTGTTTGTGGATCTGCAGAAACTTCTTGGATTTCAGCCGCTTCGGACACATATCGCACTGTGGACGGAGATACAAGGTACTGTTAGACGGAAGAAAATCGAAAACCTAATCAATCGATGTAGCACATCACTACTCAAGAGCGCTATGTGTCCCATCACTAATTTTTCTGACTTGACTTGACTCATTGACTGACATGACATTAGATTTGGCGGCAAGTGTGTTAGAGCGCGTGCATTTTATACATCCTCATTTCATAGTTAAAACTAGTTTAATTTCTAATAGTACATAAAATCACTCCTCTTTCCCATGGGGGTAGGCAGAGAGCACGGATCTCCACTTGCTACGATCCTGCCTGACACACCTCTTTCGCCTCATTCACTCTCATCACATTCTTCATACACGCTCTCCGGTTTAGGGTACTTCGAACCTGGCCTTTCTCCAAAATGTCTATTTTAGAATGTTTTCTCCTTGTTACTCTTAGGGCAATGAAAAGAGATAGCAGCAGATAGCTTTTAGCTAAAGTAAGTTTTATATATTTTGTATTGTAGTGTTAAACCACACATGAAATACCTTCCTTTTTAAATGAAAAATCTTACTAAAAGTTTATGACTTCGACGAGATTCGAACCCGCGTGGTACAAGCGACCACCCTTCAGCCATTAACTACTCGGCCACGAAGCCTATGACGCCGATGACTAAACTATCAGTAAGATGATATTTATAAAGTAAGTTTTTCATTTATAAGGCCGTATACAGAAAGAAAGCTGGAAACTTATAAGCGCTTACCAGCGCTTTTGACAGCTCTGGTAAGCGTAAGCGCGCAGGAAAATATATATGAACGCGCGCCGATAAGCACTGAACGGTGCCGACAAGTTCCCACAAGCTTCAACACGCGCTGGTCAGCGCTGGGCGCTGCCATTTAAAATTAATATACAACTGTGCTTCAACATGCTTCCTTTGTGTAGAACGGACCAGCGTTGTCAAGCGCCGGTAAGCGCTTATAAGTTTCCAGCTTTCTTTCTGTATACGGCCACAGATTATATAATACACTAGTACAGATGCCGCATGTAGAACATTGAAAACAATCCTGAATTTGCGGGCAATTCGTCGGGCTATTCCGTTTTACCTGTTTCTGAGTCAGCGCCATCTAGCGTTCATGTCATGTAATTTTATTTTATTTTGTAGAAATTGATCTAGGAAATAAAATAATGGGATATTTTATTTCGTTATATTGAAAAAATATATTCAAAACAGAAAATGTATGATTCTGGCAAAATTTAGGTATTTTCATAAATTTCCAGAGACTTTATTTCGAAATAGCAACACGTAACGCCATCTATTCATTTGATTTTGGAACTACAACCATCTTATAAGGGGATGGGATACCATGATACGGCCTGAAGTAAGTTTACTTGTCCAAGAATACCGGGGCTAATGTACAAGTTACCTGCCAATTCTTGTCGGGCAGGTGTATGGCGATATGTTGTACGAGGTTGGACCGGCGGTGGAAGGCGGCGCCGCAGTGGTCGCAGACGTAGGGACGCTCGCCCGTGTGTCGCCGCTCATGTATCTACAAACATTGAGGTACAATCATTGAGATGTATTTAAGAGTCACAATCTAATAGCTGACAACACTCAAAAAATGTGCGTGCAAATTCAATGTTCTACAATGACATTTGACATTTGAATGTAGACGTTATATCTTTTGTTTTAATGTTCAATGTCGCTTGTACGCAAAAAAGAAAAACTCTGCGCACTACGTAGCGTGCGCCGAGTTTTAGCGTTTACATTTTATCCTTTCGGTACATGAGTCCTAATTACTTTTATTCACAATTCCCAAAATTCCCACTTTCTTGATTTTACGTACTTTTTAAAACATTCATTAACTTAAACTCACACTTCATATAATATCGACTTCCCAAAATTCCCACTTTTTCAGATTTCTTTTGCACGAGTATGTAGGTAGGTAATCCTCTTTACAATAATAACTGGCCACTTGAAATATCAAAGATAAAGAACATTTGAGTGTTATATTGTTAACTAGTTTGCCTCCTCTATCCAAATCCGTAAAAAAAAAGTTCCAAGTCTTAAGATACGAAAAAGGGGGGGGGGAAGGGGGGCAAAAAGGGGGGGTTTGGGATTTTTCCCCAACTCACCAGACCTACCTCTATACGAATCCGTCAAAATATATCCACCTCCTCTCATCAAGGTCTTTCATTTGAGCTCACAACGGAAAGTCTAGGACGAGTAGTTCTCGAGATATGGGCGTCTGAAGTTTGACAGCTGTCATCGAAAAAGTAGATCTCATCAAGGTCTATCATTTGAGCTGACAACGGAAAGTCTAGGACGAGTAGTTCTCGAGATATGGGCGTCTGAAGTTTGACAGCTGTCATCGAAAAAGTAGATCTCATCAAGGTCTTTCATTTGAGCTGACAACGGAAAGTCTAGGACGAGTAGTTCTCGAGATATGGGCGTCTGAAGTTTGACAGCTGTCATCGGAGAAGTGAATGTCAATGAGCTTTATGTAAACATGAAACCACTCTGGTATCATATGCTATCCTGGTACTTTCGAAATCCACACGATGTTCATAGGGAGGGTCGTTTTTTCTCGAGTAAAATAGTTGGTTTAAAAAGTGGAAATTTTGGGAAGTTATAATTATAGGCAGTTGTGATTGTAGATAATGGGCAACATATGAGTAGGTATTTTGGTAAGTGGGAATTTTGGGAATTGTGAAAAAAAGTAATTAGGACTCATGTACCGAAAGGTTCGCGATCAGATCACATTATAAAACATATACAAACGGATTATAAAACATATGCAAACGGGTATTTATCACGAATTTTACCTTTAATATTCACCCGACGTTCCGACCGGATTGCACCAGCCGTGGTCGCGGGAAGACTAAAATTCGTGATAAATACCCGTTTGCATAATATGTTATATAGTTTTATGTGTTCATCGCGAAAGTTTAAAAAAGACCAAAGACGATTAATATCTAGAAGACAGACAAAGGCCATACACAAAATCGTAACCCTGATCCCGCAGTACCAGGTAGCCTGGAAACTTTAAAACATCAATTTTATCCAAGAAATTTCAGTACTTAGTAGTACTTATACTTAGGTAGCAACAATATTCAATATAAAAAAAATTTTAGGTAATTTTAACTAGAAATTAGTGGCAATTCTGAGTGTCGCAAAAGCTAAACTAAGCTAACTAAAATTGTTGCCGTCCCTTTCATAGCGATGGAAATAAAAAGGATGGCAATAATTTTAGTTAGCTTAGTTTAGCTTTTGCGACATTCAGAATTGCCCCCAGTAATTGAAATTTCTTGGATATCTGGTACGGGTTACGATTTTGTGTATGGCCTTTGTCTATCTTCTAGATATTAATCGTCTTTGAAAAAGACAATTAAATAAATTTTCACAGAATGGTACGGAACCCTTCGTGCGGGCCCGACTCGCACTTGGCTGTTGTACTCACAGTGAGCGCCTCCTTGGTAGCGGAGGAGTAGTCGCAGTACGCGCACTTGTGTATCCTGCCGAGGCCGTGTCTCGCTCGCTTGTGCTCCTGCAGCTGGTTGTTGTTACGACACCGCTTGCCGCACGCCTGCCGTACGACAAAAACATGTTTTACCTTTGAAACGTTGACGTTTCAACAGACTTCAAAAAAGGAAGAGGTTTTATGTGGCTTATTCTATGTATCTTGTAAATATAAGATACTAGCTGCGCCTCGCGGTGTTACCCGCGCTAGTTCCCGTTCCCGTGTGAATATCGGAATCAAAAGTAGCCTATGTGTTATTCCCGGTCATAAACTATGTATATTCCAAGTGTCAGCCCAATCCGTTCAGTAGTTTTAGCGTGAAAGAGTAACAAACACACTTACACACACACACAAACTTTCACCTTTATAATATTAGTAGGATATTAGTAGGATATCTTCTAAAATATAAAGGAGTATCTAATTCCTTTAGATGGCGTTAATCGGTGCTCTAACCGAAATATAATCTTACTGATAGTTTCGTCGTCGGCGTTTAAGGCTTCGTGGCCGAGTGGTCGATGGCAACCCGGCTAAAGGGTGATCGCTTGAGTCACGCAGGTTCGAATCCCGTCGAAGTGATTTTTCATTTTCTAAAGATATATCTTATTCTTAAACTACCTAAGTGTTTTTAGTAGGTATATAACCAAGGACGATGAAAATACTTAACTTTGAATGACCAATTTTGATTTTTTTTTTTTTTTTTTAAGAGTTTGGCTTCCAATGTCCAAAAAATTGGCCACTTGTTTGGTTTTGTCACTGCTATACAAACTGAGACAAGGGCTGACTAGCCACAGGTATTGAGCATTGTCTCTCCTGTGGATATGTCCGACAGCTGAGAGGATGGTTTAGCTGCTACAAGCCTCCATCTCAACAATGTCCCAGGCACTACAGTGTCCTAAGTGTAGGCAAAGCTTGCCTCCTGACTGTGTAAACATGTAGTAATAAAAGTCCTAAGTACAAACTGAGGTACGTCTGAGATATTTTGTTTGTAAGTAAGTAAATTCGTATGAGCAAGTGGCCAACTCTGGTGACGGAGTTTTTAGGCCGCCTAAACGCCTCCGTCATGGCTTAACGACTTTAAAAGCCGGGACCGACAATTTAACGTGCCCTCCGAAGCGCTCAGCTGATAATGCCACTTGCGGTCACTCATCCAAGTTGTGGTACTAACTACTAAATACTAACTCGATGTTGAACGGGGACAATCTCATTTTTTAATCTACTGTCTGTCTCCTTTCCTGTTTTTTATATTGTACCTAATGTTCGTCTGTGCTCTGTGTTTTCCAAATAAATTTTATATCTATCTATCTATCTATCTATCTAATAAAGAAAGAAAGAAAGAAAGAAAAATCATTTACTCTTGTAGGACCTCAAGGATCACTCAAGTATCGTTTTACATGCTAGGTGATTCTAATGCCTGTTCCAACGCGACTCCCTACACCAGGGAAAGAATCAGGCAAGAACCTGGTGGTGTGGGCCTAGCTTTTTTTTAAAAGCGATCCCTTAACAATCTAAAATAATCTAAATAGTCAAGCTTCAGTGGGAAGCCAGTCGAACAAAAAAAAGTCCTAAGTACAAACTGAGGTACGTCTGAGATATTTTGTTTGTCATTATGTATTTGTAATATTACCTCGCAGACACAGAAGTTAGTGTGAAACCGCATGTGTGCCTTGTACGTGGCCTTCATCCGGAACTCTTTGTGACAAGTCCCGCACTTGTAGCCGCCAGAGGGCGCCCGACACGCTTCCCGCGGCCTGCGACCCGCCTCCTGGGCAAAACAATCATTAATCACACTTAGAAAGAAAGAAAGAAAGAAGGAAAGAAAGAAAGAAAGAAAGAAAGAAAGAAAGAAAGAAAGAAAGAAAGAAAGAAAGAAAAATCATTTATTCTGGTAGGACCTCAAGGATCGCATCAATATCGTCTTAGGTACATGCTAGGTGCTTCTATTTTCTAATGCCTTAAATTATGGTGAATGCAACTTTGTAAGTGTGAATGTTTGTTACTCCTTCACGCTCAAACGGCTGGACGGATTTGAATGAAATTTGGTACCAGAATTGCTTATACCCTGGATTAAAGAATAGGCTACTTTTAATCCGTGTATCCGCGGGTAACACCGCGGGGCGCAGCTAGTAAATATTAAATATCCTTGGACATGCTCGCACAGCGTCATAGTCCCAAGCTAAGAAACCAGAAGAGAAAAATCATTTATTCTTGTAGGATCTCAAGGATCACTTAAGTTTCGTTTTACATGATAAATAAGCAACTTAATAGCAGGATATTGGTGTCAATTCAGATGTCGCAAAAGCTGAACTAAACTATTTCACTTTCAAAACTATCGCGAGTTGTAAGCATTATAATAACCCACGGGAAATTATTCACGTAAAAATATCGATACCGACAATGTTTCGATTCCGGAGAATCTTTATCGGGGTACGAGTGTGCGACCGCAAATATCTAATTTGGCAACACTAAAATTGATGCCATCCTTTTCATTTCGATTGTTATGAAAAGGACGGCAACATTTTTGGAACGTGTGGAATGTCCAAGGATATTTATTTATTATTATTATTATTATTTTTAGTGCTGTCAAATTGGTTAAGTTTAGTTTGGCGACATCTGAATTGACACCAATGTCCCAATGTGTTACCTTCTTTATCACAGTGGGTCTGTCAGTCTCACAGCTATAGTCTTGATAATCTGTTCCCAAGTCTTCCTCGTAATTGAAGTCTGTCTCCAGCGGGACCACTTCTACGGCCACCTCCACTTCCCTCTTGATCAACTCAGCTGGAACTGGTTTTTGTAGCCTGAATACCATCTCAATACATAAATCCAGGGTCTCAAAATATCGTATTTTTCACATAGGTATAAGTCGCGTCACGTAAAAAGAGCGCTGGCTGTCAAACTGCTCCGTGGTCGATGATTGGTGGAGAGGTGTTGCGGCGCACTTCATACCATTGATTTAGCGAGTGCTATTGGTTCGTCAGCGAGTGAACACAGGCGCAAACATACCCCCGCTACTTGCAAACATACCCCGATTGCGCTCTTTTTACGTGGCGCGACCTATTCTCGTTTTTCTCATAGAAAATGTATGGGAATGGTATTTCTTGAATTTCTTTTACAAAATATCATTGTTGCTCTGCCATCTTAAAATGATCTTAAAGTGCCCAAGTACCATACCACGGGAAATTGGTACTACATATTGAAGCCAGAGTTAAAATAACAAGGATATTTTATTTCATTTCTAGTAAGGAAGAAAGAAAGAAAGAAAAATAATTTATTCTTGTAGGACCTCAAGGATCACTTAAGTTTCGTTTTACATGCTAGGTGATTCTAATGCCTGTTCCAACGCGACTCCCTACACCAGGGAAAGAATCAGGCAAGAACCTGGTGGTGTGGTGTTTATAGTGGCAATTATGGATGTCGCCAAAACTTAACTAAACCAACAGCACTAAAAATGTTGCCGTCCCTTTCATAACGATCGAAATAAAAAGGATGGCATCAATTTTAGTGCTGTCAAATTGGTTTACTTAAGTTTTGGCAACATCCAGAATTGCCACTTATGTATTCCTAAAAATTCATCAGTCCAGAAGGAATTTCCGTATAAGAAATTGTAGTACCTATATTTTTTCTTTAATTTAGGCATGGTCTCTGACACCATCCCTCGCAATGCTCTCTCAGCTTTCTTACTTGTTCTACGGAACTGAAGGTAGGATTTAATGACATCTGCGCACTGTGTGCAGATCTTCTGCGACAGGCTGTCATTCATTTTAATCTGAAAAGAAATCCCATATATAACTTGGACATTATGAATGAATGAAATCACTTGAAAGTAAAATCCCAGGCATTATAACAACAACAACAGCCAGCAGATTATCTTGAAACATAGGCAAGCAAATCAACACACTCAATGAAGACACCATTCATACTTAAAAAAACATAATTGCTTCATTCATACAGCAACTGCATTGTCTCAGACACGGCATACAAATACACATTACAAACTTATAACACCTCTCTCTTCAATAGGATTATAAAAGATAGTGACAGACATCAGAACACTAACAGCAGCCTTCTGTTTAGTGTGAAGTTATAATGAGATGCTGAGAAATGGCCAGTTTTTGGGGGAATTTCTTTGATTATTGTCAGAATACTCAATATTTTTATTTTACCTCCAGCCCGGTAACAAGTTTTAAGTCATGTGATCTTTTTTCTCCAGTTTCTTTACTAAAAATAGGTTTCAAGTCTTCTGTAGCTAAACAGGTCCTGCAGTATTTACTCTCGGTATCTTGCTGCCGTATTTCAGTGTTAGATGCTCTTTTTTTCAGAGCAAGTCGTCTTTTCGTAGACATTCTCTGCAGAAACAGTACCGCTAACATTTTAATATTTTGTTCAGTGGTAGTAGGCAAAATGACTTGAAAAGTGTTTTAAAATCACAGTTTTCATCATTGTTCCACGAGTAGCGCAGATACTTGTGAGGAATCGTACCCGGCAGTCTCGGAATTCGTTAAAAAAATCACTTGATCACTTTGTTTTCGCTGCAAATAAAATGATAAAAATAAACAAACAAATCACTGGCCATTTTACATTTTCGCGTTCATTCATTCATTCAACAAATCATTTAGGTACAAAGAGCATGTAATAGTTTAGGTACATACTCCACTCTTTCTTTTTTTATTATCCGCAATTAATGTTTCAAGCATTAGTTGAATTTTACTCGGTTTTACTGCCTTTAGCAAAGAGCATGTAATAGTTTTGCGGAAACTGAAAAATACCGTGAACCGGTAAAACCGGTTCACAACGGTATTTTTCAGTTTGGCAACATTCAACTGAATGTTTTTGAAATTGAAATGGTGGCAGCCATGTTATTAATGTCATCAATCAAACCAAAGAGCATGAATCAAACAAACAAAACAATTCAGTCAGTAATTTTGAAAATGTCTGTTGTACTTGTAGTGAATTGATTTGAAAATAATAAATATATTTTGTTCATCAAAATGTTTCGAAACAACGCAAATGATAAAAAAAAAACTTTGCTGGCACAGAAAGAGAAGCTTTTACAGGAAATCCAATACTACGAAAAAAAGATTGATGAGTTTTCCAACAAAAGTTCAAATGTTTACTTTGGTGCAGACAGGTAACAAACTTGTATTTACAAACGTTCATTGGGAAATTATTTATTAGACTGATTTTAAAAGTGATCTTGAATAATGATAGATAGATGCTAGAATAGCTGATAGAATGTTTTAAGTATCTACAGGTATTATTTACTGTTTGAAAAGTTACTGTTTAAATTACTGTTGTCGTCATCAATACTTTCCTCAGTTCGGACTCCGAAGATGGTTTCCCTACTTACCTGGATATAGGGCCGTCTATATCGGAGCTCAAGAGACAGGACAGGCTCCTGAAGACCTGCCTGCAGGCCACACAGGAACTCACCAGTGTGACGGTGTTGGAGTCTGAAGTACAAATACTGGTCAAAGATCCAGATATAGGAAGGTATGTAATTATATTAGTATTTAGTCGAAGTCGAAGTGCTCGTGGCGAAGAAAGAAAGAAAAGGTTTATTGACAACACACACAAAAATGGTACAAATTTGTGAATTTGCGAAGCTTGCTAAGACGTTCTTGATAGATTGTTAAGCAATGTTCTGAGCGGTCACTACTTGGATGGGTGATAGCAAGTGGCATTAATATCTGAGCGCTTCCGTGCTTTGGAGGGCACGTTAAATTGTTGGTTCCGGCTTTTAAAGTCGTTTAGCCATGACAGAGGCCTTACAGCGGCCTAAACATTTCGTCACTAGAATTGGCTACTGGTTTATACGAACTTACTTAAGTATTTAGTCAATGTATTTCACTGCATTGCAAAGGCTGCGGACGGGTAGATGGTGCCATATTTTATACCTTAACCAAATCAATATATTTTGTTAATACCTATAATAAAAGAATTCCAATTTGATATTAGAATAAATTTGACAGTGAGAAGCCAGTGAGCGAGCAAGGCGTGTGGAGAGAGGTGACAGCGGAGTGTCGAATAGATCTTGTTCCTTTCACCATACTGTTCTATGTGCACCGACCTGTGAGTACTACCCACTATTCAAATATTTAAATGGTTATAATTTTAAGCTAACAATGCCGGCATGGTTTACCAATAGTGCTCGTTTTCAGAAGAAAATATTTCTGTGATTGATAATAATCTTAAGGTGACCCTTCCCGGCGCGTCTATCATCGACGCGAGCATGGCTGAAAAGCTTGTTGTTTCATCCAGCGCAATGCTAGAAAAAGAAGCAAAGCGAAAAGAGAGATATAGCGAATCAGCGCTCGGCATTCAGTAGGTACTTTCGCCGCTCACTCGCTCACTCGAAAAATAGTGTGCGGAAATTTCATAAAAAGTGTTCCAGGAAATACGTGTTTTTCAGTAAGTCTTACAAGTTTGTAAAATAAATGTTTGTCATTTAGAATCTCCATAACATTTGCGAGGTTTCTATCACAATACATGTATTTTCAATTTATGAGTACCTAGACCTACCTACATTATGAACGGCCAAAGTTCAGGTAAAATTTATGCAAAAAGCAGGTTTTTGGAGGCTTATACTGAATTTGTTTCTCAAAATTTTGATTTTTAGTTATGATAGAAACCTAGATATAGTGCAGAAGATTCTTATTAGTTCAAAAGTTTAAAAGAAAGATCTGTTACAACGGCATAATAACGTACGAGCGCTTGTATGAAAAGAAAGCCGGGTTGGCCGCTCTTAATGTACTTTCCCTACATGTGGTGTAGCAGGATCCCTGTATGTAATACCAAGGACGATATAGGTAAGGACTGCTAATGTTCATACTAGGAACCGTGATTCAAATAATGTTATAATTGCTCCAGATGGCGCTCTATTTTGAGCGTGTTATAAAGTTACCGATAATGTCCCGCTGGTTGTGTTTGTGATGATAATAAGTGATATAAATCTTTACGGTTATTACCTACGTTGCGAGCGTCGAAAGGTGGTAAGGATATGTATGTATTTCCAAAAAAAATGTATCTACTTATGATATCAGTCATCTGGTCACCATAACACAAGCATTCGAACAAATAAACAATTTGATTTGATTTTGATTCAATTGCTTAGCTTGGGACTAGAAAACGCTGTGTGTGTGAAATGTCCAAGAATATTTATTATTATTATCCTAACTTCCAATAATTGCATTATATTTATATTTATGTTAATATTATAAAATTATATTATTATATAATTTTAGTCATAAGTAAATGCATGATTAATTCGATTTTTAAATTTTTCAAAACTACGTAAATTAAGTTATGGAATTAATAGTGGCAATTCTGAGTGTCGCAAAAGCTAAACTAAGCTAACTAAAATTGTTGCCGTCCCTTTCATAGCGATGGAAATAAAAAGGATGGCAATAGTTTTAGTTAGGTTAGTTTAGCTTTTGCGACACTCCGAATTGCCCCCAATAAAGGCTTTTTTATTTTTTATTTTTATTTTATTTTTATTTTTTATTATTATGCAGAACCGTTGTTTCTCCGCGGCGAGTTACCGCGGCGTACGCGTGTCGCCCGTGAAGACGACGCATGCGACCGAGCTGGCACCCTCGCTGCTGCACTGTCTGACCACACCCGCTGATGTACTCGAGGTATTATTACCAGGGACTGAAACCCTTTCTGTTTTTCGGTACCGGTTTCGATGAATTCCGGTTACCTCTACGGTTTACATAACCTTTACTGAGATAACCTTTCTGTGAGTAATAGGTTACCGCTAAATGTATTACCTTTTTATAAGTGTAACCATTACGGTTGTCCTTGACAGAATCATAGCCGAAAAACAGAGAGAGATAAAAGATGCTAAAGTAGAAAGTGAAAGCGAGGCATCACAATGCTACGTTGCCGTTCCGCGGCACGTGTAATTTAGGTAATGTTTATTGGTTACCGGTATTTTGCAACCTGTATCAAATTTTTCATTTTTTTTATGTTTTTGGGTAATCTTAACAGGTTACCGGTATTTAAAAAACGGTGGTACCTTAAAAATACCTGTTTATAAAATACCGGTTTCAGTCCCTGATTATTACTATCACTTCTAGCCTATCCTGTCCCATTGTTGGGCAAAAGCCTCCCCGCACTTTCGCCAGTCACTAGTCCGAGGCGGAAATAGCGGCATACACCGAAATGGGCATCAGTGGCTTAGTAGGCACACTGATCAACAATGAGGGGTGAATGTAAATGTGAATACCTACTATACCTACATACTATTATTACAACTATTATTATTTGTTTTTTGTTATTTTATGCATGTTCAAAATTACACTCAAATTAAATTGCAGCGCCCAACAGGGTGTATGTACTTTACCTAATAAGCTCACGTTAGACCTAAGCTATACTATGTACATACATGGTATCCCATCCCCTTATAAGATGGTTGTAGTTCCAAAAACAAATGAATAGATGGCGTTACGTGTTGCTATTTCGAAATAAAGTCTCTGGAAATTTATGAAAATGTCTAAATTTTGCCAGAATCATACATTTTCTGTTTTAAATATATTTTTTTCAATATAACGAAATAAAATATACCATTATTTTATTTCCTAGATCAATTTCTACAAAATAAAATAAAAATACATGACATGAACGCTAGATGGCGCTGACTCAGAAACACAGGTAAAACGGGATAGCCCGACGAATTGCCCGCAAATTCAGGATTGTTTTCAATGTTCTACATGAGGCATCATATGTATAGTACTAGTGTATTATATAATCTGTGGTACATACTAGCAATGAATAAATGAAATGAATGAGAACGTCCCGTCTTACTGCGTAGACACGGACTCCCAGTAGTCACGCCCATTCAGTGCCTTCGTCCGTCAGTTCCTTCTGAAAGGCGTCTAGTTCGTCCCGCCCTTAGAGTAAATATTTATAGAGACAAAATCTACTAGCTGACAACACTCAAAAAACGTCCGCAGCAATGTTCTACATACCTATACATTGATAGTAGATCGTTTACAATGACATTTGCTCAAATGTAGACGTTATGAAGTTTGTTTTAATGTTTAATATTGCTTGTACGTAATGTCATAACAATTAAATCTAGTAGGCCATGCCTTCAATGACATTTGCTCGAATGTAGACATTATGCTGTTTATATTAATGTCCACTGTCGCTTGTACGCAATGTCAAAACAATTGAATCTAGTTGGCCATGCGTTCGAATACGGAACAGTGAGCAGTGGAGACGCTATTATATACAAATATTATAAAGGGAATTTATATAGTATAGTATTTATAAAGGGAATATTTTGTGTAATGTTAGTTTGATTCCTATTTTTATTGGTACCTATTAGCAGATATTTTGTATAGGTACCCAAGATAAACACTTTTTGCTACCTACCGATAATCCGTGTTTTCTGTTAAAAAAGTATAATTAAGTATAAATAATACAAAATTCATATTGTGATGGTTTTATTGCTATTTTTAACAGAATAACTTACATACCTAAAAGACAACTAAATTATCAATTTCCTTTATGTAATCTGTCCATTCTGAACACCTAAGGGGGTTTCGAGGAAAACTAAAAATAAAACATAATTACAAAAAATTATAATTATTGTAAGTAGGTATGCTTACTTTAAAACAATAAAAACGCTATCGACTTATCTACTTTTTGTTCGGAAAACTAAAAAAAAAGCATTTTTAACATGACTATTATTATTATGTATAAGTTCAAATATGTAAAAATTAGTAATAATCCACTCCATAGCTTTGGGTTCGAACAAAATAAGCGCGCGCGTGAAAAAGATGGCGCCAAGTCTATTTTGCAAATAAAATTAAAATTATTGAAATTAAAATGGAAACATGCACTGTGGACATCAATTTGTTATGATACTTACCTGAAATATGAAACACCATCCTTTTTTTTCACGTATCTGGAATGATTTGGACAGGAAATCACCGAACACTTTGGCATCGCAGACGTTGTATGAGGTTTGTGGTCGCGTTACAACTAAACAAAAACTCTGCGCACAACGTAGAGTGACCAGAGTTTTGGCGTTTACATTTTATTTGTCTGATTGTGTCTCCATAATAATATCTCAATGGTCCCGCCATCATATTTATTTATTCATAAAACAATGATTACATTGTGTTTGAATCTTAAACAATAACCTATATCTAATTACATTAATTAAATTTAAAACTACTAATAAGTACCTAAACAAAATTTAAATTAAAAAGTAAAATACTTAATTAAATGTCAAAGTGTGTCTGACCTAAATTCGTCTACGGTATAAAAGCACCTTTCCAGCAAGAGATTTTTCAGTAAATTTTTAAAAATGCTTGGACTTACAATGCTTTTCATATCGACAGGTAAAGAGTTATATACACACACACTTGTACTTGTCATCGTACTTGAGGTATAAGAAAAAAAAAACACAGGCCTTTACATCTTTACTAGATGATTTTTACAGCGACAGGAGGCAATCTTTAGTGCCTGGGACATTGTTGGAATAGGCTTGTAGCACGTAAACCATACTCTCAACAGCCGGCCATATCCACAGGAATAACTTTAAAAATGTATATAAGTAGTATATCAGTCATCCGGTTACCATAACATCATAATTCTCCTGCCCTTATCCCGCGTTAAGTGGGTTCGGCAAAACATGTTTTTCTCTTCTCTCCTCTATCACTCGTCAACTCTGAACTCACTCCTCTTACATTCATATCCTCTTTCACACAATCCATCTTCTTCGGCCTTCCTCTACTTGTATACCCATCCACATTCATTCTAATAACTCTTTTGGTAATATGTCTTATCTGGTTACCATAACACAGGCACTAAGTTGCTTAGCTTGGGGCTAGATGACGCCGTGTGGAATGTCCAAGGATATTTATTATTTATTTTATATTTCAGACTATCCGTAGCTATTTATTATTTACACCACACCACCAGGTTCTTGCCTGATTCTTTCCCTGGTGTAGGGAGTCGCGTTGGAACAGGCAGTAGAATCACCTAGTTTTAAGAACGTGACATGTCAAAGTGGTCTATAAACGATCGTACTGAATAAATATATTTTGATTTGATTTGATTTGATTTATTTTATATTTCAGACTATCCGTAGCTACGCGGTCGCGTATCGTTCCCGGCGCGGGTCGCTGGCGCGGCTGGCAGACAGATATGCCAGCGCTCTATATATGCAGCCTCGGGTTTGTACTTTCTATATACCTACCTTCTTGCTTCTTCTTTTCAATAAGGTGTTTTCAATAAATTCGCCATATTGAACTTTTATTTTTTATTTTATTTTATTTATTTGGGTAAACAAACAGTAACACATTACAAAAAGGGTTATTGATAAATTCAGACATTCTTATTGATAAATGACAACTAAATGTGAGACCAACACCGTTTACCACGGATTACTTATATATTTTACTTAAGTTTAGGTTTGTACATTGAACATAGCTTTCTTATTTCTAAAATTCCCTAATCCATCCAATCAAAGTAGGAAATCAATAATTTACCATCGTTGTGTAGCTATCACGCCGCTACATAGCGATAAATACCCGTAAATATTATGTTTTACTAGCAGACTTAAACACGTGTACATTTATTTTGCATTGTGAGTATTACAACCAAGTTTCAAGCAAATCGAACTACCCATTAAAAAGTTCCCATACAAACTTTGACACCCCATTTCACCCCTTCTCAGGCTTTTTTTTTAAATATCTGATTAACATGTAAATTTATTTATCATTTACCATATTTAAACCAAGTTTGAAGAAAATCGCTTCACGCATTTAAAAGTTGCATACAACGGTTTTCACCCCTTTTCAACCCTTTAGGGGTGGAATTTCGAAAAATCCCTTCTTAGTGCTCAGTTTTGTTTTAAAAGGAAGCTACCTTCCAAATTTCAGCTTCATAGTTTCAGCGGTTTGGTCTGTGCGTTGATTCCAGAAAAATGCTTATTGTTTTATATATATTTATAATGTCCTTTGCATATTGTCTGCAGGACGAGGGAGGGTTCGTGTTGAGATGCGGCTCCGTGATGCAGATGGTCTGGCGGCTGGAGAACAAGACCTCTCCTCTCGCACACTTCCAACACAAGATGAACTTCGAACTGGAATACATGGGTATGTATGATCATGGTATCCCATCCCCTTATAAGATGGTTGTAGTTCCAAAAACAAATGAATAGATGGCGTTACGTGTTGCTATTTCGAAATAAAGTCTCTGGAAATTTATGAAAATGCCTAAATTTTGCCAGAATCATACATTTTCTGTTTTAAATATATTTTTTTCAATATAACGAAATAAAATATCCCATTATTTTATTTCCTGGATCAATTTCTACAAAATAAAATAAAATTACATGACATGAACGCTAGATGGCGCTGACTCAGAAACACAGGTAAAACGGGATAGCCCGACGAATTGCCCGCAAATTCAGGATTGTTTTCAATGTTCTACATGAGGCATCTGTACTAGTGTATTATATAATCTGTGGTTTGATATTGCAACACGAGTTCTAAACGGTGAAGGAAAACATTGTGGCGAAACCGGTGGCTTAGTCAACCCCACACGTATTGACCATTGTCTTTCCTGTGGATATGTCTGACAGCTGAGAGGATGGTTTAGGTGCTATAAGCCTATTCCATCTCAAAATTGTCCCAGGCACTACAGTGTCCCGTTAAGTGTAGGCAAAGCTTGCCTCCTGACGCTGTATAAATCATCTAGAAAAGATGTGAAAGCTTTTGGTATGTAATAAATATATTATATTATTTTTACAGATGAATCATTCTTAAAGATAATAAAGCAGGCTCATCGCCAGCTGTCCGACCCGTCGCTACAAACAGACGAACGAACACAACTTCTGTCCAAAATAATTAGTACTTGCATAGAAGCGCAAGGCCAAGACAATATGGAATCTGACACAGATTCTAGAAAACTCGAGAAAACTACCTTAGATGATGATGATGATGATGATGGTAGTGATGCTAATGTAGAAGAGAGAGATAAAGAAGTCATGGCTCCTCCTAAAGCAATACCTAAGAGATCTAAACCGAAAGGCAAAGAGAATGATGACGGAAATCGAAAATCCGTTAAGAGAAATGCCGAACAAATAGATGTTAGTGTTAAGAAAGCCAGAACTGATATCGATGTGACTGATAGTGTTAATGCCAGTAAGAATGAAGTTGTTAATAGTGTATTTGTAGATAGCACTCACAAAAGTAAAGTTACAGGTAAATTAGATGAGAATCCTGCTAACGTTAATGTCAAAAATAACGTTAAAACATCTCAAGTTAATCCTAGTGATAAGAAATTGCCTAAAAAGATAACCAAAACTGGTCAAGATAAAAGCGTAAGTGATCTAAAGAAAAAGAAAAGTAACGAGGAAAAAAAATCCCAAGAGAATAAATCGGCAAGAAACAGTGACGTTAATAAAAATCATAAAGAAAACAATAAGAAAGTGCCTAACCAAATTGTTGAACAAAGTCAACAATCTGATAAAGTAACAGTAAATTCAAAAAACGTTAAAGATATTAAAAATAATTCAGACGGTTCCAAAACTTCAAGAACAAATCAAGCACAAACAGATGTAAAGAGTTCTGGAACAGTACAAGCTACTAAAACAACGAAAGAATCAAAATTAAAAAAAGCTGGAAACTCAAATGATAACACCAAGATAGTTGTTGATACAAAGACTTGTAAATCTAAGAAAAGTGACACTCTTGAAACTATTAACAACAAAAATACTAATTCTGATTCTAACACTAAGAAAATCTTACCTGAAACTGATATTAGAACAGACAATACTGAACCTAAAAACAACAAAGATATAAAACAGAATCCTACTAACGCTAAAGTATTAAGCTCTAATTCAGCTAAACCTAAGAAAACTGCAAAACCTGGTACTGATAACGCTAAGACCGGCGATAATAATGCTAACGGTAAGCAAACATTGAATCCTGATATAGAAAGCGTTAAACCTGTTAATGCTAAGAAAACTGTTAATATTACTAACTCTATGAAAACAGCGAGCTCTGATTCTGCTAACACCAAGAAAGTTGCGAATATAACTGATACCACTCATAAAAAGGTGAGAACTGATCACGATAATGCTAAAAAAAGTGTCAATACCGCTAAACCTACAAAAATAGGGGTTATTAAGTCTGCTAACGCCAAAATAGTGAATCAAGAAACTGAAAAAATTAAGAAAAGTGTGAATTCTGATCCTACTGTAAAACAAGTTGATTCAGATACCAACTCTAATAAAATGAATTCTAAGAAAAACATAATTCCCGCAAATAATGATGCAACAAAATTAACAAATGCCCCTGAAGTTAATTCAATAAACCTATCTAAAGATATTAAAACCAAAATGGTGATAAAAAATCATAGAAATTCAAGTGGAAAGGTGACAAAGAAAATGTCTGCGCTGAAACCGAGTCTTGGAATGGAGTCCAAGATACCGCAGAAGAAACTCTCCCCCGCCTACGCCGCAGTGCTCAAACAAAACCCAGTTAGGATCAGTCCAAGTAAGTTCTGCTTTATCATACTAACTAGCTGCGCCCCGCGGTTGTTAAAAGTAGCCTTATTATACATATAAACCTTCCTCTTCAATCACTCTATCTATTAAAAAAAACCGCATCAAAATCCGTTGCGTAGTTTCAAAGATTTAAGCATACATAGGGACAGAGAAAGCCACTTTGTTTTATAGCGCTTGTGGCGAAGCTTGCTAAGGCATTCTTGATAGATCGTTGAAGTTAAGCAACGTTCTGAGCGGTCACTACTTGGATGGGTGACCGCAAGTGGCATTATCAGCTGAGCACTTCCATGCTTCGGAGTGCACGTTAAATTCTCGTCCCGGATTTTAAAGTTGTTAAGCCATGACGGAGGCCTTTAGGTGGCCTAAAAACTCCGTCACTAGAGTTGGCCACTTACTCATATACGAACTTACTTACTAACACAGTAACACTCATATTAGAAACGCGAATGCTTGGATGTATGTTTGTCACAGTAAGCGCAATATAACGTGACCGGGCCTAAATTAGGCCCTGCCGGTCGCGCATTATCAACAGTAATTACGAAAGAGCTAAACAGACGTATCGACAGCGCGTGAAACAGAGATAGTTATATTTCCGAGCACTGCGACGCTAATCGCAATAACTATTTTCACTCCGGTCAACTTAGATTGCGCTAACTGTACTCTTTCACTCGAAAACTATTGAACGAATTTAGCTGAAACTTGGAATATACATAGTTTATGACCCGCATTTACTTTTTATCCGGATAAGAACCTGTGAGGCTGCGGGCAGCAACTGGTTTTAAACCGATTTCAAAAAGGAGATCCTAAATTCCCATGCAATAAACGTGATTTTGTTGTCGTTATTTGCTCGATATTAATAACAACAACTGGCTTTAAAATATCTACAAAACAGTACGGAACCCTACGTGTGCGAGTCCTACTCGCACTTGACTGATTTATTATGTATTTGTGTAAATAAGGTATTTCTGACAGGAATGCTGTCGAAGTTCAAAAGCCCATCTGACTCTAACATTCAGTCGAAACTCTTCAAGCCGGTCACGAACATACCAAGTAAGTTATATATTGCATATACATTATATCTATTTTTTAACCCCCGACCCAAAAATGGAGTACTATAAGTTTGACCGCTGTGTGTCTGTGGCACTCCACCTAAACGATTGAACCGATTTGAATGCAGTTTTTTTATAGGAAAGCTGGTTTTCTAGTGGTGGTTCTAATTAAGTTTTATCAGAATCGCCTCAGTCCTTTACACGATGTATATGACCTAAAATGTTACCCCACGTTATATAGGTGGTATATAGGGAATAGCGCATGCAAACCGATAATCGATAATCGATAAATTATCGGTAATCGGCTCATTTTCGCCAGCGATAATTATCGAAGAAATCGATAAAAAAATATCGATAAACGATAAATTTATAAATAATTTTTTATTCAAATAATTCCCATCAGTAATGACGTGTAGACGTCATTCTCGATACGGGTGTTTAAACGAAACGGGTGTTTAAAGGAAAACATCGTGAGGAAACCAGTTAGCTCTCTAATAGCGTCGATGGGCTTGCATTGCAACATTTGCAACCTGTCACGTATGGAAAGTTAATTTCTGCAAAAGGTGGGGATGTACCCAAATATGTATGTATTTGGACTACCCCCTTAGACATCTTCGAAAAGATCTAAAAATTGCCTAATGATCTGTAAGAAATGTCTACTGCTCCCGGGATACAGTCGTGATCATATTTCATTTTTTCATTTTCCCCTTCCTTTGATGGACAGAAAAATATTGATTTTAGCACTGGTACAATTTTCAAGTCCGCTTTTTAACATGATGCCATGGTACTAGCCAAATGAAAATTTCAGGGTTACTTCTCCATGAATGGTAGTAGTTTTTAAGATAGGTTGTAGAAAAAAAATCTAGTAGTTTTTTTTTCTCTGGAAGCCTTTAAAGTTAGTTGAAAAATTTAGTTTGGGTTTTGTTTATGCAAAGATTATTTTTTATTTGGAATTTAATTAAATAAAGACATTCTTTAGTTTGGGTTTTGTTTATGCAAAGATTATTTTTTATTTGGAATTTAATCAAATAAAGACTCAAACCGATATTCTAGGACGAAAGGTCTACTATTGAGCTACACGCTAAAACACGGTCTTAGACCTAACAGTTTGGCCACACTTGAAACATGAAGCATAAAATCGGATTTTCATCAAAATTTCATAAAAATCGGAATAACTTTTGAACGACTGAAAATTGGGGAACATACAGGGGGGTTAAATTGATAGGCATTGAGGTCACCCATCGCTCTGCCAGCGTTGATCCACCCTTCCAGATACACCCTGTATTGTATATAGTGAGTTATCATTATCATTTATCAATAGCGGGTTCGATCCCCGCTGCGGGACAAATGTTTGCATGATCTGCAAATATTTGTTTCGTGTCTGGGTGTTTTCTATGTATAATATGTATGTATTTACAAAAAAAAATGTATCTATGTAGTTTATCAGTCATCTGGTTACCATAACACAAGCATTAAATTGCTTAGCTTGGGACTAGATGACGCCGTGTGGAATGTCCAAGGATATTTATTTGTTTATTTATTTATTTAAAATTAGGAAATCTTCATAACTTAAATCTTCTTGTTGAGTGCAGCCGATTGGACAAATAGAGCAGTTAAATTAGAAACCGAAACATAAAGATATAGGTATACTTTCGCCAAAACCGATAATTCTCGATATTTATCGAAAAATAAAGCGATAAATATCAGATTATCGATTATCGAAAAGTTTCGATAATTGCATGCCCTAATAGGGAAGTAGCGGGTATGTTTGAGCCTGTGTTCACTCGCTGACGAACCAATAGCACTCGCTAAATCAATGGTATGAAGTGCGCCGCAACACCTCTCCACCAATCATCGACCACGGAGCAGTTTGACAGCCAGCGCTCTTGTTACGTGACGCGACCTATAGAGACTAACTTTTTCCCGCGGCTTGGCTAGCAAAAATTATAATACTTAACTTTCTCATTACAGGATTGCTGAAGAAACCAGCACCAAAGTCTAAATAAGTGAGTTATGAGTGTGCCATAACGCTGAAGAACGAGCGGGATAGCAAATAATCCTTTTTATCGTGAGTGAGGAGTGCAGAGCGATAGACACGAAACATAATCTAAAGCGAAAAACTGTTTTATTTAATTACAAGTTAATTAAACAACCAATGGAAAAATTAAAAGATATAACGAAAAATTTACTTCTGGGTTTTATGACAAAACAAAACGGGTGCTGTTCCTAAGATAAATAGCAAAATTTGTGCAAAACATGTACTTTTCAAAAAAATATACTTACTATCGAGAAAACTTTCACCAATCGTGTTTTTAAAACATATAATCCGAGATAAATGTTCGAAGTATCATTTCCTCAATTATGGTCGTAGCTTCCACACATTTTGAGATAAATAAGGATTTAAAACTGGTAAATTAACTAATTTGGACATACCTCTGACTACCCCCTTAGACATCTTCGAAAAGATCTAAAAAAATTGCCTAATGATCTGAAAGAAATGTCTACCGCTCCCGGGATACAGTCGTGATCATATTTCATTTCATTTCAAATTAACTAAATTGCATATGGCACACTCCTAATTGTAGATAAGTGAATTCGCGTGTGATTGTATTATGAAGTGTAATTTTTTTCTAATAAAGCCTTCGACATCAGAATTTGTTTTATTTGTAAATCGCAGTAAGTAAAAGCCGTGTTCGCCGGTGTGCCTCGACTTTAAATCCGAAGGTCGTGGGTTCGAATCCGGCCGAACATCAATGGAGAGATAAGTTGACACAAGTGGCCAAGAGTTCTATGACCAAATCGGTATTTTTTTGCATCATAGGACATATAAAACCTTCCGGACCCAAGGCGCAACTACTATGCTCAACTAAAAGGTGAATATAGTATCTAATGAATGTTTATTTTCCTATGATTTTTTTTTTCTAACCTTTGCTGTCCCACTGCTGGGCAAAGGTCTCCCCCATCAACTTCCAAGCATTGCGATGGAAATAAAAATAAATAAATAACACCTGTAGAGGGATTCATTAAACCAATATAGCTTAGAAAACTTTATTTAAATCACAAAAATAAAAACTGCACTTACCTACATACTGAATAAATACCTAGACAAAATGATTAGGTAGGTACAACTTTCTTTATATGGCTCAACTCACACTAAAAAAGCAGCGAAGCGAAGCGCAGTTTCAGTGTCATACGAATTTCAACTTTATTTTAATTAGGTACCTACTTTATTACTTATTATCGCAAAGAAGGCGCGCGTATTCGAATTCGCCGGAATTCCCGCAGCGCCGCGGGCATCCTCGCGACTCGTTCGAGTTTCTCATGCGATAATAATTTTATATAGGTAGTAATGAAAATAAAGTTGAAATTCGTATGACACTGAAACTGCGCTTCGCTTCGCTGCTCTTCGATGCTCTTTTGGTGTGAGTTGAGCCTAACTGATAACATTAAAATTGGAATCTAATTAAGTAACAAAAACAGCTGCTTATGAATTAAAAGGCATGTAGAAAAGAAATGGTACTAAACATTGTATTATGAATGTTTATAACTTAAATCTACTTTTTGTACCTACAAATATTCCTCAAAACGATGGTGGGAATGTTTACCTACTCATGGGAAAGCCATGAGTACAAGGTACTTCTCAATAGGCTAGTTGCCTATTTTTCAGAAAGAAGTTTATAGTGTGTCTCGCAATCAAATATTCTATATTTCAGTCAAAGACGATTAATATCTAGAAGACAGACAAAGGCCATACACAAAATCGTAACCCTAAAAAATAGCCTGAAAACTCTAAAACATCAATTTTATCCAAGAAATTTCAATTACTTTCTAGTTAAAAATGTTTAAATATTGAATATTGTTGCTACCTACTACTAAGTATTGAAATTTCTTGGATAAAATTGATGTTTTAAAGTTTTCAGGCTATCTGGTACTGCGGGATCGGGTTACGATTTTGTGTATGGCCTTTGTCTGTCTTCTAGATATTAATCGTCTTTGATTTCAGTAAACATCGGACGTTTAGATAGATAATTAATTATGCATTTTTAGGAGCTTATTAAATTTCGCACAAAAACGCTCCCCTGTCATGGCGTCTTTTATGACATCGATATTAGAAGCGTAAGGAACATTTTGACGAGGATGATTTGATGATGAGGCCGAAATATTAAGATAAAAAAACCATTAACAAAACACAAACTATGCTTAATTACGACTTACTTTAGTCATAGTGGCAACTACCCTACTTTATTGACACTTGTTATGGGGACCTTGATGAAACCGGTCTTATAGGTCGCGTCACGTAAAAAGAGCTTGGTCGGGGAAGTAGCGGGGGTATGTTTGTTCACTCGCTGACGAACCAATAGCACTCGCTAAATCAATGGTATGAAGTGCGCCGCAACACCTCTCCACCAATCATGGACCACGGAGCAGTTTGACAGCCAGCGCTCTTGTTACGTGGCGCGACCTATACAATATATATACATTCTAGTTACTGCCTAGTTGATAATGAACCTTCCAACCACAGAGAAGACAATCAAGCTGAACATAGATGCGAAGCTCGCAGCGACGCCCGCCGCAGACGTACATCCATCTAAATGCTTGAACAGTTCTATGTAATTCTTCGCGGGTTCGTGAGCGCTGGCTTCGAGCGGTTCTGTCAGGCCGATAGTAGAGTCTTTGAAGAGCAAGTTACTGACTCCGTTGAAAGGGGAGAACAGGGATAAGTTGATGAGCTGGGTAGTTCCGCTTAACGAGTAGCCAAATAGTTTGTCTAATGTATCGAGGAGAATATTTAGGCTGTTGTAGATGGGATCGTTTCTGAAATAAATAGGTTACAAAGTTATTTACATGCATACATACATAAAATCACGCCTCTTTCCCATGGGGATAGGCTGAGAGCACGGATCTCCACTTGCTACGATCCTGACACCTCTTTCGCCTCATTCACATAGTTATTTTTCTATGGCAATAAACTACGATATAAAGCTTATTAGTGTCAAGCGGTCACAACTTGGATGGGTGACAAGGCATTTATAGTTGATTGCTTCCGTGTTTGTCGGAGGTTTGAGGCGGCCTAAAGTCTTCACCAGAGTTGGCCACTTGCTCCATACGAACTTACTTTTGCTAGTGTCAAGTAAATTATAGTTGAAATTGTATCTGTACAAATGACATGTAAGTATGTTTGTTACTCTTTCACGCTCAAACTGCTGGACAGATTTGAATGAAATTTGGTACCAGAATTGCTTATACCCTGGATTAAAAAATAGGCTACTTATGATTCCGGTATTCCCACGGGAACGGGAACTAAACACCGCGGGGCACAGCAAGTTATAAATATTGGTCACAGCGCCTCTAGCGGATAGATGAAGTACCTAGGTACTTAATGATTAGGTCGCGTCACGTAACAAGAGCGCTGGCTGTCAAACAGCTCTGTGGTCGATGATTGGTGGAGAGGTGTTGCGGCGCACTTCATACCATAGATATAGCGAGTGCTATTGGTTCGTCAGCGAGTGAACACAGGCGCAAACATACCCCCGCTACTTCCCCGACCAAGCTCTTTTTACGTGACGCGACCTATACCGACTTACCGTCTGGTGACGATCTCCGCGTCGACGACGTTGGCGAGCGCGCAGTTGTCGTCGACGACCACGCCGGGTGTTAAGGCGAGAGTGTTGTTGCGACACAAAGCGCGGAACTGCCCGCTTTGCAGTTGCAGTTCGCTCAGGTACTCTGTAGGTACGTCATTAAAATAATTTAAATTATATTTACTTAATAAGATGGCTTAAATGGTTCTAATTGTATTTTGTACAGTTATGTAAACATGTAGTAAGTAGTACTTAGTTTAGTTTCTGTAAATAAATTTTATTTTTCTTAAGAAAGAAAGAAAAATCATTTATTCTTGTAGGACCTCAAGGATCACTTAAGTTTCGTTTTACATGCTAGGTGATTCTAATGCCTTAAAAATAATAATTTAAATTATATCTTGGTGGTTGTATTCGTCACACCGTTTCGGGGCAGTGGTCCAACAGCTCTGTCCAATTAGTTGGACTACGGGCCTTTACTAGGGGCAATGGTCCAACTATCTTGCAGTTAGACCACGACACCATAGTAGAGTTCCCAGGTCCAATTAAAACAATTTCAAATAATACAACTGCAATAGCCACCACAGCTTTTTAATTAAATAAGTAAATAAATACCTACTTAAATAAATATTCTTGGACATTCCATACGGCGTCATCTAGACCCAAGCTAAGCAACTTGATGCTTGTGTTATTTTTTTGTAAATACATACATACCTACTATAAGTAGATTGATAGAATAACATCCAGACCTGGAACAAATATCTGTAGAAGATCCAAACGTTTGTCACGCGGCGGGGATCGAACCCGCAACCTCCGCGTCTCAGGCGGGCCTTCGCCCACTGCACCACAGAGGTCGTCAATTAAATAATGACACCGTTTTTGACACAGAGCTTAAGGTAATATCCTTGTTTGTTATAAGTAGGTACTACTTTATCATAAGTTTTTTGATTCTCTGTAACAAAAGTTTAGGAAGAGTAGCAAAAATCCACTTGTTGGCCATCAAACTCTGTTTTCGCTGTAAATGTCTAAGGCTGCGTTTCCATTGACGCGGAGCTGTGCGGAGCGGTGCTTAGCGGTGCATGAATTGACCAATCACTGCTCGAAATCTCTGCTCCGCTTCAATGGAAACACCACGAGCGGAGCGGGGCAGAGCTGAACGGATAATTATATAAAATTCATAGAAAGCGAGGTGATGCGGAGCGGAGGACAGCGGGGCGGTGCGTTGCGCAGGGTAGCTAGGAGAGCGAAGCGGCTCCGTTCCGCTTCAGTGGAAACACTCACCACTTTTCACCGCTATTCTCCGCTCATCTCAGCACAGCTCCGCGTCAATGGAAACGCAGCCTAAGGATATATATTATTTAATAATACAGTGTGACTCACTGGCTATGTTCATAGTGTTGATGAAGGCGACGTCAGTCTCCGGGTCTGCGAGGCACGCCAGGGAGCCGTTGTTGCCGAAGTAGCGGTTGCTGTAGTCCCATGTACAGATACCTGATAACACATAACACAATTTCACTTTCACAACTATCGTGAGTTGTATAAGACATTATAATCGTAATAGCACACGGGAAATTACTCACGTAAAATTATCGTCGATTTAGATACCGACAATGTTTCGATTCTTCCGAAGAATCTTCATCTGGGTATGAGTACTCATACTGTAGTCACTCCTCGCGGTTGCGTCTCACACTCAATGTGCGAAGCAGAAGTTTACCGCTAATAAGTACCTACCTATTTTAAAAAGCAATGAAAATAAGTAGGTACATTTTTTGTAGACTTACTGTTGTTTCCACTGACGAGTGGCGCGGTCGGCTTGCACACCGAGCAGAGGTTAGAAGCGTCGTAGCTCTGAAAATATTCCGTCGTGTTGGTTCGAACACTCTAATGAGATACCGGCGCCCCACATGGGCTTCAACTTGGGGCCAACTATGAAATGGCCAATGGCTCTGTTTCCGGTTATTAGACACAAACGGAGCATTGCCATTGGCCATTTGATTGTTGGCCCCAAGTTGAAGCCGATGTGGGGCGTCGGCATGATGATCGACCTTGGACGGGTATTGGACACAAATAAAGCATTGCCATTGGCCATTCTATTCGAGCCAATGTTGGAACCAAGTTGAAGCTAATGTTTGGTGCCCGCATTATATTAAGTATTAGGCAAAGACGATTAATATCTAGATATTAATCGTCTTTGGTACCTATTAGGTGAAAGTTTGTGTGCAAGTGTGAATGTTTGTTACTCCTTCACTCTCAAACGGCTGGACGGATTTCAATGAAATTTGATACCAGGATAGCTTCTATCCTAGTGTTTACTTCCTCTGTGGTACCTACCGAGGCAGACAGCGCGTGCGATGCGTCGGCGGCGCCGGGTGCGCACGCGCCGGTGAACAGCTCGCCCACCGCGCGTGCGTAGTCGCACTCTGACTTCTGGAGGATACCGTTCTCTTGACCAGCGCGCACGAACGCCACGTACGCTGCATATTCAAAAATAATAAAATAAATAAATAATGCTTACAACATTTAATAAATAGAAGAAATTTAAGAAGCTCTACTTAAGTAAAGCTCAAGTAAAGTACCTACCTAATGCCCGAATACTGAAACGCTACCTAATGTGGTGCTTATCTATGACATTATTTGACGTTTGTTAAACTTGTCAGGTTTTTTCTACTCAAACCTGACAAGTTTAAAAGTTAAGTTTGTCAATTAATACGCTCCGAAATATTTAAGTAGCGTTTCAGTAAGGAAGCTCTACTCAAGTAAAAAGCTCTACTCAAGTGAGAAGCTCTACTCAAGTAAGAAGCTCTACTCAAGTGAGAAGCTCTACTCAAGTGAGAAACTCTACTCAAGTGAGAAGCTCTACTCAAGTAAGAAGCTCTACTTACGTAAGAAGCTCTACTCACCCAGACCCCCGTACTCCGGGAAGCAGGCCTTGGTCCCCTTGAGGTTCTCGAAGCGGCTGATGGTGGCGGTGGAGGACTCCTTCACGAAGGCGGCGACGCGGCTGGTGGACTGGCGCTGGTTCTGAACCAACTTGGCCGGACTCAGCTTGTAGTGCCTGGACGAAATCATATAAGGTCTGATCTAATTTGACCCTGACTGGTGCATTTGGTTGCTTAAGCAACACAACGCGATCGCCGCTGTTACAGCTTGTTGACTCATTTAACACTAAATTCAACTCATTGAATATAGCGGCAAGACGAGTTAGAGGTACATTCAAAAATATGTTACCTAAAAATCTCATAGAATAAGCACAATATCTATACCTACTTATCATTAGCTATACCTAAATTTAAGTAATAATAATAATAATAAGGGCGCAGGGCACCCTTGAGGCGAGGTGTCGGAGAGTAGCGACCCCGCGGACCCGACCCGTGCTCCTGGGGGAGGTCACCGTTCCTCACCTCCGCTTGCCTTCACTGGCCGGCCGGAGTGAACACTGACGAGGAACAGGTCCCCCACCTCCGTGTTGCCTTCACTGGCCGGACGGAGTGGAGTCGCTAGAGCATTGCTCGGGGGCTGGCGGTGTTACGTAAGTGGTGAGTGGGCACGTGAAGCTGGACCCTCAGGGAGCTCGTGATCGTCGTTTAAAACCCGGTAACATCTCAACCACCCTCTAGCTACTCACGTCATGTTGCCCCCTTGTTGCGACATGTGCAACTATTTTGGGGGGCCCAGTTGTGAGTTGGCGAGTCTCCGCCCGCCATTTTATACATGTTTGTTAACATTGTGTCGGCGGGTGCCATAGTCCCCATAGTTCCCCGGTAACCAGTCCACTACCATCACACCCCCATAGCCCGGTAGTAGTTTCCCATATTTTTAATAGTCCTGCACAGACCGAGGACTGCCTTTGGATGCATTTCTTGTGTTATTCAGGGTAGTCACCGGTATGTGTCTCCATCACAAAAACATCAAAACTGTCAAAAGGGCCTCTGTGTGTTGGCTTCGGCCCCATGCATGCCTACCAAAGGTCCGGGACTCCATAGTCCCGTGATGGTAAACCTTGACATACATAATAATAATAATAATAATTTATTTTAATAAAACATAGGTATGATACAAAATTTCAAAAGACATAATAATTAAAAAAGAAGGGCAAAAACGATTTACAAACTAACCCCGCACTAGGTCAAGCCTGTATCGCGGAAGTTAAAAGTAAGTTTTTTTTATAATAATACAACTACTAGGTAACATATAAAAATATTTTTTAAACTATTGCTGGATAAATACCTTAAAAACTAACATACATATTTTATGAAAGATAAACTAAATATGCACACTGTAGTGTAGACGGCGACGTGTGACGCTCTCGCGATGAGTCAAGCTGACGATGCACGAAGTAAAATATCTACTTATGGTAAACGGTGTTGGTCTCACATTTACTTGTCAATTTGTCAATAAGAATGTAACTCCTTTTGTCGGTGCCAGACGGGGCGTTATTAGAGACCTGTTCTTAGCTATATATTTGTGTCCTCTTTGACTAGATACTCACTGTCTAGCCAGGTATCCATAATTAGACGGTGAAGAGATGAAATCCGCGCGGTTCTCACTGATCTCCTTGAAGCAGTCCAGCACAGAGGGTCGCTGCAGACAGGATAATGCCGGCTGTACACCGAGGGTGTAGGCAGCGCCACGGACCCAGTTACACTTGTCTTGTTCAGCTGAAGACAGTGTACACCAGCGGAGCGCGGGCAGACAAGACGCTGATGAGTCTATGCTTGGTATCGGACGGACTGAGGACAAATTACACTTTATTACTTTCCGTGCCCATTAAAGAAAGAAAAATCATTTATTCTAGTAGGACCTCAAAGATCTCTGAAGTTTCTTACATGCTAGGTGATTCTAATGCCTTTTCCAACGCGACTCCCTACTCCCTACTACCAGGGAGAGAGACAGGCAAGAACCTGGTGGTGTGGGCCTAGCTTTGTTTAAAAGCGATCCCTTAACAATCTAAATAGTCAAGCTTCAGTGGGTAAGCCAGCCAGGTAAATATATTCTTTCGGCTCTTTGTAGGCATTTTTAGATCCTGTGAAGATGTCTAAGGGGGTAGTAAGAGGTATGTCTCACATTTTGCATAAGTTAACATTCCATACGTGACAGCTTGCTAATAGCGTCGATGGTATATTTTTTATTTGGCATAATAGTGGCAATTCGGAGTATCGCAAAAGCTAAGTACTAACTAAAAATGTTGCCGTCCACTCCGAATTGTCACTAATATAGACCCATAAATTTTACCCTAAAAAAGCAGCTATATCTAGTTGTTTTATATTTTCATTGATGAATCAGAATCAGAATCAGAAAACTTTTATTGCCAAACTGTTGTACAAGGTAGGTCTTAAATAATACGTAGGTACAAGTTTATACAGCTATCCATTTCGGATGTGCAACATTATGATAATTGGTTACCTAGTGATAAAATAACCTAGGCTAAAGTATGTGGGTAGCCACTTAGTATGTTTTTCATTCACTTACAGGTTGTGGTGACATTAGAGACAGGAACAGGCGAGTCCTGGAAGGCGATCCTGTTGTTTCCTGTCGGAGTGAGCACAGAGTATAGCACGCTCTGCCAGCCGGCGGCTGCGGGCGTGTCGCCAGAGGGCCACCAGGCGCGGAGACTGGATAATACGGCGTCCGCTTGACCACTGGAATAACATCAATACTTAGGTATACTTAAGTGGCAATTCTGAGTGTCGCAAAAGCTAAACTAAGCTAACTAAAATTGTTGCCGTCCCTTTCATAGCGATGGGAATAAAAAGGATGGCAATAGTTTTAGTTAGGTTAGTTTAGCTTTTGCGACACTCCGAATTGCCCCCTTAATATACTTATACAGTTCTTTGTTGTGTGATTCACTTCACATTTGTATAGGTCGCGTCACGTAACAAGAGCTCGGTCGGGGAAGTAGCGGGGGTATGTTTGCGCCTGTGTTCACTCGCTGACGAACCAATAGCACTCGCTAAATCAATGGTATGAAGTGCGCCGCAACACCTCTCCACCAATCATCGACCACGGAGCAGTTTGACAGCCAGCGATCTTTTTACGTGCCGCGACCTAAATACCTAAGTAGGTACCTACACTACTTTTTTTTTAATATCCTCATACATTTTACACACGGCGTCATCTAGGCAACTTATTGCTTGTGTTATGGTAACCAGATGACTGATATAGTTACTACTTACTAATAAATAAAAATAAAAATATTAAATAGAAAAACAACCAGACCCGGAACAAATATCTGTAGAACATACAAACATTGGTCCCGTGGCAGGGATCGAACGCGCAACCTCCGCGTCTCAGTCGGGCCTTCGCCCGCTGCGCCACAGAGGTCGTCATTTTTTACTCTACATTTTTCACTATATGCTTTTGTTGCATAATCTACTACTTATTAGGTATGAACCTGTTGTCTTTGAATATTAAACACCACCTTCCCATAGCTCAACTTGTAACGCAATGACATTTTTACTCCCATCCATATTATTATTAATGTCATATTTTTATTTTTGTGGATAGCTTTAACGACTGACTGAATATAATTAATTGAATAGAATTAATATAAGTAGGTACTTAAATGAAAAATTTTAATTCATTCATTTATTGCTTCCAGTTGGTACCATAATGGTCTTAAAAATTAGGTTTGGCCGCAACAAGAGCCCCGTTGGGACACCACTTAATTAATACTAACACATTTCTATTGTATTTTACTAACAAAATGGATTATATTGTCTGAATCAATACATTTTCAATTGAATTGAAGCAATACTCACGGGGCAGCGATGATGGAGCCCCAGGGCTGGCGCACGAAGGCGCAGGGCGCGCTCGCAGAAGCCAGGGAGCTGGTGAGGTCTCGGAGAGTGCCGTCAGGGCAGAGGATGGAGTAGCTGGGGGCGTCTTGTGGGTTCCGAACCTAGAGGGTATAAACTTAGACCTTTAATAAATAAATAATAGTGGCAATTCGGAGTATCGCAAAAGCTAAACTTAACTAACTAAAAATGTTGCCGTCCCTTTCATAGCGATGGGAATAAAAAGGATGGCATTTATTTTAGTTAGTTTGGTTTAGCTTTTGCGACACTCCGAATTGCCACCCACTAATAAGTTTATCAAATCACTACCTACATAGTATAAAACAAAGTAGCTTTCTCTGTCCCTCCCTACTTTAAAACTACGCAACGGATTTTGATGCGGTTTTTTTAATAGATAGAGTGATTGAAGAGGAAGGTTTTATGTATAATAAGGCTCTAGGTAGGTACTTTTAACTACGGCGGGTAACACCGCGGGGCGCAGCTAGTAGGTACCTAATAAATAAAAATCTAAAACCGTAGGTAGGTATCTCTTCAGAAATAATTAGGGCAACATTAAAAAAGCCTGTAGGTACCTACCTACATAAATTATGTCCCGTTTTTACTCTTTGGGTACAGGTACTTAACCCAAAAAACTAGCTAAGGTACTGTGGGTGATTAACGCCCACCTAACTTTAATTTTAAATATTTTCCATATTTACATGTTTATGAAAGCAAAGAATGCTTATAATCAATGTTTTTTTTAAGTGAAACAATAAAATAATACCTTACGTTGAGTTTTATTCTTAATACACATGTTTATTCAGTTTTCAAAAAAGGTCTATTTTGGGCGTTATTAAAAGTTATGTCTATTGACGCCCGTTTCATAAACCAGGCTTTAAATGCATAAATAGGCTTACAACAACAAAAAATTATCTCACAACAATTATCTAAAGTCGCATTACCGTACATAAACTAAAAATATAGGAACAAAATCAACATTTAAGATTAACTTTAGTCAATTTAATAATACACCTTACATCACATGGTATATTTGTATTTGGTCATATTTATGGAACTTTTTAATAATTTCCATATAATGCATCATGAGCACATTCCGTATTAACCGTTTTTAAGGCAGAATTAAGATATTTTTTAAATGTTCATTGGGCGCTATTATGTAGACAGCGGGTAATAACGCCCAGAGATATTAGGTAAATAACAAAGTTTTTTTTATAAATACTAAGTTCTTCGGCAAATCTATCAAATAATATGTAATTGGCAAAATTAAAAAGAGAATTGTCTAATAAATTTATAACACTAAGGAACCACCTCCACGGGTGAGTATCGCGACGATTTCGTCCTCCTATCATCGGGTAATTTACACGGTAAGGCGGTTATCATAAGAATTAAATTTGCAATTAGTAGTAAAGTCGTTTTGGACGTTATGTACTATTATAAAAATATTATAAAAATGCTCTCTGGTATAACGCCCATGCAGGCTAATAGCGCCCAACCGTCATTTTACCGGGCGTTATTCCCCAGCCGGACGTTATTTTTTGACACTGACACGTTTTTGTAAAAAAACACAGAAATCAACACAAAATATTTAAGTAATAGTAGAACAAGATTATCGTGAATCTCTTTAAACCAAAAATCATACCCAAATCGCAAAAAATACATGAAAAACTATACTATTTGTCGTGGCATTTATTATAGTAGCGCGGTACTTGACAGACCCTGCCGGGACAAGGCGTCACACTGCCATAAATGTGGCGCGAGCGTGCCGCCGCTCGCTCTGCGCTTTCTTATTGATTCATTCTACCTATGCATGGAGTGTCAATTGAATAATACTATATTTAGTGTGTTTTCTGCTACCCGGGCGTTAATAAACAGCGGGCGTTAATCACCCACCCTACCTTACTTAAGTACCTAGATATTTATATTTAATAAAAGTTACTTCGTATGAGCAAGTGGCCAACTCTGTTTTCAATAATAATACGAGTGTTACCTACACATAGTATGAGGCACATAGGTAAGTATATAAATAGTATGAGGTATTATTTTTTTAATTATATTATTGGTAGTCTTTCTTAAACTTTCGCGATCACAATTCATACTTTTAAATAGAAATTTACAGGATTTTATCGCGTAATTTACCTTTTATTATTTATTTTATCATGGAATCCAGTTATTAGTAGGTGTAATGCGCGTCGTGATGGAAAGTTTCGGTGTAAAGATACAGTTAGTGTCGTGTGCTGTGGTGGACATGCAGCCGTTCCGAATTGTGAAGCTTAAGGGAGGGTAGTTTTATAAACTGCCGCTTCTCGTCGGAGCCTACCTACGTACTCCAGTTCGCCCGCGACCACGGTTGTTGTAACACAGCCGAAACGTCGGGAAATAATAAAAGGTAAATTACGCGATAAAATCCTGTAAATTTCTATTTAAAAGTATATTATTGGTGTCAATTCAGATGTCGCGTAAACTAATTTGGCCACACTAAAAATGTTGCCGTCCCTTTCATAACGATGGAAATAAAATGGATGGCATAAATTTTAGTGCTGTCAAATTAGTCTAGTTTAGTTTTTACGACACCTGAATTGACACCAATATTATAATTCATAAAATAATACCTCATACTATTTATATACCTACCTATCTACTTAATTTTAATATACGAGTACTCACAGTAAAATAATTGATGACATGCGACCAAGCCACATAAGCCACAGCGGGCGCGGTATTGTTCACCGTGCGCAAACACTCGAGCGCTTGGATGTGACGGTTGGCGTTATCAACGCCGGCGACCGACACGCTCAAGCTGTTGACGGAGTAACCGGTGCACTCGTTGTTGCAAAGCGAGCATAGCGACTTGTACTGATCCTCTGTGGAAATAGAGAAAAATGAATATCCTTGGATATTTCACACGTCATCTAGTTTGGGGCTAAGCAATTTAGTGCCTACATAGTTTTATTTTGTAATAACATACCTACATTTATTATTTACCTACATAGAAAACACCCAGACTCGAGACAAATATTTGCAGATCATGTAAACATCTGTCCCGCGGCGGGGATCGACCCCGCAACCTCTGCGTCTCAGGCGGGCTTTCACCCACTGTGCCACAGAGGTCGTCATTAATACATTAAGTAGGTACATAATACATATACTTAGATAAAAAACGCCCAGACCAGGAACAAATTGTCTGTAGTATTTGTTATGCAGGACAAGTAGGCGTAGCGAATTTTTTTTTTTATAAAACAAGTTGGCTGGAGAAGCAATTTCCTGCACTCTCAAGGTGAATGTTTACAAGTTTTACAAGTCAGAAGATCCTCATCAGAAATCATTTTTAAAATCAGTCCACTATTAGCAGTGTGGAATGTCCAGGGATATTTATAAACACATTTGAACATAGCACCTCCTCCTATCATAATTATCATAATGTTGCACAACCGAAATAGATAGCTCTGTATAAACTTGTACCTATCATATAAGACCTGCCCTTGTACCTACAACAGTTTTGCAATAAAATATTTCTGATTCTGATTCTGATTCCTTTTTTACAGTCGGATTAGGATGGCTTACTAAGGCTGGCATCTAGTGTGAGGTTGTGGCTCCAAGGTCCTGGCCTGCAGCCCGCAGAGAAGAAGCTACTGAGTGTCTCCACTTCAATCTGGTCGGCGGACTTGCCAGCCGGCGTCACTTCGCCGCAGCGGTCGGTTTGCGCGGCCTGGAGTAAAAGCTCACGTTACTAAAGAACGCTTGTTTGATATACTCAGGGCTTTCAAGTAAAGTTCAGAGGACTATCAGCCGGTTTCTCGAACGCAGATCATCTCCAAATCAAACTTAAGTAATTGGTAGGTAATTGCATTATTGTTATTGTATAGTATCTAGGTACTACATACTACTATTTCCTCAAACATTGTGGTGTCCCAACGGGGCTCTTGTTGCGGCCAAACCTAATTTTTAAGACCTTATGTACCAACTTGAAGCAATAAATGAATATGAATAAACTAAGCACTCAAATTACGTGACAAGGTGTCAAATTAGGAACAAATTCGACTTATTGATGATTTTATAGTAGGTAATTTTTTCGTTTAGTCGTTTGTTGCTCGGTATATTTCTTATACAGTACCTAGGTATCTAGAATTTCCATAAAATTTTCTATCACAACGCACTAAAGTCAAGTTTTAATGGCGTAGGTAGGTAGGTACTCCTACAGTAATAGGTAGGTTACCTATTCTTTCATTCTTACCGAGACTTCCAAAGCCTTCAGCACTCTCGGCGACCACCTCTGCTCGGTCTCGTCAAGCCCGGGGTGGCAGTAGGCGCCCCCGCGGAGCCCCGCCAGGCCTCCAGTGTGAGAGCTCGGGACCACAGCCACCGCTTCGAACGCCACGGGCTCTGAAAAAACAATTTAGATGGTATTATATATAAAGCAAACGGGAAATTACTGACAAGCCCTTTGAAACCTTTTCGAACAACACGCAAGACATCTCTTCAAATTCCCACTGAAAAGTCCGCGGTGTTTTTTAGAATGTTAATATTATATGCTATAACCTAATGTTTTTTAGAGCGCAACTTAAAGAGGCAAGAAAAGGGGTCAGGATATAGATAAGACCTTAGTAGTGAAAAATGTGCAATTTTTCAGTTGCTGGAAACATTATACTTAGGTCAAAGCTAACCCGTGGTTTATATTAAAAACCTCATTGGTAGTAAATAAGTAAGAATCTTAGGTATTTATTTTAACATCTAGAGATGAGCGAGAACAACAATAAGTTAAAATGCAAGTTTAGCTTAGAACTTGTAAATGGTTTATCCATTAAATACCGATCACTCTCAGTAGATCCATTGTCCAGATCCCTAATGGATTTAGTAGTTAGCTTTGTGGGGGCAATTCTGAGTGTCGCAAAAGCTAAACTAAGCTAACTAAAATTGTTGCCATCCTTTTTATTCCCATCGCTATGAAAGGGACGGCAACAATTTTAGTTAGCTTAGTTTAGCTTTTGCGACACTCAGAATTGCCACTATAGTGGCAATTCTGAGTTTTATTTTCAGAGTATTTATTTCTCTGTAGATCCAATAAAAACTAAAAAAACAGCTATTCTCGCTAGATCCGTTAACCAGCTCCAATTACGAAAGTGTGGATGTACGAGAAATTCATTTCTCACTAGATCCAATAATGGATCTAAAAAGGCCTTTCCGTGGCAGTAGTCTACTAGTCCTGTTAGTGGACTGACCTGCTCTGTTGGCATTCCTGACGGCGGCGACCACGCGAAGATCTGGCTGCTGATGTCCCAGCAGAAGCACCTCCTCCTCCGAGAAGTAGCCGAGATCAGCCTCGCCACTTGCTATTTTGATTGCGCATTCCACTCTGTAGATAATAGATAACCATTACTTCGTTTTTTTTCTCGGTATGTAGATTATAGTAGCACTCATAATTTTCAGGTTGTGCCACCCTCAGAGCGACTTGCACAACGGTTGTGACTTGTGACTTAATTGTAAGTAGGTATTTAATTAAGCTAGCCTTGCACAACGTCATAAATTGGATTTATTCCTCCTATTCATGATTGGGTTCTACGGTCCTTGACTCACCTTGAGTTCACCTTCGTGCAGGTAGCCTGGCTGTTACCAAGCTCCACGCTTTGGCAATCAGCGTCAGTTAAGATGCATACTTTATCTGTAAAAAAAAAATCAACTAGATATTTTGAAAGCTTGTGCCGTTGAGACTTTTTCTTTCTTTGACTGAGAATTTTGATGGTCAAGTGGCGCGCTCAGTATCATGTCATGACGCACGTGGCGATGTTGCGTAGGTACACTCAGCTACGGTAGCTGGACAAGGCAATGCTTTATCAGATGCCAAGCTTTATCAGCGTTCGTGCTTCGGAAAGTACTTAGGTTATATCAGTTCATCCGCTCAGGAGCTCCGTTGCCTAAGACAGACACACAGATACACAAGCCAATATAAGTAATACCCCTCTTTTTCGTTGGAGGTTAAAAATGACTTCACGTTCCGTTGCTTTTCTTACTAACTGTAACGAACACGTAATGTTATCGCAATAGATAAAGGTCTCGCCTAGTTTCATGCGTCATCATAACTTCTTGAAAACACAATGAATTTGTTGTCATGCTATGATACATAGATATACCTATATAGATAGATGAATACTTACACCAGTTATCTACCTACAAAGTGGGCACCGGCAAGTACCTACCAATAGGTAGGTATGTCACCAGGGTCGGACTGAGCCCTAAGGGCCCTTCGGGCCTGGCAAGGGACTGAGGCTGATTGTTCAATTGGTTAGGTAATAGTAATAATTTATTTAATAAAAGTAAGTAAGTTCGTATGAGCAAGTGGCCAACTCTGGTGACGGAGTTTTTAGACCGCCTTAAGGCCTCCGTCATGGCTTAACGACTTTAAAGCCGGGACCGACAATTTAACGTGCCCTCCGAAGCACGAAAGCGCTCAGATATAAATGCCACTTGCGGTCACCCATCCAAGTTGTGACCGCTCAGAACATTGCTTAACTTCGACGATCTATCAAGAACGTCTTAGCAAGCTTCGCCACGAGCTTCTAAATTTATTTAATAAAAACATTGTAAACACAGATTATAAAGTATACAAGTACCTAGGGCAAATAATTTTACAATATCCCTGCACTAGGTCAAACCTGTATCGCATAAATTTCTGTTAGTGACACAATGTGTGTGTGTGTGACCACATTATTACAACCCAAACCTCGCCCGCCCCCGCCACTAATTAGAAATCAGAAATCAGAAACATTTATTGCAAAACCTAGGTTTACTGGCCAGTCCGACTCAGTAGGTAGGTACCTATGCCACTACCACATTTAGGATTGCTTGAAAATAGATCTTTGGAACTGTGTTTATATATAATAGTAGCCTACAAAACATTAATTGGCAACTACCTAACGCTAAAGCTTTAAAAAAAAAGCTAGGCCCACACCACCAGGTTCTAGCCTGTCTCTCTCCCTGGTAGTAGGGAGTAGGGAGTCGCGTTGGAACAGGCATTAGAATCACCTAGCATGTAAGACGAAACTGAAGTGATCCTTGAGCAGAATAAGTGATTTTGCTATTACACCAAAAATACGAAACTTACAGTGGAATATAGAAACCTCCTTTTATGAAATCAGTTAGGTACTTATAAAAAGATTTACTGAATAGGTGCGTACTTTTTCATATAGATTAGATATATTAGTTATAGTATAGGTACCTTATCTGATCATAATCGGAACTTTGATCTTTTATAGGTAGGTACACCAGTCCAGTAGGTACTGACTGGACTAGACTTAAGTATAACGTATTCTTATATCTGTGGTATAACTTTTATAAGACAATCCAAAGTGGCCATGCTATGGAATTATTTCCTACTCTGCCTTATTAAAAAAAGACCTTTTCTAAGCACTTCATCTTTTTTTCAAAAAGTAGATTGAGAAGTTGCTTAATTTTAGGTGGTTCATGCAATTATTAAGCACATAGGTATTATTAATCCTACCGCTTTAACGCATTACAGCAGCTCACATCAAGTGCCTTCTATTTCCTTCTTCACGGACAAAGATAAGACAATCTTCGATGACCTAACATATTTTATTTATTAACGAATAACTTACAGGTTTGGGCAGCGGCGCAACCGATGACCAAGAACACCATAAACAATCCCTTTAACTCCATTTTGGCACACACTATCACAAACAGGAGTAAAGTGTCCTAACTGCACCTATACTGGACCTAACCCGTGCGTTCGATAACGTGCCAGATATTTATAACTTATTTAAAAGGTTTATTGTAGTGTTTGTCGCCTATCTTATCAATATTTCGAAATTCTGTGTAGAGGTGGTGATATAACGGTCTGATAAGAGCTGATAGCGATAACTATGCGTCAGGATTTGCGAGCGTCCTGCAAGGGGCGACGTTTGCACTCGTTCTGTTTAACGGTTATTTTAACCTTGGTTGCTAAGCTCTTTATTCCTTATGCTTATTCAGAAACTGTTTTTACTTGGGTACTTACAGTTGCTAAAGTGTTCTAGAGATTTGTAATTTAAGATAATTGTATTTACCTATAACTATCATGGAGATCAATAGATAATTAATAGATACATTACATGTATGGTAGGTTGGTAGATAGGTACTAGGTAGGTACATTATAGATCTGAGATAATTTAATTACCTATTTATAGTTATTTTAACATTAAACACATTTAAAATGAGTTTAAAACTAGACCGATAGAAGTTCTACCTTACTAACTACTACTTACCTACTTGCAGTTAAATTCAAGTACCTAATAGCCAACTCTGGTGACGGTCAGTTAGACTAGTTAGACCGCCTGGTGGTCTCATTCTACGTATTGTGCTATCTGAGCAGGAAATGGTTTAATTACCTACAGAATCTTATAATAAGGATTGACTCTAAACTTACTTAAGTAGGTAGGTAATTATAATTAATAATCTAAAATTCGAGATTTCCCACTAATCTCTCTGAAAATCGTGGAGGTCGTACTTACAGAGATCAGGACAGGACAGAGATGTAGGAGACTTTTTCTCAGCAGTGGGGTGATATACCTACCTAGGTTAGATTCTTTTTTTTTATTACCTACTTACTTTACTTACTTATACCTTTTTTTTATCAACCTATGTATCGTCCCACTGCTGGGCAAAGGTCTCCCCCAAACTCTTCCAACCGTCTCTAATCCTTTGCCGAGTCCCACCATCCTTCGTCAAAGGTGACGAGATCGTCCCGCCAACGTTTCCTTGGTCGACCCCGACGCCGCGCCACTTTCCTACTTTATAGGTCCGACTTTATACCTAGGTTAGAAAAAAAAAACTAAACCATTAAGCTACCTATAACAAATAAAAATAATACTAGTCCCTATATAATCCACATTCTCGGAACATATCGATAAGGTTTATTTAAACAACGATACCGGTAGGTAAGGTATCTTATCAGGTGATATCACAACGTAAAATTTGACTTACGCATATGAAATTTAAAACACTTTTGGCGGATGTATATTGTCTCCGAACTAATAAATAAATATATCCTTGGACATTTTTACACGGCGTCATCTAGTTCCAAGCTAAGCAACTGCTTTGTTATGGTAACTAGATGACAGATATACCTAATATCGTCTTTGCTAATATTAAGATAAGATTTTTTTTTTGTAAATATATAGGTACATATAAATAGAAAAATCATCCAGACCCGGAACAAATATCTGCAGAACATGGAAACATTTGTCCCGTGGCGGAGATCGAACCCGCAACCTCCGCGTCTCAAGCGGGCCTTCGCCCACTGCGCCACAGAGGTTGACAAACTTATACGGATGTGAGCCTGTTTACTTTTCTATCTAATCAGTGTCACTGCTGGGTAAATGCATCTCTCACACCAATCTATATTCTCTTTGACCAATCTTAGCAGTGTTTTGTCAGCTTGATTCGCCCTCACAATGTTGTCATGTAATAATGAGGAGGAATGAAAGACATATTACCAAAAAAGTTATAAGTAAGTAGGTACCTATGAATGTGGATGGGTATATAGAGGAAGGCCGAAGAAGATATATTGCGTGAAAGAGGATATGAATGTAAGAGGAGTGAGTTCAGAGTTGACGAGTGATAGAGGAGAGTGGAAGAGAAAAACAGTTATCATAACCAGAATATTTCTTGACCGCCATCTGGTAAACGCCTTGGTCCACCAGTACTTGGTCGTCTTTTGGCCGCTCAAGTGACAAAGTCCGCGGGCCTGGATAATGGTAGATTCGATCGAGTTGGTCGATTCATACTCACTTTCAGCGGAAGTGAAGTCATTGTTTCTGCGTAACAAGCATTGAATCATTGATAGTTTTTCTTAAACTTACGCGATCACATTAATATTTATAAATACATGGACACGGGGTTTTATCGCGTTATTTACCTTTCTTTATTTCCCGACGTTCCGGCTATGTTGCAATAGCCATGGTCCCGTGCCCATGTAATTATAAATATTAATTGTGATCGCGAAAGTTTAAGAAAAACTATTGATGATTCAATGTTACGCAGAAAAAATGACTTCACTTCCACTGAAAGTGCTTTTATCTGTGGTATGAATCGACCAACTAAACAATAAATATTTTTTTTACAGCAATCCTCAACTAGATTGTGGTAGGTACCTAAATAGAAATCCTGTACTAACTATGAAAAGTGAAAGTTTGTGTGTGTGTAAGTATGTATGTTTGTTTGTTACTCTTTCACGCTCAAACAGCTGGACGGATTTGAATGAAATTTGGTACCAGGATTGCTTAAAGGCTACTATTCGTAACTATTCACCGCGGGTAACACCGCGGTGATATAGATATAGATCTATACTAATATTATTATGAGGTAAAGTTGGTTTGTTTGTTTGTTTGTATTGTATGTTTGGGGTAATCTCCGAAACTAGGTAAGTATAGGTACTAATCCGATTTCAAAAAATCTTTGACCGAGATGTAGCAGGACTTTCCGAATTAACATAGGCTATATTTTATCAAGGTAGGTATCACGCGAGCGAAGCTGCGGGCGAGTAAGCTAGTTTCAAATAAAGCTGTGGCTGTATAGAATGCCTCGACAAGCCGCAAAAGATATGTCAAAATGTCAGGTGACATTTTTTATTATTTGACAGTTATAATTCGCGCCCTAGAGGCGAATGCTTTTTCCGTTTATTTTCTTAGGCACTAGGTACTGATTGGCACTACTAGTAGAGTGAAGGGAAATTTTACTTTCCCGTTACACTACTGGTAGTTCTACGGGTAAAAGTTCATTTTCAGTGACACTACACTGTAACCAGTAGTTTCACGGGAAAATGATTTCCACCCTATGTTCAGGCATGGTATCCCATCCCCTTTTAAGATGGTTGTAGTTCCAAAATCAAATGAATAGATGGCGTTACGTGTTGCTATTTCGAAATAAAGTCTCTGGAAATTTATGAAAATGCCTAAATTTTGCCAGAATCATACATTAGTGGCAATTCTGAGTGTCGCAAAAGCTAAACTAAGCTAACTAAAATTGTTGCCGTCCCTTTCATAGCGATGGAAATAAAAAGGATGGCAATAATTTTAGTTAGCTTAGTTTAGCTTTTGCGACACTCAGAATTGCCCCTATTTTCTGTTTTAAATATATATAAGTTAATGTTCTACATGAGGCATCTTAATATATATATATAAAGATGCCTCATGTAGAACATTGAAAACAATCCTGAATTTGCGGGCAATTCGTCGGGCTATCCCGTTTTACCTGTGTTTCTGAGTCAGCGCCATCTAGCGTTCATGTCATGTATTTTTATTTTATTTTGTAGAAATTGATCTAGGAAATAAAATAATGGTATATTTTATTTCGTTATATTGAAAAAAATATATTTAAAACAGAAAATGTATGATTCTGGCAAAATTTAGACATTTTCATAAATTTCCAGAGACTTTATTTCGAAATAGCAACACGTAACGCCATCTATTCATTTGTTTTTGGAACTACAACCATCTTATAAGGGGATGGGATACCATGCCTTGTTTTATGCCAACTTTCAATCTCTCACCACGACATCTGTTGATAATCGTATGCAACTAACAACAAACTATGTGAAATATTAACATAAAATATATTTTGAACAATATTAAGTATAAAAACATTTTAGGTAATTTTAACTAGAAAGTAATTTCAATTTCTTGGATAAAATTGATGTTTTAAAGTTTCCAGGCTATCTGGTGCTGCCATCTACTTTGAAGTCCCGTTTTGTTCATGGCCTTTGCCAGTCTATTTTTATAAATCATCTTGAACCAAAGATGATTTACAAAAATAGACTGTTAGGGTAACTTCAAGCAATTAGTGCTCGTTCGCACGAGAGCTTTTTTAACGTCCGTTAAAAAAGCGTTCAAATGACGTTAAAAAAGCTTTCCTGCGAATATGGGCTTAACGTCCAACGTCCAGCGCAGAAAATACAACACTGTTCGATAAAAAACCGTCGCGTTTAAAAAGCGCTGACGTGTGAACATATACTTGGGAATACATTTGTTCTATTTGAACGCTTTTTTAACGGACGTTAAAAAAGCGTTCAAATGACGTTAAAAAAGCTTTCGTGCGAATATGGGCTTTAACGTCCAACGTCCAGCGCAGAAAATACAACACTGCTCGTTAAAAAACCGTCGCGTTTAAAAAGCGCTGACGTGTGAACATATACTTGGGAATACATTTGTTCTATTTGAACGCTTTTTTAACGGACGTTAAAAAAGCTCTCGTGCGAACGATGACTTATCGTCCCAAAAATATATTACAACTAGGTACAACAGATATTCCGGTAGGTAAGTAAACAATAGTTTAATTAAAAAAAATCTAATATAATTAGTATTGACATTTATTATTTTCAACTCGACTTGACCTTGCATTATAATATAACCGCATCGTTTATCCGTTCACTAGCTATGATGAGTTCCAAAGCACGGTAACGTTCAGCTATTAATGCCACTAACGGTCAAAAGAAATAAATATTCAGGAAATAAATTTAATGATTATGATTAGACATTGTCTTCTTCAGGGGCTACATAGGTTGATGTCATCTTCTGACGTCACGTCGCTTTCTGTAATAAAAGACATTTTTAATATTAAGACAACCTTTTTGCTACATTAGTGGCAATTCTGAGTGTCGCAAAAGCTAAACTAAGCTAACTAAAATTGTTGCCGTCCCTTTCATAGCGATGGAAATAAAAAGGATGGCAATAATTTTAATTAGTTTAGTTTAGCTTTTGCGACACTCCGAATTGCCCCCATTGTGTAGTTGTGTACAGCCTTAGATGGATGAGGTTGCGGGTTCGTTCCCCGCCGCGGGACAAAAGTGTATTATTCGCAAATATTTGTTGCAGTGTTTTATTATCGTATCATAATTGTTTTATTACCTGATATTATTAACCCGGATTAAAAGTAGACTATGTGTTATTTGAGCATTACTTATTCCAAGTTTCAGCCAAATCCGTTCAGTAGTTTTCGTGAAAGAGTTGGTTCGTTCGTACGAGCAAGTGGCCAACTCTGGTGACGGAGTTTTTAGGCCGCCTAAAGGCCTCCGTCATGGCTTAACGACTTTAAAAGCCGGGACGGACAATTTAACGTGCCCTCCGAAGCACGGAAGCGCTCAGACGATGATGCCACTTGCGGTCACCCATCCAAGTAGTGACCGCTCAGAACGTTGAAAGAGTAACAATTAAACATCCATCCATCATACTTACAAACTTTCGCGTTTATATTATTAGTAGGATTACCAGGTTCAGAGCTGGGCGAGGGCACGGAGTCACACTTGCACCGGCGCATCTCCTCCAATATCCTCAGCTCTGACGGCAACAGTGCTGCCTTGTCCTCAGGAGACATCTTGTCTGAAATATCATTAACAATATCGGGGAACTCAGAAATCCACGAATCAAGGTTAAATACTTATCACGGTTTTTACAATATCGATATAGGTCGCGTCACGTAACAAGAGCTTGGTCGGGGAAGTAGCGGGTATGTTTGCGCCTGTGTTCACTCGCTGACGAACCAATAGCACTCGCTAAATCAATGGTATGAAGTGCGCCGCAACACCTCTCCACCAATCATCGACCACGGAGCAGTTTGACAGCCAGCGCTCTTTTTACGTGACGCGACCATTGCGATTATAGAGTCACAATCTAATAGCTGACAACACTCAAAAAATGTGCGTGCAAATTCAGTGTTCTACAATGACATTTGACATTTGAATGTAGACGTTATGTCTTTATTTTAATGTTCAATGTCGCTTGTACGCAAAAAAGAAAAACTCTGGGCACTACGTAGCGTGCGCCGAGTTTTGGCGTTTACATTTTATTTGTCTGATTGTGGCTCTATAATACATCTCAATGGACGCAACCTATAACCATGGTGGTTTCAATAGTTTTAATTTTAAAAAAATCTTTAAATACCATAGATCATAATTAAATTAAAAATTACCATAGATTAAAATAAATTATAAATAATCTTTTATCAACTATTAGGGTTTAAATACATGTAGGTACACGGGGTTTTATCGCGTTATTTACCTTATTTCTTTACGTCCCGACGTTTCGGCTATGTATTTATAAATACCTATGAATTGTGATCGACTAACTAGGTAGTAGGGTTACCGCAAAACACGACTTTTTATAAGAAAATAAATAGAGAGTAATTAATTAGGTAGGTATATATACATGTAGGTATGTATAATTTGAGGAAAGAGGATAGATACCTAATTATTATTTTTTGCCATTATTATTTTTTAGGCCTAGCCACGCCTCGCCACGATGAAGGATGGTGGGACGCAGCTAAAGATCGAGATGATTGGAAGAGTTTGGGGGAGACCTTTGCCCAGCAGTGAGACAGAATAGGTTAAATAAAAAAAGTAGAAGATGGCGTGACGAGTTGGATGCCCACTAAACATCTGGGTCTAATAGATAGATAGATAGATAAGTACTTTATTGACACACACACATTACAGCACAGATGGAAAGGTTTAAGTACAGAGTAGAAGAACTTAACTAAACACAGAATAGTACCTATTTATTTTATTATTATTTATGTATTTCTAGCCCATATTGTCCCACTGCAGGGCAAAGGCCTCCCTCCCTTCTTTCCAGATTTTTCTGTAGATAGTACCTACAAACAGGAAAATAATATAAAAAGGTAGGTAATGCAATAGGCCTGTGCTGAAGTGGGTGAGTCAAAAGGGACCAGTCTCAGCTTTTTGTTACTCTGCGCCTTGACGCAGAACAACAGCGTAAAATGCGAAGAGTGGAGAAATGGAAGGGAGGCCTTTGCTTTGCTTTGTAGGCCTTTGCCCTTTGCCCACTGCAGGGTGGGACAGTAAGGCTGAACAATGAAAATGAAAATTCTTATTTTGTATACCTACGTACCTAGTGTGAACTGCACCTTGCTTTTAGCGGTCTCCTCGCAGCGGCAAGTGGGATCGGCACGCGCCGCGTCCTCCTCCGCGCGTCGCCGGGACGCGGACGGCAACTCGCGCGGACCTGAATTAGTGTTAAACTATAGTCTGACCATTATAACTATTATTAGGTCTTTAACATACGTAATCACTGGGGGCAATTCGGAATGTCGCAAAAGCTAAACTAACCTAACTAAAACTATTGCCATCCTTTTTATTCCCATCGCTATGAAAGGGACGGCAACAATTTTAGTTAGCTTAGTTTAGCTTTTGCGACACTCAGAATTGCCACTACTATGTAAATAACTTCTTTGTACATTTCTTTAAAACTGAATTCATCGTGTATCGTTCATCATTTACCCTCCATCCGTCATCAGTCGTCGTTCGTCGTTCGCCGTTCATAATTCATCGTTAATCATTTACCCTCCATCCGTCATCAGTCGTTGTTCATCGTTCGCCGTTCGTCGTTCCTAATTCATCGGTCATCGTTCATCGTTCACCCTCGTATCTTTTATTGTCCTTCGTCTACCGTCCATCATTCAGCGTTTCAACGTTCAACGTTCATTATATTGTATACACCATTAACCATCCGCCACTATTCATCATTCTTCATTCACCATTAATCTTTCTTCATTCATCGTTCATCGTTAATTATTCATTATAATCGTCAATCGTTCATCGTTAATCATTATTAATCATTTATCGTTCATCGTTCATCATTAAGTATTCATTCATCATTCATCATTATTTATTCATCATTTATCGGTCATCATTAAGAATTCATCAATAATCGTTAATCGTTCATCATTCGTTCATTCTTAAATTTAAAAACTTCTGTTGCGATTCAGTCTCGAAATTAAATGGTCTTTCAAAAGGGTCGATATGGCCCGCCCGCGCCCCCTTGATGTGCGGGCTGGGTTGACCACTATATTATAATATATCTATTTATATTTCCGTAACATAATACCTATACACTTACAGGGGGTCGTCTCAAAGGGCTGCGACCTCTCGAGTGCGTCGCCGATGACGCGCAGCATGAGATGCCGATACTCCGCCTGTCTGACGGGCGGCGAGCTCACGCCCGTCGCGCGCTCCAACACTACAACACAAATCACAATACAGTAGTACGTTTAAGCTATAGTTACAATCACCAACACCCCAATCTAATGTCCCATCTAGACTCTACGAGGCTACACGAGGCTACAGGTCGCGTCACGTAACAAGAGCTTGGTCGGGAAAGTAGCGGTGGTATGTTTGCGCCTGTGTTCACTCGCTGACGAACCAATAGCACTCGCTAAATCAATAGTATGAAGTGCGCCGCAACACCTCTCCACCAATCATCGACCACGGAGCAGTTTGACAGCCAGCGCTCTTTTTACGTGACGCGACTTATACCTATGTGAAAAATACGATATTTTGAGACCCTGGATTTATGTATTGAGATGGTATTCAGGCTACAAAAACCAGTTCCAGCTGAGTTGATCAAGAGGGAAGTGGAGGTGGCCGTAGAAGTGGTCCCGCTGGAGACAAACTTCAATACGCGAGTGCGAGAGGGAGTACGGTGCGCTCTTGTCCGCTCGCCTCGCCTCGCTAACGCTCCGCTTGGTGTCGGTTTTCGGGCGAGGAGGCGAGGCAAGACAATCAACGGCGGGCAACTGAATAAATGGAGAGTGTGGATGGCTAACTCCTGCCGCCTCCACTCGCCAAGACACGTGCGAGAGCCTCGTGGAGAGTCTGGATGCGGCATAAAATAAAGCCTGCAATACATGTTGGCCGAGCGTAGGCGAGTGAACGCCAATACCGACGTATGGACAGCATAATTAGTCTTGCCTTGCAATCGCTCGTCATCACTCGCCTACTGGCCGAGTCCAGGCAAGACAACGTGTAGAGTTCATTTGTGATTTTAATTGGTATGCCGTAATTGGAGAGCTCGACATACCCCTTCTGCTCTCCCGGACAAGAGGGCAATCTCGATCGTTCGTATGAGCAAGTGGCCAACTCTGGTGACGGAGTTTTTAGGCCGCCTTAAGGCCTCCGTCACGGCTTAACGACTTTAAAAGCCGGGACAGACAATTTAACGTGCTCTCTGAAGCACGGAAGCGTTCAGCTGATAATGCCACTTGCGGTCACCCATCCAAGTAGTGACCGCTCAGAACGTTGCTTAACTTGAACGATCTATCAAGAACGTCTTAGCAAGATTCGCCACGAGCGCTTCAAGAGGGCATGCACGAAGCATTTTCGTACATTTTAACATGTAAAAAAAAATTGGATAATTAAAAAACGATTCTCGCCAAACGCTGCATACATTGCTTTTTACCGTCTTACCAAAGACGATTAATATCTAGAAGACAGACAAAGGCCATACACAAAATCGTAACCCGATCCCGCAGTACCAGATAGCCTGGAAACTTTAAAACATCAATTTTATCCAAGAAATTTCAATACTTAGTAGTAGGTAGCAACAATATTCAATCATCATTCTCCTGCCCTTATCCCACGCTAAGTGGGGTCGGCACAACATGTTTTCCTCTTCCACTCTCCTCTGTCGCTCGTCAACTCTGAACTCACTCCTCTTACATTCATATCATCTTTCACACAATCTATCCACTTCTTCTTCGGCCTTCCTCTACTTGTATATCCATCCACATTCATACTCATAACTCTTTTGGTAATATGTCTTTCATCCCTCCTCATTACATGACCATACCATGCTAATCTGGCACTCCTCACTCCTCCCTTTCAACCACAGGTGCCACTTTCAAACTTCCCCTTATATACTTATTTATTATTTTGTCTAAACGCGTCACGCCACACATCCATCTTAACATTCGCATCTCAGTAGCATGCACTCTTCTCATCAGTAGCAACAATATTCAATATAAAAAATATTTTAGGTAATTTTAACTAGAAAGTAATTGAAATTTCTTGGATAAAATTGATGTTTTAAAGTTTCCAGGCTATCTGGTACGGGTTACGATTTTGTGTATGGCCTTTGTCTGTCTTCTAGATATTAATCGTCTTTGGTCTTACTAACCCCCGGTTTCTATATCCAACGTACGGATGTCTGTAGGTCGGTCGTCATAGCAACGTTGTTTATTCAACACAAAATGTATGAGACTTTTTGACAGATAACACCTTTGCTATGACGACCTACGTACGGACATCCGTAGGTTGGATATAGGAACCCGGCATAAGTCTCTGTTACTCACTGAACTCCACCATCTCCTTGGCATCTATTGTTGCCTCCAGTTTCTCCTTGATTGCGCTCGCGCAGTCACGTGACACGCTCTCTGTGGCGTAGCGGTGACTACGCGCCTCCACGACAGCTGAATACAAAAACATTGATAATAGTGCCAATTCGGAGTATCGCAAAAGCTAAACTTAACTAACCAAAAATGTTGCCGTCCCTTTCATAGCGATGGGAATAAAAAGGATGGCATTAATTTTAGTTAGTTTAGTTTAGCTTTTGCGACACTCCGAATTGCCACTAGTGTTTTCTAAGTTAGGATTTTTAATTAAGAGTTTTAGCTAAGTAGTCTAGTCAAAGCTTCTGAATCGCCCCATAGTCAGCCCTACACGTATTGGCCATTGTCTTTCCTGTGGATATGGCCGACAGCTGAGAGGATGGTTTAGGTGCTGGGCAAGCCATCATCTTAACAATGTCCCAGGCAGTACAGTGTCCCGAGGTTGTCTCCTGACACTGTTTAAATAAGTCTTTCATTAAGTATAAATGAAAAATCTTACGAAAAGTTACGACTTCGACGGGATTCGAACCCGCGTGATTCAAACCGAAATATAATCTTACTGATAGTTTCGTCGTCGGCGTTTAAGGCTTCGTGGCCGAGCGGTCGATGGCAACCCGGCAACCCGGTGATCGCTTGAATCACGCGGGTTCGAATCCCGTCGAAGTCGTACATTTTCGTAAGATTTTTCATTTATAATGAAATACCTAAGTTAAGTGTGGTTTAACACTATAATACAAATATATAAAAACTGTATTATGCCGGGTTCCTATATCCAACGTACGGATGTCCGTAGGTCGGTCGTTATAGCAACGTTGTTTATTCAACACAAAATGTATGAGACTATTTTGACAGATAACAACGTTGCTATGACGACCGACCTACGGACATCCGTTAGTTGGTTATAGGAACCGGGCATTAGTCATCTAGTAAAGATGTAAAGGGTGGTTGGTTACCTTCGTCGACAAGCGTGTTGAGCATGCATCGTATTTCGTGGTGAGCCGGGTATCTCTCACCCAGGGATAAAGTAGGAGGGCGGGGCCGACCTGGACAAGATAAAGACTCATCTATTTGTTCTTCACTATCCTTGGCCATTGAAGAGAGATGGTGATGAGATGGAAAGATGGCAACAAGATAGCGGGCCAAATTTCAACAGTTTACAATAAAATGATCTTATCTTATCTTATCTTATCAAAATTGGATACAGACAGCCCAAGATAGAACGAAGTGGAAGAGGTTGAAGGAAGCCTATACCAAATTAAAAAAAAATATATGCCTACATTCCACACGGCGTCATCTAATCCCAAGCTAAGCAACTTAATGCTTGTGTTATGGTAACCAGATGACTGATAACACTAGGTAGGTACATAGACATTTTTGTTTTTTGTAATTAGGTAAGTACATAAATAGAAAACACCCAGACACTAAACAAATATTTGCAGATCATGCAAACATTTGTCCCGCAGCGGGGATCGAACCCGCAACCTCTGCGTCTCAGGCGGGCTTTCGCCCACTGCGCCACAGAGGTCGGTCGAAGATAGAACGAAGTGTAGGAGGTTGAAGGAAGCCTACACCAAATTGGTTAAATATTGGCTTGAGATGACTCGCCCACGGCTTCCATCGCGTGGTACCTTGATAAAATATAGCCTATGTAACCTATATTCATTCGGAAAGTCCATGCTACACATCGGTGAAAGGATTTTTGAAATCGGATGAGTACGAGTGGTTTAAGAGATTACACCAAACATACAAACAAACAAACTTTGCCTCTTTAAAATATTCGTAAGTATAGAAGTATTAATCTTGGTCTTATTATAAAAATAAATATTTTTTCAGGATCCATGAATCGGATTTAATTAGATAAATAAAAATGTTTTAGTAATTCTTGATTACTGTCACCATTAACTACCAAAAGAAATGGCGAAGTTGCACTTGGCGGCCACCGAACTATGTTTTTGCCATCCTAAACTATACAAAATGAAACTATTGCATTGGTATTAAAAAAAAGCTTATGATAGGTTTCACAAACTGTACATTCAGTTTTTTTTAATTCCTTTGTACGTTTAATAAAATAAAATAGGCGGCGGCGCTAGTTTCACCCATACATGCACCTTAAAGGGGATTTTGACACAACTAACCCAGTTCACCGGATGTGAGTAGTTAAGAAAGAAATAAAGAAAGAAAAATCATTTATTCTAGCAGGATCTCAAGAACCGCATCAGTATCGTCTTACATGCTAGGTGATTCTAATGCCTGTTCCAACGCGACTCTACACCAGGAAGAGAATCAGCCAAGAACCTGGTGGAAGAATAACGTACCTCTAGCAAACTTCCACCTCGGGTCGTCTCTCGAGGCAGTTTCCTCCGGGGCGGGGTCGGGCGGACAACTCCGACAACGACATTGCTCGTCCAAGGGACAGCCACATCGATGGCAATACTCTGTAAAACACATTCACACATTTATTTATTTATTTATTAAGTTACACCAACAAAGTAAGTACCATAACATTTGCAAAAATTAAAACACTTATACAAGTAAAGTGCCACCTCAATTATAGGCGTAAACAACATGCTTCAACAACAAATTAAAAAAAACATATAAAAAAATAATAACATAGGTAATTACATTCGTAAAATTAGTATTACGAATTTAATTATGGAAAATACCTATTCCATGTTTCACTGTAGGTATTAGGTACCAGAGTTGGCCACTTGCTCATACGAGCGAACGAACGAACTGTAGGTATGTATATGTAAAGTCGCGGGTCAACCTCCGTAATAACACGGTGTTATTGCATTTATGACTAAAAACAGGAACGTTACACGGGAATTCTGCCTATGAATTATCCTTGGACGTTTTCTATAAAGAATTACGTCGTTAGTGCATGTTATAGCGGTTACCTACTCAATGTTGAACGGGGACAGTTTCTAATTTAGCTGTACTTCTTCCTACAATTAAATCTACTGTCTATCTCCCTTCCTTTTTTTTTACATTGTAATGTTCGTGCTCTGTGTTTCCAAATAAATGTTATATCTATCTATCTATCTATGAGTCATTTCAATGCAATAAAATGTATTCGCGTTCCGCAGAACTTTGTACCTACGTAGCAATGTGCATTAGTTAGACTCACGTTCCTTAACCTCAGCTTCATCTACAAGTCCGAATATCTGTTCCCTGGCGGCGTGTTGCCTGGCTCGCTGCGCTCCCTCCAGGCGCGTCCTGGCGGCGGCTCGCTGCGCTCCCGACAGCAGACACTGGTGCACCAGCTCGGCCACCGTCTCGTTCTGCTCAGCCGTCGACCTACAAATACAAAGTTAAAGTACTTAGTTATATTATAGGTACATTTTTACATCAATATATATGATAGGTAAGTACCTACATTTTTGAACCAACTCTAAAAAAGAAGGAGGTTCTGTACCACTGTGTTATTTGTTTCATTTCATTTCATTTATTCAAGAACAATGTACCTACACTACATCGTATTTGAAATTCATTACATAAGAAACATACAATATTAAAATACAGAATAAATTATTATAAACTTGTAAATCATGTCAAAATAATAATATAATAATAATGTCACAAGAAAGAATACTTATGATAAAATTGTACTTATGATAGATATGTATTCATCATTATTTTGTGTTGGTTACACCGATTTATAAGTCTACTCCGTCTAGGCTTAACGACTTAAATAAAACCCGGGTCAAACATACATACCTACCTACTTAATAGAAATCAAAACTGAGATTGAGACTGAGACCGAGACCGAGCCCAAGACTGGTGACCGAGCGAGACAGATACCCAACTCGTTGAAAGGCACGCGCGCCTGTTAGATGGCGTCCATATTGCTTGATGATTGATGCCTGACCATGGACCTAGTATAGTACCAGGACGAACAGCGAGCGTGCCGCCGAGAGAGACAAAACATGCAGTGAATCTATAGTTTCCTTGTACAAAATTCGGAGCATCAAGTTTCCGGTCATACAAAAAAACGACACGCGATGAGGGACAAAAGATCTAATGCTTCGTCCCTTTTACTCACAAGAATGTTGTATAAATTCTTCTTTGTTTTTGTGTGACTGAGAAAGGAATATACAGCGCTCTATTTCCTACTTTCTCCAAGTGCCTGACGCTCTACTCACATGGACTGGTTATCGCGTAGAGAGAGTTGTATCTTCTCCGCCTGAGCTCTCGCCTCTTTGACGGCGTCCTCTTCCGCGGCCAGCTCGATGCCTTCCGCCACTATCTCTTCCAGATACACGTCCACCGTCTCTTGTGCTACGCCCAGCACCTAGAGTAAAGTAAGTTCGTATGAGCAAGTGGCCAACTCTGGTGACGGAGTTTTTAGGCCGATATAAGGCCTCCGTCATGGCTTAACGACTTTAAAAGCCGGGACCGACAATTTAACGTGCCCTCCGCACGGAAGCGCTCAGATGAAAATGCCACTTGCGGTCACCCATCCGAGTAGTGACCGCTCAGAACGTTGCTTAACTTCGACGATCTATCAAGAACGTCTTAGCAAGCTTAAGCCACGAGCGCTTCTACGGTACCTACGGTAACAAGATTTAGTACATACATACATACATAAAATCACGCCTCTTTCCCATGGGGGTAGGCAGAGACCACGGATCTCCACTTGCTATGATCCTGACCTGATACACCTCTTTCGCCTCATTTACTCTCATTACATTCTTGATACACGCTCTCCGGTTTAGGGTACTTCGGACCTGAGGCCCTAGCCATGTTACATTTCGACAATCGCTTTCGATTAGAAACTAAAAAAAATGTATAGGAATTGACATTCGATGACGAAAACTCGAGCGATCAGAAATGTCAAATCAAAGGTGTAGCGATGATGGATATCGAATCGCTTCATAGCGAATGCCGGTTGGTTAGGCCCTCTGGCCTTTCTCCAAAATGTCACCAATTTGGTCCAAATATGTTCGCCTAGGTCTTCCCCTTCCAGATGTCCCAATTACAAGATTAGTGCTAAAGTAAAAAGTAAAAAAATTGGTTGTCTGTGAAGACAAGTATAAGAGCGGTGATTTTACGTGAACGTCAGACGCAACGGTCGATCGTGCCTGTCTATAAATAAAATAAATAAATATCCCTGGACATTCCACACGGCGTCATCTAGTCCCAAGCTAAGCAACTTAATGCTTGTGTTATGGTAACCAGATGACTGATATACTACATAGATACATTTTTTTTTTGTAAATACATACATACTATAGATAGAAAAACATCCAGACCCGAAACAAATATCTGCAGAAGATACAAACATTTGTCCCGTGGCGGGGATCGAACCCGCAACCTCCGCGTCTCAGGCGGGCCTTCGCCCACTGCGCCACAGAGGTCGTCAATTTTATGTATGTACTATCGCTTGTTCTCTCGCTTGCACGCTCGGCTCAGGCGGAACGTGACAAGTGCAACTGGCGTTCATCATGAACATACCTACCTGCGCGGTGTTTTCGCTTCCCACAGCGGCAGCGAATACCGCGTAGGTCCGAACAGACCTTTACACAGTACTAGCTTTCTCGCCCGCGGCTTCGTTCGCGTGGTACCTACCTTGATAAAATAGGTATAGCCATTCGGTAAGTCCATGCTACACATCGGTGAAAGAATTTTTGAAATCGGATGAGTAATTTAGGAGATTACCCCAAACATAGGCACAAACAAACTAACATTACCTCTTTATAATATTAGTTTAAGTCGCGCCACGTAAAGAGCTTGGTCGGGGAAGTAGCGGGTATGTTCGCGCCTGTGTTCACTCGCTGACGAACCAATAGCACTCGCTGAATCAATGGTATGAAGTGCGTCGCAACACCTCTCCACCAATCATCGACCACGGAGCAGTTTTTATTACCGTGGTAATTTTTACACCTTTTTTGTGACCTTTTTGTAGGTACCTACTTTAAAATGTTTACATAAAAAGTACCTACCTATACCATTTTTGTTTAGATAGAGAGATATTTTTAAGTTTTTTGTTGTATTTGTTATTTTTTTGTTTTGTTTGAGGTAAGTACTTATATTTTATTTTATTTTGTTGCTTGTAAATACTTAGTATTTTCCTCTAAGTTGTAATTTTTGTCTTTTTTAATAGTAGGTACCTAATTGATCTCATGTTTTAGAATAACGCCTTAGGTTAAGTGCCTGTAATGTTATTTTAAGTGAAAATAAATAATTGTCTAATTGTCAAATTGACACCAGCGCTCTTACGTGGCGCGACCTATATCTATCTATAGTATAGTGGTCGACACCTGTTTGAAGATCTCGTCGTGTTCCCTGCGCCTGCGCTCCTCCTTTTGCCGACGCCCCGCCTCGCCCGCCTCGCGCATCGTCTTCTCGCGAACTAAATAAAGTAAGTAAATAAATATCCTTGGACATTCCACACGGCGTCATCTAGTCCCAAGCTTAACAACTTAATGCTTGTGTTATGATAACCAGATGACTAATATACTACAAAGATACATTTTTTTTGTTTAAATACATACATACTATGGACAGAAAAACATCCAGACCCGGAACAAATATCTGCAGAACATACAAACATTTGTCCCGCGGCGGGGATCGAACCCGCAACCTCCGCGTCTCAGGCGGCTCTCTGCGCTCACTGCGCCACAGAGGTCGTCAAGTGAGTTCGTATGAGCAAATGCCCAACTCTGGTGACGAAGTTTTTAGGCCGTCTAAAGGCCTGCGTCATGGCTTCACGACTTTAAAAGATCGACAAACATGCCCGGCGAAGCACGAAAGCGCTCAACTATGAATGCCACTTGCAGTCACCCATCCAAGTTGTGACCGAACGATGCGAGTAAGAGTATCGTCCGTCACACTCGCTCACTCGCCTAGCGATAAAACTATCGGAACTACACACTCGCTTCCCACTCGTTAACTCGTTTCTAGCTTCTAATTTTACTCGTTACTCGTTTCCGGTCGGATTCAAAATTTTGTCCCACCCCGTATTACCGGATAAAAAGTAGCCAAACTCAAAATGTAATTATTCATTGCGATCGTTTTTAGACCACTTTGACATGTCACGTTCTTAAAACTAGGCGTTTCTACTGCCTTTTCCAACGCGACTCCCTACTCAGGCCTTTACATCTTTACTAGATGGTTTATACAGAGTCAGGAGGTTTTGCCTACACTTGAGGACACTGTAGTGCCTGGGACATTGTTGAGATGGAGACTTGCCCAGCACCTAAACAGTCCTCTCAACTGTCGGCCATATCCAAAAGAAAGACTCCCTACACCAGGAAAATAATCAGGCAAGAACCGGTGGTGGATTTTTTTTCAGCGCCTATGTGGCAGGTCTTAAACTCGTGTGTACTCACGTGCGATGAGTATGAAGGCATGTTGCCGTCTCTCCTCCTTGAGTCGACGCAGTTCTTTCTCGAGGAAGTCCAGCGCGGCCGACACGGCTCCTCCACATAGCTCGTCCACTAACGCAGAGATCGCATCTTCCTGTCGATGTTCCACTCGTATATAAACAAGCCATGAAGCAATTACTCAAGTAACGATTTTTATTCTATACCTTTTAGCAATTGCTTGAAGTTAGAACTGTATAAAATAAGAATTCTTAGCTGAGTAACAATCACCCTTTAACTTTACTAAAGGCCTGTTCAGACCTACGCGGTATTCGCTGCCGCTGTGGGAAGCGAAAATACCACGCAGGTATGTTTTATGAAGTTCGCGAAAGTATTTTCGCTTCCCACAGCGGCAGCGAAATCCAAAACAACTCCCAATCACATCCTTATCCACCTCGGTCTCCTGAGCACATCCACTCAGGCCTTGGCTTCCTCTCCGGCGATCCTTGCTCATCTTCCCGCTGGAGACCATGAGTTGTCTTCATCTCTACTAACTAAAAGTAAGTTCGTATGAGCAAGTGGCCAACTCTGGTGACGGAGTTTTTAGGCCGCCTAAAGGCCTCCGTCATGGCTTAACGACTTTAAAGCTTCATCTCTACTGTCAGCTCCTCAGAAGCGCTCGTGGCGAAGCTTGCTAAGACGTTCTTGATAGATCGTCGAAGTTAAGCAACGTTCTGAGCGGTCTCTACTTGGATGGGTGACCGCAAGTGGCATTTTCATCTGAACGCTTCCGTGCTTCGGAGGGCACGTTAAATTGTCGGTCCCGGCTTTTAAAGTCGTTAAGCCATGACGCCCTTTAGGCGGCCTAAAAACTCCGTCACCAGAGTTGGCCACTTGCTCATACGAACGAACGAACGAGCTCCTAACTTAAGCTCCACCAGTGGGATCTTACCTTCTGGTCTGCTTCGGTCTTCTGGGCACAGTACTCCCTAGCCTTGGCCTCTTCCCTGGCGATCCTGGCGCGGTCTTCCCGCTGGAGACCATGAGTTGTCTTCATCTCTACTGTCTACTCTACCAACCTGTTTTTACCAGAACCATTGACCCGCAAAGAAGAAGATCTCTACTGTCAGCTCCTAACTTAAGCGTCACCAGTGGGATCTTACCTTCTGGTCTGCTTCGGTCTTCTGGGCAGAGTACTCCCTAGCCTTGGCCTCCTCCCTGGCGATCCTGGCGCGGTCTTCCCGCTGGAGACCATGAGTTGTCTTCAACTCCTCGGTCAGCTCGGCCGCGCGGGTACGCCCTTCGTACATCTACGGTTTACAATAGATTAAAATTTAATATTCACTTTTAAAACTATCGTGAGTTGTTGTGCTAGACATTATAATACACACAGGAAATTTGGCGATAAAATTAAATATAAGTAGTTTAGATACCGACAATGTAATTTTTTCGCTTTTAAAAAAAAGCTAGGCCCACACCACCAGGTTCTTGCCTGATTCTTTCCCTGGTGTAGGGAGTCGCGTTGGAACAGGCATTAGAATCACCTAGCATGTAAAACGAAACTTAAGTGATCCTTGAGGTCCTACAAGAATAAATGATTTTTCTTTCTTTCTTGCTTTCTTTCTTTGTTTAGTGTAATTTGTGGGCTTATTCCAGTTGCTGAAATAAATGAATTTTAATCACACTTCACACTAATATCACACTTCACACTAATATTATAAAGGTGAAAGTTTGTGTGTGTGTAAGTGTGTAAGTGTGTAAGTGTGTAAGTGTGTCTGTTACTCTTTCACGCTCAAACGGCTGGACGGATTTGAATGAAATTTGGTACAAGAATTGCCAATACCCTGGATTAAAAAATAGGGTAGTTTTAAACCCGGTATTCCCACGGGAACGGGAACTATTCACCGCGGGTAACACCGCGGGGCACAGCTAGTGATTAATATTTCTATAAGTACCTGCAGTTAAATAATCAATCACTACTAAGCCAGAAAATGCAGGGCTTACCAAATTCTGTACGGCGCGACCACGGAGGATTCTCTGCAGCAGCAGAGCGGCCTGAAACCAATGTACTTGGTATGAAGGCTTTTGGAAACTGTGTTTATGAATAACAGCGACATCTAGCGGGTGTAAAGAGAACAATTTATAGTTCTCGTCTCCATAACTAGATGGCGCTGCTTTACCTGATGGTTAGTTTCCTCCTCTTCATCGACGGGTTCCACCTCCGGCGTGGTGGGGCGCGGGGTGGTGCGGACTCGCCTCGGCTGCAGCACGCGCAGTGGACCCGCCCCGCCCCCGCCCCCGCCCCCGCCCGCCGCGCCCAGGCGAGCCTCTAATACACAGTACAAAATTAAAAATGTAAAAAAAACAGACTTTAATTTCGCAAGAAGAGAGCAATTTTCTGCACTTTCGAAGTACCTACATTTTTATCCACTACTCACTCTAGATACTCACTTAGGAGACACTCACTCTAGAGACTAATCACTCTAAAGACCACTCACTTTAGAGACCACTCACTCATGAGACCACTCTCTCTAGAGACCACTCACTCATGAGACTAATCACTCTAGAGACAGTCGTGAGACCACTAATTCTAGAGACCACTCACTCTAAAGACTCACTCTATAGACCACACACTCTAGAGACCAGTCAGTCATGAGACTAATCACTCTAAGAGACCACTCACTCTAGAGACCACACACTCTAGAGACCAGTCAGTTATGAGACCAATCACTCTAAGAGACCACTCACTCTAGAGACCACTCACTCTAGAGACCATTCACTCTAGAGACCATTCACTCATGAGACCACTCACTCATGAGACCACACACTCTAGAGACCACTCAGTCATGAGACTAAACACTCTAAGAGACCAATCGCTCTAGATACCACTTACTCTAGAGACCACTCACTCACAAAATATCACTTACTCTTGAGATCGTTGTGCAGACTCTCCAGAAAGCTCTCGCTCCACCTTGTCTCTCGCTCGCACAGCTGTGCCTTGTCCCTGGGCAGGTGGTGGCCGGAGCAGGATCTCTTCAGGTCCTGACCGCAGGAGTCCAGCCAGGCAGGAGGCGAGGATACTTGCATGTGGTCCTCGATGGCTGCCGAACAGATAAAGGAAAAAAAAACTAAATACATGTATACTGATCACGTGTGTATTCCCGAAGCGGTACTTAGAGTAGGTTCAAAAAAAAATTTAGGCATTTTTAGATCCTTTGAAGATGTCTTAGGGCGTAGTCAGAGGTATGTCTAAATGCATATTCGGTATGTAGGTAGGTAGGTACATTAAATTGTAAATTACACCTTTTAGGTCATATTTTGAATAGAAAGATGTTAATTTAAATTGAAATCACAGATGCACATGCACTTAGAAATATTTGGAGGCAAGAGGCAGTGTTGCCAGATACAATTTTTTATTACCCTATTTGTGTCATAGACACATATCTACTTACTTACCATTTTGCTAAAGTTAACATTCCATACGTGACAGGTTGCAAACCCATCGACGCTAATAAATAGAAAGCACCATCTATACCTACCACAGCGAAAATAACATTTCAAACATTGTCACTTTAAATTTCAAAATGGCGTAGTTAGTTCCACTTTCGGCCACCAGTTACGGATCTCGTACTGTATGTTTAAGCACTTACGACCTCTGTGGCACAGTGGGCGAAAGCCCGCCTGAGACGCAGAGGTTGCGGGTTCGATCCCCGCTGCGGGACAAATGTTTGTATGATCTGCAAATATTTGTTTCGTGTCTGGGTGTTTTCTATGTATAATAATGTAATTTACAAAAAAAAAAAATGTAAGTATCTATGTAGTTTATCAGTCATCTGGTTACCATAACACAAGCATTCAATTGCTTAGCTTGGGACTAGATGACCCTGTGTGGAATGTCCAAGGATATTTATTTATTTATTTATATAAGTAGTGAGCAGAACGTAAGGTAGGTAAGTTTCTATAATTGTGAACATAGGTGTTAAAGGATAAACTGATATTATTATATGTTTATTATACTAATATTATTATATGTTATAAACCGGGCTTTACTTACACAGTAACCCAGGGTCGTAGTATATATCCGCATGCCTTCTCCTAGCCTGGTAACCATTCCGTGCCAGCGGCGCGTGCGTGTCTGACGCGTCTCGTGCCGCCGCGGCCGCGCTGCCCCCGCCCCGGGCGGCTCGACTGCGCGCCACCTGCCCCACTAGGCCGCCGCCGGAGTGGATGGCGGAGAGCTTGCGCAGCTCTGTTCAACATTAAAGAGTTTACTGTTTACGACCATAGGGAAAGAAAGAAAGAAAGAAAAATCATTTATTCTTGTAGGACCTCAAGGATCACTTAAGTTTCGTTTTACATGCTAGGTGATTCTAATGCCTGTTCCAACGCGAGGGGGATCTCTAATGCCGGTTCCTATATCCAACGTACGGATGTCCGTAGGTCGGTCGTCATAGCAACGTTGTTTATTCAACACAACATGTATGAGACTTTTTGACAGATATCAACGTTGCTATGACGACCGACCTACGGACATCCGTACGTTGGATATAGGGACCCGGCATTAAAGGATTACCGTAGTATTGAATACTGTCCTCGATACCTAGTACAGTACCTACCGTAATGAAACGCTCAGCTGATAATGCCACTTGCGGTCACCCAAGTTGTGACCGCTCAGAACGTTGCTTAACTTCGACGATCTATCAAGAACGTGTTAGCAAGCTTCGCCACGCCACGAGCGCTTCCCATGATAAATAAATAAAAAATAAATAAACATCCTTGGACATTCCACACGGCGTCATCTAATCCCAAGCTATGCTTGTGTTAATAATGGTAACCAGATGACTGATAAACTACATAAATACATTTTTTTTTGTAAATACATACATACTTACATACATATTATACATAGAAAACATCCAGACACATAAATATACACATAAATTCTCGTTTGCATAATGTTTTAGGCTCAACTCACATCAAAAGAGCGGCGAAGAGCAGCGAAGCGGAGCGCAGTTTCAGTGTCATACGAATTTCAACTTTATTTTCATTACTATAATACTTATTATTGCATGAGAAACTCGAAAGAATCGCGAGGATGCCCGCGGCTTCGCGGAAATTCTAGCGTATTCGAATACGCGCGCCTTCTCTGCGATAATAAGTATTATAGTAATGAAAATAAAGTTGAAATTCGTATGACACTGAAACTGCGCTGCTCTTCGATGCTCTTTTGGTGTGAGCTGAGCCTTATAATGACAAATAGATACCTCTGTCCCTATTCCGTCTGATGTGGTCTATTTTCCTCTCCATGTGGTCCTTCTTGAGCGCCCACATCTTGGCCAGCTTCCGGCTGGTGCGGGAAGTCTGCGTGCTTCTCTGCTGCGCTTGCATGCGATGCAGAAGCTCCAATCTGATCTCTTGGAGCTCGTCAATCTCCTGAAATATAAACTCAGGCCTTTACATCTTTACTAGATGATTTATACAGCGTAAGTGCATAAAAAGTTTTCGACACGAAAAGTCCATTGATGCACGGCCGGATTCGAACTCACGAGCTTCGGATCGAAAGTCCAAGTACCTACTTATCCACTTGGCCAACACGGCTTTAAATATGCACTTATTTATTCACCTAGCTATTCAAAATATTCAAATCAGTGAATAGCACGACGTTTTTTCTAATACCTATCTCTGGTAACTTTACAATTACTTACTTTTAATTTCTTTGACATGCCTTACTTTGTTCGACTGGCTTCCCACTGAAGCTTGACTATTTAGATTATTTTAGATTGTTAAGGGATCGCTTTTAAAAAAAAGCTAGGCCCACACCACCAGGTTCTTGCCTGATTCTTTCCCTGGTGTAGGGAGTCGCGTTGGAACAGGCATTAGAATCACCTAGCATGTAAAACGAAACTTAAGTGATCCTTGAGGTCCTACAAGAATAAATGATTTTTTCTTTCTTTCTTTCTTTCTTTCTGGCACCTGTCTATTAACAAAAATATATAGCCTACTAGCTGCGCCACGCGATGTTACCCACGATAGTTCCCATTCCCATGGGAATACTGGGATCGAAAGCTTATGTGTTTTCTATATTGCAAGTTAAGGTGAGGGAAAAAAACGTGTATTGCGTAAAACGCATTTCCGGCTCCACGACTACTCGCTACAAGACGACATGCGTCATGGGCAGTGAACGCGTAACGTACGGCCTCCCTGAAGATCCAGTCCTTGGTCTCGACGTCCCCTATGATGCCGTCGCTGGTCTTCATCCAGGGCGGGAACTCCCCGCGCTCCACCAGTGCGTTCCAAGTGCGCGCGTGACGCATCCTGTATACCATCACAGATTATATAATACACTAGTACAGATGCCTCATGTAGAACATTGAAAACAATCCTGAATTTGCGGGCAATTCGTCGGGCTATCCCGTTTTACCTGTGTTTCTGAGTGAGCGCCATCTAGCGTTCATGTCATGTAGTTTTATTTTATTTTGTAGAAATTGATCTAGGAAATAATATAATGGGATATTTTATTTCGTTATATTGAAAAAAATTTATTTAAAACAGAAAATGTATGATTCTGGCAAAAGTTAGGCATTTTCATAAATTTCCAGAGACTTTATTTCGAAATAGCAGCTCGTAACGCCATCTATTCATTTGATTTTGGAACTACAACCATCATAAAAGGGGATGGGATACCATGATACCATGAAACTATGTAAATCTAATACAAGGACCTACCTAGCACAATTACTTCCGAAGTCAACAAGGAACCCCCATGTCCGTCCGTCTATCCGCGGGTTTGCACAGAGACTATTGATACGAGTACCTACCTAATAGCAAACTGTCAAATAGTAATTTATCAAAAAAATATTTTTATTTTTTATACAATTAATGACTGATTAAACTACTATTCAATTGATGACAAACTTGTAACAATGCCTCTGTTTCGTAGGGGTTAAAAACATTACTTATAAATAAAAATAAATCAACTCACTTGTTTATTATTTCCGTTGTGTGGAAATCCGCTGGCAAATCTCCAGTTCTATAAGGACAACCGGGGCCTGGAACAAACATAAAATGTAAGGATATTGTAAGACAGACCGTGTAAGACAGCTCAAGGTCAAGGTCAAGGTCAAGGTCAAGGTCAAGGTCAAGGTCAAGGTCAAGGTCAAGGTGCAGATCCTGATCCTAATCCAGTCACCAGATACATGTCGTTTAAGGGTATCAATTTTTTTCTGTTATTCAGTCCCTGCTCTATATAAGAAAAATAGTGATTAATCTCAACCCTCACCCCACTCCAGCTTGTCCAGATAGAGCACCTCTGGTGTGTTCTCACATCCATCGCCCGCCTGGCCGTCCGGCTGCCACGGACGCGTCTGCGCTGAAGACTCTCTGGAAACAACAACCATAGATACCTATACAATACTAGCTGCCCGACCCGACTTCGTACGGATGTAAGTTTTATTTTTTTTAAATACCTAGGTATAAGTGGCAATTCGGAGTATCGCAAAAGCTAAACTTAACTAACTAAAAATGTTGCTGTCCCTTTCATAGCGATGGGAATAAAAAGGATGGCATTAATTTTAGTTAGTTTAGTTTAGCTTTTGCGACACTCCGAATAGCTAATTATAGCCTTGTTTATTTGGAAAGTCCATTCTACACATTGGTGAAAGAATTTTTGAAATCGGATGATATGGCCTATGTGTTATTCCATCATGGAATTTCCATGTAATAATCTATATTCGAAGTTTCAGAAAATGTGAACCATAACTTCCGATACGACAGATAGCGTTATTGGCAGATGGAAGATAGTAGAAGGCAGACGGCAGGCGACAAACGACCTCTGTGGCACGGTGGGTGAAGGCCCACCTGAGACGCAGAGGTTGCGGATTTGATCCCCGCTGAGGGACAAATGTTTGCATGATCTGCAAATATTTGTCTCGAGTGTTATTTTATAATTTGTATGTATTTACAAAAAAAATGTATCTATGTAGTGTATTAGTCATCTGGTTACCATAACACAAGCATTAAATTGCTTAGCTTGGGACTAGATGACGCCGTGTGGAATGTCAAAAAAAAAATGGCTCGTCAGTCATTCTTTTTTTGGACATTCCAGCAGATGGCAAATTCAAATTGTTTATTTGTTTCTCTCACAAACATGAATTAAAAATTATAATAATTAAAAAAATAAATAGCTACAGTTAAAAAACATGATAACTCGCTAAAATAATAATAACTCGATAAAATAATAATGTCGCAAATACTAAACTAAACTAACTAAAATTAATGCCATCCTTTTTATTCCCATCGCTATGAAAGGGACGGCAACAATTTAAGTTAGCATAGTTTAGCTTTTGCGACACTCAGAATTGCCACTAATAAGTACCTAATTTAATATTTAAAAAATAAATAGGTAGGTAGGTACAGTTAAAAATGATGATAAATTATCTAATAAATTGTATGTTATCGTGGCACGAAAAACAGATGACATGGTATCCCATACCTGTACATGCTCTGGGTAGCTCTGTTCCTAGGTTTGGTGGGTCCTGTCGGCATCAGGGTCGGAGTGGGTGGGTGGAAGTCAGGACTGGCACTCTTCACCGCGAGCACCTTTTTCGGACTGCAATGAGATATAGAACGTGTTAAAAAGCCATCTCTCAGTCTCTGAGAATTAGGCCTTCAAAAAGTACATTTCGAGCGTTTATCCGGGGAGGAGGCGGACGAAAAGGTCTTATAATTTTATACACAAGATAAAAATTAAAAATGTAATGCATTTTGTCACTACGAGAAAGGTTTATTTATTAAACCTTATTAATAGAAATTGAATTATTGAATCCAATACTGAGATTTAGGACGTCAAAATGTTACGTAAACGCAGATTCCGAACGATTTTCACGAAATGCCTCTTAAAAAAAATTAAATATGATGATATCATGGAAGGGTTAGGTATTATGGACGACATAGTTGCCGTACAGGGTAAGACCTGGATGCTAAAGGCCCAAAGTAGAGCTGATTGGCGGTTATGGAAGGAGGCTTATGCCCAGGAGTCACAAAAAGCTGACTATGATGATGATGATGATATGATCACGATTGTGTTCCCTAGAGACGGTAGACTGCTCTTTGAGATCTTTTTAGACATTTTTAGATCCGTAGATGTCTAATAAATAAATACAGTGGCTTCGGGTAATTCCGATAGTCGGGATATTCCGATAATTAAGATCTACACCCAAACACGGCACTATTTTCCGCACTGGCAACATTCATTTAGCCGCCAAGTTCATCGCTCCCCACATTAGTTACTATTGTCAGTGACAACTAATGCGGGCTAATGTAGATCTTAATTATCGGAATATCCCGACTTTCGGAATTACCCGAAGCCACCTTACTACTACTACACGTGATGATGATGATGATGTGAAAGCTACGACCTTATTATTTTGGGAAATGATACTTCGATCTTTTATCATAATAACTCACATAGCGACGAATTTGAACCGATCCCGGCCCGTGAGATGCGGCGTGGGCAGGCTCTGCGACATCTGCACCTTCTGCAGATAAGCGCCGTACGACCGGTCCATGTGACGCGGCAGGCGGCAGTTCGGGTGATATACTGACAAACATTATTGGTCTAAAGTAAGTAAGTTCGTATGAGCAAGTGGCCAACTCTGGTGACGGTGTTTTCAGGCCGCCTAAAGGCCTCCGTCATGGCTTAACGACTTTAAAAGCCGAAGCTTTTAATTATTGGTCTTATTCATAAAGATTTGACAATTTAATAGGTAGGTTATATAGATTTAAAGAATGTTTTTTTCTTGTTACTCTTATGTCAATGAAAAGAGATAACAACAGATTTAATATCCGTTTTAGCTAAAGTAAGTAGGTTTACTTAGCCCAATATGCATATGGGGGTATGTTTTTAACCCCTGACGAAAAATGGAGTGAGTAAAGAACCCACATCTTTCTTCTTCTTCTTCTTTATTTTGGCTTCGCCGGCTTTTGCCACGCATTTAGCCACTACCATGTATGTGTATATATTTTCGTTTCGTCAAGGTCGAGTCAAAGTCATAGTCAGCGTCAGTAAAGATGTGGGTTCTTTACTGCAGCTTTTTACATGGACTTTTTGAGAGAACTCGAAATGCAATGATATACAGTTTTGTTTCATTTGCCTACACTTATGTACGTTCACGAACACTTAACAGTTAATAATCCACCATTATTACATATTAACATTCGCCAAAACACAAATTTCGGAAAATAAAACAAAAGAGACAACACGCCATCTTGAATTCCCGTCAAAAAAACCAACCCACATCTTTACTGACGCTGACTATGGCTGAGCGCTGGCTGTCAAACTGCGCAGTGGTCGATGATTGGTGGAGAGGTGTTGCGGCGCACTTCATACCATTGATTTAGCGAGTGCTATTGGTTCGTCAGCGAGTGAACACAGGCGCAAACATACCCCCGCTAGTTGTCCGACCGCGCTCTTTTTACGTGGCGCGACCTATACTCACGCGTGAAGCACACTATATTTTCCCCGAACGCTTGTTCGTAGTTAGTAGGTACCTACCAACCTATAGTCACTGCGGGATTTTGTGTAGCTCGTCACGTGCTAGTTCGCAGCGCGTTCCACAAACGCGAGATAACGTTTGGTAGAAAGTTGTGTTTTAATATATTTTTATAGATTTTTCACCACTGTAAGACCACGCAAGACTTTAGGTACCTACTTATACCAACACCGCTATATACAAAACTACGAGTAGGTATAGGTATGTAAAAACCTTACCAACTTGCATTCTTGGACATTTTCTAAGATCAGAAAACATCGTTTGGTAGACCGGCTGAATGACCTGTGGAGAATTATAACAAGCTGAAATAAAGGCTTATTTTGTGTGTGTGTGTGAGAGAGAGAGAGAAAGAGAGAGCGAGAGAGTGAGTATGTGTATGTAAGTGTTTGTGTGAAAGAGAGTGAATATGTATGTTTGTGTGTGTGAGAGAGAGAGAAAGAGAGAAATTAAGTATAGGATGGTTGACCCGGTAGTTGACCAGGCACCGGTGGTTGACCACTCGCGGCATTAAGTGTAAATATTAAGCTTTCCTGCCATTATCGTTCTTCTTTAAGTAGTTTATATTGTTAAATCACTTTAAACAAATCAACCTATCACTTTGCCGTGAGAATGAGACAAATAGTGTAGCCTAAAATTTCGATTTACTTCCGCTTGTCACTGACACTACTCATTCGGACGCCATTATAGTAGTGCGCATGATTTGACAGGTGATACTATTTTATTTCGTTTTGGGTAATTTTTTGTTGAAATTCATTCAAATTATTGCTTTTGTGTAACGATTTTAAGTTTATATTTATGATTCTAAAGTAATTTTCAGTCTAACCACTATTTTTCTATCGTTTTTTTAACTGGTTAACTACGGGGACATGATTTGTCTCGATGCTCCTATGATGGACCAATTGGTCAACGACTGGGCTATTATGATTTTGATTTTGTTCCCATTCTTTGACCAGTGGTTTGACATTGAGGACCACGTAAAAAATATACTGTGATTGACCAGCTTTTTTTAAAATACGCTTTTTGTACGTTTAAGAATAAATAGGTATGAATACTTAATATTATAATTTAATTCAAGAATTTAAATTTTTGTTATAATTATTCAATTTCGTAAGAGATACATTTACTGCACTCTCAATGTATATTACTGTTCATAACTCCGAAGATCCTCATCAGACCCTCAAAATTTTTTTATGGTTTCACCTCGAGGGTATCCTCTTTCTAACTAAAATCGGCTTACTATTGAGGTAATAATCGGTAAACAGACATTAAAAAAATACATTTCTGTTCATAATTTTGAAGATCCTCATCAGGTCCTCAAATGGTTTTTATGAGATCACATCGGGAGTATTCCCTTTCAAATAAAAAAAATAATAATACTAGAGATGATCAAATAGGTATCTTCCTTTGATCTGATTTAATTTCGTAAGAATTATTTTTATCTTTTGATTTGAATTATACGTAAAAAGCAGTTTTTTTAATTGTTTCTTCTGTATATAGCAAGATAATATATATTATTCCACTCATCTAACCAGTTATAATGATCCAACTCTAATGGGTAGACCTTTTAGACTGTTTTTTAAAAATGGTTTACCTCTGGTACAAAACTTTTCAACTACTGGAGCTGGCTGGTCAATCTAGGGTACATTCCAGTTTTTGGACTTAAATGTGAAAAAATAAATAGAAAAAAAAGGATTTAAGTGTTCTTATTTTCTAATATTAACTTCAATAAAACAAAGCTTCATATAAAACCTAAACTATCAGCAAATCTTGCACCTAACGTACATAAAAAAATGTTTTGGTGAAAATTTGTCCTTATTTGGTTTGGGACCGGGACAACCACCCTACATGTTTGTGTGTTGTTGTGTGTTCAACTCACAAGCTGCGCGGACCCCATGGCGGCCTTGAAGGCAGTTCTGGCGTAGTCCCGGGCTCCAGACACAATGAACGCCGAGTCTGAAAAAATAATTAGTTATCTCCATCGAGATAATATTATCGATGGTTATCTCCCTCAATTATGTGTAGGTAAGTATTTCTTTCTTTATAAACAAAACCAAAAATACAGGTCGCTTTGTAGGTACTTTACGGGACGCAGGTAAGAAAATGTTATGTAAACATATCCCGCCCGTGATATCCCTTTAAGTACAATCGAGTAGGTACCTAGAGACTTACGTCTACAACCCGAGGCGTGATTCCTAACAGACTTGAAAATAGGAGAAGATTCTATGTCCCACTGTAGGTACCTATGTATTTTATGTAGTAATATGTAATAAAACCCGTTTACTTACATAAAAAAAATTAAACCATAGGTAAGTTGGTACCTATACCTACTACAAGTGTTTTCATGAAAGAAATCAATGATAGCTTTATGTGATCGTCTGCAAAATAGATCGAGCTGGTACTGTTATCCTACCTACTGTTATTCATTTAGGTTGAAAGGTTGCTCGCGATGTTTACAGGTTTACAGCTATTAGATCTTATAAGTATTGTTGTATTGTATTGTGTAGGTAGGTACTTGCCATACAAATAGTCGTGCACTCGCATTTTCTTGACATGGTGTTTCTTTGGAGCCTGAAATAGCGTCTCTCCGCTCATCCTGAGAACACTTTTTTATCCTAGGTGCCTACTTCAACAATGTTAACTATTTTATCAAAATCACTGTTAGATTCACAACGATACGATATTTATTATACCTACATACCAAATCGTTTATTACGGGATTTTTGCAAATTAAAAAGATGTTTTTGGTATTTCTGACTAAAGAGAATAAAATCACTTGGTTCTGACACTGTGTCAAAGCTAGAAACAGAAGTAATGACCAAATAGTTTGGTTACCAAGGAGATTATCCTCCTATTCATAAGCTTTGTGGTTGTAATTGCAGTCAAAGATAATAACCTGGGAAGTCTACTGTGCTGCAAACTGCAAAGATAGTCGGACCATTGCCCCTAGTAAAGGCCTGTAGTCCAACTAATTGGACAGAGCAGTTGGACTGGACCGCTGCCCCGAAACGATGTAGAGGCAGCCACAGGCCACATGCAGAGGAATTCACTGCATTTTTCGTAGTTCCTTTCTATTATTTACTATCATAATGGTAGTGTATGGTATGGTATGGTAGCAGTCAACACATGTTCTTTGGCAGTCAATCAAGATTTACCTACCTATAAATGACAAGTTCCGGTCATAGAAAAAAGAGGCACGCGAAACAAAAATGAAATGCTGTCTCTTTTTTATCATCCTCTCGTGTCCCAATGCTGGGCATAGGACTCTTTTACTTACAATAATTTTGTAATTACTCTTCTTTATTTTGTGTGACTTCTTTGTGTAAGAAAGGAACATAACAGCGCTCTCATCCATTCATCGAATCATCTGATTCTTTGGGTGGTGTGTTGCATTTGGAAAAAGCATTAGAGAATCCATTAAAATAATTATTAATGAAGTTTGTGAGTTTGAATATTGCTTTGTTTCTCTCTAGGAACAAGGATAATAATACATCCATGGTTTCTCTTCACCGATAGCGCCATCTACAATCATTTGGCTGTACGAAATATTCCACAGATTATAGGTCGCGCCACGTAAAAAGAGCGCTGGCTGTCAAACTGCTCCGTGGTCGATGATTGGTGGAGAGGTGTTGCGGCGCACTTCATACCATTGAATTAAGCGAGTGCTATTGGTTCGTCAGCGAGTGAACACAGGCGCAAACATACCCCCGCTACTTTCAGCGCTCTTTTTACGTGGCGCGACCTATGCGTAAAAAAAATAAAACTAAATAGTTCCTTTCGAATCATTTATTTACAACAAAATATACTTAGGTACCTATGTAAATAAATAAACTACTGTAATTTAATTTATATTTACGTATAGTAACTGCATTTTTTTGGTATAATAAGAAACTAAATTATCTGACTTTGAAATAAGTCAGGACTTCGATAGGATAAAGCTTCATGACACGTTATTGAATAGTGACTTATACCTACCTATAGATTTTCTTTATCATTATATTTTGAGCAGAGACAATAGTAACAAAAGTAACCTTACCTATACTAATAATAGTGGCAATTCTGAGTGTCGCAAAAGCTAAACTAAGCTAACTAAAATTGTTGCCGTCCCTTTCATAGCGATGGGAATAAAAAGGATGGCAACAATTTTAGTTAGCTTAGTTTAGCTTTTGCGACACTGCGAATTGCCACTAATATCTAATATTTTATACATAAGTAATATGATTATTATTTTTAATCGTTTTAGGCTATCACGCCCTATTGCGGGACAATGCCCTTGCATACATAGTATGATAACCAGATGACTGATATACTACATAGATACATTTTTTTTGTTTAAATACATACATACTATGGATAGAAAAACATCCAGACCCGGAACAAATATTTGCAGATCATGTAAACATCTGTCCCGCGGCGGGGATCGAACCCGCAACCTTCGCGTCTCAGTCGGGCCTCCGCACACTGCTCCACAGAGGAGACCTAAGCTTAACATTTTTAAATATACACATTTCTTGTGATGGTGAAAAACTTTAATTATTTATTCTAATATTCCTAGTAACTTTGGTATCATCGGGTCAGCCTCGTCATCAGTTTGTTGAGCTTGCTTGTTTGTGCGTCTTCGAATAAACTTTTTACAAAGAACACCTGAAATAAAAGTCAGTGTCAGTCATATACCACGCACGACCATGGACCTAGTATAGTACCTGGACGAACAGTGAGCGTGCCGCCGAGAGGGACAAAAATTGCAATGAATCCATAGTTTCTTAGTACAAAATTCGGCGCATCAAGTTGCCGGCCATACAAAAAAACAGCACGCAAGAATGTTGTGAAAAACAGCATGCAACCTCCTGCGTCTCAGGCGGACTGCACCCACCGCGCCACAGAGGTCCTCAATTAAAAACAAATACAAAATGATTACTATTTAATAATAATAATAGGTACCTACTAACCTGCATTATTCCAACGATCAACATCAAGATAATCTGCCCCGCCGACCAAGTTAGCACACTGTAACAAAGGGTAGGTTATAAAGGCGTTTATAATCCGGGGGAGAAGTGCAATCCGGGGGAGAGGTGCAATCCGGGGGAGAGGTGCAATCCGGGGGAGAGGTGCAATCCGGGGGAGAGGTGCAATCCGGGGGAGAGGTGCAATCCGGGGGAGAGGTTCAATCCGGGGGAGGTGCAATCCGGGGGAGAGGTGCAATCCGGGGGAGAGGTGCAATCAGGGGGAGAGATGCAATCCGGGGGAGAGGTTCAATCCGGGGGAGGTGCAATCCGGGGGAGAGGTGCAATCCGGGGGAGAGGTGCAATACGAGGGAGAGATGCAATCCGGGGGAGAGGTGCAATCCGGGGGAGAGGTGCAATCCGGGGGAGGTGCAATCCGGGGGAGAGGTGCAATCCGGGGGAGAGGTGCAATACGAGGGAGAGATGCAATCCGGGGGAGAGGTGCAATCCGGGGGAGAGGTGCAATCCGGGGGAGGTGCAATCCGGGGGAGAGGTGCAATCCGGGGGAGAGGTGGGGGAGGTGCAATCCGGGGGAGGTGCAATCCGGGGGAGAGGTGCAATCCGGGGGAGAGGTGCAATCCGGGGGAGGTGCAATCCGGGGGAGAGGTGCAATCCGGGGGAGAGGTGGGGGAGGTGCAATCCGGGGGAGGTGCAATCCGGGGGAGAGGTGCAATCCGGGGGAGAGGTGCAATACGAGGGAGAGATGCAATCCGGGGGAGAGGTGCAATCCGGGGGAGGTGCAATCCGGGGGAGAGGTGCAATCCGGGGGAGAGGTGGGGGAGGTGCAATCCGGGGGAGAGGTGGGGGAGGTGCAATCCGGGGGAGGTGCAATCCGGGGGAGGTGCAATCCGGGGGAGAGGTGCAATCCGGGGGAGAGGTGCAATCCGGGGGAGAGGTGCAATCCGGGGGAGGTGCAATCCGGGGGAGAGGTGCAATCCGGGGGAGAGGTGCAATCCGGGGGAGAGGTGCAATCCGGGGGAGGTGCAATCCGGGGGAGAGGTGCAATCCGGGGGAGAGGTGCAATCCGGGGGAGAGGTGCAATCCGGGGGAGGTGCAATCCGGGGGAGAGGTGCAATCCGGGGGAGGTGCAATCCGGGGGAGAGGTGCAATCCGGGGGAGGTGCAATCCGGGGGAGAGGTGCAATCCGGGGGAGGTGCAATCCGGGGGAGAGGTGCAATCCGGGGGAGAGGTGCAATCCGGGGGAGAGGTGCAATCCGGGGGAGGTGCAATCCGGGGGAGAGGTGCAATCCGGGGGAGAGGTGCAATCCGGGGGAGAGGTGCAATACGAGGGAGAGATGCAATCCGGGGGAGAGGTGCAATCCGGGGGAGAGGTGCAATCCGGGGGAGGTGCAATCCGGGGGAGAGGTGCAATCCGGGGGAGAGGTGGGGGAGGTGCAATCCGGGGGAGAGGTGGGGGAGGTGCAATCCGGGGGAGGTGCAATCCGGGGGAGGTGCAATCCGGGGGAGAGGTGCAATCCGGGGGAGAGGTGCAATCCGGGGGAGAGTTGCAATCCGGGGGAGGTGCAATCCGGGGGAGAGGTGCAATCCGGGGGAGAGGTGCAATCCGGGGGAGGTGCAATCCGGGGGAGAGGTGCAATCTGGTGTCACCCGGGTGAGTGGTATTACCTGTCGCAGAGGTTCTCAGCCAGGTTCCTGTCCCGGGCCTCGTGCGCGGAGTGCAGCTCCTGCAGGCGCCTGGCGGCCGCCATGTTGTCGCGCACCTTAGTTACTGACTCCGAGATGTCGCGGACCTTCATTATGTATGTTTCCGCCGCGTCGCCTGCATCATAATATTGTTGTACAAGAGAGGACAAACTTACACTTATAAAATATTAGTATGATAGGATAGATAGGATAGGATTATAATTGCACAGAGATTAAGCTCATTTTGTACCAAAAAAAGAGGTGTTATAAGTAGTTATTAGTGGCAATTCGGTGTATCGCAAAAGTTAAACATAACTAACCAAAAATGTTGCCGTCCCTTTCATAGCGATGGGAATAAAAAGGATGGCATTAATTTTAGTTAGTTTAGTTTAGCTTTTGCGACACTCCGAATTGCTACTTTATTGTATGTAAATAACTGTTTTTGATAAAACATTGGATATTTTAGTTAAATACTTTTCTTCAATAAAATAAAATAAAATAAAAAATACCTATTTGATTATTCTACTCACCTACTTCCATTTCTTTATCATCATCGTAATCCTTGCTGACCTCTTCATCGGTCTGTATCAGCATATCGAAAAATACCTGAAAATTTTACATTTTGTATGTACTTTTTAAACCTCGACCGATAAGAGGTGTGCTATAAGTTTTAGGTGTGTGGCATAGTAATAGGTCGCGTCACGTAAAAAGAGCGCTGAGGGGAAGTGGCGGGGGAATGTTTTTTTTAAATTTTTTTACCTACTTATATTACCTGTCTTGTGTCCATCTCTGATATTGTTTTTTCTATTATGTGTGTGTGCTGAATAAATGTTTATCTTATCTTATCTTATAATTAATTCAAGTTAAACTCACAGTTTTGGTACTAAAAGTGCTGAAACTGTTATCAAAGCAGAACCTATAGTCTCCGGCCAGATCCGAGGTGTGACGGTGCGCGTTCTCCGGCTTCTTGTAGTCGGCCACTATCACCCGGCCAACTGGGTCGGACAGCTGGAAGGACACGTCTAGTTCTCCGTGAGACGCGTCTATCACCTGGAAACACAAATTAAACATAGAAATAAATCTACTAATCATACTACGACCTCTGTGGCACAGTAGGCGAAAGCCCGCCTGAGACGCAGAGTTTGCGGGTTCGATCCCCGCTACGGGACAAATGTTTGTATGATCTGCAAATATTTGTTTCGTGTCTGGTTGTTTTCTATTTATAATATGTATGTATTTACAAAAAAAAATGTATCTATGTAGTATATCAGTCATGTTACCATAACACAAGCATTAAAATGCTTAGCTTGGGACTAGATGACGCTGTGTGGAATGTCCAAGGATATTTATTTATTTATTATTATTATTTACAAAGCTATTATTTTTCACAATAGGCTGAAGATGTATGGCTGTAATCAGAGTCAAATTCCAATCAAATGTTTGGTCAAAGCTGATCTTTGAAAAAAACAGTGTAATATAGATAGAAAGATCACAATCGCTTTAAGTTATAAGTAACTAGTTGCGTCAAAAGTAGCCTATTTTTTTATCCAGAGTACTTATAAGCAATCCAACCATTTGAGCGTAAAGGAGTAATAAACATACACACACACAAACTTTCACCTAAGTTTAAAATATTGGTGTGAGGTGTGACAGTCATGTCGCTGCTGCAAGACACTTGTAATGATAGTGTAAATGAATAAATAAAAATGTTGTTGTAAAAGGAACTTGAAATTTTCCAAAAGAATTATGAAACTAGCTTTAGCCTGCAGCTTAGATATTGTTAGTTTTCTATCCCTGTGAAATATTCATGGGTGGATTACATGTCCTTTTTTGTATCCTTCACAATGTGTAGGTCATTTAAAATCAGCTGAGCGCTTTCGTGCTTCGGAGGGCACGTTATCGTTAAGCCATAACGGAGCCTTTAGGCGGCCTAAATATACAAATTTACACAAAAACTATTGAATGGATTTGGCTGAAACTTGGAATCTAAGTACATAGTTTAGGACCTGAAAAGAAAGAAAGAAAAAATCATTTATTCTTGTAGGACCTCAAGGATCACTCTAAGTTTCGTTTTACATGCTAGGTGATTCTAATGCCTATAATGAAATATCGCCTAGGCTACATACTTTCCATCCAGATAGGTACCCTGCAGAATAATAGGTAAGTACTTACATAATATTATAATAATAGGTAGGATACCGGAAATTTAGAGGTTATGCATAATTTTGGTTGCTTACCTGATACTCAATATCGATGACATCGCTCACACCGACCTCATGGTAGAAGCAATCTATTTTCCCAGCCTGCACCGTAAAAGTCATATCTTTTTCGTATGCAAAAACTACACTAAATATAGTAAACAAAAATATGTACAGCATTTTTAGGAACTAACAAATGCTACACTGAAATAATTTGAATCAAAGTGAGCGAGCTACTGCTGATGTTATTTGTGCACTGATGAGTAAGCCTTGTTTATTTATAAATAAAATTCAAAAACAAAACATTTAGCGACGAAAGACCAAACCAACCAAAGTGGTGCCTTGGTGGTGCCAACTAGGCTTGGGCAAAAAATATCGATTTAACAAAATATCGATATTTATCGGCGATATTTTTTCCAGCGATATATCAATTTTCGATAGGTATTTATTTTCAGATATCAAAATTGATATTTTAAAGCTCTACTTTGCTGTCTGCTCATGCATCACATTTTCTTTGCTTCAATCAAACAAACACAAACAAAAATTACTTGTTGTGTATTTTTTTTTTTTTTTTTTTTTTTGGCTTCGCACTATTTGTGCATTTGCCATGTACAATTGGCTTGACTTGTAGTTAAAAAATTAGGGAAACAAAATATTATACAAAATGGATCGCGAACTACGAGGACGCGGATAGGATCAGGAAAGTTGGGAAAGGTAGGATAAAGTAGATAATTACAATACGCTATAAAATGTAAAATAGTTATAAATTAATATTGTTAATGGAAATAAAGTTAGATAAACATACATATATATTAGGATCTAGGGAAGAGAGAAGAATATACATACTTGTGGGAAGAGGAACATTATAAGAGACAAGATCATCAATGAAAGAGGCATGGTCATGTTGGGGACAGGCAAAAAAGATGTGATTCATGTCACCAAAATCATCTCCACAGGCGCAGGTCGGATCTGGTACTATTTTCATTCTTGATAAATGCGCTGGGGTACACGAATGTCCCAGACGCATACGTATTATAACAGTTGTGGCACGTTTACTTAGTTTTATTTTAGAAAACCATGGTTTTAGGGGGATACTTCCTTGTATTTTTTTGTGAAATTTACCTTTAAAATTACAAGATTCATCCCAGGCTTTCTCCCACGAACTTTTAAGACACGTCTTAGAAGATTAGGTAGATCGTGAGCGTAAATTTTAAATGGGAAAATGTCTCCAGAAGTCCAGACTCCACTGCTTGATTTGCTAACTTGTCTGCGTGGCTGTTACCTAGAATCCCGCAATGACTGGGTATCCAGGCAAAAGCGACAGATACTTGTTGTGTAATTAATTGTTTTTTTTTTATTTTTTTATGTCAAGCAATGAAAAACTTGTTTTTTTTTTAAATAATAAAACTGATGTCCAAACAGCCAGATGTGTATTTGCTTTAAAATTTCGAATATTTTGGCAATTTTTATAAATAATTGCATATTGGGCAAAAAATATCGATATATCGATATTTCTTGGGTGATATATAACGATATATTTGAAAAATATCGATATTTTTACTCCATTTGCCCATACCTATGCCAAGCAAAGATGCGTTGAGTGAGTGAGATGCGTTAGCATAGCATCCTAGTAGTCTGTGACAGCAAAGAGTGTGACAGTCATCCTGTAGTCTGTGGTGACAGTGAAAGAAGCAAAGAGCATTGCCAAGTGGTGCCAAGCGTAATAATCTCTACATAATCTGTGGTGCCAAGGTGCCAAGTGCCAAAGAGCATGTAATAGTACGAAAGACGTCAAATCTAAATGCAAAGAGAATAAAAACACTACGTTTAGCATAATAGTTTAGCGTCAATCAATGACGTTTATAGCCTTTCACGTCATTGTTTAGCATGCTCTTTGCGTAGTCTTGGTATGGTTTATCGGTCGGCCGCCGATGCAAGCCGATGAATGAAATAGTGATGTTCTAATTGTTTTTCTTTTATAATTTTATTAATGGCAGCACATGAGAATTTCGAATAAATAAATTGATTTATACCTACTACGTTTTACCTATTTTATTTATGAAAATTGGCGTTTGGTTTGGGCTACAGAACAGAAGTTGAAATTGGGCTACATTAGGCTACTTATGAAGTAAAAAATGGCGACATCAGGCCCTAAGCGGTTGACAACACAGAAGAGTGTGGATGATTGTCTCGCCTCGCCCCCTCGTCCTTTGAGACTCGCGCCCGAAAAACCGACACCAAGCGAAGCGCGCGCGAGGCGACCGGAGGCGAGACGAGGGGACCGTCCTCACTCTTCGCTCGCGTAGATTAGATTCGAGTCGCCTCTGAAGAGTGAGTACGCGGCAAGAGAAGAGATCTAATACTACGAGGTCTTTAAACGAGTGACGAGTGTTATATTCTCTTTGGCCACAACAAAAAAAAAGAAGTGAAGTTAAGTTCACTTACTTTCTCTGTGGTGTAGTGTTTATATTCTCTTTGTCTGTGGTGTTATAATCTGTGGTTATAATTAATCTTGTTTATTGCTTGACGCTTGTCTTGTCTAGGTACAGTGATTTTGATTATATTAGCTTTGGTGTTTACAAAATATTGGGCTTTTTTTAATTTTTTAATTAAATTAATTTCTTGTACCTATTTGATTGAAACCATTCCGTTATCATTATGATTTGTCATACTTCGTTGGAAACAAAATCAACGCTTAAACGGCCAACAATGTTCTAATGAGAAAATTGAGAAATCAGAAATCCAAAAAATACACAATGGAGCAATGCTGCAGGACATGTCTCGCTATTGTCAACTTAAATCCCATATTTCAAATGCAGAAACATCACGAAAAGTATTCACAAGTATTATTAGACTCCACTGGAGTTGAGGTAAAAGTAGTTTGTAGTGACGTCTTTTCATATATCAAGCTTCACTCACGTGATACTAAACCTGATAAAAAGTAGCCTATGTCTTAATCCAGGTCTTAAACTGTGTATATTCCAAGTTTCAGACAAATCCGTTTGGTAGTTTTTGCAAGAAGGACAAACCGACACTCCCTACGTACACTTGTGTAACTGCCGGATACACACTTATACGTTTATTGCATTTTTGGCATCTACACATGTCAATCTATCATTATAACTTACAAAAAAATAAAAAAGTCTACTCTAAGTACTTTTTTCTCAATCGTGTAACTGTCTAACTTTATTATTTGCCCGCCGTACAATGTTCTATCTTCCTCATACACACTTTGACGCGGGGGGAATGAGGTCCAGGTGGCGGGTAACTGCCACTTACTTAGTTCTTGCGCGGACAGCGAGTACAATGCGTGTGCGATTTGTAAATATTTTATTGCCGCAACTATGACATGTGAACGTTTCCATTCTTAAACAACTTGAAAGCTAACGCTATTAAAAAAAGAAAAATAGATATATCAGACCCTGATATATCTACCTTAAGACCAGATAAGTAAATTATAATTAATTATTTACCAATGTTTTGTACTTTTTGATGTCCAATCATAGTTATTGGTCTTTTTTAGTCTGTTGTGTTTTATTGCCTTCATGGTTACCTTAACTATTATGGATATTATTAGTAAATTTTGTTACTTTCATAATTTTTTGTATTACCTACGTACAAATATGTAACTACGCACTTACATATTTATGCATCGGGGTTCAGTATGATCATAAGTGTATCTACGCACTTACATATTTATGCATCGGGGTTCAGTAATGATCATAAGTGTATCTACGCACTTACATATTTATGCATCGGGGTTCAGTATGATCATAAGTGTATCTACGCCACTTACATATTTATGCATCGGGGTTCAGTATGATCATAAGTGTATCTACGCACTTACATATTTATGCATCGGGGTTCAGTATGATCATAAAGTGTATCTAGGCACTTACATATTTATGCTTCGGAAAGATGTTAAATCATAATTCGGTAACTTACCTTTACATAACTTTACATCGGAAAGTTATTTAATTAAATGTATGGACCCATGCACTTACATAGTTCTGCGTTTGTTTTTTCATGTTATTTTAATAAAATAAACAATTATTTTATTGTATTTCAGATATAATTAATATCTCAGTAAAAATATGGAGGATGGCCTACGCGGAATGGATAAGAATATTATTAAGTTCTGTTATATTCTACAAAAAACTAACTACCTTAGAATAAGCTTAGTTACGCAAGTGACAATTCGTCAATTAGGGTCAAAACACATGTACAAAACATATTATTAGATCATACTTTCTAACGTTAAACCATGTAAGTACCAATTAAACAGAAAAATTCTCTAAGTATATCCGTGTAACAGGCAGTTACAATATTGCCGTTCTATTAAGCATCGACGAAAAAGTATGTATGTGCCACATACATCATCGTAAGCACCACGTAAAAATATGTACGTGTAATAAAATCTAAACCAATAAATATTAAAATAAAACATAGTATCCATCTTAAACGTGATCTACAGTAAGAGCGTCTCACCAATTTTCACAGCAATATCTCAAAAAGGGCTACAGTTATAGGCATTTCAACTTTTTCAAATCTTAAAAACGCTCTCCTGTAAAATGTGTGTTTTGCAGATACACAACTGTACGTAGGGAGTGTCGAAACAGCGTGTTTTATCTCCAAACTTTCACGTTCAAAATAATTATTATAGACGGCTAAGTAAACATACATAGGTTTTTTTAAGTAGATTTTTTTATTGTTTTGGGAATTCTACCACCTCCATGCTAAGTTTTCATTTTTTTATTTACTTTGTACTTTTTTAATTAAATAATAATAATATAAGTAAATAATAAATATTTATTTGCCAAAATAAAAGTTCACAAGGTAAAATATAACAGCGAGGCCCAAACCAGGCGGGAAAGCCTGTGTCTTGGGTCTCAGGAGATTCCAGATACCAACATATTTTAACAATATTTTTACATTACATTGGGTGGTGAAGTTAGCATGGCGTTAGTTTGGCCAAAGATAATGAAATTTATCTTTGGTTTGGCGAACAATTAGGACTATTTATTTAATTTATGCCTACTATCATTTCAGATCAGTTATAATGATGCGCTACCACAGAACATGTGTTCGGCTTGCATATCTTCCGTTAATGATATATATACATTTAGAAAAAAGTGCCAGGAAACTCAGAAAATATTGTCAGAACAGACACACAATGTCCATATTAAGATTGAAGAAAAAGATATGAACTTAAAATGTCAATCGATAGACATCAGCAATCTACTACCCACTGAAGAGGACAATTTTGTTGAAACACATGAGTATGAAGACAATGAAGTGAGTTATGAAGAACATAATGTGATAATAGAAGATATAAAATCAAAGAATAAAGAGAAAAATAGTAAAGCAAAAGAGAGGAAACCAATCAAAAGAACTATAAAACCGAGAAAGAGTGAGAAAACGAAAGAGAAAGAAAAGGAAGAGATAGAATGTGAATATTGTCACAAAATTCTAACATCCAAGTTGTCGCTGAGAAATCACTACAAGATACATACAGGATTTGATGTTGTGTGCGAGGTGAGACTGCTGTTTTCATTAATTCTACTTATTTCTGCATTTAGCCAGTTTCAAGTAATTTTATAATTCAAGTTATGATATCTACTTGAACGGGTTAACCGATTTTACTAGATCTTTAAGTTGTTAAGATAAAGATAAAGATAAAGATAATTTTATTTGCAAGAACATATGTTTAACAAATAGGTCTTAGACTAGGGTAATTTTCCAATTATGTTCTACCTACTTAGGCATGCAAATACTTATTAATTAAATGAGTGGGTACCAACATTACAATCAACAAATTTAAATGTTAGTAGTTTCCTATGTCAAAGTTTAATATTATACTGATTTCATTGATGAGATAAAATTTTAATTAAAAATAAAATAATGATTATTGAAAATTAATTGCTAAAATAATTATATGTCTCCATAACAGAAGAATTCGTCAAGGGAGTAATAGCACCTATCCGTCAGCCATTTCTTTAGTTTAATGTCTGTTATTTTTATTAAGTTACCCATGTTTATGTTGATGGAAAATAAAAACTTTTTCTTTCTTTCTTCTTTCTAATGTTAATTCATAATTCATTTATTCAGTGTTTGTGAACCTAGGTAAATTACAGATGGTGGTATTAGCTTAGAGAACATCTAGATTCTGCTAGTATAGCATACAAACAGTCAAATAAATTTCCAGTCAAATTTTTAAGATCGCCTGGCAAGTTATTGAATATTTTTATCGTCATAAAAATGCCATGACGTAGGCCTTTAGGCGGCCTAAATACTCCGGCACCAGAGTTGGCCACTTGCTCATACGAACAAACGAACTAGACCTTTTTTTGTATTCAGAGTCTGCACTCAGGCTTGAGTCTTCACTTAAATATCTATTTAAGTGACAGTTTTTTTTTTTTTTTTTTTTTTGACTCTTTTTGACAGTCTTCTATGGAAACTGGATGGAATATGGATCATAGCTGGAAACACAATTGGGTATGTGCTCTGAGTATGATCCTTTACCTATACTAATAATATTAATAATTGCTTTTGAAGAATGTTTGAATACCATCTATTGTAGCGCTGAGTGTGTAGTGGAGGAGGCCTTCACCTGCAACTCCTGCAAGGTGTAGTGTAGGTAGGTACTTACATACCTATCCTAAGATGTCACTCGATGACATTAGAAACATAAGAGAAATGAATATTAATTTAAATATCAAAGATAGCCGATTACAATCATATCAGATTACATAAACATGACCTTTCGAATAAAACAAATACCATATAAATTGTAATAGAGATAAAATTCTAGTATCTAAAGGCTTATTTTCCTGAATAAAGGCATCACTAGAGATCAGTACAAGAAGAAGAAGAAGTACAGAACCAACCTCAGTCGTGTTATTTACTCCACCAACATACACTGTTGTTAACTGTACAATATGTTATGTGATAGGAACAGGAGGAATTAAATTTAGAATTTTACATTATTCCCCATAGTTTTTATTTTCAGTAGGAGCATCAGGACATAGGTGTCCTGGTGCTCCTATCAGTAGGAGTTTTTAGTAGGAGCACGAGGATGAAGTGATCATGTCTCTGTACCATTGCACACGTCCACCAGAGAACTCTACCAAAGAACCTCATTACATGGCGACCTTGCTAGGATACCACGGATAGAGGAACCACATTACAAGGGGTTCTCTAAATAGAGACACTTCTACCGCAGATAATATAATACCTACCTACTATACTAGCTACTACTTAGATAGTGTAAAAATAGTATACCTACCTACTAACTTACTGTACTGTTACTGGCGTAAGCGATAGTATTGGCAATTCTGAGTGTCGCAAAAGCTAAACTAAGCTAACTTAAATTGTTGCCGTCCCTTTTATAGCGATGGGAATAAAAAGGATGGCAATAATTTTAGTTAGTTTAGTTTAGCTTTTGCGACACTCAGAATTGCCCCCAGTGTCAGGCTAAACCTTAGTGGTTTTTAGATGCTATTTTATCCTATAGGATTTATTATGTTAAATAAATAAAAAAAAAAAAAATAAGTTAGGAATAAGTTTAATTTGAAGTTTCAAACTGAAGGAGAAATAAAAGGCTTTTTATTTTATTTAATCTATTGTAGCACTGCGGCAAGAAGTTCATATCTCGTCGTCTGCTGCTGATGCATTGCAAGGCGAAGCACGGATATGAGAAGACGGACAAATGCTCCTTTTGCGACTACCGTGCATCCAACGCCGAGCAGGTCAAGGTATTTATCATTATCATTAATTTCAGACACAAATTGATCCTTAAGCTCTTTGACGACCTCTCGAAGTGGGCGAAGGCCCGCCTGAGACGCGGAGGTTTCGGGTTCGATCCCCGCCACGAGACAAATGTTTGCATGTTCTGCAGATATTTATTTCGTGTCTGGGTGTTTATTTATCTATAATGTGTATGTAGGTATTTACAAAACAAAATGTATCTAAGTATTATATCAGTCATCTGGTTACCATAACACAAGCATTAAGTTGCTTAGCTTGGGACTAGATAACGCTGTGTAAAATGTCCAAGAATATTTATTTATTAATTAATAATTACGTGTTATAGGTATTGTTAGGCCCGCCCCGGTTTCGCACGGTTTTAGTAATGAAGGAAATAATATCATTTCCCTTTATTAACACAACTAATATCATCATCATCATCATCAGCCACTTTTAAAGAACTAAAATGCTATAATTTATTTAATATAAAGTAATTTGTATCTAAGAGGGCAAACTATCGGTCCCGGCTTAAAAGCCGTTAAGCCACGACGGAGGCCTTCAGGCTGCATGAAAACTCCGTCACCAGTTGGCCACTTGCTCATACGAACTTGCTTGCCTAATATATTCGATACCGGCAGATCCACGAGCGTCTCCACACCGGCGAGAAGCCATACTCCTGCGCGACATGCGGCGCCGGGTTCCATCGACGCAGCAGCTATCTGCAGCACGTCGCCATACACCTGCCCGACAAGACTGTGCAGGTATAACTGTAGGCTACCATACACCTGCGCGAAAAGACTGTGCAGGTATAACTGTAGGCTATCATCATACACTTGCGTAACAAATTTCCCATTTATGATTTTTTTTTTAATTTTGCTAATAAGTATTTCGTCGACAGTGTCCACAATGCGAGTCCCGCTTCAAGTCCGTTACGTTGATGCGCATCCACGCCTCGCGACATCGCGCCGCGCGCTACACGTACGCATGTCGCGTGTGCGCGCACAGCTTCGCGCGGCGCCGCAATGTCGCGCGACATCTGCGACGGATACACGACGTGCAGCCCGCGCCTGAACATATCGAACGGACCAAGTGTGCTTAAACTGTGCAATAGATGGCTCTCAGCTTCGCGCGGCCTCGCAATGTCGCGCATTATGTGAAGATTATACGAACCGTATGAACTGCGCAAACATAAAACTGCAATAGTCCACTAACAATTCCAAACAAAACAGTTGAGTGATGCTACTTTTCGAAAAAAAATTAAGTGAGTTTTTGAAGAACTATAGAAAGTTAGAAACAATCAATTGAAGTAATGGTTCCTCCACTTCTATGATCATGTAACACTTTTATTAGTGTTGTGTAGTGACCAATAATTGTGTGGATTTTTAGGTATTATTATCTGTATGTATAGTGATGTGATATTATATATAAGTTTAGATAGATTTCTACTAATATGTAGGTACATACATAGATACTTAATAAAATATAATTTACAAAAAAACAAAATGTAAACAAACTTAGAAATTAATTTCGATTAAACGAGGTTTGATATTTTTTCTTAGAATTTTATTTTATAAATTTCAAATCATGTGTGCGAAGACAATTAATAGATAGGAGTTATTATAGAATTGACGAAGCTTTTGCAGATGATGACATGTTCACTTTACATAATTTTAATGAATGATAATATAAAATAGTTATTATTTTATTTAGATTTTTATACAATATGACGATGCTTTTGCTAATTTTACTTTACCTATCTAATTTTGTTGTGTCGATCTCTAAATTTGTACATGGAACTAAGTGTCTCCTACATTGTTATGTATTCTTTTAATTATTATGAATAAGTAATTTCTCAAAACTGTATGACCTATCTAAGCACATTGTAATATGTCTATGGATGAATAAACGAATTGAATTGAATTGAATATTATAATTTCTTAAACAATGAAATAAACATTTTGCGTAAATGTTACAATAACAAATAATACCCTACCCAGGGTCGGACTGGCTTTGTGGTTGACATAGTGTTTGTTAGCCGGGCCCTATAACTTTATATCCGATGGGAATATCCCATCTCCATTTTTTATGCCCAGGCTGCAACTTATCCCACCTGGACCCAAAGAGCATGTAAACCTGGATCTTTGTAACTCAATCTGACCCTGATCCTACCTATAGAAGAACAAAATGCAAATTATCGATTTAATTTGGTGATCTCATTTTGTTTTTGTCTATTGATGCAATCTTTAAAGTCGTTAACCTCCGTCTGACATTTTCTCCAATCCTTAGTGGTAGCTATGCATTCCTAAAAATTATCAGAAATTAGTTGGTAGAATAAAATACAGTAGGCACATAATGGTAAACTATTCAATCATACTGCATATCACTAGACTTTGGTCTACTTTATCCAAATTCTAAATAATTCTGCAGTTTATTTCTATTTTTCACACTAAATGCGAAAGCTTTAGTACCTAAACATAACCTTACCTGCACTTTGTAATGAAGTTCAATGCATCCAGTTTTTTTCAACATGTTCTCAACGGGATCCTCATCAGATTCTTCAGGTTTTACTAGCGGTTTTATGGTCATTTCAAAAGCAGTCTAGTGAATTCCTTCCTCAAAATATTAACAACCAGCAGAAAACAGCTAACCCTGCGCCAGGTAAACCAAAGTAGTAAACAAAACTTTGACAAAACTGACTGATCAGCTGTTGGTCTGTCTGGTCATGTCAGGTGTCAGGTCAGTTCAGTTGACATTGACTTGACAATGACGCAGAAAAATATTTCTGGATTATATTGTATTGTTCCTTGCTTTTTGGCAGAATTGTGCTATTCAAGTCACTACCAAGCCAAGTCATACAAAGAAGCGAAGCTGGATGGTGGCAGATAATTCATAGATATTTTTGCCTCATCCGAAATATTATAAAAATATCATGGCTCTTCGGACGTAGTATTACATTCTCTTGACTCTTTTTCTTCTTCTTTATTTTGGCTTCGCACGGCTTGTGCCACGCATTTAGCCACTACCATGTCATATAAAATTCAAGTCAGTAAAGAAGTCAAGTCAAAGTCAGAGTCAGTAAAGAAAGATGTGGGTCTTAGATGTCTTTACTGAATCATTACACGGAATTTCGTTTCTCATTCTTTTAATTAGGTATGTTAGTCAAATCAACATTTAGAACTGAACTTGAACGCATCCGTAACAGTTTGGCATTTTGGACACACGTCATCGCTGACGTTAAAAGAGGCGTTCGGAGTATTGGTTCAGAAAAAGAAGAGACGCTAAAAGACTTTGTGAAAGTATAATCAAATTACAAAACCTAATAGTTTGTTTCAGGTAAGAACATACATACAATTACTATTCTGAATATGAAATGAAAAATTCCATCATTAATTTATTTCTCAGTGCATTAGAAACAAAAATTTGATAGTTTTCAAAAATAGAGTAAAGTTCAAGTTTCAAGTCATCGAACGTCACCGATACGTGGAACGAAAGGTGATTTTATTTTGTCAGTCAAGACCAGTCAAGACTTTCAGAATAGAATCAAAGTTTTTAAATTAAAATCTCATTTCTAGGTCACAAATCGTTTCAAAATGGTCACGAAAGTTATCTTTTCGCTATTTGCGTTAGCTTGCGTGACTGGAGGTTTAGCTGATAGCTGCCAGAACCCAAAAGCCGAGGCTTCGTTCTTCACAACTTTAGATGCGACGATAGTAACACAAATAGCTTACATCACAGAGTTTACTCTGAAATGTGACAATACTCTGCCTGAGAACTACGCATTGTACGCAGAAGTGGCTGGAAAGCCCGTGACTGCTGCAAGAATCGGTGAAAACAAATACCAGGTAACCTTTTATTTTTCTTACTGACCTACCTTCTAAAAATTTTTTCAATCACATTGATACCAACTTCTACTAAAACTCATCTTACTACTAAAAGTTGGAGTTGTCAGAGTGTACAAGAAAAAGTAGGTGGTATCTTACTTTTAAGTTACAAGCTAATTATAAATAGGAAACAAGCTAAATTGTACAAGTAGGTACCTACAAAGCTTTTGGCTGTGATAAAAACTTAGTGACTTCCACAATGGCCAGGAATGGAACAACAATCAAATCAATCAACTGAACTAACAGTTCCTACTATTTTTTATTGAGAATGACATGCCATGGACTGAATGGGGCATGCATTGGTTGCATTCAGTGTAAATGACCAGATATTGCTATAGTTAATTCTATAGTTTATATATTTTATTATAGTGTAATGGTAGTGGTAAACCAAATATTTCAATAGAAATAAAAAATCTTTCTAAAAGTTAACAGCTCTCGCAGGATTTGACCTGCCTAGATACAAGCGATCACTCTTAGCCAAGCTGCCCGACCACTAGGCTACAGAACCTGTACGCCGAGAGCTAAAACTATTAGTAAGATGATTTCTCAGTGGTGTTTCACTGTTACCCTTTAGTAAGATTTTTCATTTAAAGAAACTACTAAAATGTTCATTAAATAATGAAGTCGATAAGTAATTATCAATATCTATCAAAAACCTTTACACATTCGGGAGAGGGAGGATATGGGTGATGTCTGCGTTTTTCTAAAAGATTTGTTTGGTCTGCAGAGTTCTAAACAAATGTTTGTCTTTGTTCCAGGTATCCTGGACGGAGGACCCTGCGAAGGCCCGCTCCGGTGTGCACGAGATTCATGTCCTAGACGAGGAGGGCTGGGCCTCCCTGCGCCGCGCCCGCCGCGCCGACCCCGCCGCCACCGTCTCTCCGCTGCTGGCCATCCAACTGAACCACCCTGGCAGTGAGTATAACAAATAAATAAACATAAACTTAAGGTGGTTGTAAATGGTTCGTCAGCGAGTGTACGCATAAGCTAACATACCTCCATCCAACTTAGGAAGATTGTTTATTAGCCTCCGAAACTTCCCGTCGAAGTTTTTTTTACGTGGCGCGACTTGTATTGTAACTGACTGTTAAAATACATAGATAATATATATTTTTTTGTAAATATTTATTAGAAAACATAAATATTTGCAGATCATTATAAATATTTGTCCCGGGCGGGGCAAGCGCATCAAGCCCGCTACCTCTGCGTCCCAGGCGGGCTTTCACTCACTGCGCGTTTCTTGCTAATAGTTGACCAACTCCTAAAGCTTAAGTCCACCGTCATGGCTTAGCGACTTTAAAAGCCGGGACCGACAATATTTTAAAGTGCCTATCCCCACTTTAAATAACGTTTGTGATTATTTAATATATTATATTTTTAATATTTTCAGGCTACTCTGGTCCGTGGGTGAACTCAGAGGTGTTAGCCACCCTGCTGTCCATTCTGGTCGCGTACACAGCGCTGCGCAACAAGAGCAAAATCTTAGCTTAAATAAATTAAATAATTTTTTTATTAGAAATAAATGATTAATTTATAAATTTGCTGTTTTTTTAGGGTTCCGAAGTCAGCAAGGAACTGTTACAAAGTTAATTCCCACGATATGTAAAATAATAAAAGTGCCTCGCAAGCATTCTCGATGCTTGCTCGTACTTGGCATATTGTGGGAAGCAACCCGATTCTCATTCTCTGGCAGTCCGGTTTTGGTCTTCGTCACGGATAGATATTTCTCTGTTTTATAATAATTTCCTCTGTTTCTACTAAATCCAATAAATTCTATTTCCAGCTAATATTTTGTTATTTTTAAAAAGACTTACCTGACCCACCCCGTAACAGTGGTGTCAGAAGTGGGATTGTTGGCTATAAACGTTAAGCTAGCAATCTCGTACGGGTCAAACCAGTTTAGTGAAAATTAAAAAATCAAGGACTTTGCGTTGACAAGGCCGACGCGGCCTTCACCTCACATAATCTAAGTCCGAAGTCCACGCGCTACGCTAGCGCTTCGCCGAGTCTCCGCTAATCTGGTCCCGCCGTTCCTGCCGTTAAATTACGGCACTCTCGAGCTCTACCGCAACGTCATCGTCGCCGCTGCCTTGGAGACACCTTGACCAAGGTGTCCGCCGCCACCGCACATACCGTTCGCCGCTTTCTACCGTCACCGCTACCGTCACCGTCGCCGCTATCTCGCAAACGCCTTGATTGAGGCGCTCGCTGCAATCGTATCGTCCTCCGCCGCCTCAGGGTCGTAGTATCCTAGAGTGCGCCGAGGCCATGAAGCTGATACTTCAAGTTGCAGTCTTATTGTGAGTAGAATATTCTATTTTCTGTTATTGTCACAGTTTCCGCCATCCTCTGACTCCATTATCTTATAATCTAAGTAGGTTAAATATTTCTAATTAGGTCATTTTAGTAATTTTATTCTAAGTTCACTGTAACTTCATTTACAATGTCTGTCAAAGGAGAAAAGTCGAAAAGAGATAAGTCTGATAGCTCATGTGAACCTGCCGAGGTATTCCCAATCAAGGTCCTGTGTGATTTTATAAAGCCGTATAAGGGAGAAAGAGACACTTTGGTTGCATTTTTAACAAATTGCAATAACGCACTGAGTCTAGCATCAGAAAGTCAAAAAGATCTGTTGTTGAAATTCATAATTTCCAGATTAGAAGGCAAAGCCCAAATAGCCTGCTCCAATAGAGTCTATGATACTTTTGAAGAACTTAGGGATTTCCTTAAACAGAATTTTGGTGAGAGAAAACACTATAATCACCTTTTGCTAGATCTGCAGTCATGTAGGCAGCTGCCGGGCGAAACCGTTTCTCAATTTGCATTAAAAATTGAAGCGTGCGTCGCTGCTTTGCTCTCAGAAATCCATTCCTCCGACACCTATAAGAAAGATTTGTCCGGTAGAGTCGCTATGACTGAAGATCTAGCTTTACATACTTTTATAATGGGGCTCCAGCCGCGGCTTGGTCTGCTAGTCCGTTCTAGAGAACTTAAAACTCTGAATTCAGCGATAAATGCAGCCATGAGTGAAGAAAAGATAAATAACTTTCAGTCCAAACCTGAGCCTAGGCCGATGGCTACGACTAGTCGTCCATCTTTTAATCACAGATCGGTCAATCAAGCTTTAGTACCACCCCAATCACGGCCAGCTCTGGACCGACCACAGGCACATACTTCTGGTCAAGCTATCGTTTGTAGGTACTGTAAGAATATCGGCCATGATATCAGCCAATGCATCAAACGCCGCGTGAATAATTCACGCAGAAGGGTGCATTACACTGAGCCTCAAGTCGAATCACCGCCTCAGTCTCCTGCACCTTACCCAGTAGTCGAGAATCAATATCATTCAGATTTAAACTAAATAATCGGGTATCGAAGCCGTGCCAACGCATATCCGATAATAATATAAAAGGCACAAAGTGTAGAAATACGTTTAGTTCTAAAATTATATATAATCGTAAGCATTTAAGTAGCTCTAAGGTATGGAATAGGTTCAATGCTGAAGCCTCTGCGTCTATGAATCCTTCAATTCCCAGAAACGAAGTCGTGCCTTCTAAATCATATGCAAACGTTGTGAAACGTAGTTTTAAGTCCGCTGAGTCGAGTTCTAAGTCCGCCGAGTCGAATTATAGGTCCACTGAGTCGAGTTCTAAGTCAAGTTCTAAGTCCGCTGAGTCGAATTCTAAGTCCACTGAGTCGAGTTCTAAGTCCACTGAGTCGTTTCCTAAGTCCACTGAGTCATATACTAAATCACGTTCAAATCCACATGGTCTTGATATGGGCCATAAATCTCTGAAAAACCATATCAGAGCCACCGTAAATCTTCGTAATTCTACTACAAGCTCAGTAGTCCCGCAGCCCAGTAATACCGGTGTCTCTTCTAGTCCTGCTACCGCTCCTGAAAAAATAATAAATATTTTTAAAAGAGGCTCAAAGTTGGCTGAGCTCGCTGCATCCCGTGGTCCCGTCGTTCCCGCCGAAAACGCTGCATCTGCAAAAATAAAAAACACTGTTGAAAGAACTTCTAATACCAATCCATACGAGGAGACTGTTGTGTATGATATTCTCGATGCAAAGGTTTCATTACCTTATATAAAAGTTTCCACGTCTCATTCAAAAACACCGCTTCGTCTTTTGGTAGATTCGGGTAGCTCTATCTGTTTGATAAGAGAATCAAGCCTCTCACTGAAACCTATTTTAGAAAATCATGTCATAAAATTTAGAGGCATAAATGATGTCAAGGACTCCTATGCGAAAACAAAAGGAAAGTTTATTCTAAGTATTAATGTAAAAAAAGGCGATACTTTACCTTTCTATTTCCATGTCATTGGTAATGATATTAATCTCCCCTACGATGGCATAGTAGGTAACAATTTCCTGAAAGTATACAAAGCAAACATGCTATATTCTAAATCGAAGTTAGTAATATCAGACGATCCGAGTAGGTATTTTGATTTAATTATGACCAGACCCATTTACACTGTTCCGGCACGGAGCGAAATGTTCATAGAGTGCTACGTTACCAATCCTGAAGTAAAAGAAGGCATAATTTTAGATAATGTCCTTCCCCTGTACCCAGATGTTTACTTCGCAAAATGTCTCGTTCGTGTAAATCAAAATAATAAAGTGCTAGTCTCCGTCCTCAACACGTCAGAAAAGGAAGTTCAAATAAAAAATCTAGCACTTACAATCGAGCCAGTCATTCAAATTCTAGAAACGAAAAATGACATTGCGACCAATGACTATGGTTTAACTTTAGATCCGTCCGAAATTCCACGAGTAATGACCATAGAGTCAGACCGTGACCTTAAGGTCCAAAATGCACTCAGGTGCTCGCATATGAATCGCGAAGAAGAAACATTACTACGGGAACTATGTTCGAAGTATTCGGATATATTTTTCATCGAAGGAGACCGACTAACATGTACTAAATCCATTCAACACGAAATTCGAACTAAAGTTGACACACCGATCAATGTCAAAAGTTATCGTTTCCCCGAGTGTCATAAAGACGAAGTAAATCGACAAATACAAGACATGCTAGGTCAAAAAATAATACGTCCTTCAATCTCGCCCTGGTCCGCACCAATCTGGGTCGTCCCAAAAAAACCCGACGCTTCGGGCAAAGTCAAATGGAGAATCGTCATAGATTATCGAAAACTAAACGAGATAACAGTCGGTGACGCTTATCCCATACCTAACATAAATGAAATCCTAGACCAGTTAGGGCATAGTAAATATTTCACTACGCTTGACCTTGCCTCTAGCTTCCACCAAGTGGAAGTTAAAAATAGCGAGGTCACGGCCTTCAGCGTCCCTTCAGGACATTTTGAATTTTGCAGAATGCCATTTGGTTTACGCAATGCTCCTTCGACCTTTCAAAGGCTGATGAACATCGTGCTCACAGGTTTGCAAGGCCTTCACTGTTATACTTATATGGACGACATCATAATACACAGTTCAAGGTTAGACAAACATGTTGAAAGCCTTGAACTTGTCTTCAAAAGGTTACGCGAGCATAATCTCAAGTTACAGCCTGATAAGAGCGAATTCTTTCGAAGAGAGGTACAATACTTAGGACACATAATCTCGGACGCGGGCGTAAAACCCGATCCGTCGAAGATATCGTGTGTGTCTAAGTTTCCAACTCCTAAAACTCCAAAAGACATTAAATCGTTCCTCGGTCTCGTGGGCTATTACCGCCGATTCATCGATAATTTCTCGCATATTTCTAAACCTTTAACTAGCCTACTTAAAAAGGACGTGACCTTTATTTGGACCCCGGAACAACAAAAAGCTTTCGATCTCTTGAAACAAAAAATAACTTCAGCTCCTATACTACAATTCCCCGATTTTAGTAAGCCGTTCTTGCTTACCACTGACGCTTCAAATTATGCTATCTCTGCTATTTTGTCTCAAGGGGAAGTCGGGAAGGATTTACCCATATCGTTCGCCTCTCGGACACTAAACAAAGCTGAAGGTAATTATTCAACCACTGAAAAGGAATGTCTAGCCATAATATTCGGTACTAAAGTATTTCGTCCTTATCTTTTCGGTCATAAGTTTACAATTCTGTCCGATCACAAACCTCTTCAGTGGTTATTTAACTGTAAAGACCCAGGTTCCAAATTAGTTCGTTGGCGTCTAAAGTTAGAAGAATTTGACTATGAAATCAAACATAAAGTAGGCAAACTTAATAGTAACGCTGATTCTCTTTCTCGAAATCCGGTCTTAGCGGTTGAAGAGGACCTACCGAATATTTTGCCTCCCGCTCAAGACACTCTGCCAAATCCTCAGTCTCCGTTGTCAGATTTCCCATTTTCGCCAATGAACCTACCATCTCCACCAGTAAACCTTCCGTTTACTCCGCTGAGTCCTCCGTCTCCTTCCAGTTTCCCGTCTCCGCCGCTTCCTATTTTACCTCCACATAATTCGCCGCTGCCGCCTACGATGAGCCCCCAGTCGCCTTCTTGTTCGGAAACATACGAAAGATATTTACATCTGAGCCGTATCTCCTCTGATTCTTATAACAGTGTCATTGAAGAACATAATGAATCACTCTTAAAGGCGAAATGTAAGTTGATAGCTTACCCTTCTTCTATTGACCTCGATGAGGCTATTCCATATTGCTCCGAGATCATAGATTCATCGACAGATAAACCATGCATTCGAGACAAAGAACGTGAACTCGGAACGATACTAAATTCGTCTAACGATAAACACATATTTTCTCACTTGTTTATCACGGTACATCATTACGACGAGATGTCTTATAAAGACATCTTTTGTGTCCTCCGCGATTACAGAGACATGGTAAAGTTCTGGTACCCTGAAGAAAAAGAAGTTGCTATTTCGGATTTTTCTAATCCATTCAACAAAATTAATTTCACTAAGGTTTACAACATGGTTAGTTTTATATTCCACGACTCAAATATAAAAGTACATATGTACCATAACAATATTTACTTTCCAACACCTGACGAAGTGAAAAAGATACTACGCGATAATCATGACTCACCTTCAGCGGGTCATCCCGGAATCGCTCGTATGCTAGAACGAATCAAAACGCAGTATTGGTGGAAGAATATGCGTTCTGATATCGAAAGTTACGTAAAAAGTTGCAAATCCTGCCAAGTCAATAAACCCCTAAGGGGTACGAATAAGGCTCCAATGATAATAACTTCCACTGCAACACGGCCTATGGAAAAACTCTATCTCGATATCGTAGGGCCTCTTCCAGAAACTAGAATAGATAAATATAAGTTCATCTTAACGTTACAAGACGATCTTACTAAGTACTCACAGGCTTATCCCATGCAAACTTGCTCAGCTCAGGAAACTGCTCAACGCCTTGTACATTTTATTTCCCACGTCGGCATTCCTCGAATGATAGTAACTGATCAAGGTACTAATTTCTGTTCTGATATGTTCAAACAGCTGGCAAAACTATTTGGTATTAAACACATATTTGCATCTCCTTATCATCCTCAAACATGTGGCGCTTTGGAAAGGAGTCATTCGACTCTAAAGGAGTATCTCAGGTCATTTATCTCCGAAAATCAAAGCTCATGGGACCTTTACGTCAACACTGCCATGCTATCGTACAATACCAACGTACATTCAACCACGGGTTTTACTCCCTTCGAACTTCTATTTGGATTTAAACCCTACGTCCCTAAGTCGATTGATATCCTAGAAGGTGGTACATATACAGATTACATAAGAGCGCTTAATCACCGCCTTTATTATAGTAGGCAGAAAGCTTCTTTAAACATCCAGTCTTCAAAAGAGCGTTCGAAGAACTATTACGACCGTCATGCTAAGCCTACAACGTACAATATCGGCGATATGGTGTATGTTCGATGCCACCACAAACAAAATAAATCGTTTTCCCCAGTGTGGAAAGGTCCTTACAAAATAATTAAAATAAATGGTAATCACACCGTAACAGTGTTAATCAATCGACGGCACGTGCGTCATCACTATGACGAAATAAAACCCGCCGTCAACTGTCCTTCAACATAATTTTCTTTCTTTGCAGGGAGGTCGTAATAACGGCCGCTTCCACTCAGGCGTTTACGACGACCATCGTACAAAGTCCCGGGATCTATTTTGATCGACTTCTCGACGTTAGATTCAGTAACGATTATTGGGATGTAGTAACATATATCGATATTCATAACATTCAACCTCACCTGACATATGTTGAAGGTCTCTTTACTAAAGTTAAATCGCTGTGCCAAAATTCTATTTCGTCTAAAATACAATCCGACTGTCTCAACTCCTTATCGTCTTTGCAAAGTCAACACTCGAACAATGTAAAAAAGTTTTCTTCTATATCTTATTTATTAGATGGAAATCGTCCGAAACGAGTAAAACGTGGTCTTATTGACGCTGGTGGATCACTACTTAAAACTATTTTCGGTACCTTAGACAATGACGATGCCATTAAATACTCTGAAGCCATTGAACAAGTACAGTCAGACGAGAAAAAGTTAGCTCATCTCATGAGAGATAACATACATGTTATTAAATCTACTATTTCAACATTCAACAGTTCAATTTCAAAATTAAGCGAAAATGAACAACGTTTAAATACTAATCTAGAAGTAATAAATAAGGCATTTGATCAATTGACAAACACTAACGATAAGTTAGAAATTAAATCTCATTTGAATCTTTTACTAAATTCGTTAGAAAGCATTATTGTTGCACTATCTTTCGACATTGAAGACATAAATAATGCCATTCTATTTAGTAAGTTGAACATTTTGCATCCGACAGTACTAAGTCCCCAACAGCTGTACTACGAGCTCGATCAGCACAAAAACAATATGCCTAAACACTGTGAGCTCCCGATAGCCTTATCGTTGCAAAATGTTCATGTTCTAGTTGACATTTCAAAACTGATTTGTTATTACTATAGAGATAAGATTGTTGATTTGTTGTTATTGTAAGAATCCCACTCGTCCTATCGCAAACGTATCACCTGTTCCAAGTCGTCCCACTCCCAGTTCCCTATGATGTCACAAAACCTGACACATACGCACTCATTGTTCCTAGTAAACCTTATGTGACAATAACAGCTGATCGGCTGTTCTACTCGCTACTTGACTCCGTCGGAATGTGCAAGCTCATAGACAATGTGTGTTACGTGTGTGAGTTAAGTGGAGTGAGCGTTCTTTCGGTTGTTGCTAACCCAGTGTGTGAAACTATTTTATTAACAGAGGTAGTTACAAAACTACCAAGTTCGTGTGACGTCAAACTTTTTAAAGGGGAGGTGGACGTAGTCCATAAAGTTAGCGGGAATCGTTGGGTCTACGTACAGTCCGAACCCGGACAATGCCATATCACGTGTGACAATGATCCAGTGAGTTATAACGAAGTACTGTCCGGCACAGGTTTTCTATCTCTACCCAGAAAGTGTAAAGCGTTTTACAAGACTATGCAGTTTACACCTACCGAGTTTGTGATGACGAATTCTTCAATGAACATTTCCAGTTTCGATTTAATAAAGGACGATTGTTGTGAAAAAAACATTAAAAAATAAGACTCTTTCGGGTTTGCGTCTGTCGAAACTAAATAACGTCAATAACTTAGATTCATTAGTGCATGCTAGCATCTATTTAGACACATTTGAGAAAGAATTAGATAGTTTGGAGAGTCCCACTCATTTCCACAAATATGGAATACATTATATGTCTGCAGGATATTTTCTAACCATATTAACATTAATATTTTTATTATTTAAAAGTAGGAAATTTTGGTGTAATACTAAGCCTAAGTCTTCAGGTTGTTGCATTCAGATTTTTAATCAATGCAATAATTCTAAAAGGATTGAGTCTCGACGTCATGCAACTATTCATGTTCAAGATTCAGATACTGACGTCGAGGCTCCAACCAAATCTAGTTTAGCTATTCCTAAGTCCCCATATAATAGTCGATTTATAAATAAAATTAATACAATGTAAGATAGTGTAAGTTTTACTAATTTCGTCAGGTCCTAATTCCTGCTAAGTTTGGATTATAATAATTCTAATTTTATCAAGTCCTAAATTTTGCTAAGTCTATGTGTGTAGCTTAAAACTTTGTTTAATTTTATTGTGTACTCTGTTTCAAAACAACACTGTTTCAGACCGAAAACAAAGATCAAACCCGGCTGTAAAGTCTATGTTATGCTATTTCTTATCGCTGTGTCTTCCATTTCTCATCACTTCCCCTGTGATGAAAAATCTTAACGGGGGGGATGTTACAAAGTTAATTCCCACGATATGTAAAATAATAAAAGTGCCTCGCAAGCATTCTCGATGCTTGCTCGTACTTGGCATATTGTGGGAAGCAACCCGATTCTCATTCTCTGGCAGTCCGGTTTTGGTCTTCGTCACGGATAGATATTTCTCTGTTTTATAATAATTTCCTCTGTTTCTACTAAATCCAATAAATTCTATTTCCAGCTAATATTTTGTTATTTTTAAAAAGACTTACCTGACCCACCCCGTAACAGAACCCTTATAGTTTCGCCATGTCGTCTGTGCGCGGCTTTGCGGCATGCAGATTATTGCAGATAGAGGTGACGACGACAAAGTCCCGCGGTTACGTTTGCACCTCTGAATAATTTTATCTCTATTCTGAGGTTCGCACCATGGATTTGGCCCAATAATGGTGCAGACGATAGTTTTCAATTAAACGTACTAAACGTGGTAGAATTAAATTGTAGAAAAACATAATTGTTCAAGATAGGTACCTACTTCAAAAATTTTTCAATCTAAACATCCATTTAATATTTATTTACAAAACTTGATGCTCCTAATTTTGTACTACGAATCTATGTATTCACTGCATTTTTTGTCCCTCTCGGCGGCATGCTCGCTGTTCGTCCAGTTCATGGATGTACTACGACGGCATCCTTCTTCTGAGTTTTTTTTTTTTTTTTTTTTGGCTTCGCACTATTTGTGCATTTGCCATGTACAATTGGCTTGACTTGTAGTTAAAAAATTAGGGAAACATAATAATATACAAAATGTATCGCGAACTACGAGGACGCGGATAGGATCAGGAAAGTTGGGAAAGGTAGGATAAAGTAGATAATTACAATACGCTATAAAATGTAAAATAGTTATAAATTAATATTGTTAATGGAAATAAAGTTAGATAAACATACATATATATTAGGATCTAGGGAAGAGAGAAGAATATACATACTTGTGGGAAGAGGAACATTGTAAGAGACAAGATCATCAATGAAAGAGGCATGGATGGTCATTCTTCTGAGTTCTTCTGTGGTCCAGTTAGGTACTTTACTAGCTACCAAAGACGATTAATCGTCTTTGCTAGCTACTCAAAAAAACGAATGACATTGACTTACACGTCAGAATTATGACAGTCGTTATTTTGCCCTTTTTTTGTGGCTGTGGCTTCGTTATTTTAATTCGCTAAGTTAGTCAGCAATTGTTAGTCAGCTTTGGCAATATTAGGACGATGTTAGGACGCATAGTTAGGGCAACGTAGTGTTTTTTTTTATTCTCTTTGGCTATTACATGCTCTTTGTTTGGCTAAGGCTGGGAGGCATCTGGGAGTCTGGGAGGAGCGAGGGAGGGAGAGAGAGAAGCGAAGTATTTTTTTCTCAAGTTCTGTCAGTTTCGAGCTATGTTGTGAAATACGCATCAAAAAATCAATTTACTCTAATTAAATTACGCAGAATACCTTATCTGCGATACATACATTATTCGCCAGAGTTGTCCCGCAACTCGCTCTGCAGCTCAAAATGACGTTGGAAGGGAACAAGGATGAGGCTGACAAGTGCATCGAGATAGCTGAAAGTGCATTTACCATTGGAAATCTTGAAAAAGCTGAGAAGTTTCTGCTAAAAGCTGAGAGGCTGTACCCGTCTGCGCCGGCCAAGGAGCTTCTGGCTCGCGTAAGGGCCGCTGCACCTTGTGCGTCGACGCCCAAGCGGGCAGCGGAGGCGACGAATAATGAAGAAGTCCGGAGACGCAAGCCTCCTACTCACACCACTCCACAGCGCGAGTACACCCAGGACCAGCTCGAGGCTGTTCGCAGGATCAAGACTAAGTGCAAGGACTATTACGAAATACTGGGTTAGTGCTCTAATTCTGTAATTAGGCGTACGTGCCATTTCGTATTTAGCCTCAAGGCCATTCCGTCACTATTTTTTTGTTTGCAATGTCTATTGTCAACTGTAAGAGGATAATTTTGATGCTAAAATACTGTCTGTAATGTATTCTAACTAAATATCTTTGTATGAGTAGGTAATAGTGGCAATTCTAAGTGTTGCAAAAGCTAAACTAAGCTAACTAAAATTGTTGCCATCCCTTTCATAGCGATAGGAATAAAAAGGATGGCAATAATTTTAGTTAGCTTAGTTTAGCTTTTGCGACACTCAGAATCGCCCCCATTGTTGTGTTGTATTCTATCAATGACAATCTTATCTTATCTTGACTATTACCTTGCCTGAATGGTTTTATTTAAATTTTTTTAACATGCAGCAGAACTGTCTTGAAACTTTCTAGCCGACAGAACATTACAAAACATTCTGAACGGTCAAAATTAGGATGGGTGACCTGTAGTAACATCAACAACTGTGCGAATCCGTGCTCCGGAGGGCATGTTATTCATTTGAGCCATATCGGAGGCCTATAGGCGGTTTACTATTATAGTGTATCTATGCATTCTTCCAGGTGTGAGCAAGGAAGCAACTGACTCTGACATCAAGAAGTCCTACAAGAAGCTAGCGCTCCAACTGCACCCGGATAAGAACCATGCCCCAGGAGCTTCAGAAGCATTCAAGGTATATTATTTAACATATTTGCGCCACCATTTCTTATTTTAATTTTTATCCCAACTGCATAGCTTCAAAGCTGACAACTATAAGCTACCCCAAAAGGCTAAAAAGACAACACATCATAGAACTGGATACATTTAAAGATTTTTTTATTTATTTGTTCTGAATATGGTTATGTCACAAGCATGTTAGGTTGTTGCTGCCGCGCTGGTGCAGCGCGTCTGGTATGTTTGCTGACGCGCATGTAGACAGCTTCCCTGCGATACTGAGGACGCGCGCCACCGCCTCGCTGCGCAGAATGCGCGGCAGCTGCAACAGCCTCCTACAGGCGATAGCCGACAGGCCTGACTCTCATCTCATACAGGCCTGGGAGTCAAGACATGCCATTTTGGCAACCTACACTTGTCGATGACTGTCCGGCTATACTTACCTACCCACCTACCTACATATATACCTACTTTAATGCATACATTTAATACTAACATAGTTCAATTAGTCACTAAGTTCTAACAACCTATGGATGTAAAAGTCTGAAATAAAGAAATTTTATTTATTTATTTATATAGTTCTGCATATTCAGTCATTGTCATGACATACAAATAGTTATATATTGTAATTAAAATTCAATTCACAATCATTGGTCATTCATTAATAATAGTCAATACCTACCTACTTTAAATTAGATTTGGAAATCATTCAAATTCATGATGGGAAACGAAGGGAGAAATGATCAGTGGAACATTGCGCAAAGGTTGACGCACTCCACAAACCTCCTTATAGTCAGAAGACTGATTGCAGATTAAATACAAGAAAAAAAAACATACATACATAAAACCACACCTGTTTCACATGGCGGTAGGCAGAGACCACAGATCTCCACTTGCTACGATCCTGACACCTCTTTCGCCTCATTCACTTTCATTAAACACTCTTCTTTATAATAATAATAATAATAATAATATAGCCTTTTATTCAGATCAACTTAGGTACACACATAAACATAGTTCATTGTAAGTATTAAATGTATTAGAGGTTGTAAAAAAGAACTATTCTAATATTTGCATCTTGCTTGATTTTTGCAAATCTGTTTGCCAGTCGGCAAAGGCCTCCTCCAACCTTTTCCATCTTTATACGTTTAATAAAATAAAATAGGCGGCGGCGCTTGTTTCACCCATACAGGCACCTTAAAGTAAAATATTAAAAGTGAACGACAAAAATGAACTACTCTAGAAAATGAAAAATCTTACGAAAAGTTACGACTTCGACGGGATTCGTCGGCGTTTAAGGCTTCGTGGCCGAGTGCTCGATGGCAATCCGGCTAAAGGATGATCGCTTGAATCACGCGGGTTCGAATCCCGTCGAAGTCGTAACTTTTCGTAACATTTTTCATTTTCTAATGAAATACCTAAGTGTGGTTTAACACTGTAATAAAAATATATAAAAACTAATGAACTACTCTTTTACTTCTTTCCAAGCAATCTCTTTTACTTCTTGATACGACATGACATTATAGATACATTATAATGAATTGTTTAGGCTATCGGCAACGCAGCAGCCATCCTGACAGACCCTGAGAAGCGCAAGCAGTATGACATCCGCGGGGCCGACCCGCCCTCCGCGCCCGCAACCCACCACCAGTACTACGCGCGCGGGTTCGAGTCCGACCTCACCGCTGAGGAACTCTTCAACATGTTCTTTGGGGCTGCAGGTACATATTATTACGTAGGTACTATCACCAAAAGCGTCGCTTTACCAATTTTGAAACAGTTTAGCTTGCAAGATGTTAGCTAGCTGATCCTGCCCTTTTTATTTTGACCAATCGGAGTCATAAACATCTAAAAGCAATAATTGTTTGATGACTTTTACCATTGTTAAAAACTTACTGTTATTATTTGTTCTTCAATCTTTATAACAAAGCACCGAAATACTTTGTTGCTATTGGTGTTCGAATGTTGCAAAGCGGTGTAAACTGCTAGTTGCGTCACAGAAAAAGCACCCTTAAGGTGGTGAAGCGGTGCTTTGGGTGATAATACCTAGGTACTAGCTGCTTGGAACCTAAACAAATTGTATCCTATGTCTTCTGCCCAAGGTCTATTTCTGTACTTTTCATCAAAATCATTTTGCGATTTAAGCGTGAAAATGCGACAGACAGAGCTTTACTTTAGCATCAACTAGCTTACTCGCCCGTGGTTTCGCTCACGTGGTACCTACCTTGATAAAATATAGCCTATGTTCATTCGAAAAGTCCATGCTGCACATCGGTGAAAGAATTTTTGAAATCGGATTAGTAGTTTCGGAGATTACCCCAAACATACAACACACAAACAATCAAACCAATTTTACCTCTTTATAATATTATATATTATATTATATATTAGGTTAGCAGGGAGGGAGATATTCTTGGACACTTCACACGGCGTCATCTAGTCCCAAGCTAAGCAATTTAATGCTTGTGTTATGTTATTGTAACCAGATGACTGATATACTACATAGATACATTTTTTTTTTGTAAATACATACATATTATACATAGAAAACATCCAGACTCGAGACAAATATTTAAAGATCATGCAAACATAAATGTTTCCCGTGGCGGGAATCGAACCCGTAATCTCTGCGTCTCAGGCGGGCTTTCGCCCACTGCGCTACAGAGGTCGTCATCATATAAACTAACTGGTAATGACGTGATTCTTGATGTGTATTGCAGCGTTCCCGGGCGGCGGAGGCCCCGGGGTGTACGCCCGGCGCCGCGCGCGGGAGCCCGAGCCCCGGGAGAACCACGGCGGCCTGGTGCAGCTGCTGCCCGTCGCCATCCTGGTGCTGCTGTCCATGATGTCCGGGTTCTTCATCAACGAGCCGGTCTTCAGTCTGGCGCCGACGGCGAAATACAGCGTGCCTAGAGAAACTGTTAATATGAAGGTGAGAAGTTACTAATGAGAGTGAATGAGGCGAAAGAAGTGTGTCAGGATCGTAGCAAGTGGAGATCCGTGGTCTCTGCCTACCCCCATGGGAAAGAGGCGTGATTTTATGTATGTATGTATGTATGAGAAGTTACACATGGCTGTTAAACAATAATAATTATTATTATTATGCTTCAAAAAATTTATATGCGCTTTAACACGAGCTTATAACGGTGAAGGAAAACATCGTGAGGAAACCAGTTAGCTCTCTAATAGCGTGGATGGGCTTGCAACCTGTCACGTATGGAAAGTTAACTTCTGCAAAACGTGGGCATGTACCAAATATGTATGTGTTTGGACATACCTCTGACTACCCCCTTAGACATCTTCAAAAAAGATCTAAAAATTGCTTAATGATCTGAAAGAAATGTCTGCCGCTCCCGGGATACATTCGTGATCATATTTTCTTTTTTTTTGTTTTTTTTTTTCATTAGTATTTTTGTCTGTTTTATGTGTATTTATCTTTTGTATTTTCTGTAATGCTTATACTTACGTGTTCTTGGGGCCAATTAATGTCTTTTCTTTCTTTCAAACCTTTATTATGATTGAGATAATTTATAAAATGTTTTTTTTATAAATATTAAATAATATCTTTTATGATTATATGAGTTTCGCTGTTGGCTGAGTGTAGGCGAGTGAACGCCAATATAGGTCGCGTCACGTAACAAGAGCGCTGGCTGTCAAACTGCTCCGTGGTCGATGATTGGTGGAGAGGTGTTGCGACGCACTTCATACCATTGATTTCGCGAGTGCTATTGGTTCGTCAGCGAGTGAACACAGGCGCAAACATACCCCCGCTACTTCCCCGACCAAGCTCTTGTTACGTGGCGCGACCTGTATAACTTCAGCATTAAATCAGCCCGGTATATATCTTGCAGGTTCCGTACTACGTCAAAGAGAACTTCCACAGCGACTATCAGGGCTCACTCCGCAGACTAGAAATGGCGATAGAGGAGGAGTATATCGGTGAGAAATTAATTATAAGCAGTAATAATCACACTATCACATCACACTAATAAAAGAGTAACAAACACACATTTGGCACCACTGAAAACCAGCGCTCCAACAGTCATGATGCTGCTTGGAGCATATGCTGAGGGGTAGCCTTATTTTCTTGTCACTCGATTGTCAATAAGTATTTTCATTTGTATGTTACCCATGTTTATGTTGATGGAAAATAAAAACTTTTTCTATTCTATTCTATTCTACATACTTACACACACAAATGTTTACCTTTATAATATTAGCTTGATTTTATCTATAACTAGCTGCGCCCCGCGGTGTTACCCGTGGTGAATTGTTTCCGTTCCCGAGGGAATACTGGGATCAAAAGTAGCCTATTCAATGAAATCTGTCCAGCCGTTTGAGCGTGAAAGAGTAACAAACACACTTACACACACAAAATTTCACCTTTATAATTTAGTAGGATAATATTAGTGCATTGAGGTACAAGCTATAGAGCCACAATCAGACAAATAAAATGTCCGAGCCAAAACTCGGCGCACGCTACGTAGTGCGCCGTGTTTTAGTTTTTGCGTACACACGACATTGAACATTACAACAAACGACATAACGTCTACATTCGAGCAAATGTCATTGTATAGGTATGTAGAACGTTGCTCGCACATTTTTTGAGTGTTGTCAGCTATTATATTGTGACTCTTTAGTATAGTAACTCAATAGTGGCAATTCGGAGTTTCGCAAAAGCTAAACTTAACTAACTAAATGTTGCCGTCCCTTTCATAGCGATGGAAATAAAAAGGATGGCATTAATTTTAGTTAGTTTAATTTAGCTTTTGCGACACTCCGAATTGCCACTAATGTATTAGTGTGATTGTTTACAGTGGGGCTGAGACACGCGTGTCAGCGCGAGCGTAACTACCGCGACAGCATGGCGTGGAAGGCGCGGAACTTCGGCGACTCCAAACAATACGCGGACGCTCAGAGGCTGAGGACGCCATCTTGCGAGAAACTCAACAATATGCAGCGGTAGAACCGGGTGAATACACAATCAATCATTTATCAATGTAAATAAATAAAAATAAATATCTTTGGACATTCCACACAGCGTCATCTAGTCCCAAGCTAAGCAACTTAATGCTTGTGTTATGGTAACCAGATGACTGATACACTACATAGATACATTTATAATGTTGTGCATGCATTACCTAATCTAATTTATAGTATTTGGCAGGACATGAATAATTTGTATTTTGTAATTTGCTGTCTGACGTATAATGTATAATAATAATCAATCCTTTGACATTCAATTTATATTTTTAACATTTTATAATATTGATAAATTTTGAATTTTATTTATTAGGACTTAATATTGCATGCTGGAAAGCTGATAATGTCGCAAAAGCTAAACTAACCTAACTAAAATTATTGCCATCCTTTTTATTCCCATCGCTATGAAAGGGACGGCAACAATTTTAGTTAGCTTAGTTTAGCTTTTGCGACACTCAGAATTGCCACTAATGGCTGATCTATATTTTAATTTATTTGACATGTTATACCTACCCATTTTCGCAATAAATGAATTATGAATTCAATAATTTATTTATTTCTCTCATGCTGGCAACACACATGGGCTTCAACTTGGGGCCAACATCAAAATTGTCAATGGCAATGCTCCGTTTGTGACTAATAACCGTGTGGTGTCCCAACGGGGCTCTTGTTGCGGCCAAACCTAATTTTTAAGACCTTATGTACCAACTTGAAACAATGAATAAATAAATATGAATATGAATATGAACCGTAAACGGAGCATTAATGCTTTCACTGAGGTCGTCAAATGGCCAATGACAATTGCCTTTGGCCATTTGACGACCTCAGTGACGCAGTGGGCGAAAGCCCGCCTGAGACGCTAAAGTTGCGGGTTCGATCCCCGCTGCGGGACAGATGTTTGCATGATCTGCAAATATTTGTTTCGTGTCTGGGTGTTTTCTATGTATAATATGTATGTATTTACAAAAAAAAATATCTATGTAGTTTATCAGTCATCTGGTTACCATAACACAAGCATTAAGTTGCTTAGCTTGGGACTAGTTGACGCCGTGTGGAATGTCCAAGGTTAATTATTTATTTTAATGTTGGCCCCAAGTTGAATCCCATGTGTGGTGTCCGCATCACAAACAATACATACAGAATCTGTATAAATCATCTAAGATGTAAAGGCCTGAGTATATCAGTCATCTGGTTACCATAACACAAGCTTTAAGTTGCTTAGCTTGGGACTAGATGGCGCTGATATTTATTTTATATTTTTTTTTGTTTCAGGTCCTCGTCGATAAGAAACCTAATTATGTCTAGTATCTAGTCCCTCTCCAAAAGCAATGAATTAAGAGTTTTAAATTGTAATTTGACACGCCTGATTGCACCATACGCTTTTGTTAAGTGCGTAAAAAAGTTGAGTCTAAATTAATTATTTAGTAAGTACTATTCCGTTACAGATATTCTATTACACGAAGTGCGTTGGACTTTAAATGTAAGGCTCAACTCTTTCTCTCTCAAAGTTGAAATTCGTATGACACTGAAACTGCGCTCCGCTTCGCTGCTCTTCGATGCTCTTTTGGTGTGAGTTGAGCCTTATAGTAATGAAAATAAAGTTTAAAATTATATGACACTGAAACTGCAGCCGCTTCGCTGCCGTCTCGGTGCGATAGTGGCAATTCGGAGTGTCGCAAAAGCTAAACTAAACTAACTAAAATTAATGCCATGCTCTTTATTCCCATCGCTATGAAAGATCCGGCAACATTTTTAGTTAGTTTAGCTTTTGCGATACTCCGAATTGCCACTACTACTGAATACCTTATTCATAAGCCCGCATTACATGATATTGTGGTAATGTAATGACGAAATAAACATCTACATTTATGAATAAGGCCTCATATCTATTGCATTTTAGGTGATTGTTATTTAGTTAAATACACAATAAATTATTTATTAAATATAATAGGGTTGTTGCAAGTACCTATAATACAATAAAAATATAAATTGAAATTCGTTTTTTTATTTCAAAGCGTGTAGAAAAATGTAGGGCAATTTTTAGAAACTGGATCATATACATACAGGCTAGGGTCAAAATGTTTACTTTTTCTACTGTGGTTAGTAAGTTTTGATGTTAGACAATCGTTTTTTTAAGAAAAAAATATTAGTTCTTATTACCTAATCTTATATATGAAGTGCTCGTGGCGAAGCTTGCTAAGACGTTCTTGATAGATCGTCGAAGTTAAGCAACGTTCTGAGCGGTCACTACTTGGATGGGTGACCGCAAGTGGCATCATCAGCTGAGCGCTTCCGTGCTTCGGAGGGCACGTTAAATTGTCGGTCCCGGCTTTTAAAGTCGTTAAGCCATGACGGAGGCCCTTAGGCGGCCTAAAAACTCCGTCACCAGAGTTGGCCACTTGCTCATACGAACGAACGAACCTAAGTACCTACCTAGGTACTTATTTTTAGATTTTTGAAAAAAGTAGACAGGTACTGGGCTATTTGGAATGTCGCCAAAGCTAAACTTAACTAATATGACAGCACTTAAACTGATGCCATCCTTTTTATTTCGATCGTTATAAAAGGGACGGCAACATTTTTAGTGCTGTCAAATTAGTTTAGTTTAGTTTTGGCGACATCCAGAATAGACACCAGTATCAGCAAATGTTAACCTTACCACTTTTAAAACATTTTCAACTCCACTTTTAAAACATTTTCAACTTAGGTACCGTTAGTCAAAACATTACATTTGTCAACAAACCAAGATGATCCGAATCGACTCTATTTCCCACTAGGAACACTTCTCAAAATTGACGACCTCTGTGGCGCAGTGAGCGAAGGCTTGCCTGAGACGCGGAGGTTACGGGTTCGATCCCCGCCACGGGATAAATGTTTGTAGGTATGTTCTTCAGATATTTGTTCCGGGTCTGGATGTTTCTCTATATATAATAATGTATGTATTATATACCTACTTATACAAAAAAATGTATTTAAGTAGGTATAATGTATATCAGTCATCTGGTTACCATAACACAAGCATTAGGTTGCTTAGCTTAGGTCCAAGGATATTTATTTATTTAATTACAAAAAATAAATAAATAAATATCCTTGGACCTAAGCTTAAATCGTAAGTACTTAAGTAACTTTTTGCAAAACTTAATAAAAAAAAACAATGAAAAGAAAATGTATGGGAATGATACATTTTCTATGAAAAAACTAATGTGTGAAAAATACGGTGTCACAATGGTTCTTTTGTGTCTACTATAGCAAGAAAATTATGCCATCTGAACATAGCTTGCATGACACGCTACGCTACACACGTTATGTTAGTTATGGTACGATGTATATAGGTTCGTTCGTTCGTATGAGCAAGTGGCCAACTCTGGTGACGGAGTTTTTAGGCCGCCTAAAGGCCTCCGTCATGGCTTAACGACTTTAAAAGCCGGGACCGACAATTTAACGTGCCCTCCGAAGCACGGAAGCGCTCAGATGATAATGCCACTTGCGGTCACCCATCCAAGTAGTGACCGCTCAGAACGTTGCTTAACTTCGACGATCTACCAAGAACGTCTTAGCAAGCTTCGCCACGAGCGCTTCTTTTTTTTATATATAGGTAAGTAAGACTCATAACTATATACATCGAAAAATGAAGAGTGCCCGGCAGGCTGACTGGTTTTTGGTTTAGGTAACTACACTACGAGTATTTCTTGATCCTACGGCGCCGGCCGGGGCGTCGACGAAGGTCAGACTCAGACAATATACTTTTAAACCCAGTGCTTAGCGTCGTCGACGCAATACGGTCGGCTACTGCGTTTTATCTAAAGTTATTAAAATAAAATTGTTGTTGTTAAAAAAGATAGGTGCCTAACCTAACCTTAATTGTAAAATGAAAGATGTGTTGTGATTTGTGATAGTGATAGCAAGGACGCTTTCATCTTCTTTAGTGATAGTACCTTTCTACTGCTCCTTAATGTCCCATTGCTGGGCAACGGCCTCCCACTTTCTTCAGTGCCTTCGTTCACCAGTCACTTCTTTAGGCGACTAGATCGTATAGTAGGTACCTAGGTACTTTAGAATTAATCTAAGAAAAGTTTAGAAAGCCTATCTCGTCCCGCCATCTTATTCGTGGTCTGCCCGCCTGCCGCACTGCCGGCAAAATGTGAAGAGTAATGCAAAAATATTTTTTTTACGAATACAGACTTCAGTCTCGAAGTCTCTAAGAGCAAGTTCCTACAATACGAGGCATCTGCTCATAACGCCGAAGATTCTCGTCAGATCCACATAAAGTGTTTCAATTTAGCTTATTTAATCACAGCACAGTAGCCAAAGGTTTAGGGAAGGTTCTTATCTGACGGAACATGCGTCGCGTATTATCGGTCGCGTAACGCCAGAACAGACAAATGTACCTATAGAAAAACACTTGACCGTTCACACTCAACCGATGATACGTTAGTACACTAGAATCTCGTATCATCGGTTGTCACTAGAATCTAGTGTACTACGTATCATCGGTTGAGTTAGTGACTAGCTGATACGCTCGGCGTATTTTACGTCAGATATGAACGTTCCCATAGTTGATGAATTATTTTTTTTATTATGGTAGCTTTGCTCTGAGTGCCATAACCTTGGAGGTTGGTGGCTTACGAGGACTATAATCAATATTTCAAAGTAGTAATTTGGGTATTACCTACGCGTAGTAATGTAGGTACCTCCTTACCTACCAGTCATTAGGTAGCTACCTAGTTAGGTAGTACTTAATGTGATTGAATAATGGTAGTTTTTCCTTGCGCACTCACGGCGCCATTGTTGTTTTCTCGTAGGTACTTAGGTAGGTATATTTCTAAAGGAAAATAATAAAATTATTATTTTCCTTTAGAAATATACATATTATACATACCTAGATAGTATAATATCATGTACCTACCTACATAGTTACAGCATATAAATAGATCACCTTTACTTATTTGACGACCTGTGGTGCAGTGGGCGAAGGCTCGCAGGTTGTGGGTTCGTTTCCGCGGACAAATTTCTGCATGTTCTGCAGATATTTGTTCCGGGTTTGGATGTTATTCTATCTATAATATTTATGTAACTACTTATTTACAAAAAAAATATCTAAATAGTACCTTTATCAGTCATCTGGTTACCATAACACAAGTTGCTTAGCTTGTCTAGATGACGCCATGTGAAATGTCCAAGGATGTTTATTATTATTATTTATTAATTAATACTTTATGTAGGTATATTATTCTAAGATGGTAGGTAGGTACAGCTAGGTTCAATGTACAGTTCGTGTCAAACTAAAAGTACCTACTTACCTAACTAAGTAGTACTTAACTAATATTCAGTGAAAATGATGATAGTGTTGGTGTTAATTTTCGCGGTGATCGGAGATGTGGCTGTAGCTGCAGATATTAAAAAAGGTAAAATATTTTTTGTTTTTTTACCCTAAAATTAAAATCTAGCACTACTAGGCACTAGGTGGAAAGCGCTCGTGGCGAAGCTTGCTAAGACGTTCTTGATAGATCGTCGAAGTTAAGCAACGTTGAGCGGTCACTACATAGTTTGTTGATTTTTCATTGATTATGTGCGTTGCCATACCTACCTTTAATTTTATATTTTGTTGGTTGTTAAATAGATATAACGAATTAGTACAACTCCTGTAATGTTATATTCTATGTGTGTATGTGTAAATAAATAAATAAATAAATTAGATGGGTGACCGCAAGTGGCATTTTCATCTGAGCGCTTCCGTGCTTCGGAGGGCACGTTAAATTGTCGGTCCCGGTAAAATGTACTTTCTTACCTAAGTATATATTTCTACAGGGTATTGCCGCCTTGATCCCCACCCATCAGTGGAGTATCTGTGCCGAGCCCCCGACAGCGATTGGTACCGGCCCTGCACTTCTTCAGAGCCCCCCGACACTGTGGTGAACCCGAGCTGCAAGAAGCCACATTATAGATCGTCGAGTTCTCTCACGTTCATGAGATGTTTGGATGGCGAATGGGATTATATCGCTAGGTGCTCTCCGGGTAAGATTTATGACTGCATGTAATTAGTGAGTGTCTATTCGAGATGTCGCCAAAACAAATGAACAAAACTAAACTAATTTGACAGCACTAAAAATGTTGCCGTCCCTTTCATAACAATGCAAATAAAAAGGATGGCATCAATTTTAGTGCTGTCAGATAGTTTTGGCGACATCCCGAATTGCCACTAATATGTTATTTATTTATAAATTAACAAAGAAACACACAGGAACAAAAAATATTGATGTACCTACCTAATCCTAAAATATGAAAAAATGAAAATAATCACGACTGTACCTATCCCAGGAAGCGGTATTCTTTCAGATCTTTTTAGGCTATTTTTAAATCCTTTTTGAAGATGTCTAAGGGGGTAGACAGGTACCTACTTATGTCCAAGTAGGTACATATTTGGTACATGCCCACATCTTGCAGAAGTTAACTTTCCATACAATGATAGTGAGAGGTGCGACCAGGTTACAATAGGTAGGTACCTACTCATACCCAGATGAAGATTCGCGGAACATTATCGGAATATTTTAAATCTATGATATTTTTATGGCCCTTGTAGGTATTGGGGGCTATTCGGAGTGTCGCAAAAGCGAAACTAACCTAACTAAAACTATTGCCATCCTTTTTATTCCCATCGCTATGAAAGGGACGGCAACAATTTTAGTTAGCTTAGTTTAGCTTTTGCGACACTCAGAATTGCCACTATTACCAACCTAATTAATAAGTCTTTTACAACTGGCTATAGTTCAGAAAGTGAAATCAAGTAAAGATGTAAAGGTGACTTCATCCTCGTGGTGCCACCAGTACGAGAAGGAATTTAAATTTCCGCTTCGTACCTCACCAATTTTAAATCCTTAGAATGTGGACGAGTTACTCCAAATGGCACAGAACTGGTGATTGGCGGAGATTCGGTGATGAAAGGCGAACTGCCCTGGCACGCCGGCATCTACAAGAAGACAACCAGCCCATACAAGCAGATCTGTGGAGGGTCGCTTATTAACACCGATGTGGTCATATCAGGTGACGTAACTACTTCAATTACAATCGTTGTTTTATTTTGAAGCAAAAATATTAGCATTTTCGATTTTTGAATAAAGGTACGGTTCGCCCAGTAATACTTAAAATTCAAAGTTTTATTTACCTTCATTTGAGAAATTAAGTAGGTATATAATTCTTATTTTTTTTCACTTTCAAAACTAGGTATCGTGAGTTGTATTAGACATTATAATAGCACACGGGAAATTACTCACGTCGGTATCTAAATCGACGATAATTTTACGTGAGTAATTTCCCGTATGCTATTATAATGTCTTATATAATTCTATTATATTTAGATAAGTGTATTAAAATAAATATTTTTCTTTCTTTCTATTATTTGTTCTGTGATATTGGTAGGATTAGGATGTAGAACCTTTTTTCTTCGTCTTCCAGCTGCCCATTGCTTCTGGAGCGACGTGGAAAAGCAGCTGCCAGCGTTTCAATTCGCTGTCGCTGTCGGGAAGATATACAAGCATTGGAACAATAACCTGGACGAAGCACAGAAGTCAAATGTGAGTCATTTTTAACCAACTTTAAAAATGAGGTTCTTGTTATGTTCTGATTATAATGTTTCTGTAGGTATGTGCTGATTATTCCGTCCATAGTGGACCTATTAAGTTTTTTTTTGTTCGAAACAGATTTCAGATCTTTTTACGCCCGATTCCTATATTCAATCCGACGATCGATCGCAATTAAATCATCTCCGTAGTAACTTTACTATAGGTACCTAGTATTCTTTTATCTGTGCTATAGGTATCTACTTACAACAATTTATATGCACTTTTTAACAAATAACAGCGTTATGGCAATCTGCGATCGTTCGTCGGATTGAATATAGGAATTGGGGGTTAGACAATAACATTAGAGAGACTTTTTAGGTGAAAGTGATCCACCTCCCCCCTCGGTACCAAGGCGCCGCCGCCAGCCACCAGGAGGACATAGCGGTGTTGATAGTTGCGCAGGAGTTCAAGTACAAGACGCACATCCGCCCTGTCTGTTTGAACTTCGACTACAACTTCGAGAAGCAGCAGCTACAAACCGGGAATATTGGAAAGGTGCTGAAAACTTCATCGATCAATGGCTGAATGAATCGATCGACGTCGATCGATGGTTACTAAAAGCTAGCGATCTATGTCGACTGGTGCATTATGTTGTTGACCGATGTCATCGATAAAGGACATTTATATTCTTCTTGCGTACATAAACTTTTGCGTGTAGGTATAATTAGTAGGGCGATTGGGATCCCTGTTATTTATAATGAAATGAAAGAAAGAAAGAAAGAAAGAAAAAAAAATCATTTATTCTTGTAGGACCTCAAGGATCACTTAAGTTTCGTTTTACATGCTAGGTGATTCTAATGCCTGTTCCAAAATGGAATGTAGTTGAACGAAAAAATATTAGAAATATATAATGCAACAAACATCTAGGTTTACATAAACGTGTAGGTGCCTACCTATAATAATAGTAGGACGTTTGGAACCCCTGTTATTTTAATGGAATGGAATGAAATTGAACGAAAAACATATTAGAAATATATTTAAATGCGGGCTCAAGTTTCATAATTAAATGCACATGGCCATGTTTCTTATCATTTCAAAATATTTTTCCTCATATTTTTCCTTTCTATATTTTGTTAATATTCAGAACAAATAAATAAATCTTTATCTTTATCTTATCTTATCTTAAACAGGTAGCAGGTTGGGGCCTCGTTTCGACTTCCGGCAAGAAGACACAAATCCTGCAAGTCGTGGACTTGCCTTACGTGGAGGTAGGCACGTGCATCACAAAGTCTCCCGTGAACTTCAGAGAGTTTATAACTGGCGATAAAATCTGCGCAGGGTCTTTGGATGGTAAGTAGGTAAAATATCCTTGGACACTCCACACCGCGTCATCAAGTCCCAAGCTAAGCATATTTTTGCTTGTGTTATGGTAACTAGATGACTGATATTATACCAATATACTATAGTGTCTAAAAATAGGCTTTCTAATCTGTTTTTTTACTCTCCTTTCCCGCCATCACATCACTATTCTGTTCTGACAGGTTTTGAACGCTCGGAACAATAATAAACATGGAAGATAGGCTAAATTAAAAACAGAGTCATCTTAGCATGTCTAAGAAGATGCCGTAATACATCCATGTAGCATGTCCTAAGGTGTGAGTGAAACAAAACATAGCCTTTTTAAATATTTTTGAACGTGTGACCGCGAAATAACTATTGTTCCGACTTCCGAGTTTGAACGAGAGATGTTAATTTTGCCTCTTGTATCTTAGGAAGTGTCTACACGCGAGCGAATCCTTTTTTTTCGAATCGACATTATTTGAATAAATAAATGTTAAATGGTCGTTGGGACCTTTAGAACTTCACCGGGCTTTGGCGAGTGCAGATGCAGACGGCCTCTACACCGGAGAGATCGAATCCGCGAGCGAGTAAACTTGTGTACCTACCTACCTACCTACTTATACATTATTTTATTTCCTTAGCCGACACAGCACTGTGTAAAGGCGACAGCGGCGGAGGGCTAGCCTTCTCCGAGGTCTACCACGGAGTAGAACGGTTCTACCTCCGAGGAGTGGTGTCCACAGCACCGAGCGGCAACGACGTCTGCACTGCTGAGAGTTACACCGCCTTCACATCTGTGCTGAAGCACGAGTACTTCATAAAGCAGTTCTGGACTGAGTCGTAAGATACTCCATCTCATTATTTATCTCTCTGTCCTCTACCCACGTACAGAATATTCATAATTATCATAACTCATTTATTTATTGTTCGTGAACCTAGGTAAGTACAAAGTGCTGTACTTACCTACCTACACAAAACACAACAAAAACAAAACCTACACAAAATGCATGTCAAAATTTATTCATTAGAAATTAATTGATAGTGTAATATGCTTTCCTCCCTTAGTAATAATATCACACCATTGATTGGCTCTATTTATTATCTCTATATACCTACCTAATATTATTATAATTTATTTACTTATTCACCCCTCATAGAGGCCAGTTTAAATGTCGCGACGGTACGTTCATAACGGCCGCGAACCATTGCGACGGCGTCAGCAACTGCCCCGACGGCTCCGACGAGACCAAGGCTGCTTGCTCCAGGAAGACCTGCTCCTCATACCTGTTCCAGTGCGCTTACGGAGCCTGCGTGGATAAGGGGGCTAAGTGTAATCGAGTAAGTGCATTCTGTTCTGTCCTGTTCTGCCCTGTTCTGTGTTGTGGATAAGGGGTAACTAGTGGATAAGTGTTATCGGGTAAATTACGTTTTAGCCTACCCTTATTAATATCTAGACTAATAGCCGTTTTCTCGAACGTACCTATATCATCTCCAATGGTCAAATCACTTGACAAGTGTCAAATCTGTTGCTAATTTAAACTTGTCACGTGATTTAAGTTTAACCATTGATTAGTTAATTTTGGAGATGATCTGCATTCGAGAAACCCGCTGTAAATGTTGTTATTGAACTTAACAATTTTGTCTTGATTTAGGTCGACGAATGTGCAGATGGCTCTGACGAGTCAATCGAACTGTGTGGCGAACCGAAGCAGAAACCGAACCGAACCACGTAAGTAATTTTCTATTAGCTACGCCATAGTAGATAGGTAGGGTAGGTACCGTCCATAGATGTCCAGGACTATCTTTCTATTAGGTATCATAATCATACCATTATCCAGAAAAAAGTGATATGAAGACAGTGCGATTGAAGAAACAGGTAAAATTATATGATCAAACAAATAGGCTCGAATGCAGATCACCTCCAAAGTTAACTAATCAATGGTCAAATCACGTGACATGTGTCAAATTTGTTCCTAATTCGACACTTGTCACGTGATTTGACCATTTGATTAAGTTACTTTTGGAGATTATCTGCGTTCGAGAAAAAGGCCTCACGGGAGCATTCGAAGTATTCGAACTCACGACCTTCGAATCGAAAGTCGAAGTACCTACACTTATCCACTTGGCCAACACGGCTTTTAGCCCTTTTAGGTAATAAATGCTGTTCAAAATCAAAGTGTGATCATCAATCACGACCATTAACGCAGGTATTTTTTAGAATTCAAACCGGCAACCGCTGCGTTCTTCCGCCATACCCCGAACACGGTACCTACCAAGTCACCAACATAGCTGGCGCTAAGCCAGGGGAGGTATATGACCTGGTCACTATCAACGTGACCTGCACTCTCGGCTACCATGTCATCGGCGCTTCCTCTATCTACTGCTTCTTGGGGCGGTGGCAGGAGAGCATGCCAGACTGTAAGTACCTAGACCTAATAAATCTTACTATTATGCCGCGCCACATAAAAAGAGCGCTGGCTGCATTGAGTTACTATACTAAAAAGTCACAATCTAATAGCTGACACTCAAAAATGTCCGAGTAATGTTCTATAATGCTAAACAATGACATTTGCTCGAATGTGGACGTTATGTCTTTTATTTAAATGTTCAATGTCGCTTGTACGCAAAAACTACGCTAGGTACGTAATGCGCCGAGTTTTGGCTCGGACATTTTATTTGTCTGATTGTGGCTCTATAGATTGTACCCCAATGGCTGGCTGTCAAACTACTTCCCCGACCAAGCTCTTTTTACGTGACGCGAACTAAAGGTTTTTAACTTTCCAATTAAGTAGGTAATTGGAAGTTTGTGTGCGTGTGTAAGTAAGTGTGAATGTTTGTTACTCTTTCACGGTCAAACGGCTGGACGGATTTGAATGAAATTTGGTACAAGGATTGCTTATGTGAAACTTAAGTGATCCTTGAGGTCCTACAAGAATAAATGATTTTTCTTTTCTTATACTTACCCTGAATTAAAAACCAAATCTGTTGAGTAGTTTTCGCGTGAAAGAGTAACAAACATCCATCCATCCATAGGTACTTACAAATTTTCGCATTTTTAATATTATTAGGAAGGATAGGTTATGAAGGATTAGTACCTACCTACGCCATAATTATCTGGGCCCGTACTCGGATCAACGAAAACGAAGTTTCGTGCCAATTTTCGGGATCAGCTTATGTTGGTGGATACTGTTTTCGTAATAGTTCACCAACATAATTAGAACCCGAAAATTGATATGAAACTTCGTTTTCGTTGATCCCGAGTTATTTTCTGTTATTTTCAGGCACAAATGAGTTCAGATCGGACTACACATACTTCTCCGATGCTGACGGATGGTTTAAAATACACCCAGTGCCTGTTAATTGGAAGACAGCCGGGCTTATATGTCACTATGAAGGTATTATAATGGTTACCTAAGTACAATTATTACAGGTGACACAATATTTTTTTTAATAAAACCGAAAGACTAAAATTCCATCTTAATCAACTTGCAAGGCAACTTACGGACCTCAAGGATCACTTCAGTTTCGCCTTACATGCTAGGTGATTCTAATGCCTGTTCCAACGCGACCCCTACACCTCAATCAATCAATCAATCATTTATTTATTTTCTCTCACAAACAATACATAAATATAGATACAGGAAAATAAAATAAATTTAAAAATAAATAAATGCAGTTAAAATAAAAATAATCCAAAAATGAGTGTCGGTTCTAACTTATTACAAAGAAATGTTGTGAGAACCTACACCGTTCGTGTCTTCTATGTTTGGTTCGTTCGTGCATATACCTACACTTAATAACTATAAAACTTTGTAGGAGCTGATCTAGCGTCTCCTAGGAAACCTGAAATAGCTCAGGTTCTGAAGGAGCTGGTGGCTAGGGCGGTGCCGAAGTTGCAAATCTACTACTCAGGCGTCCGACGACCGTTTTTGGTTACCGACAACCTTTTGCAAGGTATGTTTACTTTAACCACAGATAATATAAAAGATACCTACTATAGGTAGGACTATATACTATCTATAATATGTACCTATGTATTTACAAAAAAAAAATGTATCTAAGTGGTATATCAGTCATCTGGTTACCATAACACAAGCATTAAGATGCTTAGCTTGGGACTAGATGACGCCGTGTTCAATTATTTATTTATTTATTTATTTATTTATTTATTTATTTATTTATTTATTTATTTATTTATTTATATTTCCAGAATTCCCAGTGGATAAGCTAAGTTCCACCTGGGATGAGGAGCAGACCAGCACCGGTCAGTGTCTGGTCTACTCCAGCGACGTGGCGGAGAGAGAGTTCAACTGCGAAGACCCTCTGCCCTACATCTGCTTCAAGAGGTTCTCAGTCAAGGATCAGCTGACCGAGTGTGGGACTGTTGATAGAGGTAAATTAAGATTAAGAGCCGTGTTGGCCTCATGGTTTTTCACTTCGACCCGAAGGTCGTGGGTTCGAATCACAGATAAAATAATAGGTACTATAAGTACTAGCTGATATTAATCGTCTTTGGCTCGAAAGTCGAATCCGTACATTGCATTACCTTATGAGTTTTTTGGTTCGAATTCCTATCCCTAATAATATTAAAATGCGAAAGTAAGTCTGTCTGTTGTTACGTACGGCCTTTAACCACTGTACTGATTTGGATAAAATTTGGTACAGGGATAGACTAGACCTCGGGAATAGAACATAAGATTTGTTCGGGTCCCAAGCATGGGAGGCCGCGGGGAGTAGCTAGTAAATTATATGCGTATTAACACGAGCTCTAAATGGTATGTGCCAAATGTGTATTTGACCTCTGACTACCCCCTTAGACATCGCGTAGGGAGTCGCGTTGGAACAGGCATTAGAATCACCTAGCATGTAAAACGAAACTTAAGTGATCCTTGAGGTCCTACAAGAATAAATGATTTTTCTTTCTTTCTTTCTTTCTTTCATCTTCAAAGGATCTAAAATCCCCAAAGATCATACAAATAATCTGACATTTATTTACTAACTAGCTGCGCCCCGCGTTGAATAGTTTCCGTTCCCTTGGGAATACCGGGATCAAAAGTAGCCTATGTGTTAATCTAGGATATAAGCAATCCTGGTACCAAATTTCATTAAAATCCGTCCAGCCGTTTGAGCGTGAAAGAGTAACCTATTTTCTTACCTATCTGTGCTGTGAGTGTGTCAATAAACAAGTCTATCTATCTATCTATCTATCTAACAAAGACACTTACACACAGACAAGCACGCGCACAAACTTTTAAATTTTGTATATTGATATTTTTTGCGGTTTGCTTGAAACTTTGCTTAGAAACTTTTAGAAACTTATAGGAAATTTCTGTTTAACTCTTCCCAGCATACAAGTTAGAACGCTTCAGCAATCACTGCTACAAGCTACACACACGACCGCAGACCTGGCTCATCGCGCAGACTGTCTGTCGAGCTGAAGGAGGCTTCCTCGCAGTCGTCAACAGCAAGACCGAAGCGGAAGCCCTGGGTAGAATGGTGAACAGCTCTGGAGCTTTGAAGATATCGGTTGATGATGGCGTGTAAGTTACTGTTTATTTAAAAGTTTTAAAACTAGCTTACCCACGGCTTCGCTCGCGCGGTACCTTGATATTTAATAAATAAATATCCTTGGACATTCTACACGGCGTCATCTAGTCCCAAGCTAAGTAACTTGTGTTATGGTAACCAGATGACTTGATATAGGTACTACTTAGATACATATTTTTTTTGTAATACATACATACTATAGATAGAAAAACATCCAGACCCGGAACAAATATCTGTAGAAGATACAAACATGTGTCCCGTGGCGGGGATCGAACCCGCAACCTCCGCGTCTCAGGCGGGCCTTCGTCCACTGCGCCACAGAGGTCGTCATTATTGATAAAATATAGATGTTCATTCGAAAAGTCCATGCTGCACATCGGTGAAAGAATTTTTGAAATCGGGTACTTAAGTAGATTCGGAGATTACCCCAAACATACAAACAAACAACTTTTCCTCCTTAAAATATCAGTATTAGACAAGCTAACTCGCCGCACTCTACACTCGCATCTAGCAGCGTCGATGGGCTTGTTACCTGTCACGTGTGGAATGTTAACTTCTGCAAAATTGAGCATGAATGGACATACCTCTGAAATACCGCATTAGAAGCATTACGGCTGCTTAAAATCAAAACATAGTAACTCCTTAAAACAAAAATGTTCAGGAGAGCCAAAAAACAGGTCGGCTACTTTGAGTCGTTAGCCCGAAGAAACTAGAAGAGATAGCGATTTGGGTGTTTTGCGAAAAGTTGTGCTATATCGTTGACATTTTAGTTTGTAATACTGATAATCTTTTTGGAGTTTAGTTGCACTTAAATCGCTCATACTTTTTTTTTTTTTGTGAATTTACCCAAATATGACTGTAAAAACAATATAAAAACCTAGTAAGTCTATATAAAACTCCTAAGTGAGATAACACAATTCCCTCATTACAACACATTTTATATTTTACAACAACATTATCAATAGCCAGTTAGTAGATAAGTTATAAACTTAACATTTTCAGTAAATTATCCACTGAAAATGTTAAATTAATAGCATAACAAACCATTAAAATAAGAAAATTCGGCTTTGGCACATTCATTACACGAAAGCTAGCACAACCCACTAGCTCTGTTAGCTTTGTTATGAAGATAATGCAAAAAAAATCATTTTTAAGATTATGTCACGTTTCTTACTAAAAAACTGGACTTACTAAGCGAAATTTCATTGATTTTACTATCGGCGCCAAATTATAAACATAGCAAGTTGATATTTCAAAATCATAACTTAGTAAGTCGCTTGAGCTGCTAGGGTTTTAAAATTGTATTCAGACATACTAAGTTTAGAATTTGTACTTCAAGATTTTTTTTTTAATCATGCCAAATTTCTTAGACTTGCTAAATTATATTTTTAAATTTACGTACGAAACTGGGTGTTTTAAGGTCCACATCGATTTGATACTGTCTAGTAGGTCGAAAAATGCCAAAAAACGATTTTTTCAAAAAACACCTGTTACTAGGTTTTGAATTTGGGCAGCCGATTAGATCTTTTGTGTCTCTCTCATCGCTTTTTTGTATGGCCGGTAACTTGATGCTCCGAATTTTGTACTTTTTGTACATTTGTTTTTGTGTGACTGAGAAAGGAGTATGCAGCTCTCTATTTCTTTCTTTCTCTAGCTAGGTGTTGTGCCGACCCCACTTAGCGTGGGATAAGGGCAGGAGAATGGTGATGTCACATTTCATATGAAATTTAGCGTAAAAATTTTGCTGTTATAGATTTGTGGCGATTGGCTTCCGAGAATGGGGGATTTCGGGATCCTGGTGGACTGTTGATGGTAAGCATTGAAATTACGATGGGTGACCGCTAGTTGCAGTAGGTACCTAACTACTGAATCAATGAATCGCTGCCATTGAGATGTATTAAAGAGTCACAATCTAATAGCTGACAACACTCAAAAAATGTGCGAGCAAATTCAATGTTCTACAATGACATTTGACATTTGAATTTAGACGTTATTTCGTTTGTTTTAATGTTCAATGTCGCTTGTACGCAAAAAAGAAAAACTCTGCGCCCTACGTAGCGTGCGCAGAGTTTTGGCGTTTACATTTTATTTGTCTGATTGTGGCTCTATAATACATCTCAATGATCGCTGCCTATAGATCGTTTGATCCTTAAGTGGCTCAACTGGTTCTTGTACAATTATGTACCTAAATATGTAGGTATATGTAGTTTAGTTTCTGTAAATAAATTATTTTTTGATTATATTTGAAAATGACTTTCAGGACAAACCCTAGAAGAGGCAGGTTTTGAAGAGTGGCACCGCGACAGTCCAAGAATCAGGGACACCAACGCAAGCCAAGCGTGCGGGAGTCTCTTCAACGGACAACTACGAGATATCTCGTGCGATGAGAGAGAGTTTCCATTTATTTGCGAGAAAACTACTGATTCTCTTAGCAACCCTGTTATGTAGGTTTTTAGACATTAAAAATGAAAAAATATATTTAGAAAATTTAAAAAAATATAAATTACGTTCGCGCCACGTAAAAAGAGCTTGGTCGGGGAAGTAGCGGGGGTATGTTCGCGCCTGTGTTCACTCGCTGACGAACCAATAGCACTCGCTAAATCTTTTTATTAATTAAATAACAATTTTGAATTAGGTATAAAGATATTATAATAACAAGCCTACATTAAAAAAAATCAGCTTTATTTTATTATTGTTAATTAAAGGATAAGTATAACAATAATATATTCAATTCAATAATTCCTACTACTTAGGTACGTAACAAATAATAGGAACAAAACAACCTATGTAAGAGGAAATTTTCTTGTTTACTCAGAATAATCAACTTTTACTTGCTTCTTTAGTTTCCTTCCCTAATAATGAATATAATATTTCCTGCCATACTATATAATAATAATAATTTATAATGTTATAAAGAGGTAAGTTGGTTTGTTTGTTTGTATGTTTGGGGTAATCTCCAAAACTACTTATCCGATTTCAAAAATTCTTTCAGCGATGTGTAGCATGGACTTTCCGAATGAACATAGGCTATAATTTTATCAAAGTACCACGTGAGCGAAGCCACGGGCGAGTAAGCTAGTCTACAATAATTCTGAAAGTAAGGTTCGTATTAATAATTAGAGCTAAAGAAGCCAAAAAATTGGTTTTTAAAATGTTTGTCTGTCGGTCTGTAAGTATGTTTGTTACTGCATCACGCAAAAACTACTGAATGGAATTGAATGCAGTTTTTACCAGAGTTCTAACTTACAAATTAGGCGCATTTTACAGCGGGGAGAACGGAGGGTCTGAAGTCTAATTTCATACATGTTTATCATTATGTACCTACATAAGTACCTAGGTATGCTTTAGTTTAGATGGTTTTTAGCCCCTCTGTGCGTTGGAGAATTGGATAGGTAGGTAAGTAAGTACCTTGTTTCATTTCGACTTTTTTTTACTCGGTCAATCAAATTTCTAGTAAGTAAGTAGGTATAAAAACAAATTCAGCCAAATTGAGATTCTTTATTTTGAAGTCGATACCTTATCTACACTATTTAAAGACGGCAGGTTTTTACGAAACAACAAAATATAAGGAAAATAAACTTGCTATACAACTTCTCGGTATAGGTACCTACCTACTTATGATACAGCATGTACCTATGTATGTGGGTACATTGTAAGTTCATCAACTTTGTCCTTCAAAGTCATCTAGTCCGTCGACCACAACACAAGTTGATAGATTTTATTGCAAAAATATAATTTATGAAACAAACAGGAAAATGATAAATAAAATGGCGTTTTTTAAGTTGATAGTGATTTTACTTGTGAATAGTGTTTTTTGTGATATAAGTAATACTGGTGGTAAGTAACACGTTGTAATTATTTAAATCATTTAAAATAAATTAAGTACAATATAATCATACATACCTAGCTAGTAGGTAGGTATGTTTTTGTTTTTTTATCGTGAAAATGGAGCTTACAATTTTATCAATTTTACGAATATTGATCCCTTATAAACAACATTAAAAAAGTTCATATTTTAATAAAAAAATCCTAATATGTCCCTGCTATTTCATTTTCGTTTCGACCCACCGTGCGCGGCGTCCTAGTATGCTGTTTTCAGTATTGTATAGGTGATTGTAGGTAGGTATGCTTTATATTTTAAGCGTTTTGAGAAGCATGGCAGTGGGGGAGGGAGTGAAACGTTACTACCCCACTGCCATGCTTCTCAAAATCGATATAATCAGCGTAGAGGGTGCTACGATGCTTCCGTAGCAAACAAAAAACTTCAACGCGCACCTTCTCTGTAATGCGCACGAGCTTTTAACGCAGGAAAACTTTGTGAAGACAGTTGATTAAAATTAAGCTTAGTTTTAAATTAAGCTAAAATCTCAAAAAATATTTATTAGGCTATATTTTAAACGTGTTTTACTTTTAGGTTCCTACCATAAGAATTGGCTATTCGCGAAGATGTTACATGTGAAAAATTATTTTTCAACCCTTTACGATTCAAAGGATGAAAATTGACGTCGGGTTTCAATATTTTTTTTTACTTTCAGGAACAAATGAGTTTAGAGCTGATTATACCTACTACCCACAAGTGGGATACTGGTTCAAAGCCCACGCTACGCCCGTGGACTGGCACACAGCTAGACTGCTCTGTCATTATGAAGGTATTGAAAATTTTAGTTAGGTATTAGGTACTTACTAATTTACTGCGTTAAATCTGACGGTTATTTTCGCGATTTACTGTGATTTTTGCTTTGATACGAGTACAACTTGGATATAATACGAGAAAAGTTACACAATCCAGGGGCATAATTAACCCGTACTGGTGCATTTGAAACGCAAACTGAATCCTTTGAATGAAAAAACGTGCTAAAAAAAGAATTGTCTACCTAAGTAATTGTTTAGGTAATTGTGCTGCATAAATTACTAGGTATCTGTTTCAGGCGCCGAGTTAGCATCACCATTGAACGCTGAAATGCTAGCGATTATTCAGAATATAATAGCAACTCATGAACCGAAGCTGAAGGTATATTTTTCCGGAGTCCACCAAACCTTTGGATCCGGAGTGTATACATCCATAGAAGGTTTGTTTTAACTCATCTACTCATGAACTATCCCAGTCTTCAGTTATGCCACAGACAATGTCCGTTTCTACATTTGTTTTGCCTTTTACTTGCAATATACGATAGATATTGTGTATTAAAAATGTTTGGAAACACGCAGCTAGCTCTACCTACTATAATAAAGTAGTATAACTCTACAATAATGACTATGGCCAAACTTGGATTAAAATATCATCAAACGTTGATGTTTTAATAGGATCATAAATAAACAATCTTATCAGCATATTCTACTCCTGGCGACTGTACCGTAGACAAAGATTGCCTCTTAAATTCAGTAAATTATGTAAAGGCCTGAGATTTTTCAACCTTAAGTAGGTACGTAGGTAACCTAGATTCATTTCTATTTTCTATTCTAATTTTATTTAGGGACAATAAAAACTATGTCAGTCCCTACAAAATCTAAAAATGACAGTACCTACTTATTAAAATATGAAGAATCTTGTGTGTGGACATTTTATATTTTGTTTGGTTTGATAGAATAAAACGAATTAGTACAACTGTAATGTTACCTATATTCTATGTGTGTATGTGTAAATAAATAAATAAAGAGCATGATACTCGTAGCTGCATCAGACGTGGGTGTAGCATACTCTGAAATAAGCCCACATCAAAAAAGGGAGCTAAGATAATTTAAGATATAATTTTACAGGTGTACCTTTAGAAAAGTTGTTCATCAACAATTGGTCGGAAGGCGAGCCGAATGGCTTCAAGAACCAGCAATGTCTAACGTACTCGGACGACAGGACTATTTGGGACTACAACTGTCCCGAACTGTTCCCTTACATCTGCTACCGGAAGTATTCTGAATCTGACAAGCTTACGGAGTGCGGGACGATTGATAAAGGTACCTACTTAGCCTGATAAGTAAGTAAGTTCGTATGAGCAAGTGGCCAACTCTGGTGACGGAGTTTTTAGGCCGCCTAAAGGCCTCCGTCATGGCTTAACGACTTTAAAAGCCGGGACCGACAATTTTACGTGCCCTCCGAAGCACGGAAGCGCTCAGCTGATAATGCCACTTGCCCACCACCCACCCATCCAAGTAGTGACCGCTCAGAACGTTGCTTAACTTCAACGATCTATCAAGAACGCCACGAGCGCTTAATAAGTTAGTAAGATAGATAGATAGATAAGACTATTGGCACAGACATTAGGCGCCATCCTTAAGTACGTCACACGTAAAGAGGGAAGGAGGGGGGCGACGAAGTTAGTGTGACCTGTTAGTGACAAGGAGAGTATAAAAAATGTTCTTCTTTCTCGGTCTTCTCGACTTTGTCTTACATGCTAGGTGAGGTGATTCTATTGCCTGTTCCAACGCGCTAAACCTATCTAAGTACCTACTTCATAAAATGGAAACATTATTCAATTTCTGTTTTAGCATATCAACGCCTCAATGACCACTCCACTCACTGCTATAAATACCACAAACAAGCCGACACCTGGGAGCGAGCGCAGAAAATATGCCGCGTTGAAGGAGGGTACCTAGCCATCATCAACAGGTAGGTAGACAGACAATCCTTGGACAAACCTCACAGCGTCATCTAGTTACAAACAAGCAATTCAATGCTTGTGTTATTGGTAACTAGATGACTATATACTTACTACTTAGATACTTACCTAGGTACATTTTTTTTTTTGTAGTAGGTATGGTCGCGCCCACAGAAGAAGGAAACATCCATGGTCGCGCCACGTAACAAGAGCTTGGTCGGACAAGTAGCGGGGGTAGGTATGTTTGCGGCTGTGTTCACTCGCTGACGAACCAATAGCACTCGCTAAATCAATGGTATGAAGTGCGCCGCAACACCTCTCCACCAATCATCGACCACGGAGCAGTTTGACAGCCAGCGCTCTTTTTACGTGGCGCGACCTATACCTTCATACATATTATACTAGAAAACACATACGATTTATCGCTATGCAGATCAACTGAGACTTAGTCAAATATCGATAAAGTCACTTTGCTATTTGGTTGAATCAAAATTTAGGCTAACTACAACTCGAGTCATAAACCTTCTAACCCCATTTTTTTCCTCCTAAAGTGCCGGAGAAGCGCAAGACCTGAGGAATCTTCTGCGAGCTTCCCCCCGCCCCCTCTACACCAGGCACAAGGACACCGTGGCGCTCGGATACAGAGAGTGGGGACAGGCCAACTCCTGGTGGACCATACATGGTGAGGGGTCTTAAACTTAGGCCTTTAAATCTTTACTAGATGATTTATACAGAGTCAGGAGGCAAGCTTTGTCTACACTTGTGGACACTGTAGTGGACTATTTGGACATGCCTCGGACTACCCCCGAGACATCTTCAACAAGGATTTTAAAATTTTATAAAGCTCTGAAACAAGGCTACCGCTCCTTGGGATACAGTCGAAAGAAAAGAAAAAAAGAAAAATCTTTATTTTGTCATCATAGAAAACACATTATACCTACTTACTTACTTATATAAAAAGAGAAAGATAAAACAAGAAAAATGACAAAAATGGCTACTACTCAGCATGATACTGACTACTCAGTCGTGATCATATTTCATATTTATTTCATTTCGTCATCAGGTGAGACCCTCGAAGAAGCAGGTTTCGAGGACTGGTGCGACGGCTGTCCCGACACCGACGCCCAGCACCAGCAGTCGTGTGGAGGCTTCACCCTGGGGAAACTGGACGGTATCTTCTGCGAGAGGCCGTACGCGTTCATATGCGAGAAGACCAAGGATTCTCTGTTTAATATGACGAGCACTCATTAATAATTTAATCTTGAAATAAATATCAACAATCTCAGAAACTCATCACGAAATTTTATATGAGCTTTAACACGAGCTTTTAATGGTGAAGGAAACCAGTTTTGATGGGCTTGCACAACCTGTCACGTATGGAAAGTTAACTTCTGCAAGAGGTGTGCATGTACCAAATAATATGTACCTACTTACTTATTTGGACATACCTCTGACTACCCCCTTAGACATCTTCAGAAGGATCTAAAATTGCCTAAAAGACCTGAAAGTATTGTCTACGCTCCCTGGGATACATTCGTGATCATATTTCATTTTTTTAAGCTATTGCATAGCTTCTATCGCGGGCCTTGAGCGTGGAGACCGAATCCAGAAATTCCGTAACGAAAATAACCTAACACCCATACAATAGCTTTACCGCGGCAGTCTCCGAGTGCCACACGTCATTTTTTTTTTCATTTAACTTCGTGTAGGTACCTACTTACTTAGGTACAATTGCATCTTTCTTCTTTCGATCGTATGAGCAACTGGCCAACTCTGGTGACGGAGTTTTAAGGCCGCTTTAAGACCTCCGTCATGGCTAAACGACTTTAAAAGCGGGGACCGACAATTTAACGTGCCCTCCGAAGCACGGAAGCCCTCAGATATTGATGCCACTTGCGGTCACCCATCCAAGTTGTGACCGCCCAGAACGTAGCCTAACTAACGACGATCTATCAAGCAAGAACGTCATATCATAGACAAAATAACTAAAGAATATATCTGGTCGTAGGTAGCAAGCTTTGTTACGAGCGCTTCTTGAATTAGGGGTTGCATGAATTAGGTCTTCGTTTTATGTCACTCATTTTCTAAGTTCCTAAGTACTGTGTGTCACACTCAGAATATCTTCTCTATTCTGAGGTGTCACATTTCTATGGACTGTATTATTTATTGTCTGAAATAAACAATTTTTATTTTTATATTATTTTTTTATTTACCTACTTAGAACGAATAGAGTAGGTACCTACCTACATACCGAAACGTTGGTAGGTAGATAGATAAATAAGGTATTTATATACTTAACGCCATAAAATCCCATGTAGGTAGTAGGCAAAGAGAACAAAAAACACTACGTTGTAGCATTTCTAAAGCTATCACGCCCAAGTAACACATCAAAGCAGTTTATCGGCCGCATAACAGCATATCTGTATCGTTTTCGCATTTTAAGTTAGTTCTATAATAGCATTATAAACGTTTATACGGCTTCTGTAAGTCTTATTTGGGCACAAATTATACAGCTTTTGATCCTAAATAGGTTCACAAAACAACATAATAGCATTACAGTGGCATTTTATTAGCATTCTTGTGGTCAATGAAACTGCCAATAGCATTACAGAAGCATTATTATGGTCAATGAAGTTGTTAATAGTATTACAAAAGCATTACAGTAGCATTCCATAGGAGTAAAAGGATTATTGCAGCTTTCTTAATGTTCACAGTTAGAACTTAAATGAATTTAACACCATTGCAAAAACATCTCTAATACCACGGTAAAAGTTATAATACGTTATGAACACTGTAAATTAACTAATTTGTTTCACAATATAAATGGAAGAAGATGGTGAAAACTAATCGATTGAGTGACATCGTAGGTTGCATCAAACACAATTTATAAAGTAACTATTTTTATTCTTGCCATCAAATATTACAACGCAATGTAGTTTACTGTAAATGTCTATATTAGTTTCATTCAAAATTTTCACGCGCCTTCGATATATTGTGGTTTTAATTAAGAATTGTATAAAAAGATATGTGTAAAATAACCACACCAATTGTGTATTCTTAGTATAAACCGAATTTTGCCTAACTAACATATAAGTATGGGTTGGGTGGCATTATGTTAAGTTATATTATTAGTTATAAAGGTCTATTGATTTTATAAATAGGTCCAAATGATAATATTGTTAGGTTATAAATATTTACAAAATGGTGTCGATTTAAAGCACCCCGGTAAGCCTTTAAAAATCATTATTAATGCTGCAAGCAGAACAAATACTCACACGTGACTATTTGTAAAGCCAGAGGCAATTTAAGCATTACATTGGTTCACGTTTATGCTATTCGTCTATACTATTACTTAAAAGTGCTATTACACAACTATCGGCATTAAAAACAGCTAAAAACTGTTTAACGGATTTACAGTGCATTATAATGGCACAAATTGATGCTTATAATTAGCATTAGGCATTATCTTACTACTTTAAAATGCTATTGTAATTCCTAAGGCACTAAAAAGAGCTGAAGGCAGTTAAGCAAATTTATGTGGCATTTTAATGATTCACGTATGTGCTAATAAATAGCTTTAAGCATTTATTTACTACTTAATAATGCTATTGTAGATCCAAATGCACTAAAAACAGCTAAAAGCTGTACAGCTGCATTTTGATTTGCTGCACTAAAACTAAAGGCTTTAGAACAGCATTTTGATATGCTATCATCCAACCGTTATACAGTGTCAAGCATCATAATGGTGATAAAATGCCAATATAAAGCGTCAAGATATTTGGTGAACTTTTATAAGAGTTTTTACGGACCTTAAGTTCTACATAAGCTTGCTATTAGTTTGTTATAATGCTCCCTGTGTTACTTGGGCGGTTCATGAGACTATACAGCCTGGTGACAAACAGACGGACGGACAGCAGAGTCAGTAATAATGTCCTGTTAACTTCTGTTACCCTTTGGGTACGAAACCCTAGGTATTCCTGCCAAAAATTCTCAAGCGGAAACGGATAATAGACTGCTTCTAACATCGAATGCTAGGAAGATTGATGAACAAGTGAATGGTTCTATTCTCTTTGAGTGAAACCTAAACGTCAAAAGTGACTTAAAACTAAATGTCAAAATCAAGCCAAACGTCAAGTCCAGCCAGCAGAACGGCTGGCATGAGATGAGAATTTGTGAAACGTTATTTATCTTGTAATTACCTATTATTGACTGCATTGTTGTGTATAAAACTCGTGTGATAAACTTAAAGTATCGCTTAGAACGATTTTATTAAACTTTAGACAGTAAAAATCGTGCTTCCCATTAGAAAAACGGACGTGGATTTCCTACTTCAATTCAAATAAATAATTGTAAACATTTAGACACGAGGCTCAGAGGTCAATGTTTGTGTGTTTTGTTGGATAATAGGACTGTGAAGTTACTTAGCATCATGTTGTGAACTCTAAATACTGTGTAAATATCCGTTCTTTGCTGTGCAAGCTGTTTTCAATATGGGTCAGTATGGGAGCGCTATGCCTGGTAAGTACTTTACTGATAACTAATTCTAATTAGAATCTAACGAGATCGGTAGCTTCCTTTTATACTTTTTTTTCATACGAAATAAGAGTCATATGAAACAAAAAATCAGTCTCAGTCGAGATGTCATTCTCACAGTTTATTGGGCTAAATATATGTTTTATTATTTTATAATATCAATATTTGAAACAAGTAGGTAGGTACACTTGTAAAACTAAAGTAGGTAAGCCATACTTTGCACTGTTTTAAAGAAAACATAGTAGGGCCGGGACTCAATACTGACTACCCTCTAAATTAAAGTTGAGGTGCGTTATTATTATTACAAAATAGCTGCGCCATGCAGTGTTACCCATGGTGAATAGTTCCCATTTCCTGTGAGAATAAGTATTGAGTCCTCAACAACACCACATGTGTTTTTTTACTAATAATAGACCTTCATTCTACCATGTTAACCAACACTCCTACAAATTGCACAGGTAGTAATAGAAACTAATTGTTTAGATTAGTACCTAGCTTATTGTATTATATAAAATATCTACTTACATATACCATCGCCTTAGGGTTAAAAAAAAAACCTGTTATGATGTTATAATTCTCTTCTATATAAATAAATAAAATAAATGTTTTTAGGCCATAAGGCAGCCTAAAAACTCCATCACCAGAGTTGGCCACTTGCTCATACGAACAAACAAACGATTCTACCACAATCTCACCTGCTGTGTTAGTCACTAAGTATGTGGCCGAAAATCTAGTTAACACCTATTTTTGTCTTAAAGAGGCCAAGATTAGTCTTCAGGGAAAACAATAGTCTGTGTGCAATATAACAAGTATCAAAAGCAATTAAAATTGAATTGTATGTGTAACATAGGCTATATTTTATCAAATTACGTCGATGGGCTTGCAACCTGTCACATATGGAAAGTTAACTTCTGCAAGATGTGGGCATGTACCAAATATGTATTTGGACATACCTCTGACTACCCCCTTAGACATCTTCAAAAAGGATCTAAAAATTGCATTAAGATCTCAAAGAAACGAATGTCTCTAAACAAAATGACGATGCTTTTGCTAATTTTACTTTACCTATCTAATTTTGTTGTATTGATCTCTAAATTTGTACATAGAACTAGTGTCTCCTACATTGTTATGTATTCTTTTTAATTATTATGAATAAGTAATCTCTCAAAACTGTATGACCTATCTAAGCACATTGTAATATGTCTTATGGATGAATAAACGAATTGAATTGAGAAATGTCTACCGCTTCCTGGGATACAGTCGTGATCATATTTAATTTTTCATTTCATATATTTTATCAAGTTAGGTACCACGCGAGCAAAGCCGCAGGCGACTAATCTAGTTTCTTACAAACTTGTAAATTATATCATTGTGTCTTAGGACATCCCTTTCACATTTAAATTGTAACCGAATACAGGCTTTCTCCTTGCAAAAAACACTGAGTTCAGAAAAATTACAATTTCGTGAATTTATAGATTTTGTCGCTAAAGTTGAGCTCTATTTCTAATCAATTTAGAGTTCAAAATTACCAATAAAATAATAATTGCTAACAGCTGACGATCAGCTGTGTAACTCTACCTGTCATTGTCATTTTTTCTTTTTTTTTGCGCAAAAGCCACGTGCATTGCACAATAGCCAGTCCTGAAATAGCCCGTCAGTTTGCAACGTATTTTCTACCTTATTATTTGCTCACAAGATCTCAATTTCCAAAACGACTATTTCAAAAGAATTTCGCACTAGCTTAAAAAAATTATTACCTCGTTCGAAATGATAATGAACCTTATATTCTTGGTGATAAGAATATTATTGAATTGATTGAAAATTGCGAAAGGTTTTTTTGGTAAATTCAGTTATGCAAAGAAGCGTTTTTCTTACCTGTGTTATTGAAAATCAGCTGATGGTTTCGGCATCAGCTGATGTACTTACGTAGGAATTTTTGTCGTGTTAAATTGAACTAGAGAGATACTTAAGTTTTGTAGTACACCACGTTTTTCGCTGTGACAAAAAAAAACCAGGTGGCATTAAAAATCAAATTAAATACCTACTTAATACTGTATTCAATAAGATCATACTTTCCTAAATTATTATCTATCTATATATATAATATCTATCTATGTAGATGTAGAACATACGTCAATATTTATGGTATTTTTAACTGACTTCAAAAAATGGCTACCGGTGAAGGAAAACATCGTGAGGAAACCAGTTAGCTCTCTAATAGCGTCGATGGGCTTGCAACCTGTCACATATGGAAAGTTAACTTCTGCAAAAAGTGGGCTTGTACCAAATATGTATGTATTTGGACATACCTCTGACTACCCCCTTAGACATCTTCGAAAAGATCTAAAATTTGCCTAAAGATCCGAAAGAAATGTCTACCGCTCCCGGGATACAGTCGTGATCATATTTCATTTTTTTCATTTTCATTTTTTTTAATAATTAGGACCTTTAATTATTCAGTTAAAAATACCTACGTCCTCCTACAAATAGGTCTCATCTCGCGCCACTACGCCTCAAGAGAGAGGGCTAGTACCTAGCCTAGGTCACAAGTAGAAAGCTTTTAAGAGATGCTTGACCCATGTCTATATTGTCAAGAGACTGAGGGACACTAGACAGAATTGCTGTTCGAAATCGTTTTTAATATAAAAAAAATGTGGCACTCGTAGACTGCCGCGGTAAAGCTATTGCATGGGGGGTGTTAGGTTATTTTCGTTACGGATTTTCTGGATTCGGTCTCCGCGCTCAAGGCCCGCGATAGAAGCTATGAAATTGTAGGTGATTTTAACTAGAAATTAATTTAAATTTCTTGGATAAAATTGATGTTTTAAAGTTTCCAGGCTATAAAGTTTCCAGGCTTTAAATTCCTATTTTGGGCCATTTTCAGGGTTTCGATTTTGTGTATGGCTTTTAATTTTTTTTTTTTTTTTTTTTTTTTCTTGGACATTCCACACCATTCACATTCCTTTGTCTGTCTACTTGGTATTAATCGTCTTTGGCTATGCTAGCTAACACATCTTTCATGTCAAAGAATACGATAAAACAACTTTCAACCTTATTTTTTGCTATTTAAATACTACCTTCGAATATACCTATAGGTCATTGTACGAAACGACAGCTGATCGGTCAGCTGTGGTGAAAAAAGTAAATACCTGAACGAAATGACATTGTGAATTGCACTTTATTTTTATAAAAATAAGTGCGACTATATGATGGTTTTTGTTTGTCTGCTGCTGCTAGCCAGGTTTTTAGACAGAAATAAAGACTTTATTCTATTCTAGATTAAAAATACCAACATAAGGAGGCAGAATAACGGGTCTGAACATGGTTGAGTTGGAATGGTCTTGCTACCGTGCTTAAGCCATTTAATCAGTCTTTATGACATAGCATAGGAAGTTGATACATTATGATCTAACCTAGCTTGGATTGCTTAAACACTGTACTAAAACTGGCCAATAGATTTTCCAGTCCAGGCGTAATAAATTTCTGGATTCGGTCTCCGCGCTCAAGGCCCGCGATAGAAGTTAGAAATTGTAGGTAGAAAGTAATTTAAATTTCTTGGATAAAATTGATGTTTTAAAGTTTCCAGGCTATCTGGTGCTGCCACCTGCTTTAAACTCCTATTTTGGGCCATTTTCAGGGTTACAATTACGGTATGGTATTTAATTTTATCAAGGTACGCAAGCGAAGCCGCAAGCGAAGCCGCAAGCGATCAAGCTAATATCTCATAAAAACGTTCTTTTCTTTATTTTGGCTTCGCACGGCTTGTGCCACGCATTTAGCCATTACCATGTCATATAATTCAAGTTAAGAGTCAGTAAAGATGTGGCTCTTTACTGAAGCATCACACGGACTTTTTGTTAATAAAAACGTCTTAAAGTTCACATTTAGTTATAATTGAAATATCTCAATAATTATTGACAGATGCTCTGACGTGTAATTGGTCGATGATCACCTTTGTCTTGTGTTATGTGCAGCGTGTACGTACTTACTAACAGATGTTTCTGAAAACTTATTGTGGGCAAGAACAAAGAAATGCTAAGTTCAATTACACTTTTGAATGGTCTAAGAGAAGTGTTTAAGCCTAGTGTAATAAATAACATCAGCCAAGTGCGAATCGGACTCGCGCACGAGTTCCGTACCATAGATAACAAGCAAAAACAGCAAGAAGATCACATTTGTTGTATGAGTTGTGACCATTATTTATTTTATTCTGTTTTTAAAAAATATAAAAAAAATTGGTAATTTTAACTAGAAGCGCTCGTGGCGAAGCTTGCTAAGACGTTCTTGATAGATCGTCGAAGTTAAGGAACATTCTGAGCGGTCACTACTTGGATGGGTGACCGCAAGTGGCATTTTCATCTGAGCGCTTCCGTGCTTCGGAGGGCACGTTAAATTGTCGGTCCCGATTTTAAAGTCGTTAAGCCATGACGGAGGCCTTAGAGCGGCCTAAAAACTCCGTTACCAGAGTTGGCTACTTGCTCATACGAACTTACTTATACCAGAAAGTAATTTAAATTTCTTGGATAAAATTGATGTTTTAAAGTTTCCAGGCTATCTGATGCTGCCATCTTTAAACTCCCGTTTTGGGCAATTTTCAGGTTTACGATTTTGTGTATGGCCTTTGTCTGTCTGCTTTGTATTCATCGTCTTTGGTTATGACCTAGAATGTGTTATATAGTGCGCTATATCGGTTACCACTTGCTCGAAGACGCGGTCGGAAGCTAGTAGGCACTATAAAGTAGTCGTGGCGTGGCTGATAGCACGCTTAGCGCGGCGTGCGCCACGTGACGCGATGCCTATTTAAATTTACTTTTTATAGCTCAATACCGATAATCTAAAGCAAATGCACTCGCTTCCGGGCACATGTCACGACTGCATCTGGCTGGGGGGCTGTCACTCAGTCCCTGCGCCCAGTCACGCCAAAATGAGCTTAATGACAGTTTAAATTCTAATAAAGAAAGAAGAAAGGAAATCATTTATTCTGGTAGGACCTCAAGGATCACTTCAGTTTCGTCTTACATGCTAGGCGATTCTAATGCCTGTTCCAACGCGATTATACTATTTTTCTAAAATCAAAAAATTGTGGTAAAAAGTAACCCCTACATATTTTGATAAAACTTGGAAATGATAGGGAGTATCTTGAGTTGTTCTTAGTTAAAAATTATCGCTCACCTGCTATGATATAATGAACAAGTATGAATTCTATGTTATATTCCTTGTTTGTCTCAGCCAAATCCGTTCCTATTTCTCATCCAGTCTTTGCATTATCAAACATCCATCCACACTTTCACATTTATAATCCTTCCTAAAAGTTCCATATAAAGGTGAAAGTTTGCGTGTGTGTAAGTGTGTTTTGTTACTCTTTCACGCTCAAACGGTTGGACGGATTTAAATGAAATTTGGTACCAGAATTGCTGATTCCCTGGATTAAAAAATAGGCTACTTTTGATTTCGGTATTCTCACGGGAACGGGAACTATTCACCGCGCGGGTAACACCGCTGGGCGCAGCTAGTGTTAGTATGATTTCTAAATTATATTTTGTGGTATGATTTACAATAGGACAAGATTTGCAACTACATATTCCAATTGTAATTTGCAACAACAGATGCTGAGCAGTTATTGTTGAAAGTTGATACATATTCTCCGTAAATGTAAGTTTATTTTTAATCTAAATTAAAAGATGGCACGCTCCACCTTTACCGATACAGAATAAACAGCAGCACGCCTAAACACGTGCCCTTTTCACTGAACTTTCCACACCCTGTCATTATTGAGAAAAGAATAAAAAATACACATTTCTAATGTCAAACTTCAAGCTAGACGATAAATAAATAAAATAAATAAATAAAATGAGCTTTATTTTCCAAACACTCTAAATGCAAATATAAGTATGAAACAAAATTAAACTAACGTATTAAAAACTAAAAAAATATAATCTAAATATTAAACTAAGTTTTAATCAGTGTATGGACCGCCTATGGCGGTAAAAGCCTCCTCCAAAAGTTGCCATTCTCCTCTTTCTCTCGCTTTCCTCGACCAGTGATTTCCAGCCACCTTAACGATGTCGTCTTCCCATCTCTTACATGGGCGTCCTCTTCTTCTTTTCTTATTTCGGGGTAACCAATTTGTGGCTGCTAGGGCCCATCTATTTGGCCTTAATCTCTGAAGGTGCCCAGCCCATCCCCATTTCAGTCTCATGATTGTTTGTATCGCGTCTTTGGCTTTCGTATTTTGTCTTATGAAACTGTTTCTAATTTTGTCTTTAAGTTTAAAACCAACATAGCTCCTCTCTAGTGCTCTCTGGCAGGTTCGAATTCTTTCCAGCTGCTTTTTTGTGAGAGACCAGGTCTGACAAGCGTAGGTGAGGCATGGCATCAGGCAGATGTTCATAGCCTTTGTTTTTAATGTGATTGGTAGAGTACCTTTAAAAACTTCTTTCATAGCCCAGTATTTATTCCAGGTACATTTTATTCTTCTGGTTATTTCTTTGTTCTGACTTGTTTTAAATGAAATAAGGTGGCCGAGGTAAACATAGTCTTCTACATAGTCTAAAGTCTTAGAGTTGATTGTGATCGGTGTTTTTACTCTATTGGTCATGACTTTAGTTTTTTCCTGATTTACCTCCAGGCCTATGTAACTACTTTGCGTACTAAGAGATTCTATCATGTACTGCAGCTTAATCGGATCTTCAGCAAGTATTACTAGGTCATCTGCGAATCTTAAGTGAGTTAAATATTTTCCGTCGATTTTTATACCCATTTCACTCCAGTTTAGTCGCTTAAAAATATACTCTAAGACTGCTATAAAAATGTTTGGGGAGAGCGGATCTCCCTGCTTCACTCCTCTCTCTATCCTGAACGTCGGCCCTGCTGACTCTAGCCGTACTCGCGCTGTGCTGTTTTTATATATTTCTTTTATCAGTTCTATATACCCATGATTTATTCCTTGCTCGGATAGGGATTGCCAAATAGATGAGTGTGAGATAGAATCAAAAGCTTTGGAATAATCAATAAAACATATATAAAGGGGTTCGTCGTATTCAATATACTTTTCGATTACCTGTTTCAGGGTGTGTATGTGATCGACTGTTGAATAGTTTTTTCGAAATCCCGCTTGTTCGACTGGCTGGCTTTCTTCAATCAGCTTAGATATTCTTCGAAGAAGTGTCGCCGAGAACACCTTATAGAAGCATGACATTAGGCTTATTGGTCTGTAGTTTGTGATAAGCTTAGGATCTCCTTTTTTATATAGCAGAACTATTTCTGAGCCCGTCCACTGTTCAGGTATTCTTTTTTCTTGAAGAATAAGATTAAATAATTGTGTGAGTGGCTTGGTTAGTTTATTTTTACCAGCTTTGATTATGTCGTTTGTAAACCCATCTGACCCTGGACTTTTTTCAGACTTAAGTTTATTGATTGATAACTCCACTTCACTTTCTAAAAAGGGTAGAGTCGTTTCATCGTTTCCTATAAATTTGGTATAGCTTTTGTCGGTTTCTAAGTTGTCTTGTTTCGAGTCGCTATAAAGGTTTTCGTAGAAGTGTGTTGCTATCTGAAGAATACTTTTTCTGTTTGTTACTATTGTTCCTGATGTGTTGCATAAGTGAGTCATAATTTGTTTCGTATTTTCTAATCTTTTGAATGCTTTTTTGACGCCGCCTGTTTTTTCTAATAGAACTTCTATTGTTTTTAATCTGTAGGTCTTTAAGTTTTGATTTATTTTCTTATTTATTGTTCTGTATAGTTTGCTGAGTTTAAGTTTTTCTTTGTTGGTTTTGTTTTCTTTGTATTTAAGTTCATGTCTTTCTTGTTTCAGTTGTAGTATTTCAGTTGTAATTATTTCTTGCAATTCTGTCTTCTTTTTAGATGAGTGCGATTGTTGTGAACATTGAATGAGATTGGTTTCTATCTTATCATAAAGAGTCTGTACAGTTTCATTTTCCGGTAAAGTACTGTTTGTGAGCTCTTTTTCAAACATTTCAAAGTCTATTATGTTTTGAGGACGTTTTCTGTAGAGCGCTCGTGATTGTTTTTGCTGTTGTACTGTTAGAGTGATTCTTGCCATTCTGTGATCGCTGGGATGGGTTAGTCTGCTGAGTACGTTGAAGTTTTCTATGCTTTTGGTTTGATTTGTAGCTATGAAATCTATTTCGTTTTTTGTCTTTCCGTTCGGTGCAAGCCATGTCCATCTAAGCTTGTCTGATTTATTAAAAAGTGTATTTGTTATTTTTAATTTGTATTGTAGACAAAACTCTATAAACATTTGGCCTCTTTTGTTTCTTTTTCCATATCCATATTTTCCTAGTACAAGATTTTCATTTGTTTCTGGTTTTCCTATCTTAGCATTCATGTCTCCCATAAATATAATATTCTTGGAGCATTTATTCATAGCCATTTCTAGATCGTTGTAGAATATCTGAAGTTCAGGTTGTTTTGCTTTTTTTGTAGGCGCATAAACTTGGATGATAGAGTATATTTTCTCGTGTATTTTCGTTTGAATCAAAGCAACTCTTTCTGATATTGCAATGAAGTCTTGCACCTCTACGTTTTTCTGTTTTTTTACCATGAAGCCAACTCCTTTCTCGCCTTGTGTTTGTCCGTAGTAGTAGAGAATATACTCGCCTCTATCTTCGATTTTGTATCCTATTCTTCTTACTTCCGAAATTCCAATGATATCCCAATTTATTCCAATTAATGAATGCTCAAACTCTATAACTCTTGATTCACTCAGTAATGATCGAACGTTGAATGTTGCGATATAATATTTTTTTTCTTCTTTTGGAGGGTGGTAGTCTACTACCCCCGCGGTGACCAGCCGTTCTGGGGGAGGTTTTTCAAAATTCATTTTCTTATACATTGTTCCAGTCTTATAGCAAGGTTCTCGGATGGGGGCTGTCGGTTGTTGCTATGCATCGGACTCGTCGGAAGAGAGCGCCGTTGCGTAAGCCGTAGTCGGTGTATTAAATGTACGTTGTGACTGAAAGTAGTTTGTCAGAGAGTTACTACGGTCCCCATGCTTCGTAATGTTTTTTACTTTGCTCTTCTTTGTAGCTTGATATTTGGGTGAGGTATTGTTTTGGTCATTTGCTATAAACTGTCGCTCCTTTTGGCTGGGTGGGGTTATTTCTAGTTCACGTTTCTTGAGATTTTTATTTGTTTTTGTCTCCTGTACTTGTTTTGTGATGGAACTTGCACTAGGCTCTTTTATTATAAGCTTGTCATAGCGTAGATAAGCAATTTTCCCTTCTTTTCTTTCTTTCTCTACCTGGGCCTGTAAGATTTTCCTACTTTCAAGAATTTGCTTAGGAAAGTCTTCCTTTAGATATATGGGCTGATCTTTTAGTAGGTGCTTGTTTCGTAAAATATTTATTTTTTTGCCGTATGTAGCAAAAGTAACAGCAATCGGTCGTATTTTCCCATCACTTTTTTTGCCCATCCTCCTGACAGTTTCTAAATCTCTTTGGTTGCATTCTGTTTTCATGATGGTCTTAGCTATGTTCATTATTTTATCTTCAAGCTCCTCGTATGTTTTTTCTCCTTCATCGATGCCAAAAAATATGATATTTCTACATCTTATATGTTTCTCGATTTCTAGAATTCTTTTGTCATGCTCCGACGAAACTTTTTTCATATTTTCTATTTCACCATGGATGATGGAAAACTTTTGGTCCATGTGTTGATTTATTGTTGTCGTAATGCGCGATTCCATTTGTTTCAGCGATTTTTCCGTTTCAGAGCTAGACGATACGAAACCTTATTGTTTATGAAATTGAGATAGACTCTTCGTTTTCTGGAGCGTCGACTGCTTGTTTTCTAATTGTTCGATTTTCGAGCTAATTCTGTTGTGAGTAGAGTCGATATTTTTATTAACGTGTGTATCCTTTTTCTGCTGAGCGATTTTGATCCTTCGGGAACAATTATAATGGAACGGAGAAACGGTAAATTAAATACTACAGATGTATAAAGCAGCTTAGCAAGATGATATCGGTTTGAAGAGTTTATTCTCATAAAACAAAAACCTAACCTTCTCTTGCGAAAAATATAATTTCGCAAGCAGTGCGTTTTTTCTGTCAGTAATAATTAATTTAATGCAAAATTTAAAATTTAATAAACCGACTTGGTGCGGTGGGTCGACGACATAAGACAAGTCGCGGGCAATTCCTGATGGCTTGGCACAGCGCAGGACCGGATTATGTGGCGTTTACGAAGGGAGGCCTAACCCAGCAGTGGGTACCTATGGGCTGTGGATGATGATGATGATGATGAATAAACCGACTTCCATTTCGAAAGAAGAGCGCAATTTTTTGCACTCTTGAGGTGCATAGAAAGTAGCATGTACCTACTACACGCAAGCGAAACCGCGCGGGTCTGAAATGAAAAATGAAATACTAAGATCACGACTGTATCACGGGAGCGGTAGACATTTCTTTCAGATCATTAGGCAATTTTTAGATCTTTTCAAAGATGTCTAAGGGGGTAGTCAGAGGTATATCCAAATACATACATATTTGGTACAAACCCACTTTTTGCAGAAGTTAACTTTGCATACGTGACAGGTTGCAAGCCCATCCACGCTATTAGAGAGCTAACTGGTTTCCTCACGATGTTTTCCTTCACCGTTATAAGCTCGTGTTAAAGCGCATATTAATTTTTCGATGCTAAAAGTTCATTGATGCACGGCCGGATTCGAACCCACGACTTTAATCAAAAGTCGAGGTACTAATCCACTTGACCAACACGGCTTTTTATGTAAAATCGACCCGCGCGGGTCTACTAGTTAAAAATAAGGTCGCGCAATTTTTGTAGGTACCTACTCTCATTTCGTAATTAGTTTTATCAATGGATGATGCGTCACTGCACCTTCTCCTTTCATTGGTGGTAATTAGTGAATGAGCCGAGTCATAGGTTAATCACTTCCTTTTATTATCCGACTTTTAAAAAAGGGGAGATTCTATGTTCACCGATTACAACCGATTTAGAAAATTATTTTTTTGTTTCAAAAAGGAGACTGTATGGGACTGTTTCACTTTCAAAGCTAATTACTGTATATGTGAGACGCGACCGCGAGGAGTGACCACACTCGTACCCAGATGAAGATTCTCCGGAAGAATCGATTGTCGGTTTCGGGACGATAATTTTACGTGAGTTATTTCCCGTGTGCTATTATAATGTATGGGACGACATGGGAATTAATTTTTGCAGACCTCGGTGTCTCTTAAATTAAATCCCCATACAATTTTGAGGATTTGTTGAAGATCTTCGCTGTTATGAGCAGAAATGTAAATCGAGAGTGCAAAAAATTTCTCTATTCTTACGATATTGAATGAATAAGCAAAGACGATTAATATCTAGAAGACAGACAAAGGCCATACACAAAATCGTAACCCGTACCAGATAGCCTGGAAACTTTAAAACATCAATTTTATCCAAGAAAGTTCAATTACTTTCTAGTTAAAATTACCTAAAAAAAAATTTATATTGAATATTGTTGCTACCTACTACTAAGTATTGAAATTTCTTGGGTAAAATTGATGTTTTAACGTTTCCAGGCTATCTGGTACTGCGGGATCAGGGTTACGATTTTGTGTATGGCCTTTGTCTGTCTTCTAGATATTAATCGTCTTTGGTATAAGTAATAATATTTTGTATTTTGCGCCTTACTTTTATGGCTAAAGGTGAGCTTAGAATCTACTTAAGGTCTTTGAACCCTCAAAAGAATTCCAGATGTCGCGAAAATTGGGCCGTAGAAAAAACAAGCGCGTGCAGACTCCACGCAAGGTGCGCGCGCGCATCTGTCGCAATGTGGCGTAGACGCGTGTACAAGAATAATAGTAGAAAAGAGGGCCGTGTTGGCCTAGTGGGATATATAGCCTTGACTTTCGATCCTAAGGAATCCAGGATCATAAATTGATTAACCTTAAATCCGTATTTCCGTCACCAAGTTGGGGTACATTTTATTGAATGTAGGTATACCTACCACTAGCGCTCCACATTACCTACCTAGGTCTAGTACATCATTATGCTGAGACAGGGACATAATTGGATGCCGTTAAACATAACTAGTCCAAGCGCCATTTTCAATTTTTTGGGAAATTACATAAACGCGTTTTTCTTGGCAGGAGATTTATTTTTGTATTTTCTAATAAAAATCGATGTATATCGAAGCTTCTACTTAAAATTTAATATTCTAAAAGAAAAAAAGAAAAAATAAGTATTTAATTTGGATGATATAGCTGAAATTTACATGGACTCACGTTTAATCAGACGTTTTCATTTCGCAAAACAAGTCCAAATGACATAATTATGTCGTTTGGACCACTCATGCGTTGTACAAATACAAAAAAGATCCTAAGAAACACAAGGCATACAAGGCGCTTGGACTGGGTATAAAAAAATATCACTTGTAGTGATATTTTTTTGAGTGTACTTGTAGTGAGGTTACGAAAATGCAAAAATATCAAAAAATGAAATTGGCGCTTGGACTACTTATGCATAACTGTATCCAATTTGACCCCACGCAACAATTTTTTTTGTGTTTTTATTATTATATTTTATTAGTTTTCTGTTACTTTAAGGTCGTATTAAGGTCGTACAATTTAAACCTATCGTAAGCTTTTTTTTTTTATTTAACCAAGCTTTTTTTAATACAAAATAAAACTATTACAGAGGTATTAAAAAAAGCTTATGATAGATTTTACAGATTTTACAAACATAACATCCAGTTTTTTTAATTCCTTGAAAGTAATAATAAAATCAAAATAGCTCTTTAAGTATTTTGTTTATTTTCCTTATAAATTCCAATAATTTGGGAAATCCCTATGAAATTTTATATACCCAAAATGTCACCCGAAGAATTAGAATTTATGATGTTATATACTACTATTTTGTAACTACCAAAAAAAAACAGTGCACTCAGTGTCTGTTACTGATCACATTTATGAAGAAAAAAACTGAAAATAATGATATTTTTTTTATCCCAAAATATATTAGGTACTTAATTGTGTAGGTACCGTAATTATTAAAAATTAATTGCAACCGCAAACGATACACGGTGTATCGTTTACTTTTTTGGAAGTGGATAGGCATCATTACATAGGTAAGATGCAATTTTTTTTTTCAAAAGCAAATTATTGGATAGGTACTGCAAGTAAAATGTGATAAATGTTAATTACTTATATTTCTAGCTATACATACCTTATCGTGTAACCCTTGACAATTAGCAAAGTACTTATTTAATTATACGTACTTTTGAAACAAAACATTTATCCGCTCATCCCACAATGGACTGCAAAATTAGCGCAGCTAAAACGAATAGCCCTTTGTCCAAATCATCTGCTAATTCCTAAAATAAAAAGCTACCCCTGTTGACATTTTGCCAGATCTGTCCCGCTCTAAGCAACAGGGAGAATAGAGACAGCTGCAAGGGCTGGTTAGTTGCGCGCGCAGCCTAGGGCTTAGCAAGCGTTCCATGGAGCCGTCACTCCGCCGTCAGGCCGCGTCGCGAGCGGTCATCTCGCGTCTTCGGGTTTGAGTTCGTCGTGACAAGAACATTATACAAACGTGACTGTGAAATCGTGACTCTTGTGTGATATGAATTAAAGTTTTTTACTAAAAGGATATAACAAATGATGGGTGTAAGCAATTGTATGAGCGTGAGGCAGGCGAGGGGCCCGTGCCACTGTCCCGCTTGCCCCCGGGCTTCGGGTCACGGCGCGATGCCGCCGCAGACCCTGGTCCTGCCTCCCATGGCTCTGGAGCCGGAGACCACTCCCGTTAAGGACAAGAAAGGCTCCAAAATGAAGGTTTTAAAGAAAATAAAGAAGAAAATCGGACTTGGTAAGTTCACGGTTCACCTCCGCTGGCTTTTAACGGTTTTTTGCTACCTCAGATAAAGTGCTACGATAAAATCAAGATTAGAAATGTTAATACGTTATTAATTTATTATTATTGCAAATCGTACGTAATGGTAAAAGTCATTTTGTGAGTTACAGCGTTTTGCGTTTACGCGATGTTTTTGTTTTGCGTCCTTGCAGTGCGGGTGTTAGTACTTACAATTACGTAACGGATTTTTTGAAAATTGTGAGTTGGGTCATTGTTGAGTTTTAAGGTCGAAAATGTATGTAGGTACTTATGTTATCTGAAAAACCAGTAAGACGTTTTTCAGGTAACATCATTCATACACAATTTTTTTTAATTAATAAAACTATCGCGACTTGAAATCATACATAAATAGGTAAATAGAATGATTTTAATACTTACGCGATTACTTAAGTCCCGATAATTTTAAACAATGGTCGCTATAATGTTGATAATGTTAATATCAATAAAAAGGAAAATAATTTTCGTCCGTAAACTGTTAATAAAAATAGGTGTATCAACTCTGTCGAACGAATTCCTTTTCTAAGTACTTACCTACTTTTACTAACTGCAATGTTTTTGTTGAACATACATTTGATGAACCTGCTACTATTAACGATGCTCACCAACCACTTCACCACATCGGCTTCAGCGTCATCTAAATGTTTGTAATAACACAAGCTAAAATAACTTTCTTAATCGTGTCAGTGGGCACTTGAAAACAGAAAAACGCGCTTCTTTCATGATCAAAAATAAAACCTCCTTATTATCTATAATTATTGTTATTGGGGGCAATTCTGAGTGTCGCAAAAGCTAAACTAAGCTAACTAAAATTGTTGCCATCCTTTTTATTTCCATCGCTATTGAAAGGGACGGCAACAATTTTAGTTAGCTTAGTTTAGCTTTTGCGACACTCAGAATTGCCACTATTGTTTTATTAATTAGTTATTGTTTCACTGTGTAATAAACAAAAGGTTATCTTAAATTTTAGGAGCCTTTACACAGTGACTATAACTCGCGGTCCTGAAGCGTACAGAACTGCGCAAGGAAAAGCCTGCACACGAAATCCATTGTGATTTCCTTGTATAGGTCGCGCCACGTAAAAAGAGCGCTGGCTGTCATACTGCACAGTGGTCGATGATTGGTGGAGAGGTGTTGCGGCGCACTTCATACCATTGATTTAGCGAGTACCATTGGTTCGTCAGCGAGTGAACACAGGCGCAAACATACCCCCGCTACTTCCCCTCAGCTCAGCGCTCCTTTTACGTGGCGCGACCTGTAACATACACGCTAACTCTTTCGCGCACGATTGCTATGATCACAAAGAAGATATTCCAAAGGGGGTCTCAATAAAAAAATTAAGAGCATCTGATGAGGATTTTAGGAGTTATGCACAGAAATGCACCTCGAGAGTGCTGGAAAATGCTCTCCTCACACGTTATTGACGGTTTTGTAAACATTTAAATTTTGCCGCTTGTTGAGGAATGTTATCGGCTATTTCTTTTTAATTAAATAGCAAGTGAAACCGCCGCGGACATCTTGTAAAGTATTTAATGAGTAAGTAATATTTTAGTCGTAAAGTTGGCGCGTGCCATCTGTCCAATGGCGATAATGATCCTGTTTTTTTGATGTCTGCCACCTGTCTCTGCACCTTTAGTGGGTATAATAATTTAAAACAAAAAGTGCTATACCTACCTCCACAGTACTTACTTAGCTGCTTATATAGTTCAAATTATTTAATGTTTCAGTTGTTTAAGTGAACCACTGATAAAATTATCTTCTTTTAAACGTGGTTGCTCAGTAGACTGATTATTATCAAAAATAAAATATAAAATTGAAAGAATATAACAAAAATAAAATATAAGGTGAAAGCACTAATGCTCGACATTGAACTAAAGGATGACACTTTCGAAAAAAAACAAAAAACTAAAAGTAGGTAAAAATCAAAACCATATTTAACAATGTGAACCAATAATTTTGTAACTTTCATTGTAGCGCTATAAAATAATAAAACTAAAAGCGCGCTCGTATTAACCTTTAGTAATTGTATGCACGAGTGTAGTGTAATTAACTTAATTACGAAATTATTAACGTTCAAAATGTGAAGAAACTGTCTTATGTCATTTTTTCCGTGAACTGCAAACAATGAAGGACTAGTTTTGTTTTGATAGTTGTTTTTAGCTAAAGAAACGCGTTTTTCTCTGTATTTTCTGTAAAATCTATAACCCGTTCCTCATACGGGATAATGAAAACTTGTGACACTGAAAAAAACCTATATTCAAATATAAAATATGCAAACGGGTATTTATCACGAATTTTACCTTTAAGCCATGACGGAGGCCTTTAGGCGGCCTAAAAACTCCGTCACCAGAGTTGGCCACTTGCCCATACGAACGAACGAACGAACCTTTAATATTCGCCCGACGTTTCGACCGGATTGCACCAGCCGTGGTCGCGGGAAGAGCAAAGGTAAAATTCGTGATAGATACCCGTTTGCATATGTTTTATAATGTGTTCTGAATTTCTGATCGCGAAAGTTTCAGAAAGGCAATACATTCAATTAATAGATGTATCGGCAATTGTCTTGTGATTGGAGTTTGAGACTGGCCGGTAGAAATGGTTTAGATGCTAAAAGCCACTTAAAATTAGACACTGTCAGGCAAAAAGTCTTTTTTTCATCAATGCTCGCTGAGACAAAGGTACAACATCTGGTAGACTTTCCACCTAAAGCCATTGACGCCAGATGCTATTCAATTGTTCGATTTCCGCTTAGATCCGGAACTGAACATCTGTTTAGGGGAAATAAGGTAGGTACCCAATTTTAAGAAGCAGTAACGTGGTCTCTTACTCATTTGAAGATATTTTGAAAAATTTAAGCACAATTTTTCTTCACCAGGCTCTTGCTTCTTCTTTTCCTGGTGTTGAGAGTCGCGTTGGAACAGGCATTAGAATCACCTAGCATGTAAGATGAAACTGAAGTGATCTTAGGTCCTACCATGATAAATGATGTTTCTTTCTTTCTTTCTCAAAATAATCCACTCTGAAGATTGTCAGCAATCTTATATTGTGACTTTATCTTAACAAAATATTGTAGACAGTTACGGTAAAAGTGTGGTGTGGTTTTCGTGTTGTTATTTCTCAAGGAGCTTTTGGAGGACCAAATGGGATCTGTCAGAGCTCAACCTGCCCATAAGGGCCAAATTATTAAATGGCCGCCCATATTCAGCGTGAAACGTAGCTAAAGTTCGTCAATCGGTCTGACAGACCAAGCCCATACCCGTACCTAAGTGGTACTCTTGCGCATGTTACCCAAAGCAACTTTTTCGGCATAGTCTTCCTGTCTTGTTAAGTTACGAAGGTCCCAATGAACAGAAAACGCCATCTGAAAAATTAGACAATTCGTCAAACGTTCTTGACACACAACTCACACAAGGCAAATACTGCGCATCGTTAGGTATGGTAACAATCAAAGTTCACACACTCACAATAGCGGATACGATAAAAAACACACTTCCTTCTGATAATTATATAGGTACATACAATATTAGTGTTTTTAATGCAAATGCGAAAATAATGGTTGATGTGCAAATATCTACCTATTTACGAGTCTATTACTACTGAAAAGTAACGACTTAGCTTTGAGAATAAAATCGATCTTCATCGATCAATATTATCGGTCTGAACTGAAGTATAGAACATTTTTTTTTAATCAGATCTTTGATCTTTTTATGATTGATCTAAATAAACAATGGCGATTGTCTTTAATAAGTTACTGCGGGTGGAGTTCCAAGCTTTCCAAATTATCCAAATAACATCTGAGTGAATTTTCTTTGGACCTACTTTTTTTTACCTAACATTCAGTCTTATCAAGTTATCGTTTACAAACACATGCTCGCTACCTGTCTCACTCCGACTTACCTGGAGTTTCATTCTGTCTCAGTTGCACATATTTTCAAACTTGGAACAGCTGTTTCGCAACGGGATCTTGAGGGCGTGCGCAAGCTTTCAGGCTAGGGCTGTCAAACTCTTTTGGAAAAAAAATATTTTTGAAAAAGAGTTTTTTGTAATATTTCAGAGAGAAATCAAAAATCTTAAGACATTATTTGTTTGCTTGTTTGAAACGTGGCCTTTCTAAACATTTTGTCTTGTTAATATAAAATCTTTTTAATATTATCAATAGAATGTTCAATATTAAATTAAATTTGTTATCAATGAAACATATTTAAATACTTGCTTCCTACTACTGATAAATCATGAGCTGTTAGGTGACTATCGCAATAATTATTATTTAATCGAAGTTTATAATTAATACATTGTTAACTATATAAATTGATAGCGCGAACAAACCCAATCATAAAATAACGTAGGTACTTTACTTACCCTTACCCATAATTAAACAATTTGTTGGCAATTTAAATTGTTATATAGTAGCAAAAAATACAGTTAATATTTCGTTCTACATTCGACAAAGCTTGGTTTTGTTAAGGAAAGCTCAATGAATTTAAGACTTTTGGGAATAACTATGACTCATGGAGAGTCTGCTCAATGATTTTCATAATATTTTACCTTATTGCCAATAAAGAACAATTTCATAATCTTTAAGTAGATTTGATTGAAATGTGATATGCTTAACACGCACCTATAATGTAATTTAAGTAATTTATACATTTATTTTTCACCATTGGCCATTTGAGCCTCACTGGATATTTTATTTTTATTATTTTATTTTCAGTCTTAGGGAAACTAACAGCTAGGTTATAAAATTGATAACACAACGTATTATGTAGCTATATAGCTAATAGTGGCAATTCTGGATGTCGCTTAAACTTAACTAAACTAATTTGACAGCACTAAAATTGATGCCATCCTTTTTATTTCGATCGTTATGAAAGGGACGGCAACATTTTTAGTGCTGTCAATTAGTTTAGTTAAGTTTTGGCGACATCTAGAATTGCCATTATTAGCTGTTTAAAATTTATGATCAACCAAAAACAATAAAATAAATTGTAAAGGTATTAAAACAACTTTATCAAAATGCCATTCAATTTCAACTTACGTTGTGTGTGTGACAACCCTAGAGGTAGTCAGGATCAGCTGCTCTGACATTTTAAAAGTCCCAAACATCTGGCCTATTGTAGACTTTTTTCTGCATTCGACCTTCCCTAGGCTGTATACGAAGCGTGGCCATTACCTTTTGCAATTCAGAAAAAAAAATATTGTCTTTGAAAGCTACCTACTTACTTTTCGAAATTTTAAAGAGCCTTATTCATATCAACTGATCGAGGCGGATAAACGATTTGAAATTTCAACGGTTTTCCAAAATAGTGCTCCCTTAGGGGATGACGGCGCCGAAGTACTGATAATTATAGACTAACTATAGCCGCGTGTCCACCGCAAGGCCGTCACGTCATCTTAAACTCGACTCGAAATAATCTCGTTCTCGTTGGACGTCTCGGTGACGGCGGTGGTGGACAAACGGCCTAAGGCTTCATTGAGAATTTGAGACACACGTCATCAATCCAGATTCTTAAAGATAAATACTTGGAATTGGTTTTTGAAGTTGATGGTTTTATGTTATTTATGAATCTGTGTAGCTACAATATTAATATGACATGAAAAAAAAACAATTTTTGTGACAGGTAAATAAACCTAGAATACCAACGGAGAGGTTTCAAACAAAAGTCATATTTTTCGAAAAGTGAATATTAAAGCAGCTACGAGTAGTGTAATTTTTTAATTACATTAAGAGCATTCACGGACATAGCCGTTGCCTTGGGTATCATTATGTCTACATATTTCTTGTGGTCATTATCAGTCATGAAAAATACAAACAGCTGTTTAGTAGAACGAGATGAAGGATACGGCCAGGTAAATGTTAAAACGGGATAGAAACTTTAATTTGCTGAAAGGTGTGCCAGCTGATGCGTTTGTATAAAATTTATGGTCCAGATGCAAGGACGTTTGTTGTGCGGCCTATTTAGTATATAAAAGGTGCTTTTGTGATATGTGTATAAGGTTTAATACTTTATGTGTTGTTCAGCTGCCATAGCCATGTTACATTCTACAATCGGTTTAGAGTAGAAACTAAAAAAAATGTGTATAGGAATTGACATTCGATGACGTAAACTCGAGCGATCAGAAATGACAAATCAAAGGTTATAGCGATGATAGAAAGAGAATAGATACGAAACATTTGTCACTTGTCTACGCACCCTGGGTATAATTCGAACGTAAATTAGTTTTCGTTGGGGTGGGTATTGTCCAGTAAAAAACTTCAGTGCTGACAGATTTATAAAAAAAATTCTCTACCTTTTTCAACTTTCCTGATCCTATTCGCGTCCCCGTAGTTCGCGATCTATTTTGTTTCCCTAATTTTATTATTTGTAAATAAAAATACTCATGGCAAATGCATAAAAGAGTGCGAAGCCAAAAAAAAATGTTTCGCGTCCACTTTTTCTGTTAAAAAATATCACAAAGAATTTCTGTTATTGTTCCATCGATCGAATGTACAACACCAATTTCTCATGCTTTTCCCGAATCGTGACCGGCTAAACAGATTTTAATTGTACAAAAACGAAACGGTAGATAATTTCGTAACATTCGCCGTCGATTCCCACGGTCATTAGTGGTCGCCAGAGCTGCGCGGAGGAGAATCTGTTTTAGAATGTATACATTCCTGTTTTGGGAATCGGGTCCTTCGCTTCGATGTACTTACCTACTCAAAATGCTGCTGCATTCGATGAAGCAATCTTTAGCTAGAACTTATCGTATAGCCAAGACGATAAATATCCGTATTGTGATTTTACACAGACTCACAGTAATCGGATCGATCAGAATTGAATGCTGTGAAGATAATTATAGTAAAAGTTAGTTTAGTTACTGTGTAATGGCAGTATTGGTATTTATATACATTATGGGATCTTCAATGAAAGTAAGAAAGAAAGAAAAATCTTTTATTTTGGTAGGAGCTCAATGATTCATTTTCGTCTTACCTTACATGCTATGTGATTCTGATGCCTGTTTCACGACTCCCTCAATTACTGTAATGCATATTTATAAATAAAAAGTCATTGTAATATCGGTCGCACTCACTAAAACTTGAACAGATAATATAATATGAAATAACTTATTTTACTTCTATATAATAGGTACCTACCTATGTATCAGTTAAGTTGAAGAGCTCTATGTTTGTACTCTCTCTCGTTACCGGGTGATTCGTGGCTTCTCATGACCCCTCGGCCTCGCTCGCACCTTTGTACAACCAGTTTAAAGGTTATTATATCGATTCCAACTAAACACAGCCGTGCTTGTTTTAGTATAACCTACTTATCAAACGCTTAGATTTGAAAACATTATAGGTTTTTAGGTTTACCTAAATATCTTCATTAAAATAACCGTGAAAAAACGTATGTTTCCAGTGTGTGGAGTCGCGTTGGAACAGGCATTAGAATCACCTAGCATGTAAGACGAAACTGAAGTGATCCTTGAGGTCCTACCAAATTAACGATTTCGAAAAATCTTTCTTTCCTTTGAGCAATAATTTGTCTTGCTTGCTTGGAAAGAAATCTCAAAAATATGCTGTTACTTATATATTTTTTCAAATCCCGAGTTGAAATCATAGGTTTGGTTTGTATATGAGTACACTCGTTAAACGTTCCATAAAGCAGATAAGTAAAAGCGACGTGGCACCGCCATCGTCCTATATTTTATGTTGAATCGTGATCAGAATAGATATCCGTATCTTTCCCAGAAGATTGTGATTATTTGTGATGACATGGACGTGTAAAGACGACGTGCGGAAACGCTGATATGCACTCGACTTGATACACTATGTCACTACACTTCATTTCTTGGTTACTTTGTTTGACTGGCTTCCCACTGAAGCTTGACTATTTAGATTGGTAAGGAATCGCTTTTCAAAAAGAAGCTAGGCTAGGCCCACACCACCAGGTTCTTGCCTGTTTCTTTCCCTGGTGTAGGGAGTCGCGTTGGAACAGGCATTAGAATCACCTAGCATTGTAAGACGAATCTGAAGTGATCCTTGAGGTCCTACCAGAATAAATTATTTTTCTTTCGTGGCTACTGCAACTTTAATTGTCATAATTCTGCCACTTTACTGTCACAATCCATCGTTTTTTTAAATAAAGAACAATACAGACATTGATTCGTGTCAATTCAGAAATCGCCTAAATTTAACTAATTTGACAGAACTAAAATTGTGCTTCTATTTCATAACGATCGACATAAAAAAGATGGCATAAATTTTAGTGCTGTCAAATTAGTTTAGTTTAGTTTTTGCGACATCTGAATTGACACCAATATGTTCTTAAGTAGGTATTTTAAAAGAACCCAAAAGTTATTTGTTACTCGTTTGAAATACTTTGAGTACCTATAGTTTAATTTATAGCAAATCTATGACATAAAAGTTTTATTGATTGATGTTATAACTTATAAGTAGTTTTGGTATAGAAATACAATGACCTTACTTAATGCCACCCAGATCTGAAATTTATGATCAATGATCGATTGATCACGACTGTATCCCGGGAGCGGCAGACATTTCTTTCAGATCATTAGTCAATTAAATTAAAATTAAAAATTAAGTACCTATGCATTTATAAAATGTAAAAATAAGAAAGAATACCTACTCAAACAAACGATCGAGAAAGTATCGTAAAAATAATTAGTACTTACCCAAATAACAATAGACAACAACGCTGGCGTCCAGATGTGACAACCCTATGAATAAAGAACGAAAAAAAAACTAAATTTCGTCGAAAACTTCCGTGGGAAAGGCGGTGAACGGATTACAAGATCATTATCGTATTGTCTAACACTTATTACAATGGAATAAGATTGATTTTCTAACGCCCCGCTAAGTCTTTGCTGTTAGCTGTTTAACTGTGCATTTTTATTTCGAGTTAAGACTTTGTTGTTTACGAAATATGGTGCGAATTTGAATGTCGAATATTTTTTTTTAAGAGTTAGTACAGGTGTGTACAGTACAGGTGCTAAAATTCACTTAAAATCCATATTCGCAACAAATTCTATTGAATTAAAATGAGAGAAAACATTTGAAATAGACGTTATGCCGTTGAAATAAAGTCTATGTTATTTCTGATTTGTACAAGGTGGTACTTAATTTGAATTTGCAACAATTGGTACTTCCGGGTGTAGGTACCTACAGAATGTATTTGATCAGCTGCCGTACATGGCACTTGATTTTAATATAGCTGTCCATTTCCGTTGGGAACTATAGAAGTGTCAATAACTCTATTCATAGCACCTTTTTTTATTGATACCTTCATAGTTTAGAGTCTAAACTTTCCTCATTATAAAAAATAAATTGTCTAAACTTTAGACAATTTATTTTTTATAATGAGGAAAGTAGATTACCTACTTAACATTTTTGGCAACCCTACTTTTGGAATCGATCAACAAAGTTTCGTAATTATATTCCTTTTAATGATTAAAATGATAATCTGCTCTTATACATGCTTAAACTACGTACTAAATCTAATGCAAGTCTCAGAATGGCTTGGTATGATACGTGTAATGAAAACATTGTAAGTTCTTTATGACTCACTCTCGCGGTAAATTTCGGCCTTCAAAAACTAAGCTATCATTACATCACCCATCTCGCTCTTTCACCGAGAAATGTCGCAATCACGCATCTTGTGTCCCTTACCTGCGGTGCTCTCGCTTGGCCGTTCTCACGAGCACCGTGGGAACATCACCTTTCGATGCGATATATCGATTTGTCACTTCAATCGATTCTGTTTGTAAACATAACAGTAAAATCCATTTGATTAGTAGAATGTTTTTATTTAGGCGGGATTTTAATAAAAAAAGTGATTGGAATAAAGTTGTCTATGGCATGGGTTGGAACAATTTAGTCAATTTACATAATTTAGAGACCTTTCTTGTTTATGATAATTGGAAAGTAAGTCCAATCTTGTGTTGGGTTTGGAATTTAAAACTATATTCTCAACTGACAGATATTTATATCATTTTAAACTGCACGTAAATATTAGGTAGGTAGATAGATTATGCAGGCAAGCCAGTCAGACTTATGACGTTTCATATCTGCTTAGATCAGAAATTCCACCCAGTAGCATATTATATTGAATGAATCCCTATGAAAATATCATTTGTGTAGGTATTTCAATGTTTCAGCTTCTAACAACAAATCATTAATTTGGAGCTTAAAGCTTTTCTGGTTAATTTTATTTAAATTAGGTAGCTACCTACTAAAGTAATCATAAATATACTAGGAAAAGGATCCTTTAGTTTAGAATCTAAACAGCACTAAAAATGTTGCCGTCCCTTTCATAACAATCGAAATAAAAAGGATAGCATCAATTTTAGTGCTGTCAAATTAGGTATACTTAGTTAAGTTTTGGCGACTTCCGGAATTGAATTGCCAGTGGCAATTATCACTGCCACAATTATCACAATTATCGCCACAATTATCGCGTGGAGTAGGTATAGGTAGGTATATGTGAGCGGAAAGCCGCGTATATGTTAGACGTTCTTGATACATCGTCTGATCGATCACAATTTGGATGGCTGGTCGCCACTGGCATTAACAGCTGAGCGCTTCCATGCTTGCAAACCCGCTGTCAGTCTCGGTTTTTATTAAGCCATGATAAAGATCTTCAAGCCTCAAAACTTCGTCATCAGAGTTAAATGAACATAAGAAGATCCCACCATCAGGAAAGTGGCTTGTAGTTGTAGCCCAACTTTCCCGCTGACCACAGGATGGGGCGCGGCGGATGCGTTCGTACCTATCTCGTTTTATTAATAACTTGTTTATATCCGATGTAAACATAAACATACGCCTTTGAGCTGCAAAGTGTATGATGCTTCCCAAATTAGGTTATTTTTTGAGGCAACTTGAATACTTCTGAATAATTACCTAAGGATTGTGGGACGCAGCTAAAGATCGAGATGATTGGAAGAGTTTGGGGGAGACCTTTGCCCAGCAGTGGGACAGAATAGGTTAAAAAAATACCTAAGAGATGATCATGCTCTGTTATTAGAATAGTCGTGAACACATGGCTAAGTACCTCTACCTACCTACAACTACCTACAAATACGTTGATCTTATAAAGTGTTTGACAAAATGTAAGTAATTTCTACCACAATAAAACATACGAGTTATGATAACAATTTGTCATAGGTCAAAATATTTTAAGAAATTTAGAATTTTTTTAACAATTTGAATGAAGATTTATTATCTTCTAAATTCAAATTATCTGAGTACTTACCGAAAGTAAGCCGCTACGTTCCCACGCCTATAACCATCGACAATCGTAGACTAATCAGTTTTTCTTTTTAAATTTACGTTACGTCATGAAACTTAATGAATGGCCCACGATTTTATTACAAGGCTGTTAAATTAATCATTGTAACTTGGTGAGGCTTCGCAGACGAAGAATGAAATAAGAGATTGTTCTTACTTGATTGTAAATTAAATACTTGCTTTTATAAAATAATTGAGTGTATTAGACTTATTTTATTTGTAAGTTAGCACATTTTGGCATTGAAACAGAAGCTTTCATAAATCATTAATGTTTTTCTAAACTAAAGATACAAACGAAAATATTAAACTTGTTGTTTATCCTGCTCTCCGCAGTCGGGTAGGACAGTAGATAATTTGGCGTCAATTCCCATAAAATGTGAACAATAAAAGTAGTTGGCAACATCGTTTCTCACGGTAAAGTAAAAAGATAAGGAAAATGCCTGGCTTGGCTTACGAGAACAAACTCCTTACATACTTGGTGCAACTCGGTGCAAGGGGATAGATAATTGTGTGATATTTGAAGTCTGGCGTCTTCTTCATGCTCACGACAACACATCATTCAAGACACCTAAATCGTATTACTCTCAGTATAAGCACAGATAATATAATACTGGTATAAGTAAAAAAAAAAAGCATTAGCATTAGCACAGAATATATTAGATGACTAGTAGTTACTTACTTTCCTTTTACTGGTTTTTATATATTTTTCTGTCGTGTCCCACTGCTGGGCAACATCTTTACTGATTAAATTTTAACCAAACGAACAAATCCATTGGCGTAAGTCGTAGCACCAGTACTGCAACAAGTAATGCTAGGGTTGGTAGTAGGTAGTTGTAAAAATAGTAAAAACAAAATGGCGACATGAATGGCGCAAAAAGGCTATATATTTCACGTGGGAAAAAGGATGCTGCACCGTTACACTGCCCGCGCGTCCTGTTGTTTACTATTTCTAGGGTTCAGTGTGTAATTTGCAAGACCTGTTCGGTGACAGTTAAATGTCAAATAATTATAGACACCGTAATCCATGGATCGTGAATTCGTGACTGAAACATGCTTATATCAATCAAGGGTTCTAAAAGAAGTTACTTAATACAAGTTTATTCCCTCGGTATCACTCACCGATTACCATATGATCTGGCCCTGGATTGTGTAACTTGTTTCACATTGTATCAAAGCAAAAATCACCGTAAATCGCGAAAATAACTGTCAGATTTAACGCTGATTAAGTAAATTAGTAAGTAACTTACTTAATTACTGTCATATTTCACAGTTGTTTTCGCGATTTACTGTGATTTTTGCTTTGATACAACTTGGATACAATGTGAAACAAGTTACACAATCAGGGGGCTGATCAGTTTTGGGGTATAAAATCATCATTGTTATTTTCTGAAACAAGTTTAACTTACTTACCAAAATAATAAAGAAATATCAATAAAAGTGTGAAAAGGCTAGTTGACGAACCACTCGGTTAAACATTAAATAATGTTTAATTATTATATTTGTGAAGATAAATATCAAATTATTCCTATCTTATTGTCATGCACCTTATCTTATTCTAGATCACAAACCCATTCTACTATCTGTATCCTTACCTACCCACAGTAAGCAAAACCAAAGACAGATAGGTTACTGAGGCTGGCCGTTATAAAATTGTGTAAAAATAAAATGTACGGAACCAGCGTTTAATAACGTATCAACGATACTTTATTATAAGGTTGCAAATACATTGACAAACCGGTCTTCAGTATGTATTATCAATATAAATATATAACTGGGTCTAGCGTGAGAAGTGAACGCAGGCCGATAATAGGTGAAGACTAAAGGCCGTTATACAGGATGAGTGATTGCGTCGATGACCATCAGCCTCCAATTTTTCACATATTAAGATTCAGATTCAGATTTCTACGTATTCCCGTGGGAATACCAGGTTCAAAAGTATGTGTTAATCCAGGGCATAAGCTCTCATGGTAACCAAGTTTCATTAAAATCCGTCCAGCCGTTTAAGCGTGGCTACTTGCTCATACGAACTTACTTACTAGCGTGGAGTAACAAACATGTACTTACACGCAAACTTTTACCTTTATAATATTAGTGTGGTGTGGGTGTGATACATAATAACTTTACAGATAATAATAGAGATTTCAAAATAAGATTACATTTTACATAGGAGTAAAAGTAGGCATCGCTCAGTTGTACTTAAATATTTTAATTTCTTCAATAATTAGGTAAACCCACAGTTTAAATGACAAAAAAGAGAATAGCCTAATAAAATAGGTATTATTCACACTTAAATAAATATTACACCGAAGTTCAAGGCTGCCCTATTTTGTTTTCCCTCCAAAACAGAACGATGCGTGGGCGGCCATCGTTAAAAATAAACTCTTGTCTATTGCGGGGGAGTAAGCCATAGAGAATGTTAATTCCGTAACAAAATGTCACAGATGGCTAGACCCACGGGGATTGAGTGTTACTTAGTTTTATATTATTTATTTATAAGTAGAAATTAAATTTAGTTGTCCGTTGCACCGCACTTGTTTACATTTTTTTACCACATTTTTATAACTTCGAATACTTACCTACATACTTTACTGAAACTAATTCGGGTTCAATCAGAAATTAGGTTTAATTCTATATTTTCGTTCCATATGTTAGTAAAAAAGTGAAAATGAATTGTTACTTGATAAACGCGTAGGTATACACCTTGCAAAAATGTTGTAGTCCATAATCAAAATTAAATGCAATTGCTCTGCTGATGTTATGTACTTATTAGTTTATCAAAGACCGTCTAAAAAAATCTCTTTCACAAGCTTAAGATATATTAGGTACACGTATAGTTATCTCTTTCACTCCACTTCATTGCTCCACCTGTCTCTTTCATTTGCGTGCGTCACGGTCACGCGTCTTGGCTTTTTAGAACATACATGACCGTAATTTTCATTATTACAGTAATTACTCTTATTTTTATAGCCGTAAGAGGTATATTTCCATAACTGAAATGATCGACTCGCTCCATTTTGTAAGAAACCAAAAAATACAGAAACCATAAGAAAAAAAAACATTGTCTAGGTAGGTATGTAACTTCACAGTTCACATTTATAGATACAACTCGATGAGCTTTTGAATTTATAACTTAATCAACAATAAAGGAGGGCCAGAATTTTCTTTTGTAGCCGTGAAAGCGACCCTCCTGTCAATGTCATTTAAAAGAGGTTTTAAATCCACCCACAGAGTCAAAAGCTCCTCAAATCCCCCTTTTTAATTTATTCTGTCCATCATAATTTCAGTATTATCATCTCGATGTACCAATGAATGTACAAATACAAAAGTTTTTGATAAATTTTGTTAAATGCAACGTACAGTATAAATTCGTCGCCTGGAATAGCATGTGGGCTTATTTTCCTGGTACCTACTACGTTAGAGCTGACTAAAGGCATAAAAGTTCCATTATTCGCTTTTGTGTGACTCATTCAGACATCTTTGTGTGTTAAGCCTCTTTGTCTTTGAAAGCTATTTTTAATCTTGTCGTTGTCTTTGCTTCATTTCGTCATAGAATATGAACACAAATGGATTATCTTTACAATCCAACACTACAACTATGTTCAAATGAATAATTTTACTACACTATTTCGTTAAAATTGTATCATCTTTTTATATAAGTCATGGCAACATTGCTGATATTCCTTTCGTTCTTTATTACTTAAAAAAAACAAATCTAATTTTATGTAAAGTAGAACAAACCGTAACGATTATTCCAATCAAGACATTGTAAATTCTATGGTATTCCATTTTCAAATCAAAACGAGATCAACTTCTAAATTCGTGTCAATACCCGGCGGCGTGGCTAATGTCATAATTGTCAGAAAATCGTAGCTACAGAATTGAGAGCATTCTGCACGGAGCTTCGTCACGGCTCTGAGCAAGGTCTGTGACCGCGCAGCGTTCCTGAACGTGGCTGTGGAAGAGGAACTGGAAAATGTAATCAATTTAATTGTAAAAAGTATTTTATAACGCTTGAATTATTATAACTAGCTTCCGACAGGATCTACGCTTACTTCCACCGAGATGACGTCATTAATGCTCTTTTGTCTTTGCGAAAAGTCAATATTTATATCCATTTCATACAATTGCAAGCATCATCCAAATTGGTCTTGCGATTAGGTAGTAAAACACAAACGTATAATGACATTAGACACTTAACTGCAAAAAAAACATTTGTTTTGCCTATTTCAAGTGTAAACTGTCAACATGACGTAAGGGACGCCATATTTGTTTACTTAGCCACAATAGCATGACGCATTCGTACCCTATTGTCAAATTCTTTGTGTTGTTTCAATATCGTTTTGTGAAAACAACATGGTCCAAACGTATTAGTGGAATAACTATTAGTGATCTGGATAACTCAGGCTATGTATTAATTCAATGCAAAATGTGGGCATGTACCAAATAATTTATGTATTTGAACATACCTCTGACTACCCCTTAGACATCTTCAAAAAGGATCTAAAAATTCCCTAAAAAGATCTGAAAGAAAATGTCCACCGCTCCCTGGGATACAGTCGTGATTATATTTCATTACATTATTTTCATGTATAAATTCATAGGCTCTTAGCCTTACCAAAGAATAGATACCAACTTACTTGCTAATAACTTTGTTGATTAAATACCACCAAACCAATCAAAAATTGTAGGTACATGGCGTTTAATAATAAAAATCACAGTAATTGAATTTTCGACACCTTATTTCGCAAATTCAATAACCCAAAATCTCATAAAATCCGATTACAAAATTAAAGACGGGGGACCGTGGGGAGTACCACAGATAATATAATACTATACAGTATACACTACCCTCCTGAAGGGAGATTCGATTTGGTTTTAATATCGGCCGCAGATGGTCTAAATGTGAGGCTATTTTCCGCTCCGATGTTTAGGAGGTTAAGGCGAATTGGACCACGGTTATTGGATTTGGCTAGCGGTATTTGTAAGACTTCATCGCAATTTGGACTAAATTAGGGTTTTGTTAATGAGGATGAACAAGAAAATAATTATAAGATTTACTCGTTGATTATTGAAATTAAAATGTCAAAGATTCCAATAATTATTGTCCGAAATGTGACTTTTACGAAGTAATCCGTAAAGCCGAACATTGCGAAAAGAGTAAAAAATACAAGCATAACAGCGTAGTAAAATGGAAATCCGTCTCTACGCACACTGGCGTGATATGTATGACTTAAAATTACTATTTACGTGAAAGGAAGCATAGTATTGTTTCGAAATGTATCCAACGTAGCGGTTGATAGGTGATCGCGTGGTTTCAGGGCTGCCATAACACCATTATAATATTTATTAGTAGTATTCAAACACGTAATTTTTAATTAATTGTTCTTAATCTGGGCATGTACCATACCAATATATGTGTTGGGTGGGACATCTCTGACACATCTTCAATTAACTTGAAATATAATATTATCGGGACTTAATCGCCAATCAGTCTGCTCGTGTCCACGGTGACTGTAACGTCATCCGAAACGTCGTATAATAATTTCAATACGCGATTAAGTCTTGATAATATAATTTATACATCTTCAATTGATCTTATTTAAGAAATTGCCTTGGAAATACGTGCGAAATCATGATCCGTTTAGTTTTGACTGAGAGGCTTAGGTACCTATAATAGATAGACTATGGCTTATACTTGTGCTGATTGATTATGCTGAGAGAAGGTGGGTATGGATGGGCTATTGTAACAGTGACAGCCCTATGTGCGGAGATGCGCCTGGCTGCGCGCGCGCATCCTGCCCTATTCAAAAGAAGGAAACCCGATATTTACGTTTATTGCGACCACTCTGATTTGTTTCAGAGCATCACTAGCGATAAGGATAATTATTATTGACTGTAAACATCCTGTGATACATTTACCTTAACAAAAAACTGTCTACTGAATAGTATAAACCCACGTAGACGACTACCTAACGGGAGCGTTCATTTTTATTTTTATTCAATCTTGCAAAGCTAAAATTTCTAGCGAAATATTAAAATCTTCGTCAGGCAGATTTCCTTGCGGAAATTGTATTAAAATTTTTAATTACGATTAGAAGCCGGTCATTTTCTGAGATGACACATAATCTGTGCCATGCCAATAGCTGCTGGGTGTTTGTAAGAAAGAAAGAAAGAAATAAAAATCATTTATTCTTGTAGGACCTCAAGGATCACTTAAGTTTCGTTTTACATGCTAGGTGATTCTAATGCCTGTTCCAACGCGACTCCCTACACCAGGGAAAGAATCAGGCAAGAACCTGGTGGTGTGGGCCTAGCTTTTTTTTAAAAGCGATCCCTTAACAATCTTGTAGGTTACTCCATTCAGGAGTAACCTACAAACACCCAAAAGCTTTTGATATAATAAATAAATGCTAGTAGATAGTATGAAGCTTATTCCATCCCAATAACCAGGGGAGTAGAATCTCGCAAGAGACTGCCACAATACACATTTCATTAGCGCCCCTTGAGATTTTCGCGACGATCGCAGATGCCGCAGAGTATGGCATTGAACGCGAGGGTGCTAATCCCAGGGGCTTGAAACTAGGGCAAAGAAGGTCGATGCAAGTATTGATATTAGTAATTGTAAAGCCTGCAATATTATGTTGGTCGAGCGTAGGCGAGTGAACGCGAACGCGCTGTCCATACGTTAGTGTATGGACAGCCAGCATAATTTGCTTTGCCTTGCATCGCTCGTTATCACTCGCCTAGCTGGCCGAGTCCAGGCAAGCGCCAACGTGTAAAGAGTTCATTTGTCGCTCGCTTCCACTCACGAGTACGGTAGCACTTGTCTTTGCATCAATTTCCCTATGCTCGCCCTCGCTCGCTTTGGCGTAGGCTCGGCCAACATAGCAAGCTTATCAGGTTGAGGGAAATTAATAATGATGCTCAAATAGTTGAACCTGTTACGACTAATGAGCTTCCCTGTCGTCGTACATAATCATAAATCACTTCTCGTCACCGCAGCAAAGATGCGACTAGCCAATCGTAGCCATTTAATTACCAACAAACATTTTACAAGTGACAATTTGACATTACGATTTATATGTCAAAATAAAACGACGCGTAAATGTCAGTGCTTACGTCACAGGCTTCCTGCAATCCCTAGACTGGATTTAGACTAGTTTGACGTCAAAAGTGATCTAGATAGGAATAGATGTAATGTAATGTTGTGTAATGTATTGAAGCGCGCCCAGGCCGTGTGAGTGAACTCTGCATTTGTTATGCTCGCCTGGTAGTATGCTTTTTGTTCTATACGCTCGATAAAGTTTCTAGAAAAAGTTTAACAAGAATGATTTGAAAGAGTAAGGAATAGAATAGGTATTAGCAAAGACGATAAATACCAAGAAGACAGACAAACAAAGGCCATACACAAAGTCGTAACCCTGATCCGTGGTCTCTGCCTACTCCCATGGAAAAGAACCGTGATTTTATGGATGTATTACAGTTCTATTTTAGTCGCAAATCCTAAAGAAATAATCTAAAAATAGACCATAATAATAATCCTTAAAATAGTGGCCACGCGCCGTTAATTAGTTTTCGTGCAGAAATAGGTTGCCGTAACTGATTGTCGAGGCCTGACAAATGAGGGGGCTGTTTCTGAACGATACGAATAAGCTTTCAAAATAGAGGGTGTATTCAGATAAGGTTATAAATTATTATAACCGACTTCAAATAAGGAGGAGGTTCTATGTTCCACTGTAATTATTTTTATGTACTACGTCGAACCGATTTTTTATGAACTTCGATCGATTTCAAAATTCCCAAAGTTAAGTTTGCACCATTCAAGCGACAATATCAAATAACCATCTTTTTTATCATCTTCCGATTTTAAAGTTATATCCGTAACTCCCAAACGATTCGATCGATCTACTTCCGCCGGAAGTCATCCCCTCGAGATAAAAATGGCAACCCTCTGTTGGTTGGTACACCTGGCTTTAGAAAGCGTACTTGATGAGATGGCAGATTTCAAGATCAACTGAAGAAATTCAATTGCCGTCCTGAATAATATTTTATTTACAATTTAATATTTAGGTTTTGTATAAGGTACAATAAACCAACTAATATTGGCTTTTTATCGCTCCAGCCAAAGATCTGATTTTGAACCTACAAATGCGCATAGCTATATTTGTGAGTGAGATACGCGGTTCTGCACTATCCCTGACGTTTTGTTACATAAGTAGGTATCTGTTCTTATTTTGGCTTATAAATGTTGATTTAGAAGGCTATTTAAAAATTTTACTACTGCAGTTTTACACAAAAATACTTGATAACATTTTTAATAGAGGATCTTAATTAAATTAAAATTCAATTCGGAACATGAATGTATTCTTCTTCTTTTCTTTTTTTTTGGCTTCGCACGGCTTGTAGGTATATGACATGATAGTGGAACAGTATTGCCGCGGTCATTTGTTGCCATAAAAGTAAAGCTAAACGATGTCAATGTCAAATGGCCCGCCAAATTACTCAACATGGCGGAAGCTATTTAAACCATTAAGCACAATAATCTCGCATTACTTCCTCTAGTTCCCTCCGGAGGAAGTGTCAGCACGTGTTTTTACAATGGGGTGTCGATGGGGTGTTCCACTTGGCTGGCGGAGGGGACAACATAGGGGCGAGTGTCTTACTTACAGAGCGTGTTTGAAAATTATTATTATATTGTATATTAATAGAGCGTCGAACTGTATAGGTATTTTAATTTATTTTAGATATATGTAGCTAGGTCTAGAGTAGGGGAATCGGATGAGAATCACACCAGGTTGGTAGGTTATGATGGCAAATATAACCTGCCCCCTGATTGTGTAACTTGTATCGATTGTATCGAAGCAAAAATCATAGTTAATTGCGAAAACAACGGTCAGATTTAGCGCTGATTAAAGAAATTAGTAAGTACTTAAGTAACTTACATAATTACCTTCTGTCATATTTGACAGTTATTTTCCCGATTTACTGTGATTTCTGCTTTCATACAATCGAGACAAGTTACACAATCAGGGGACTGAAAGCAGCCTACACTGCACATTATGTTTTGGAAGTTCTTTGTCTAAAGACAAACAAAGCATTACAATATTACCTAAGTATAAAAACAAAATTTCCTAACATAATTCTTAGAATCACATTATGTTTTCGCTTTAAATCAGTATCTTTACTTCGAGTTCATTAAAAATGTAACATTCAATTTTCAGTGTAGGTTGTTTAAAATATAACGACATTAAGGCACTACACTTCATGTCCTAGGTTAATGAACGATCCTGTTTTATAATAGCTGTCTATTTCTACTTTCTAGAACAACTAACCTTTCATACAAAGAAAGTGCAGCAAACTCAATAATTAAAGTTAACATTTGACAGCAAGCTGCGCGCGCATCTGCCCCGCAGGTGACGGCAGCCATGTTGGATTTTAATGTAGGGGCGATCACAATAGATGTTTCTTCATTCTTGGGGTGGATAATCTTAGAACTTCATGGATTTTTGGAGTTGGGAGCTAGTGGTATTATGACGAAAACATTTCGAGATGCGGCGATGGGCTGTGGATGATAATGATTCAGATTCAAACCTAATGCGGACAATGGATGCGCAGGAGCAATAAATAAGCTTAGAATCGGGAAGTGGGTAATTTTCGCTTGGACTGATAAATTCAAATTGATGATGTCCTTGAGGTCATCTTTAACCGATTCTTTACTTATAGTTTACAAAGAAAACGAAGATAGAGTTATAATAAGTTTCATAAAAAATTGTAAACTATAGTCCTGTTTTACTGAATCAAATGCAAGCTAATCAACAATCCGTGACTATTCTTTTTTTTGCGGTCTGTCATGAAGAAACAGTAGAATTAGGTACTTAGGTACCCTACGCCTACGTATAGTTTGACCAATTCCAAACTTAGCTAAGAACTAAAAATGTTGTATCCTCTCAATTCGGCTAATGGCGTTTGCCGAGTTTATCTCTAATAATTGTTGGGTTTTAACAATCAAATTTTTTACCAAAGGCTCTTCTTGAGTTTAAAATTTTAAATACATGTTGTTCTAACGTGTCGTTTGTTTGTTGCAGCTCCTCGGACTTCTTGCACTGGCGGCGCGCCCAACAACCTGCCCCCGCTCGGCTTCCACAGCGTGCACGGCGAGAACGTGCGGATATCCAGGGACGGCGCCACCGCGCGCCGCGTCGAGTCCTTCTGCAAGGGAGTCGCCTTCAGCGCCAGGCCCGTCAGGGTCAACGAGAAGGTAATTACTGAAGCTACATCTGCCCTACCTGTAGAATGTATCACGTCATTTCATAGCGTAGGCCTTAGGTAGTAGTTCGACGTCAGTCAGCACAGCACAGAGCGTATTGCTTGCTTGTTAATAATAAAGATCAAGTTAAGCCCTAAATTTGACCTAGTTTATAGCAAGATATCTTTCTTTCCAGGTCTGCATCCGGTTCGTCGAGATCTCGAACAGTTGGAGCGGTGTCATCCGTTTTGGTTTCACCAACCACGACCCCGCGTCCCTGGCTCATTCCCTCCCAAAGTACGCCTGCCCCGACCTCACTAACAAGCCCGGCAACTGGGCGAAAGCGCTCGGCGAACGTTTCTGCGAAAAAGACAACATTTTATATTACTACGTCAACTCCGCTGGCGATGTTCATTTCGGTATAAATGGAGAAGAAAAGGGACTGTTTTTCTCAGGAGTTGATATCAGGAATCCTCTCTGGGCGTTGGTAGACGTTTACGGGAATTGCACAGCTGTGCAGTTTGCAGATCCCCGCGCGCCGAACCAAGTGAGACGGGTCACGCACAGCCCGGTGGATGAGGAGCGGTTAGCGAGTTCGATGCGATCCTTATCTGTCGAAGAACCGCTACCGGCCCCGAGGTACCAGAATCCTCTCGTCCCCCTCAGTCTGCACAGGACCAAAGGCAGAAACGTGCAGTTCGTGAACGATAGAGGCATAGCAGCGCGGTGCGAAACAGAATTCTGCCAAGGATACGTGTTCACAGCTCGTCCGATGCGACCGGGCCAGACGATAGTCGTGCAACTCCTCGCGACGGAGGATGCTTACTCCGGCAGCTTAGCGATAGGTCTGACGTCTTGCGACCCGGCGACCTTGAGGCCTTGCGATCTGCCGGACGACGCGGAGTTGTTGCTCGACCGTCCCGAGTACTGGGTGGTGAGGCGCGACGCCGCCAACGGTCTCAGGAGAGGGGATGAGCTCGCCGTCACTCTCACCGTGGACGGGGAGGTCAGAGTCAGCCGGAACGGCTCGAATCCTATAACTGTGATGCACGTGGATCACACGCTACGGCTCTGGGCGTTCGTGGATATATACGGAGCGACGCAGAAGGTCAGGATGCTGAGCTCGCAGCTGACGCAGACTCCGCCGCAGCAGCTGAGGGTCATCGCGAGCTCGGCGACGCCCATCGCCACGGCGTCCGGCGGGACCGTGCTCGTGGTGAGCTTGCCGCCGCAGAACAACAACCAGAACGCTGTCAACCATCAACAGATGACTCTCGCCAGCGCACATTATATTGAGGTGAGTTTTCTTTTATTACTTTTAACAGTATCAGTGCCTATTATATCAGCGCATATACGTTGCCGCGGCGCTCTATGCGGGGCGGGCCCACATTGGAGTGTTGGAACGTGTTGGTTCTCTCCAATGTGGGGATCTATCTTGGAGGGGTAGTGGACACGAACGTAGCATTGCCATTGGCCATTCTATTCGCAGCCAATGTGTGGTTGCCCGCATTAGAGAACACCGCGGGACAGGGAATGAATACCACAGCTTTTTCTTCTTGTGGTGTCCCTAGTTCTTTCGAAAACCACAGCTTAAATGTATCTGTTTCAACATAACCTTGGTTTTGATTGTTTCGAATCTCATGGATGATATCTTTGTCGACAGCCGATCCAGTCGTCCCAGCTGTGCCTCAGCAGCCTCGTCGCGCAGCCGTCCTGCTCCCTCCCGCAGCCGTCCTGCTCTCTCCCTCAGCCGGGTCCCCGCCCCCCGCTCCCCCGCGCCAAGGCCCCGCGCGAGCAGTGCTCCGCCTCGCAGAACTCCATCAACGAGCAGGTTCAGATCCCCGGCGAGCTGCGGCCCTCCACCAGCCGCCAGACCCAGCCGATATACTCCGTGATCGGTGAGAACCTCACAGGCACAGAATGCACCATCTGCTACGAGAACCCGATAGACAGTGTGCTTTACATGTGCGGGCATATGTGCATGTGTTACCGATGCGCCGTTCAGCAGTGGCGAGGCAAGGGCGGCGGCCAGTGCCCGCTGTGCCGCGCCCAGATCAAGGACGTCATCCGGACGTACAAGTCCTGAACCCATGCCAAACTGTACATAGCATCTATTAATTTATTCTCATTAGGTTATTGTGAATACACATTCGCTCTGAAGCTATTGACAAACCGCAACTGTTAATATTTCATCGACGTGAGGATTTTGCATCAGCTAGGTGATTGGCTAACTTGTCGCGAGACCGATACCCGATTCCTATATCCAACGTACGGATGACCGTCGATCTATCTCTATAGAAACGTTGTTTATACACAAAATGTATGACCCATTTTGACAAATAACAATGTTTCAATGACGATCTATCTACGGTCATCCGAACGTTGGGTAAGGAACCGGGCATAACCAGTCAAATATGACAGTAACCGCTACTAAACTGTCAACTAAACTAAGACAGTAAAACGCGATCACAAATCGGTCTTGCGACATGACAGCCGATCAACACCCCTGTGTAACGCGGATTTTGACCCTATCGTGTGTGACATTGATGTAAACATCAAGTCTCTTTTGAAGCAAAAACACTAAAGCCCTGGATTGTGTAACTTGTTTCACATTGTATCCAAGTTGTATCAAAGCATAAATCACCGTAAATCGCGAAAATAACTGTCAGATTTAATGCTGATTAAGTAAATTAGTAAGTAACTTACTTAATTACTGTCATATTTCACAGTTGTTTTCGCGATTTACTGTGATTTTTGCTTTGATACAACTTGGATACAATGTGAAACAAGTTACACAATCAGGGGGCATTTCTGCTGCTTTAGGAGTCTGTATAAAATAGTTGTGCTAGACTTAAATAAGTAGAGTTCATAGCAAATTGTTGCGGATGCAAAAATTAAGACGTGTAGACACGTTAATAATTAAATCGCGTTATGTTCTGATCGGTATCATTTAGCCGGAAGCGCCAAATAGAAAATACGCGCCATCTTTTCTGCGCCTTACATTTCTACAAACACCTAAGAAAATGACGAAAACTCGGATGATCAGAAAATATAATAGGTATGTCAAATCAAAAGAATAGCGATGATAGAAACGAAGCGTTTGTCTCTGGCCTGTAAAATAATTGTCACATTTGTATATTAGCACAGGTGTAGTTATGTTTAAAATTGATTTATTTCTAGTAATAAGTTTTTATAATGAAACTAAACTAAAAAACTATTCAATTTCGTCCATGCGGAGTGTGGGCGTAGATTTAAATGCATTTATTAAAATTATACTCTAAATCAGATAGTTTGAGGTAATAGCGCCTATTTGAACCAATCAGCGCCACATCTGCGCAAAGTACGGCGCCGAAAGTTCAGCTGCGAAGTTTCTGTCGTAATCTACTACGACGACGAACGCGAGAAAAATTTTTTGAGGCTCTTACCAAAACACAGCCAGGTATTCGTTCGGTGGGCGTTATTATTTCGGATTACCTCATATCAATAGTTAAAAATTATCAAACGGCTCTCTGTTATTGATAGGTAATACTGAAATTATTGAAATTGTTTAAATGAAAAAGAGTATTTATAAGACATCCGTACGTAATGTTACAATAAGTATGCCGCAGTTCCTATCGGTGCTCACGCAGCAATTATGTATTAGTTATTTACAAATATAATGAATTAACACGGCTATATACGATGGGGCAAATTTTTGGCCCCTTGAGGGTAGCTACCTTTTCTTTTGTAGTTAGGAGGTTTTGTTTTTAGGAACCATCTGTTTTATTTTGAATAAAAAAATAGTGCTATTTTTAGATTTAAAAAAAGTACCTACCTACGTAAATTTTTTGGACAAACCCAAAAGGTTTGTTAAAAATAAAACAAGTTGATCTTAATCGACTCTATTTCCCACCAGGAACACTTTTCCTAAAGTAACTTACCAAATCAAATCGTAAGATTTTCGATAATTAAAAAAAAATATTCCTATACATTTTCCATGAAAAAACAATCTTGTGAAAACAATGTCACTTGTTAAATAGTTCTTTCTTACTCTCAATTCGTGACTTCTTCACCTTCAGGGGCCAAAAATTTGCCTCACCCTGTATAATCTAGTATACTTATACTTCATTGCTGTTTCGGAGTATTTTCACTAACATTTCGATCGGTTTTCTAATTTATCGAATATTTAGCGAGAACACGAAGGTAGATGGACGCTACCGCGCAGTGTTGCCAGTGCTAAATATTACAGATGGTCTTGGAAGAAAATCGGGGGAAAATTTAACGTTCATTTGACAATAGTAGCTATTATTAATTATAATAATAGTGTAAATTCGACATAGATGTTAGAGTGATGATAGCAAACATTCAATTATAGTTGTTTTATGATGTCATTTTTGTACTCTTCTAACAAACATGTGTTAAAGTGGCCACTTTTATATTTTCTATCATTCCTTTTATGCTCAATCTTTCTGCCTATTGTTTCTAAAATTGTAGTCAGGGATTCATTTATTACGTAAGAGTTCCAAGCCAGTCTTAATTTTTCTTACGTAAGTGTCAGAGAGTGGTTGCATTATTGTCTTACGTATTATATGATTTCCTCGTACCTATTCACTTTTCTAAAAAAAATTATTTATATTTCTCTTTTTTATTGATTACCAATTTAATGTAATCTGTACCAAAATAAGCAGCCAGTTTTAGGTATTTTTTTTGTAAGTTATCCCTTATTTATTTATGTAGTCTTTTACGTAGGAAAGGTTATTTTTGACAAGGCCGTTTTTGAGTGGCAACATCGCAATAAAGGAGGATAATGGCGTCACTCAAAAATGACAGTTTTTTATTGACATTTGACACTAATCTTGTATACCAAAATAGTGTGACCAGTTTGAAAAATGACGAATGTAACGCTAAAATATTTAAAGCCAAATCTGTTTAATAAGTGATTCATGTAAATATTCTGGTTAAATTGTTTTTGGGAAATTGATAATAAGCGACTGGCAACTTTAACATAATTTATAACTATGTAGATTAACTTATTTTTAAGCCGGCTTCTTCAAAGTTTATTTTAACATCAAGATGTGATGTGTGATGGATTAGTGGGTATCAATTTTCCAAAGACTGGATCTAATTTCTAAATGGAATCGTTAAATTCCATTTAGAAATTGGAATTGTTAAATTCCATTTAGAAATTGGACAATACGTATAGGTCCAATTTGTGATATGTAACGGTTTTTCTTTTATTTTCTCTAGAAAACAGTTTTGGAGCTCGGTCCGTGTACGCTCGCCTTGTATCTCTGCGCGTGTAAAGTTATTGTGATTTGATTTGGCACATTCCAAGAAATATTACCAACTTGATGATTCGTTTCAGAACGTAACATAATGTTTAGTGCCTCGACTTTTGATCAAAGGTGGTTCGAACCCCCAGCCCCTTGATTGTGACCAGCCCCCTGATTGTGTAACTTGTCTCGATTGTATCAAAGTTGTATCAAAGCAAAAATTGACAATTGAAAATTTGAGTTGTTTTCGCGATTTACTGTGATTTTTGCTTTGATACACTTTGACACAATCGAGACAAGTTACACAATCGGGGGGCAGGTCATCAATGATTTGTTTAGGCCGCCTCAAGGCCTCCAGCGTATACTTTACACCCGCACAGTTATTTGGCGGGGGCATTGACCTCTAGTCGTTTGTATTTTATTTATAATTGCAACTTTTGTGGACTATGTTGATTATTTACCTAGATTAAGTTTTCGAATAAAATGGTTATCATGAATCTGTGTATTGTCATTACCTACCTAACAAACTAACGGCCGAAATTAATATTCAATCCAACGAGCGCTCACAGATTTTTCTCCATAATTTTTTTATTGGCACTTTTTGACAGCGTGCTAGGGCAATAGATCTGCGATTGTTCGTCGGATTCAATATTAATTTATAAATAAATAATAATATTAATAAAAGCGTTTATTTCTTGTCACATACAAAACTTAAAAACATTTACAAAAAACTTAAAATAAATTGCGACAAAGAAGAGAGCAGAAAGGTACTACGCTACTGTTGCGCTGGTATTATTTATAGTGTCATGTCAAGTGTACAATTTTTCTAGAGTGTTTATTATAGGATCAATTACGTTACATGCTCTTTGACTGCTATGACCAAAGACCATCTAAGGCTCAACTCACACCAAAAGAGTGGCAAAAAGCAGCGAAGCGAAGCGCAGTTTCAGTGTCATTATGAATTTCAACTTTATTTTCATTACCTACCTACTATAATACATAAAGTTGAAAGTATTATAGTAGGTAGGTAATGAAAATAAAGTTGAAATTCATAATGACACTGAAACTGCGCTCCGCTTCGCTGCTTTTTGCCACTCTTTTGGTGTGAGTTGAGCCTAATAGGCTATGACGGCAAGCTCGTGTTAGTGTTTTTATTCTCTTTGGTAGTTGCACAGATAAAATGGTAGTGGTTATAATTCTCTTTGGCAAGCTCTAGCTAGAGAAAAATGCCATGCTCTTGTTCTCAGAAGAAGGAAAGATATGTCAATAGTTAAGTTATGGAAAACATACACATTTTACTCACCTTTGCCTGCGTTTCTATGATCTGCTACGAATTCTTCTATTCAACAAACCGTCGAGCTGTCCGCCTAAAACACCCTCAATTCACTTTGAACACTCCATTCTACAATACGTCTGTGAAAACCAATGATGTGTATGAAAAACTGATAAATATTAGAAATTTTACTTTTGTAATAAATCCTCAACCTTGTAAAGAATACCCGGCTGGATTGCTGCTCCTGATTATGGTATCATCAAAGCCGACCAATCATAGGAACAGAAAGGTAATCCGCAACACTTGGGGCAAAGCGGTTCACTCCACAAGACTAGTTTTTTTGATAGGAAAAACTAGAAACTCCACAGAAATGATTCAGATTAAGTACGAAAGTACTGTCTATGGTGATATAGTCCAAGGCACCTTCACCGATGCCTACAGCAACATGACCTATAAGCATGTGATGGGGCTGAAATGGGTTGTGCATCATTGCCCGGTGGCAAAGTACATAATGAAGACTGATGACGATGTTCTTCTGAACTCGAGGGAGTTGAGAAGGTTCCTGTCGAAGGAGTTGTCTCCGTGGGGTGCCAAGGGTCTGATTGCGTGTAAGGTGTGGGAAAATTCACCGGTATACAGAGCTAATTCAAAGTGGGTGGTGTCTGAGGAGGAATATGGCCCGAATTACTATCCTCCTTACTGTGGAGGTTTGTACACGCTTTGATTCAGAATATTAGTAGGTATCTACTGTGGCTTGGTATGTAGGTTGGTACCTGTACCCTGGTGTAGGGGCAGGCATTAGAATCACACTTGTTTCTTTCTCCTTTTATATTGTATTATTGTGTTTCCTTTAGTATGTACCTAAGTACCTAATAAAGACAAAATAAAGATTTTTCTTTCGTAGAAGACGAAGCTGAAGTGATCCTTGAGGTCCTACCAAAATAAACGATCTTTCTTTCTTTTATGTAAGTTCGTATGGTACTGTACGAGTATGAGCAAGTGGCCAACGCTGGTGGAGTTTTTAGGCCGATCAAGAACGTCTGAGCAAGCTTCGCCACATAAGTGCTTAGTATTGCCTGGTTAGATGTTTAATAATAATTTATACATAACATCGTTTTCCTAGGTAGGTAGGTAGGTAGGTACCTATTATTTACCGCGGTGTGGTGTTTAAACAAAATGGTCTCATAGGCAAGTACAGCATACTTTAGGTAGGTACCTAATGACATTTGTTTTTGTACAGCAACCTACTGACAACATAGATTATTTGTAAACCTACCTACCTACTTTTTGAATAGGTATTATTTTTTTTACTAATATGGAGCACTTTTTTTTTTAATTTTCTGATTTTTATATTATTATCATTACCCAGCAAGTTGGAAAATTGAAATGGGACTGGGCGGGCCTCGTCTGCCGCATGTCGGATGAGTTGTGGGCACGGACCACCACCGAGGGATCCCACGGGACAGGAAACGACTACGCGGCAGACCGCGGCGGCGGGGGAGAGACGAGCTTGACTCCTACTGTCCACAAAAGACCACATTAGCTCACAATAGAGATGAGTGGAGAGAAGAAAGGGAGGCCTTTGCCCAGCAGTGGGATGATACGGGCTCCTTATAATAATAATAATCTACATAGGTAGGTACTTATATTTCTTCGAAATAAAATAATATTTTTGTGACTGTAGGTAGGTATTGCTAAGGTGCTGAAAACATATTTTTGCAGATTTTTTCGCATTTTGTATCGTATGTAGGTAGAGGTAGGTACGACTAATCCGTTACCGGAGCTAATCCGTCACGGAGGTCTATCACCAGACTTTGCCACAAGCTCATACGAACTTTCTTACCTACTTAGGTAGGTACCTACCATAGATTTATATTTATTTTCAAGGATTTGCCGTTCTATACTCCTTCGACGTGGTCTCCAAGCTGCTGGACGCGGCCCAAGCGGCGCCCTACTTCGGGATAGACGACGTCTACGTAACCGGCATCCTTGCTCAGAAGATAGGCGTGCCCAGAACAGCCCTGAACAGCCTGATCCTCACCAAGAATCAGACCGTTCAAGCAATGATCCTAGGACCTGGGTATTTCGGCCACTTTCTGCTGGGCTCGGCCAATCTGAATGTAACTTGGATGGTGCAGTTGTGGAGTCATATTCCAAAGGCATAGGCTCTAAAATAAGCAGGAATATGACTCCACAACTGCACCATCAAACTGGCCGATATACCCAGGTCCTACTATGCACACCACGTATTTCGAAAGAGCAGTTACTGTGCGATTTTGTGTAGGCGTCACCTGCTAGTGTAGGTACTTATTATAAATTAAAATTAAACTACTTACCTACTTAAGATAAAATTTTAAGAATTTTAATAGAAAATATCCTTGGACATTTCATACAGCGTCATCTAGTCCTAAGCTAAGTAATTTAGAGCATCAATTATGGTAACCAGATGACCAGATGTAATAAATTGTAGGTAGGTATGTAGGTACTTACCTACCTACTACTTATGTGAATACTTAGATACAAATATTTGTCCCGCGGCGGGGATCGAAACCGCAACCCCTTGAGTCTCAGGCGGGCTTTCACTCACTGCGCCACAGAGGTCATCAAATTAATCTTTACAAGCTGATTAGCTGACCCGGCGCACTTCGTACCACCACTCTTCTGACACAAACGGCCTTTTTTTGACCATCTGCAAACTATAAACTATTAGAAAACTTAAAAAAAATATCTAAATCGGTCCAGCCATTCTTGAGTTAATGAGTGACAACGAATTAGGTAGGATTAAATTTTATAAGTACTACCTTAGTTATTTAGATAATAAAACAAATTAATTAAGTAATTCAGTAAACATTTTACGTCCTGATAATATGCCAGCGAAGCTAATAATTAAATTCGCTTTTGTTAAAGTTTTTCTGTTTGTTTTTCGACTACTTACCCTAGCTAGATTAGGTAAGTACATTAGTCTAGAGGTCTAGACTACATGCCCCTAGCACCTTCACTGTCTAGGCATTAAATCAAAGAGTAAAATAATACTACAGAAACTAGGCATGTTTCATTGACAAATCTATACCTAAGAATAAAGGCCGGAATTCGATTATGTGTACACTGGCATAACGCACACAGTTTATTAGGTACACTAATAGGTATTATGGTGAAAGGTTGTGTGTGGTGTGTTTGTTACTCTTTCACGCTCAAACAGCTGGACGGATTTGAATGAAATTTGGTACCAGGGTTGCTTATACCCTGGATAAAAAAATAGGTTTTTTATCCCGGTATTCCCACGGGAACGCGAACTATTCACCGCGAGGCGCAGCTAGTAGGAAATAAAACAAGTAAAATACTTAATTGACTTATTTAACAGGTAAAACATCACCCCAATTGGCAGACCTAGCACATCTGTATGTATTTTGATCATATTTTGATTTTGCAAATATAACCTCTTCCAACTCCCCTTTGGCTGTGCATAATCTGCAAATAGTATGTCCGGAGCGGACGATAGGTGCTCTTACGATTCTAGGCCACTGCGGGTCATCACTCGGTCGGCTGCCTTTCCTTAGCACTACATACGAAAACAACTCAGCTGATATATCTGTTTTCGATGGAAATGGTAGTGTTTCAAACTTCATTAAAAAATTGCAGGGAGTCTCATGTTCCATGTACCGTGGACAGACATTATCATTTGGACACGGCGAGAAAGCATAACCTTTACTATTGTTGTGGTTTAAAACAAATTCCCTAGCTTCGTTAACAATTTGGAAACCAGCATTCGATCCATTCTCTACAATAATCAGAAAGTCTTCCGTTTTATTCCACAGTTTCTGAATAGTTTCCAATCTGGACTTCATATCGGGTAGTTCAAATAATGAGAAGGAAGATAGAACAATGCTATATTTAAGATCAGACGAGGCAGGGAGGAACTGTCTTTGGTAATATCCTTTTAACGGCATTTCTACATTGTCTCTGCCTTGACAGATTATTAGTCTGGCTAAGTCGTGCATGTGTTGTGAAGTGTCCACACAGAAGTACTCGAAGATATCATGCTTCCAATAAGTGTTGACCGCCCATGTACCTGTGCCTACGCCTGAGCCGAAGTCAAAGAAGCTTCTAGGTTTAAAATTTGGAAGGAGTTTCTTTATTTCATCAAGAATTCTTATCAAAATTGCATACTCTGGCGCGGCTCTCGATACTAAATACTGTAAGCTAGTCGCATTATCGTAGTCTATACTGCCCCACCGGTACACATTGTTCTTCAACGCATTGAAAACTTTAGATTTGATCTTTGTATCGTATTCTATGATCTCCTTTTCGGTCAGATCTGATACTTTTGAGAGGACTTTTTTCGCAATTTTGTTATGAAATTTTGCAGCTTTCAGGTCGATTTCGTTTTCTTCTGGAGGCAGTAGCCTTGAGCGGAGGTAGTTGTTGAGTTTGACGCTCTCCTGGTGCAAGGATTTTGCACCTGAGTCTTCTAAAACTATACGTATTGCTTTCTGAATGTCAGGAGGAACACTTGCTATCTTAACGCGGTTGGTTCCGGGATGATTTCGAGGTTTGTACTGCTTTGAATCGAACTGTTCCTTCAAGCTAGCGTCAATCGCGACTCTGGTGGAGTAGTTCGCATAAATTGACGAAAAGTATGATATTTTTAACTTTCTAAACATTTTTCTAACCTCAATCAAATCATAAAATATACTCTGTCTGTAAGCTCCAAAGTAAGCTCCAAAGAGCATGTAGGTAGAGTAAGTAAGCTCTTTCAGATAGACAAAGTACTCTGTGGTAAGCTCGCTCCACAGACTACTAGGAATCTAGGTAGGATGCTAGCTAACGCATGCTCGCCTTATGCTCGCTCACTCAATCAATCAACTCAACAAACAAACAAAACAAAACAAACTAACAAAGTTTTTTTTTTACATAGATGTTGCCACCCACCTATAATTAATTTACCAGTTTTATTATTAATTTGGTACAGTTTTATTTACAAACTATTTTAATTTAGTATACTCAACTATTCTTTGTTTCAGTTCTCCGATTTCTCGTAAATACGTAATGGGGGCAATTCGGAGTTTCGCAAAAGCTAAATTAAACTAACTAAAATTATTGCCATCCTTTTTATTTCTATCGCTATGAAAGGGACGGCAACAATTTAAGTTAGCTTAGTTTAGCTTTTGCGACACTCAGAATTGCCACTAATATTTCAGTAAATTATTCATTATGAAAAAAAAAATTCAAATTATTATTATTATTATTATTTATTATTATTCAAATTATTTCATTGTGCAATGTGCAAGCAAGCAAGCAAAAGCTAATTGACATGACGTATGACGTCACCGCACCGCACGTCATATCACTCACATTCACATTGACGTATGACGGACGCCATCCATTAGTTTATACTGTCAGATCACTCGGATTGGAAAAGAAGTCGGAAATCTGCTGAAATCATAGGGCGCCAGGCGTTTTAATTCCTAGTGTTTTAAGTGTAAATCCTTCTAATCTCTAAGAAATACTCGTTCCAGTCATTTGCAACCAGCAACATCAGCAACTATGGCTTCTCCACCAATCTACAATCCGGTGAGTACCTACACCTACATTGCAAATTTAGGCATTTCTGTGACTCTAGACTAGTCTATAGTTTTTCAAGGGCATTTAGAACAATAAGGATTAAATTAGCTACGTTATTTGACTATCTATCTCTATACTAATATTATAAAGAGGTAACTAGTTTGCGTGGTGCGCGTGCTGCAAGCAGCACGCGGTTTTCTTTTTCCATGTTTCTGACAGGTAGAGAGACCCTTATAAAATATTTAATAAACCGCAATGGGAACCCCTAAAATTTTATCAAGGTAGGTACCGCGTGAGCGAAGCCACGGGCAAGTGAGCTAGTAATGTATAAAAAAATTATATGTTTAGGTGGACCTACTAGCCCACATTAAAAGGTATTATACTTGCAAAACATTATATTGTTTCTAAATCACTGTAAGTTGCAGTACTAGCACTATCTAGTTACCATTACAACTGCTCAAATCCGGGGTCTGCCTCTAGCTAGTTACTACTTCTATATTAATTGTTATACTATAGTTTAATTTTGTATAGTTTAGGAGGAGTAGCGAAGTTGCACTTGGTGGCCACCAAACGCTGTTTTCGCTTCTCTTCCTAAACTATACAAAATAAAACTATTACATAGGTATTAAAAAAAAGCTTATGATAGGTTTTACAAACGGTACATTCAGTTTTTAAAATTCCTTTGTTCAACGTAATAATAAAATAATATAGGCGGCGCCGGCGCGGTTTGACGCATGTAACCACCACCATACGAGATAATCTAGATTCTAGGGTACCTATACCTACACTTAAAGACGCCGGCTAGCCGGGGCGCGGGAGACCACGTGACAGGCGGTCCTCTAACTACATACACATGTCATACACTCCACTTATTCCCCAGTCGGAAAGTTGGCCGCGTCGCGAGAACTCGTTCGCTATTTTTAGTCACTTCTCCTGCACTCATACTGATTTAAGCTTATAATTATTATCTTAAAAAAGTGTAAAATGCGTGAGTTAGAAACAATTAAGCAGAAAAGCAGTACATACCTGTCCAGCACTCCTAGAAGTGTGGACACGGCGTTACAGGAGACAGAACCAGAAACAATTCAGCAGAAAAGCAGTACATACCTGTCCAGCACTCCTAGAAGTGTGGACACGGCGTTACAGGAGACAGAACCAGAAACAATTCAGCAGAAAAGCAGTACATACCTGTCCAGCACTCCTAGAAGTGTGGACACGGCGTTACAGGAGACAGAACCAGAAACAATTCAGCAGAAAAGCAGTACATACCTGTCCAGCACTCCTAGAAGTGTGGACACGGCGTTACAGGAGACAGAACCAGAAACAATTCAGCAGATAAGCAGTACATACGTGTCCAGCACTCCTGGGAGTGTGGACACGGCGTTACAGGAGACAGAACCAGAAACAATTCAGCAGATAAGCAGTACATACCTGTCCAGCACTCCTAGAAGTGTGGACACGGCGTTACAGGCGACAGAACCAGACGGACATAGCCTGTCTAGCCCTGTAAGTTCTTTGCGACTCTACTTTGTAAATACATGTACAGGTGGTGCAAAATTTTGACTTGAAAGAATTTTTTAAATCGGATGAGTTTCGGAGATTAGCCCAAACAAACAAACTAACTTTACCTCTTTATAATTTTAGTGTAGCATACGGTTTTTCGAACGCAGATCATCTCTAAAATGACCTAATCAATGGTCAAATCATGTGACATTTTCAAATTAGGAGCAAATTCGAAACTGTCACGTTATTTGACTGTTGATTAGATAAATGATAAATGACATTTATTTGCACGAACACATTGTGTTACAATAAAGTGGTCTTAAATACATTACTTAGTCCAAACTATGTCCTACCAAAGTTTTTGGCATGCAAATCTGTAATATGGTTCTTATTTTACAATTTATTTAATTATATTATCAGTAGGTAAATTAGTTAGTTAATTCTTGAGATGATCTGCGTTCGAGGAACCGGCTGTTTACTTATGCCGGGTTGCAATATTCAACTTACTAATAACCGTGGATCTGTCGCCATAGTAATATTGTTATCTGTCAAAAAGTGTCCTACATTTTTTGTTGTCTAAACAAAGTTTCTATGGCGATCAATCTACGAGCATTCGTAAGTTTAATAGTGAAACCGGCCGTTACTAATGTAATAAAAGAAGAAAGAAAAATCATTTATTCTTGTAGGAGCTCAAGGATCACTTAAGTTTCGTTTTACATGCTAGGTGATTCTAATGCCTGTTCCAACGCGACTCCCTACACCAGGGAAAGAATCAGGCAAGAACCTGGTGGTGTGGGCCTAGCTTTTTTTTAAAAGCGATCCCTTAACAATCTAATTAATCATTAGAATCACCTAGCATGTAAAACGAAACTTAAGTGATCCTTGAGGTCCTACAAGAAAAAAAAGAAAAAAAAAAAAAATCGAAATAGTCAAGCTTCAGTGGGAAGCCAGTCGAACAAAGTAAGGCATGTCAAAGAAAGTAAAAGTAATTGTAAAGTTAACAAGATAACACCTCAACAAAAGTTGTCTGGCATCACACGCTACACTTGGCCGACTTAAGTGCTAGGTACCTACTTATCAAGGTAGTAAAGAAATTGTATACCATCAACCGTCGAGGGGCAGAGCGACATCAGGCCACGTAATTTAAAAAAAAAAAAGAAATATGATCACGACTGTATCCCGGGAGCGGTAGACATTTCTTTCAGATCATTTGGCAATTTTTAGATCTTTTCGAAGATGTCTAAGGGGGTAGTCAGAGGTATGTCCAAATACATACATATTTGGTACATGCCCACTTTTTGCAGAAGTTAACTTTCCATTTTTATCATTAATAAAAGCCTCAATGGAATAATACGCTTTCTCTACAAGAATATTCTTTATGTACGTTTTAAACCTTCGAGTCGGTAGGTTAGTTACGTTGATTGGGAGTTTATTGTAAAAGAGTACAGTATTTCCCATAAAAGAACCATTAACTTTTTCTAGTCTAAATTTAGGCACACATAGTTTATTTTTATTTGTAGTGTTAATTTTGTGCACATCACTTTTTTTCTTAAAGTTGTTTATGTATTTGTGAGTGTGCAATAAGTTTACATAAATATATTGCGAAAAAACAGTAAGAATATTTATTGCTTTAAAACGCTCTCTTAAAGAGGAGTGTATCCCACGTTTCATTTTGTAAATGGCGCGGACAGCTCGCTTTTGTAAAACGAAAATAGTTTGAATATCTGCTGCTTTACCCCAAAGAAAAATACCAACTGTCAGTGTTTGTTCATGAAAAAGCTAGGCCCACACCACCAGGTTCTTGAATGTCTCTATCCCTGGTGTAGGGAGTCGCGTTGGAACAGGCATTAGAATCACCTAGCATGTAAGGCTCAACTCACACCAAAAGAGCATCGAAGAACAGCGAAGCGGAGCGCAGTTTCAGTGTCATACGAATTTCAACTTTATTTTCATTACTATAATACTCTTGCTACTACTACTCATTACATTCTTTATACACGCTCTCTGGTTTAGGGTACTTTTGACCTGTTTTTCTTTGTTTCATGTCATGACAGATGTATTGTTTTGCAGGTGATCCCATGCGTGCACCCGATACCCGGTGGCCTGTTCCCCGGACGAATGATCAGAGCACAGGGGATGACCCCACCAGGAGCACAGAGGTACTATCGCCTTACCCCCGTAATACGAACACCACACACTGGCTTCAACTTGGTTACAACCAAAGACGATTAATATCTAGAAGACAGACAATGGCCATACACAAAATCGTAACCCTATCCCGTAGTACCAGATACCCTGGAAACTTTAGCGGTAGACTTTTCTTTCAGATCTTATTGCAATTTTTAGATCCTTTTGAAGATGTCTAAGGGGGTAGTCAGAGGTATGTCCAAATACATAATTGGTGCATGCCCACATCTTGCAGAAGTTAACTTTCCATACGTGACAGGTTGCAAGCCCATCGACGCTATTAGAGAGCTAACTGGTTTCCTCACGATGTTTTCCTTCACCGTTAAAAGCTCGTGTTTTTCGTCAGTGTATTTTTATAAAAAAAATATTTACTACTTGTAAATACTCTTGTCTGTTGAGTAGTTGAGTAAATAAGAAAATTATTTACACCCACTTGGGTTTCCCGCGTGACAAGGACAAAGTACGCCGTGGCAAAACCCATTGCCAATTAACTTATCAAACCATCTGACCTCACATTCTAAGAATAAGCGATAAGAACAATTTATGGACCTCTGCATTTTGCGATCCAACCGTCGTAGAGTACATTGCAATGTACTCGTTCGTTCGTTCGTATGATCAAAGACGATTCATATCTAGAAGACAGACAAAGGCCATACACAAAATCGTAACCCTGATCGCGCAGTACCAGATAGCCTGGAAACTTTAAAACATCAATTTTATCCAAGAAATTTCAATACTTAGTAGTAGGTAGCAACAATATTCAATATAAAAAAAAATTGATGTTTTAAAGTTTCCAGGCTATCTGGTACGGGTTACGATTTTGTGTATTGTCTGTCTTCTAGATATTAATCGTCTTTGGTATGATCAAGTGGCCAACTCTGGTGACGGAGTTTTTAGGCCGCCTAAAGGCCTCCGTCATGGCTTAACGACTTTAAAAGCCGGGGCCGACAATTTAACGTGCCCTCCGAAGCACGGAAGCGCTCAGATGAATGCCACTTGCGGTCACCCATCCAAGTAGTGACCGCTCAGAACGTTGCTACTGAGTGTGCCGTATGCAATTTAGTAAATTTACCAGTTTGAATTCTCCGCATTGCTTAGTTTGGGAATAGATGGCGCTGTGTGGAATGTCCAAGGATTATTTATATAATGAATGTATAAAAAAACCCGTATTGGTCAAGTGGATTAGTACTTCGACTTTCGATCCGAAGGTCGTGGGTTCGAATCCGGCCGTGCATCAATGGACTTTTCGCATCGAAAAATGTATATGCAAGCTTTTAACGGTGAAGGGAAACATCGTGAGGAAACCAGTTAGCTCTCTAACAGCTTTGGGCTTGCAAACTGTCACATCTGGAAATCAACTTCTGCAATTCATGTGGTACCAAATATGTATTTGGACATACCTTTGACTACCCCCTTAGACAACTTCAAAAAAATCAAAAAATTGCCTAGAAGATCTGAAAGAAATGTCTTCCGCTCCCTGGGATATACAGTTGTGATCATATTCCAGTTTTTCTATTTCTATTTGTAAAATCACAGATTATATAATACACTAGTACAGATGCCTCATCTAGAACATTGAAAACAATCCTGAATTTGCGGGCAATTCGTCGGGCTATCCCGTTTTACCTGTGTTTCTGAGTCAGCGCCATCTAGCGTTCATGTCATGTAATTTTATTTTATTTTGTAGAAATTGATCTGGGAAATAAAATAATGTGATATTTTATTTAGTTTTATTGAAAAAAATATATTTAAAACAGAAAATGAATGATTTTGGCAAAATTTAGGCATTTTCATAAATTTCCAGAGACTTTATTTCGAAATAGCAACACTTAACGCCATCTAATTATTTGTTTTTGGAACTACAACCATCTTGTAAGGGGATGGGATACCATGGTAAAATGTATTTTGGATATTTCAGGTTTGCAATCAATCTGCAGTGTGGACCCAACACTGATCCTCGGGATGACATCGCACTGCATCTCAACTTCCGTTTTATTGGTGAGTATTTTATTATTAAGCCTTAGTTCGAACCAAAGACGATTAATATCTAGAAGACAGACAAAGGCCATACACAAAATCGTGTAACCCTGATTCCGCAGTACCAGATAGCCTGGAAACTTTAAAACATCAATTTTATCCAAGAAATTTCAATACTTAGTAGTAGGTAGCAACAATATTAAATATATTTTTTTTTAGGTAATTTTAACTAGAAAGTAATTGAAATTTCTTGAATAAAAATGATGTTTTAAAGTTTCCAGGCTATCTGGTACGGGTTACGATTTTGTGTATGGCCTTTGTCTGTCTTCTAGATATTAATTGTCTTTGGTTCGAACTTTTCGCAGTTTTGTCTCGTATTCTATTATGCTTCTCTTGCTTACTCGTTGAAAGTCCGGTTGCCCTTCGGCAAAGTAAAACGCAAAACGAAACTTAAGTGATCCTTGAGGTCCTACAAGAATAAATGATTTTTCTTTCTTTCTTCTTTCTTTAACAAGAGATTAAATAAAAAAAATCGGTAGGACCTCAAGGATCACTTCAAATCTAGGTCTTACTGCTAGGTGATTCTATCTAATCTATACTTCTATATCTATACTAATATTAAAAAGAGGTAATGTTCGTTTGTATGTTTGGAACAATCTTTAAAACTACTCCTCCGATTTAAAAAAAAAAATCACCGATGTGTAGCATGGACTTTCCGAATGAACATAGGCTATATTTTATCAAGGTACGCCGCGAGCGAGTAAGCTAGTCTGACTAAAAATCTCGTTTCAGAGCAATGTGTGGTACGGAACCATCTGACGGCAATGAACTGGGGCATGGAGGAGACCAACGGAGGCATGCCCCTGAGCCCTGGCGACTCCTTCGAAGCCCTAATACTTTGCGAAATAAACTCTATCAAGGTATTTCATTGACAATAAAAACTCTTACCAAATTTTCCGACAGGATTCGAACCCGCGATAATACAAGCGTCAAGCCGGATTGCCTTACCAATTCGGCCACGGAAGATGTTGCGCCAGAATGATAATTGGTATTAACGCCATCTATCTACAGCTACAGGTAACTGGAAGAGAACACCTGCTCTTTGTTTGAAGTTACATTCATTAGTAACTAGATGTCGCTATAGCTAATTCTATCTTTTTTATATCAAGGTATCCTATTATAAAACAGGAGTCCGCGCGTTGCTTCGCTCGCGTGGTACGTACCCGGATAAATGTCTTATACCAGGTCATAAACTATGTAGCTACGGACGGAGGCCTTAAGGCGGCCTAAAAACTACGAACTTTCATATGTACCCTCTTGTACTTCCAGATCGCCCTAAACGGTGCCCACTTCTGTGAGTTCCCTCATCGTGTCCCATTCCAGAGGATTTCCCATCTGACCGTGGACGGAGATGTTATGATACAAATCATTGGATTTGAAGGTGCGCAGGCGCCGCCGCAGCAGCAGATGTATATGGTGAGTTAATATAAATAATAAAAAATGCAAAAAGAAAATTGGGGTTGTGCGGATTTGAAACTGGGGTAGCTGGATAAAGGTGAAATAATAATAAAAATAATGCAAAAAGAAATAGGTTTGTGAAACGGCGGTAGTTGCTTAGGCGAAATATAAAAGTTCAAAAAGATTTAGAGAGAGAGATTAGATGTTGAGTGAATGTGAATAAAAATGCAAAAAAGGACATTTTAAGTAACTCAAAAAACAATTGAAATGAAGTTTGATGAATTTCAACCATAATAGGTAAATAAATAAATATTCTTGGACATTCCACACGGCGTCATCTAGTCCCAAGCTAAGCAACAATGCTTGTGTTATGGTAACCAGATGACTGATAAATTACTTAGATACATTTTTTTTTGTAAATACGTACATACTATAGATAGAAAAACATCCAGACCCGGAACAAATATCTGCAGAAGATGCAAACATTTGTACCGTGGCGGGGATCGAACCCGCAACCTCCGCGTCTCAGACGGGCCTTCGCCCACTGCGCCACAGAGGTCGTCATAGTATCAAGTTTTGGAAACATTTTTTCCTTGTTTTATTATGATAACTAGATCAAAATGATGAAATTCCTTGCGCACTGTATGCTGATGACACAGTCACATCCACGCGCGCTGACCGCCGTTGTGGAAATCTGACAAATTAAGCATGTTTTATATTAAAATTATGTAAAATAATAGTTATTATAATATAATATATTTTCCAGCAACAAGCCCAGCCGGCCTACGGAGCCCCACCGCCGGCTTACGGAGCCCCGGGATATGGAGCGCCTCAAGGTAATATTACATAATAACCATTGAGATGTATTATAGAGCCACAATCAGACAAATAAAATGTAAACGCAAAAACTCGGCGCACATGTTGTGCGCCGAGTTTTACTTTTTTGCATACAAGCGACATTGAACATTAAAGCAAACGTCATAACGTCTACATTCAAATGTCATTGTAGAACATTGAATTTGCTCGCACATTTTTTGAGTGTTGTCAGCTATTAGATTGTGACTCTTTAATACATCTCAATGATAATAACTAATATAATGTTTTAGGTGAAGGAAACATCATAGCTACTTGTATTTTCACGGTGTCCGTTTGGTCAAAATCTATAAGGGAAATAAAATATGATCAGGATGATTGTCAAGGCGCGGTAGACAACACTGCACCACAAAGGTCGTCATCAAAAGGACTCCGTGAAAATACAACTACACAAAATTGCATGAATTGTAAATTGGCATGCTTATTTCGCTTATAGTTTATTATTTAAATCAAATATTTTAGACAAATTGGGCTTAATTAATTTAAATAGTCAAATAACTTTAATGATAAGGTATGAGAACTTGTTTTTTATTCGAAATTGGGTGTGGGTTTATTCGTAAGTCTTCTAAAATGCTTCACCAATATTTGTGAGAACTCTATTTTCTATTCTATGATAATAAGTCTGGAATGTTTTCCAGGTTGCAATCTATATTTTTCTAATTTTATATTTCAATTAGCTTACTTGCCCGTGGCTTCGCTCACGTGGTACCTACATTGATAAAATATAGCCTATGTTCATTCGGAAAGTCTTAGCTACAAATTGGTGAAAGAATTTTTGAAATCGGATGAGTAGTTTCGAAGATTACCCCAAACATACAAACAAACAAACCAACATTGGGGGCGATTCTGAGTGTCGCAAAAGCTAAACTAAGCTAACTAAAATTATTGCCATCCTTTTTATTCCCATCGCTATGAAAGGGACGGCAACAATTTTAGTTAGCTTAGTTTCGCTTTTGCGACACTCAGAATTGCCACTACTACCTCTTTATAATATTAGTATAGATTGGTCCAGCAGTAATCTTTTGTGGTATGATATTGTTAAAAACCTATGAACTAATAAATATTATTTCTATTAAATCTAAGACGATTTATACAAAGAAATCTAGCCTTTGGACAATGGGACACTAGCACCATTTTTGATTACTTCTGTGTTCAGAATTCATATGGAGGTTCTTATTATTATGATAATGAAATATAAGTATACTTAAGAGGTGTGGTATAGGTCGCGTCACGTAAAAAGAGCTTGGTCGGGGAAGTAGCGGGGGTATGTTTGCGCCTGTGTTCACTCGCTGACGAACCAATAGCACTCGCTAAATCAATGGTATGAAGTGCGCCGCAACACCTCTCCACCAATCGTCGACCACGGAGCAGTTTGACAGCCAGCGCTCTTGTTACGTGGCGCGACCTATTAGTAATTTATTAAACACAGTACTAACATAATTTTCGCCATTTTGTTTAGTCTAAAAATATTATATTTTATTCACAACAGTTCCTGGACTACTTAAAACTAAAAGTATTTCATCCAAAACAGATTTTTATATAAATCCATATTACATAAATATAAAAAGAATACCTAAAAATGCTTTTTTCCTAACTTATACCGGGCTATTTTAAAATATAACTACTATTTAAAATACTCATGTATTTTAATATTAGTGTGAGTGAGAAAACATTGTGTGAGTGCTTTTTAAACGTATTAAAACTGCATGGCCTGTCATGGTAAGTCATGTCTATCTAAATAATATATTTAAGCTATTTATTTACAAACTTTTTGAATATTAGGATATTTTCATACAAAATCGCGGTGTTGGGCTTTCGTTTGTGTGTGCCTATGTTAGGATTTGTCTCTGATTACTCTATATAGGTTACGATAGAGGAATACTGTACTATAAACCATTTAGATCTTATTTTGTCAAAAAAAATTATGACATTGTAAATTTTTGGCCAAGCGCGAGTAGTTTATAAGGATAATTTCATTGTATCGTACAAAAAAGTCTGATCTGCTGAAGTTAGTCAAAATTAATATAATGTAAAAAAAACACTCTGTGTATCAAAGGTCTTAAAATCTTAGGAAATAAATCTACTCTACAGGGTGTTGCCATTGAGGTACAATCTATAGAGCCACAATCAGACAAATAAAATGTCCGCGCCACTTTACTTTTTTGCGTACAAGCGACATTGAACATTAAAACAAACGTCATAACGTCTAAATGTCAAATGTCGTTGTAGAACATTGAATTTGCTCGGACATTTTTTGAGTGTTGTCAGCTATTAGATTGTGACTCTTTAGTATAGTAACTCGATGGGTGTTGCTCTAATTATTGAATGTATAGAAATGGTTTTAACATTACTAACAAACTGTGGTGTGCCTGTAGTGTATTGTATAGCTTAGAATTTATTTATTTATTTTATTTTTCGGCAAATAAATTTATTTTATTTTTCGTTTGCTCCAGGCTTCTACTAGTGATTTCTTGGCGTGGCTATCTCAAAGGTATGTATATTTTTTTATATTAAAAGTAAGTTCGTATGAGCAAGTGGCCAACTCTGGTGACGGAGTTTTTAGGGCGCCTAAAGACCTCCGTCATGGCTTAAGAACTTTAAAATCCGGGTCTGTCATAACGCGCCCTCCGAAGCGCTCAGCTGATAATGCCACTTGCGGTCACCCATCCAAGTAGTGACCGTTCAGAATGTTGCTTAACTTCATCGACCTATCAAGAACGTCAAGCAAGCGCGCGAGCTTATCCGCTTGGCTATGTCAGTTTTTTCTTTGAAACTAAATACATTGATACACGACCGGATTTGAACTCACGACCTTTATTTTGAACCTGATTTTTTACCGACTTCAAATGAGTAGAAGGTACTCAACTCGACTCTTTTTTTATGATTTACCTCAGAACTTTCTACTGGGTGAAGCAATTTTGAAAATTATCTTTATGATCTGATGAGTACATTCAAATTTCATTCAAATCCGTCCAGCCGTTTGAGCGTGAAAGAGTGTTGTTTGAGCGACAAACACACATACTTACACACACAAACTTTCTTTTATACTATTATAATTTTTATAATATTTTACAACTTTTATAATATTAGTAGGATAATGCACCTCATAACTTCATAAGTGCAGAATAATGCTTTAAAGATAAAGATAAAGATCATTTATTTGACGACCTCTGTGGCGCAGTGGGCGAAAGCCCGCCTGAGACGCAGAGGTTGCGGGTTCGATCCCCGCTGCGGGACAAATGTTTGCATGATCTGCAAATATTTGTTTCGTGTCTGGGTGTTTTCTATGTATAATATGTATGTATTTACAAAAAAAATGTATCTATGTAGTTTATCAGTCATCTGGTTACCATAACACAAGCATTAAATTGCTTAGCTTGGGACTAGATGACGCCGTGTGAAATGTCCAAGGATATTTATTTATTTATTTATTTATTTATTTATTTATTTGCATAAACATGTGTAAATATGATGATAAAACTGGGTATAGCCGCAACATGTTTTACCGATTTCGGTGTGCAAAGCGAGAGAAATGGCATGCTTTTAGTATACCTACACAATTTAAATAAACAATTAAAATATTACAAATGCATTAAATTTTAAAATTTGTCATTCAATAGCAGCGCCATCTCTCTCTCTCTCTTTCTCACGAAATTGAAATCAGTTTAATAATATATTTATCTATTTCAGGTGCCTTGTAACTGCGCTCAATCATCATCATCACAGATGGAATGAAGTTGTTTTTATTAAGTACCTACAGTATATATCATGTTAATCGTTTTTAGAATGTTTTAAGTACACTTTTGTTAACTTATTTTTGATAATTGACCGCGCCTTGGCCCTGACTACCATATGCCTTGTGTTGAAAATTAAAATTGAATTGATAACAAAATGCCAAAAATTATGAATTTAGAAAACAGGGCTTTTTCATGTGAATGGAAATCTTTTGGTTTAATTTAGTTTTTCGATAATTATACGTAAAAAGTATTTCAATATTAATTTTCACATGGTGATATTTTTTCGTCCAAAATGTATATAAATTTGCATACAGTTCAAAGAGATAAGAAAAAATATGAAATATTAATCTGGACTGACAGGGAGCGGTACACATTTATTTTTAAATCTTTAGGCAATTTTAACTCCTCTGAAGATATCTAAGGTAGTCAGAGGTATGTCCAAATACATATTTGGTACATGCCCACATTTTGTATAAATTAACTTTCCATACGTGACGGGTTGCAAGCTGTCGACGCTATTAGAAAGCTGACCGGTTTCCTCATGATGTTTTCCTTCACTGTTTAGAGCTCGTGATAAGTTCTAACATGGTGGACAGCCAATTTTAGTAAAGTTAAAGTGAATTTGAAATTGAGTAGAATATGTCAATAAGAACCATTTTTGTTTCCGACTAAAAAACTACCCGCAAAGACGAAAATAAGGTTGAAAGTACCTTGTTTTAGAAACGTAATTTTCAGTGCTAAGTGTTTGGTCTTTAGCATGAACGTAATAAGAACTTTCGATTTCAGTGACAATCAAGTTAGTCCGTGTTACAACAGAATCCATTTTTGTTTCCGACTAAAAAACTACCCGCAAAGACGAAAATAAGGTTGAAAGTACCTTGTTTTAGAAACGTAATTTTCAATGTTAAGCGTTTGGTCTTTAGCATGAACGTAATAAGAACTTTCGATTTCAGTGACAATCAAGTTAGTCCGTGTTACAACAGAATCAGCACCAATGTATACCTACCTACCCTACTTCGTAAAATACTTGTAGGGAACAAAATGTATTAGCTGAACAGATGTGGCTTATGTATTTTCTTTGCATTTAAATGTATGTTATTCAAAAACTATATTTATTCTTATCGTTAATAAAATATATTTGTACTGAGTTTTTTGTGTTTTATTTCGCTGAAAATATACTTATATTTGTGGAATAAGTCGTGGGTTCGAATCCCGGTCGGAATTGTAGCACGATTTTTCTTTTCAAAATGTTTAATACAAGCACTGAACGGTGAAGCAAAACATCGTGAGGAAACCCGCGGCTAGTCAGCCCCACACGTATTGACCATTGTCTCTCCTGTGGATATGTCCGACAGCTGAGAGGATGGTTTAGGTGCTGCAAGCCTCCATCTCAACAATGTCCCAGGCACTAGTGTCCCGTTAAGTGTAGGCGCAAATTACCTAAAGATACAAAGGCTTTGGTTTAGATGTTAGGTATTAAAAAAGCTTATGATAGGTTTCACAAACGGAATAATTTTTTTAAAACTCCTTGGTTTAACGTAATCACACTAGTTTAAAGTTTGTGTGTTTGTTACTCTTTCACGCTCAAACAGTCGAACGGATTTGAATGGAATTTGGTACCAGGATTGCTTATACCCTGGATTAAAAAATAGGATACTTTTGATAAATGATAAATGAATTTTATTGCTGTTAAACTAGGTGGTAATGTGTACATTGGTCTTAGGTCTATCTTAGGTACTCTAGTTTGCCTGGTAGGCTTACAGCATTAACATGCAAAAATTATAACTAATCAAATATAAAATTGTATAAAATAAAAAATAATAATAATTTGTCAATCAAAAATAGCGAAATAATATGAAAATGTATGTCAAATATCAATACTTAATGTCAACTATAAAATTAATGCCAAAGATTAAAATTAAAATTTGTCATTTTGATCCCGGTATCCCCACGGGAACGGGAATTATTCACCGCTGGGCGCAGCTAGTAATAAAATAAGATAGGCGGGGGCGACGGCGCGCGCTAGTTTCACGAATAACATTTTACTTATAACTTATTTCTATTTTTGTTTTAGGATTCGGCGGCGGAGATGTGGTATGTGTTTATTTACTTAATTATGTAATTATAATTACCTACATTATGTATAGTTTCGTTTTATTTGGACTTCTACATAATTTATAATCTCTTTTATTTTCAAAATAACTGAAGATCTAAAAAGGATTTTTTCAATATTAATATTTTTGGTTTTTACACGGCGTCATCTAGTCCCAAGCTAAGCAATTTAATGCTTGTGTTATGGTAACCAGATGACTGATATACTACATAGATATTTTTTTGTAAATACATACATATTATACATAGAAAACACCCAGACACGAGACAAATATATGCAGATCATTCAAACATTTGTCCCGCAGCGGGGATTTATTCTTTTATTTTAAACAAAATTAAATATCTAATCTTAATCTTTTATTTATTTAGTTGTTTAGGTTAAGAAGTGTAGATATTTTTTGTTCCTGTGTGTTTCTTTGTTCATAAATTAATTAATTATAGTTGCGAAAAATAATAATAATTAAAAGATAAATTACAAACTTAGTAATAAACTCCTTAAAAACCTAATAAGGTTTGTCTAAGGTGCATAATCGAACCCGCGAATGAAATATTGATTCCCGTTAGATGCAGTCGTACAGTACACCCTACCAGGGGGTCCCCGAGCGGCGGGGGCTGGGCACGGGGGCCGCCGTAGGGCTCGGCGTGGGGGCCCTGGCCGCGGGGGGGCTCGCGGGGTACGCGCTCGGAGGGGGGTTCAGCAGCGACAGTCCTGACAGAGAAGAGGTATGTCATCTGGTCTTATTCATAAACATTTGTCAATTTGATATAGATTTATAGAATGTTTTTTTCTTGTTACTCTTACTTATCGCAATGAAAAATGAAAAGACATAGTAACACTAGATTTAATATCCGTTTTAGCTAAATTAGGTTTACTAAACCAATATGCATAAGGGGGTTAATCTATACTTGATCTATACTTTACTTATGATAATAATAATAATATATAATATAATATTATAAAGAGGTAAAGTTGGTTTGTTTGTTTGTTTGTTTGGGTAATCTCCGAAACTACTCATCCGATTTCGAAAATTCTTTCACCGATGTGTAACATGGACTTTCCGAATGAACATAGGCTATATTTTATCAAGGTAGGTACCACGCGAGAGACGCCGCGGGCAAGTAACCTAGTATAGGATAAAGAGCCGTAACTTCTTTGATGGGCGAGAAAAGAAATATCCTTGGACATTCCACACAGCATCTAGCTAGTCCAAAGCAAAGAAACTTAATACTACCTGTGTTTTAATTACTTACACACATATTAGATAAAAAAAACAAAAAAACAAATATCTGAAAATAAATATATATAATTGCGAAATATATAAGTACAAACATTTGTCTCGCACTGGGGATCGAACTCGCAACCTCCTGAGTCCTGCAGGCTTTTCCCCCACTGCGCAACAGAGGATATATAATTTTATTATTTATTTTTCAGGTAACGACGGAGAGTATCGACTTTGGTGGCGACGATTGGGCCGAATAAATATTAATAATAAATTATATTATTGTGTGTACACTTGAACAGCTAATATTAAATGTATATCAATCTTTAGAATAGAAACCATTTATGCTTTAAGAGTGTGCAAAATTTCATCTGATGCTAAATTCATTTATTTAATTTCGTCTTAATTATAATTAACCTTTTAATCATATTTAACAAATTCCTACTTTTAAGTCAGTATTTATTGATCAACCGACCGTAAGCGCGGTGGTAAGTCAAGCGTAGCATCAATAAAAATGTATAAACAACTACAGTTCAGCGCTCATGATTGCTACGCGCGTACAGCTGTTTTGCTACGACGCTTGGTCAGCGTACAGTACGCGCTGACTGTCAGTTGAATACTAAATACAGTATTACTTAGTATTATTGAAATCAGTTAAACGTGGCTGCTATCGTTCACATATAATTACAAAAAACTATTCAATTGTTATAAGTATTACCAAAAATTATAAATATTGTTATTATTGTAAGCACTAAAATTTAAAAGCTGTACATCAGCCAAATTTAAAAAAAAATTTAAGTAAGAAAAAATCTGTTCAGGTTTGGCATAATATATGTTGATGTCATCGCGGGCGATTCTGTCACTGTCAAAAAAAATAGTAAAAAATAGTCGGTTACAATTTGAGTTACAATTCAAACGTTGAACAGGAGAGTCGTTGTCGTGTCGTTGTCGCGGATACTGGTTCCTTTTTCGAATTGTTGGTTCCTGTTATCTAATTTATTTAATTATTCATAAACTGTACAATTTCGTGTGGTCGGTGTGACAGCACTAACAAGTTTCACAAGCCGCCTTGATCCAGGCTGCATGTATAGTGTCTAGTTGGGTGGTGCGAAGCCGAGTTTGGTAAGAGATCGGACCCATCTTCGAGCAGAGACGATCCCGCTACGCTTGCTGACAGCTGGATCCCACGCCAGGAGGAAGTGCGTCCAGGTTAGTGGAATTTTGTTAGTTTGTGTCCATACCGCCCTATGTTCAGTTTGTGATTTGTTTCGGATTGATATCGTTTTCGCTTAATACAGTCCACTAGATCGTACATTTTGGTCCTTCGAGCCGGATTAAAGTAAAGTTACCTATGTAAAAGCGTTTTATTTTCGTTTTCGGAACGTTATTGCATTAAAATTTACGTAGTTTCTTTGTGAAGATAATTAATTTTACTCGTAGTTGGTAGTTTAATATTTTTTGTCCGTTGATCGTTATATTAATTGTTGCCGGTAGTTTGCGAGTTGATGGTTGTCTGTCAAACAATTTGTCGTTTCGGTCAATGTCACTAATCGAGTGACTTTGACGTTTGGTTGACAATCGGCCATCAAATTTGCAATCAATCGAATCGGTCAATACCTCATCACTAGTAAATGCTTCATTGGTAGGACATCCCTATAGTCGTGAAAATAGCCACTACTTACTATTTACACTAAAGTAAACAAATAAAAGTTCGTGTTTTGTATTTTGCTTAGTGTAATCGTGTTTCGTTATTTTGTCGTCGTAACAACTACTTAACTATTAAAGATGCCAATAGATACACGAAAAGGTGCTAGTAGCAAGGATGTTGAAGTAGGTGATGTGAACAGAATCGCTCGTGATTACGCGTTCATGAGATTAGAACATTTAGAGTCTTCAGACTTGGTCGGAGTCTGCGAACAAGACGTTTCGGTACTAGCTCAAGAATTTCACACCGCTCAAAAATACTTGTTGGTTGGAACGCCAACAGCGGATCGTAACACAGAATTTAAGCATACACTTAACTTTGACACCAAGGTACGCAGTGTTTTGGCGCGGTTGAAGCAGTTGGGTACAAACCAAATAAAGCCTCCGCACAGTAATTTAGCGAAACTCCCAAAAATAAGTTTAAAGGCATTTGATGGAAAGATGGAAAATTGGGTGTCGTTTAAGGAGTTGTATGATTCTTTAATCCATCATAGGGATATTCCAGATGTGGAGAAGTTGCACTACCTGTTGTCGAGTGTGCAGGGATTAGCCTATGATCTAATTAAAAATTACCCCCTGACAGATTTTAATTATTTAGTGGCATATCAGGCCCTAAACAAATATTATGACAGGAAGAGGAATATTGCAATTAATTATTATAATAGGTTATTAAATTGTGAAGTGGTTAAAAATAAGAGTGGTTCAGAGTTAGAACGAGTGCATCGGACTTTTACTGAGAATTTGGCTATTCTGTCAAAATATAGTTTACCTGACCAGAATTTTATGCTGTTTCAACTCCTGTGGTCAAAATTAGATTTAGCAACTAGAGAAGCTTTTGAACTTCAATTGGGTTCTGATGTAGATATCCCTGAGTATGAGGATATTATGTTATTTGTCGAAAAACGTTCTCGTGCATTGGATAACTGCAGCAAACAACCGTTCAATCCTGTTGTTAATAAACCAGTTTTTAAAACTAAAACATCGCTTGTTGTTGCCAAAACAGAGGGTTGTGTGATTTGTGATGAGGCTGGGCACAGGATAGATAGTTGCTCGAGTTTCCTAAAACAGTCCCCGATGGTGAGGTTCCAAGCTGTAAAGGAAAAGAGATTGTGCATTTTGTGTTTGCGTTCAGGCCATACAGTGAAGAAATGCAATGCAAAGGTTAAGTGCAGTAAGTGTGGTAATGATCATCATACCTTGCTCCACTTTGAAGAAGTTGCATCAGATCCCACACCTGCACCTGCACCCTCACAGTCAGATCCAAGCTCCCAGGTAGCTTTAGCTGCATACACCCCACATACAGAGGCCCTGTTCTCCACGGCTATCGTTTTGATAAAAAATAATTGGAACAAATTTGTTCGTGTACGCATCTTGCTTGATAGTGCCAGTGCATGTAACTTTATGACCATGTCCTGTGCACGCCGTCTAGGATTAAAATTTAATCATCATGGTCAGTCTGTGAGCGGTATTGGTCAAGTTTCAACTGCTACACAGGGGTCGGTCAGCTGTGAGTTGATTCCTACTAGTAGGGATTTCTCAAATAAAGTTTCGTTGGAAGCCTCGGTGCTCTCTACTATTTGTTCAGATATGCCATCTGGACAAATTGACTTCTCGTCTTGGCACCATATCAAAGGATTAGACCTTGCCGACCCCGAATTTTATAAATCAGGTCCGGTGGATATGTTGGTTAGTGTCAACATTCTTGCGTCGGTATTGAGGCCCGGTTTAATCAAGGGTAGTCCAGGTCAGCCCATTGCAATTCCTACTATTTTCGGCTGGATACTGATGGGTGAATGCACTGTTGATAGTAAGGAATTTTCTCGTTTTCGTTGCAATTCTGGAGGTAAACAAAAGAATTGTTTTTTCGTGTCGAATTTGTCGTTGGATAACTCCATCAAAAGGTTTTGGGAATTAGAAACTGTCGACCCGCCCAAACCTATTGCCTTGTCAGGAAAGGAGTTGGTTTGTGAGAATTACATGCAGGTTTCTTGTCGTCGAACTTCTGAGGGTAGATTAGTGGTACCACTCACCTTCGTTGAACCTCAGAATAAACCTCAATTCTCGAATTCTCGGGAAATCGCTCTAAAGCGGTTTCATAATTTAGAACGTAAGTTTAAAGTTAACCCCCAGTTTAGGACTGCCTATGTGGACTTCATGGATGACTATCTCAAAAGTGGCCACATGGAAGAGGTAGACCCTCCGCCGTCTAACGTCGGTAAATTTTATTACATTCCGCATCATGGGATTTTAAGACCGGACTCTGTCACCACACCTCTTCGGACGGTTTTCGATGCTAGTGCAGGGGACGGCGAAAACAAATCCTTAAACGATGAGTTGCTTCCAGGTCCTAAACTACAAAAGAGTATCTTCGATATTTTAATACGTTTCCGTTGGCATGCTGTCGTGTTCACGGGCGATATTAAAAAGATGTATCGCCAATTTCTCGTTGCGCCTGAGGACGCTGACTATCAGCGCATCCTATGGCGACCATCTAATGACGTTCCATTGCGTGACTTCCGTTTGCTCACGGTTACATATGGGGTTTCATGTGCTCCCTACCAGGCACTCTGGTGTATAGCCCGGTTGGCCACCGAGTTTAGTAGCCGTGCTCCACTCGGCGCAGCCATACTAAACCGAGATACGTACGTTGATGACGTCGTGTCTGGAGCAGAATCTGTCGAATCTGCTATCCAAATCCGCCAAGAGTTTCGTGAAATCTTGTCGTCGGCTGGTTTGCATCTTCGCAAGTGGACCTCCAATCACGAAGATTTCTTCAGCGGATTGCCGTCTTCAGACCTATACACGGAGCCGGTTCATAACTTTGAAGAGATTCAAGACGTGTCCTTGAAGATTCTCGGAATGTTGTGGGCGCCCACGACGGATCAGCTCACATTCAAAACATCGGCTATCGGTGGCCGGTGTACAAAACGTTCAATTTTGTCGGACATAGCCCGGATCTTTGATCCATTGGGATTGTTGTCACCTGTCGTTTTTCTCGCGAAATACATTAAGCAACTGTTATGGTTGTCCGGTGTTGATTGGGATGAGGACGCTCCTGTAGATGTTTCAAATGAGTGGCTCAAATTCAAACTACAGTTGTCGTCGTTGAGCACTCTATCCCTACATCGTAGGATGGTCCCTTCCTTCAAGATCCTCCAGTTCCACGGTTTTTGTGACGCGTCGGAGCGTGGTTACTGCGCCGTCATATATTGCCGTGCGATTTGTGAGGATCAATCCATAGTTGTGCGCCTATGTGGCGCTAAATCGAAAGTTGCACCTCTTCGTAAGCGCTCTATTTCATGCTTAGAATTGATGGCCGCGGTATTGTCGTCGAATCTCATGTCTTCTGTCGCGTCTTCATTGGAAGAAATTCATCGACTTGATAACGTTTTCGCTTGGTCTGATTCCAGTGTCGCTCTGACCTGGATCAAATCTAGTCCTTCTCGTTGGAAAACGTTTGTCGCCAATCGAATGATTGAGATTCAAGATAACATACCCCCCGATTGCTGGCGACATGTCTCTACAGTTGACAACCCAGCGGATCACGGCTCTCGCGGATTGTTACCAGCTGATTTAGGCGGTCGTGAAACATGGTGGTCGGGTCCGCCTTGGTTGTCGCGCCCGCAGGAAAACTGGCCTCAATCCTCAGTCTTAAATGGTGGATCGGCTTTCGAGGAACAAAAGAGGATGAGTATGTTCACGGCTAATAATGCCAACTTTGTTGATTTGCTTTTCTCTTCCTTCAAGATGATTGTGAACGAGCAATGCAGTCCAATGAAGTGGAAACTTGGCCGTGTGACCCAGCTCTACTTGGGTGCTGACAACATTTCGGCTGTCCAAAATCAAAACCTAGCAAGGGACATTTTTGCCGAAATATGTTTTTTGAACCTATCGATATATTTTTTTTTCGCTGCATATAATGTAAAAACAACCATATCTCTATCACAATTAGGGCCAAAGATACAAAAGTGCCAAACCTAGTAAGTGAACGTTATAATCCAAAATAAAAAAGTCAAAAACCTAGGAAGTTACATTTCCAAGTCCATAATTCTAGTAAGTGCGGTACATACTAGATTTTTGAATTTGTGAGTAGTTCTTACTAGGTTTACGTATTTGGAACCTCTGTGTGACAAACACTATGTTTAAACACAACTCACAAGGGGATTCACACATATACACGAGAGGCGAAAAATGTTAGGAAAAGTATGATAGACTTTGTGATAGTAGATGAAAGAATAAACAAGTATGTTATGGACACTAGGGTGTATCGTGGTGTTGGGATCCATACCGACCACTTTCTGGTATTAAGCCGAATAAGTGGTCTCTTTAAGAGATGGAGACACAGGCCGCGTGACGCAACCAGTGTATTAGAGCGAATTAAAGTGGAAAATTTGCAAGATGATGAAGTGAAAGAAGAGTACAAAAGCAAGTTGATTGAAAGATTTAATGGTTTGGATGATGTTTGTGAGATTGAACATTTATGGACAGTTTTTAAAAATGAGATTGTGAATGTTGCTTCTGAGGTATGTGGTGTGAGTAAAAGAAAGAAAGGTAAAACTGTGAGGAATGTATGGTGGGACAAGGATGTGCAAAAGGTAGTATGTGAAAAGAAAAAAGCTTGGTCCGACTGGTTAGCAACTAGAGCTAATGAGAGAATGCAAAAAGCAACGAATGAAGATGTGAATGTAGCTAGGACTGAATACAAGAGAGTGAAAGGTGTAGTGAAAGAAATGGTTGCAAGAAAGAAAGATCAGCAAAAGGATGTCTTTGATAAAGTGATGAGGAATGAACTTTGGTCGGTACTGTCGATGTATGGAGTGAACAGCAATCTTGTTCGAGCTCTGAAATCTCTTTATGAGGATTCCAGTGCTTGCGTGAGAATACATGGGTCATACACTGATTGGTTTAGCATCCAAAAAGGTGTTAGGCAGGGATGTGTAGCGTCTCCATGGCTGTTTAATCTATTCATGGACAGTTGTTTGCAAGATTTGAAAGAAAGTGAATGTGGCTTAACCTGTCAAGGAACGGTTTCTACCTGTCAAAAAAGTGCTTGCACGCACGACGAATGGCGGAATCTGTGAGTCCGCGGATTTGCGATTACCTAAAACTTAAAAATTCATAGAAAAAAAAACTAGACCACTTAGCTTGTTTATGTAAAAGGTATTATAATTATGGATATTGTTTCTATGCTCTAAGCACAAAAACAAAGGCCTAACATGCTGTCATGATTTTATTTTTACCATCTAAGTCGCGCACACGCAATTTGCGCGGCACTGCATACAACTATGAACCTAAGCACCATAACAATAAAGCTCAAAAAAAAAAATGGCGTCTGAACGGGCGTGGTTACGTAAACAATAATGGTCACTGGTATTGAATTCTTCCTTGTTTTTCCATTGAAAACATGTTTAGACTTGTATAAATAGTTACTATGTACACATTTACATAACTTTTCACTGATCTTTCACAACAGTTGCTAGTAAAACACTCAAAATAGTTGAATTTAGGTTGCCGACTTTCAAGACTTGAAAAACCTATTTTTATAATGAATTTCGAAAATCTAACGTGATCGATAGCAGCACAATGAACTAAATAAGAGAATTAGCACACATTTTGTAATAAAAGTAGACACTTACCAATATAAATCACAATTTGCACAAATGAAAACACTCCCGTCCGTTGCTTGCTTTCATTGGAATGAATGAGTTGGATTTTATTTTTTATGAAGCTACTTCGTTTTTGCAATGTTGGTATCATTGACAAATATATCTAGCTTGGCTCTGAAATCAACATGTCCAAACAATAGACAACTCTATCTAGGTCGAAATATGGATTCAAGTGGCCTGGGTGAGCAACGACCCCGGGGTCGTTCCGCCGGTCAACGGAATTTTGTGTTTTATACCTAACGACCCCGGGGTCGTTCCGCCGGTTGACAGGTTAAGAATGAATGAGTTACTCGTCAAATGTCTTCTCTATGCCGATGACCAAGTGATACTTGCGTCATCGGAAGATGAGTTGCAGGAGATGGTAACAGTTATGCATGAAGCTTTTGAGAGCAAGGGAATGAAAGTTAATGTGAGTAAGACGAAAATTATGGTTTTTGAAAAAGATGAATGTATGGCAGCATGTGATATTATGATTGGTGGTGAAAAAGTAGAACAAGTGAAAGAGTTTGTATATCTGGGGACTTTGTTTACGAGAGATGGAAAGCATGAGGCGGATATTGAAAGGAGAGTGAATGCTGGAAACAGAGTGAATGGGGCACTACACGATTTTATGAGCAGCCAGAAAGTGTCTGAGAAGGCACGACTAGCTGTACATAGAGGAGTGTTAGTGCCGACATTGATGTATGGTAGTGAAAGTTGGGTATGGCAGGACAAAAACACCAGAGTAGAGTGAATGCTGTTGCAATGAGAGCGTTGCGTAGTATGTGTGGGTTAACTTTGAAAGATAGAGCGAGAAACAGTTTGATAAGGGAACAGTGTGGAGTGAAAGAAGATGTAGTGATGAGAATTGAGAAGGGCATGTTAAGATGGTTTGGGCATGTAGAGAGGATGAATGAAAGTCGTTTAACAAAACAGGTGTACAAGGCGGGTGTAAATGGGACATCTGGAAGAGGAAGACCTAGGCGAACATATTTGGACCAAATTGGTGACATTTTGGAGAAAGGCCATGTCCGAAGTACCCTAAACCGGAGAGCGTGTATGAAGAATGTAATGAGAGTGAATGATGCGAAAGAAGTGTGTCAGGATCGTTGCAAGTGGAGATCCGTGGTCTCTGCCTACCCCCATGGGAAAGAGGCGTGATTTTATGTATGTATTATGTATGTAATATTTTATTACCTCACTAGGTATTGACATGACCATTAGCTATTAATTATGCCATAAATAAATTCAAAAACATAGCTAGTGATTTAGCTAGGTTTTATTCTTTGATCAATAATATAAGTTGCTTAGACTAACCGTTTTATATACCTAGTAAGTAACCTTGCTAGGTTATTGTTTTGGATTACATATGCAATTTAACTGAGATTTCCTAAATCAAACTGCAGTAAGGCACATAAAACTTGTAGAATTGTAAATTGAATAAAAAACATAAACTCATAATGTAGAGCAAGATTTATTTATCAAAAGCAAAATAAACACAGTACCAAAAATAAAATGTGTTCGTAAATATTTAAAAAAATATTTGTTTTCCTTCTCCTGTAAAATTTGATGAACATAACTTGCTAGGTTTTGATTTTGGACAGCCGATTTGTCGCGTTGTCACACTGCATACTGCGTCTGGAGAGTGTAAACGACCTGTCGTTAAGCTCTGTGTGCTTCCACAGACGTCCTCCACCTCCACTTAAGTCAGGTGTAGTGTATAAAATTTTGTTTTTTCGTTTATAATTTTTGTTTTTTCGGTTAGCTTAATTTATTACTAATTTTTTCGTTTTATGTATCTACTATTGTTTTAATCGCGTTAAAATACTGTGTATTTTGGTGGCCGGAATCAAAGAGCATGTAATAGTAAGAGACGGAAGTGCCATACAAACAAATCGAACCCTAGACGATGTATTAATCACCCAGTGAACAATAAGACCAACGTAATAAAACCAAACCACGACCACAGAACATATTGACCACGACATACTGCCAACATAGAGAATATAAAAATGTTACATTCTCTATGTTGGCAGTATCTAGGGATGTACCTAGTGACTATCGAAAATTTATCGATATCGATACCTATCAGTAGTAGCTAGGATTTTTGGATTCCATTAAATTATTTGTAGGTATTTCTTTCATAAATAAAAGAATTAATAATTAATTTAAGCAAGTATACATTTATTTGAACATCTACATAGGGTGTTTTGGGGGCGATAAATCGATCTAGCTAGGATTAATTTTTAGAAAATGACGTTTATATCCGTGTTTTCATGTAATGTTTGCCATCCAGGTACTTTCATTAGTGACGAAGATCATCAAGCTTTTGTTTATGCTTCGTCATGCTGCTTCGATTTTCTGGTAGGTTGTCTGCAACAAATATTGTTGTATTATTATACAATAAAAAATATAAAATATATTATACCTAAACATAATGGTAATAGTGCCACTTGCGATCACCCATCAAAGTAGTGACATCCATGTTTACCTACTCCTAAAAATGTAGATGATTCAATTAAAAACTTAATAGGTATAAAATAATGTCTAAGTTACATTTATAAATTATGGTAATCCAAACAAAATAAAACTTTATAAACATAGCAAACAAACAAATTAATCATTCCAGTTTCGTAAAACAAACTATCGATATCGATAAATCTAGGTTGATAGTCAAGCACTATTGTTTACCTACATACGGTATGAGAAAATTTTGTTGCAAAAACTTTAACGAATCGTATCATTATTTTACCAAATTTTGGAAATAAATGGCATAAAATTGCTTACCGATCTATATATAGAGGAAATTGAACCATAAAAATGCGTTTTTGCACTCCTTCGCGGCATGTTTTCATATTGCAAATTTCACATTGATTTTACTCATATTACTAAACACACTATTACACTACAGAAAACTATTGAATAACAATGTTTTACACGTATCTTTATTTATGATTTCACGACTTAGATTAAATTTTCTGTAACAAATAAATAATTGTCAAATTGTCAACAAACTAAAATTCGAAAGACTTCGTGAATTGACATGACACCACAGACAGACAGTGGACAGACCAAAGAGAATGTAGAATGTAGCCCATAGAGAAAAGACATCTTCCTTGATGTAGCCACAGACTAATGATGGATGATGGTGTACTTCTTCTTCTTCTTCGTTCTTACGCTCGTTCGTTCATTCTTACTAAAATCCGTCTATGTTGGAGTGTCCTATTTTAGTATAGCTCTACAGAGTTGTCAGTGCTCTTCGTTATTCGAACGGGTTGTAGCCTCGTCAGAGTATAATGTTCTGTGGTTGTAGCAGCCATTAAAACTCCGGGGCGTTTCATATATCGTCTTTTTGACAGGTACATTCGCCAGACTGGCCGGAATGTTCAGGTTTGGCATAATATATGTTGATGTCATCGCGGGCGATTCTGTCACTGTCAAAAAAAATAGTAAAAAATAGTCGGTTACAATTTGAGTTACAATTCAAACGTTGAACAGGAGAGTCGTTGTCGTGTCGTTGTCGCGGATACTGGTTCCTTTTTCGAATTGTTGGTTCCTGTTATCTAATTTATTTAATTATTCATAAACTGTACAATTTCGTGTGGTCGGTGTGACAGCACTAACAAGTTTCACAAGCCGCCTTGATCCAGGCTGCATGTATAGTGTCTAGTTGGGTGGTGCGAAGCCGAGTTTGGTAAGAGATCGGACCCATCTTCGAGCAGAGACGATCCCGCTACGCTTGCTGACAGCTGGATCCCACGCCAGGAGGAAGTGCGTCCAGGTTAGTGGAATTTTGTTAGTTTGTGTCCATACCGCCCTATGTTCAGTTTGTGATTTGTTTCGGATTGATATCGTTTTCGCTTAATACAGTCCACTAGATCGTACAAAATCATTTATTTTTTGTAGGACCTCAAGGATCACTTCGAATCGTCTTCTCAACATCAACACACACCGAAATGACAGGGAAGCGGCGAGCAGTTTTAGTGTAATATAATTTTTAACTTTATCTTCATTACCTTAATGCATAGTATCGCTTGAGAAACTTGAAACGCAAGCGACCACAAGCGACCGCCAGAGGCGCGGAAAGCACTTTTCAAACTATGCATTATAGTAATGAAGATAAAGTTTAAAATTATATGACACTAAAACTGCAGCCGCTTGCTGCCGTCTCGGTGTGATTTGAGACTTACATGCTAGATGAAGTCGCTTGTACCTATACTTAGATCTTTTGAACTACGCAGCGGATTTTAATGCGGTTTACACCAGAAGATAGTGGTTCAAAAAGAAGTTTTATTATTATACATGCATACGTAGAGATATAATTAATTTAAAATCCTTTGAATGCTTTTATCGCCAAGATTTTGTATTATGTACACATTACAATTTTATCTCAGAAAATGATCGCAGAATTTGAATCTCAAAAAGTAAATTGCGTAATGTGATTAAGTATAAAAAAAATCATTGATATTCTAAAATGTTTACTTAAGATGGAGTATATTATTATAATATTTTATGTTTTATATCAAAAGTTTTAAATTAATAATGTTATATTCGTTTGTATAATATTTATTGTAATCAATTTCACTAACGTAAGTTTTTTAAAATAATTTGAGCGCATTTCGCTGTTAATTTTATAATTTATTTTAAAGAATGTTTTAAGTAATAAATTTTAATGTTCTAAAACGTCTACGTAATAAGTACAATTAAACACATAATTAAATGTCAGATATATTTGATTGCAATTACAAAGCTATATTTGATTGTTAGATATAATTTATTTAAAGTACTGGGTGACGCAAAACAAAGTCGATAAACTGATACCTACCTAATATTAAAAAAAATGCAATTAGAATTTATTCATAAATGATTGCGAATAAGCTATTTGTCAATCTGTAATACGTTAGAGAAAACAGAGCCTACGAATTTTGCTATAATTTACATGCAATCTTAAAAACTAGATTAAACTATTTAAGAACATGACCATGTCAAAGTGGTCGATAAACGATCGTACTGAATAAATACATTTTGAATTGAAGTGGTCGACTCTGTTTTAATTCACCGTCTGAATACAGGCTGTAATGTGACTAGGTACTCCTTAAAACTATTTTTTTTTTAAATAATAATATTGTCGTTGTTTGAAGTTGTAATAAGCGCCTCCAGACTTACGGCGAGAAGTCTCGGAACAGCCAATAAGTCCAATAACCCACACTCAATTTTCTCACTCGTGATCTCGAGAAATCCTTTGTCTTGGGCAAAAATACCGAGAACAGGCGAGAATGTAGACACCACGCTTCTCGAGGGTTCTCGGCGTGAGCCTGGAGGCGACAACAAACCCCCCCCCCCCCCCCCCTCCCCCCTTCCCACCGAAATGTGTAGCGTTGATAACTTCCTAAAATAAAACATGAAAGAAAGAATAAATAATTTATTTTGGTAGGACCTCAAGGATCACTTTTACATGCTTGGTGATTCTATTGCCTGTTCCAAAACCCGTGTGTACTATAAAATGGGTGCGCCCGTAGTATAAAATGGTCTCTCGTTAAAGTTTTCAAGATTACCTACCTACTCATGTTACGCCCTGTATGTTTTGTGTACCTATCTAACATAACACCAGCGTGGCTTATTCACAAAAATAAATATATATTATTTTATTTATATTGTTTTAATTCACGCTTTCCAGTCGAGCAAGTTTGTAGTTAATAAATAGTTGAGTCCATGCTCAAGTAAAGTCCGCGCCACGTAAAAAGAGCGCTGGGAGAAAGTGGAGGGGGTATGTTTGCGCATGGGTACTTAGGTACATTCGCGCACGAAAGTATTATTATTATTATTTTTTTTTTTATTTGTGAACAAGCATTTAGGTAGGTCAGTATGTAAGTATCTTTATTTAAAAAAATACTTAATCATTTATATTTTGTTGCTTTTGTTGTTCTTATTTGTTTTAAATTATCAACTACATTATTATGAGTCGCTTCCCAAAACAATGTAGGTAGGTACTAACATCATACATAGGTAAATATTATTTACATCATTATTTCTCACTTATAGGTAAAACCATTTCGCAATCTAAAACTTGTCAGCCAGCGCTCTTTTTACATGGTGGCGCGATCATACCTACCAATTACCATCGATTTTTTAACATTTCTCTATGGAAACAGAGATTAAATCACGTGAGACATGATTCACGCTCTCTGATTATGAGCTTACGACTTGTTTTAGTAGGTACCTTTCTAAATTAACCTCATGTAAATAACTGGAATAGGTAGATACCTAGGTAGGTATTTATGCTTATCTACGTTATTTTTGCTTTTCATTTAAAAAGGAAGTGAGTATCGTATTTTTATCAGTAAAACTGATAAAATAGAGTGTTTGTTCATTGTCTGATTCACTGATAAGTTATTTCACGAAAAATGACGTCATGAAATAGAATTGGTTTGCAATTTGGCCGACAAACACAATGAATTTAAAGTTTAAACCAAAGGGGATTGCTTGTCAGTTCCGGCCAAAACGACGGAAATCTGAGAGTTTTTGAACGAATTTTGATGAAGTGTAAAGGAAAATGGCGACTTTTCAAATAGCTACCTACTGCTCTAGGTACCTTACCTACCTATGTAAAGTAAAGTGTGTTATTTTCCTTTTAGTATAAAATAAAAACCCGCTTGATAGTGTCCACAGACACAGACTAACTAGATGCTAGCTAGCGCATCTAATAAGTAGGGTAGTTGCCTCATAATTTTGGACCGTATGGAAGTTTAGGTAGGTACTTACCTACATCATGCAGGCGACTACTTATTAAAAGTTAGCTTATTTATAAGCATAGTAGATAGCATAGGTAAGTAACTAGGCTACGCCCTACCTCTTGCTACTACCTACCTAGCTTTCTAATAGCGTCGATGGGCTTGCAAGCTGTCACGTACCTACGTATGGAATGTTAACTTCTGTAAAATGTTGGTATATATAGGTACCTACCAACTTACCAAAATGAATTTGGATTTTTGACCTCGGACTATCTACCCTTAGACATTTTCAAAGGATCTAAAATGACTAAGAAAATAAAACTCAGGCCTTTACATCTTTACTAGGCAGATCGCCCATGAGGTGGACAGACCAGTTATAGGCAGCTATGGTCGGTCCCTTACATGAGTGTGCAAGAAGAGCAGCTGTCAGGGAGGAGTGGAAGCGCGCTGTCAAACGAGCCACAAAGGGAGAACTACACTGATGACCACGACCACTCTGCCAAGAGTGTACCGAGCAAGAAGAAGAGATGATTTATACAGAGTCAGGATTAAAGATGTAAAAAAACCGATTTAAAACGTTTTAAACCAAATGTTGCGGTTTAAAACGCCAAATAAACCGTTGTAAACGGTTTATTTAACAAAAATAAAAAAACTGTGTTTTAGGTTCACCACTTGCGGTTTAAAACGCCAAATAAACCGTTGTAAACGGTTTATTTAACAAAAATAAAAGAACTGTGTTTTAGGTTCACCACTTTAAGGTAAATAGTAAAATACTTACCTACTTAGGTAAGTATTTTAATAATATTAGAACCTACCTACTTACGATTTAAAAATATTGACAGTTTTTCGGTAGGTAGGTACTTAGGTATACCTACTTCGTTATTCATTCCCTACCTCGGTAAAATCAAGAAAATGTTGTTTAATTAAATTGAGATAAAAACAAGTCATTAATTCGTCCGTTAATTCGTTAATTCGTCGGTTTTAAACGGTTTTTTTTTCGTTTAAAACTGATTGGTTTAATTCGTTTTTAACCGGCTTTACATCTATAGTCAGGACTATAGACAGGAGGCAATCTTTGCCTACACTAGTAGTGCCTGGGACATTGTTGAGATGGATGGAATAGGCTTGCCCAGCACCTAAACCATCCTCTCAGCTTAGCCGGCCATATCCACAGGAAAGACAATGGTCAATACGTGTGGGGCTGACTAGCCGCGGGTTTCCTCACGATGTCTTCCTTCACCGTTTAAAGCTCGTGTTAAAATGCATAAAAAATTACTTACTAAAGAGACCTACACAATACAAGAAGGACCAACAAGGGATCGTAGTACCTAGGTACTAAGTAGGTACCTACTAGTTGTATCAATCAAAAAAGCCTACCTACTAGGTACCCACATCCAAAAAGTAGAGTAGCTACCATACCAAAAGGATCTAAGATTTTACTGTCCAAAAATCTTATACCTACCGTTTTTCGGATTGCTTGTTTATGTTTTTTTTTTCTACCTGTAAAGGCAAACAAAATCCCAAGTCATTCTATTTCAAAAATTCCACACGATCAATACAGAGCCCACGAAAAGGGATGCCCTCCCACGGCCTATCCCTTGGACCTCTCACTCGCACCTAGTCGACAAAAAGAGATAGACAACATCAGCTGATTTTATTTTTAAACAGGTTATCCAGATGTTTTGTATACCAAGATGGCAGATGTTTCTTTGTTTTAAAGGAAATGGTGGTTCTTTCTAGGTCGGCTTAAGGTCAATGGCCGAGGAACAGCCTAAATGCAGAGGTAGTATGAACTGTTGGTTTGTATGAACAAGGTACCTAACTTTGCAGAGGTAGTATGAACAAGGTACATAACTTTTACTACAAGTAGGTGTACCTACTTAGTAGGTATTAGGTACCTAAGTATATAAATTTATCTGTGCTTAGATTAATTAAGTATATTTAAATTAAAAAAAAACAAGTGGCAATGTTATTTTTTTTTATAAACCGACTTCAGTTTCGTGAGAAGAGCGAGGTGCATTTCTGTTCATAACTCCGAAGATCTTCGTCCTCGAACCTTGAACCTCGTCAAATCCAAACCTTCAAATCAAATCTTAACCTTGGATCATCTCCTTTCCAACAAAAAAATTGTCATCAAAATCGGTTCCTCCCGCGAAAACACTTAGAAAAACGGTTTAAAAATATAGAGACGAGACGGTCGAATTGAGCAAAGCGAAACTATTCCTCCCACTGGAAGGGGCTTTTGAAAAATAGATAGGTAGGTAATTCTTGCCCGATAATAATAAGACTATCGTACCTATATCTGTATCGTTACATAAACTATTTTTTAATTATTTCAACATAGAAATGTCTACCGCTCCCGTCCCGGGATACAGTCGTGATCATAATTTCATTTTTTTCAACATAGAGTAGGTACCTAGGTAGGTACAGGTAAGACTAGGTATCTAAATTATTAGGTAGGTATATCAACTTCATGTTAGCTTAGGACCTGAAAGCCCTACGTGGGTAGGTTACATAAAACTCGCTTTGCTTGAAAAATTTTTTTAGAAAATACGCAGTGTATACGTGCTCTTTGACACGTTACATGCAATTAAAAAAATAATTTTGTAAAGAAATGCCCCAATTTGAACTTTTTTTTGAAACAGTGAAGTCCTAGTACTCTGTGAAGTGAGTGAGCCTTTTGTTGACCTTGAGATCTTTTTAGAACGTTTTTTCTTAGAATTTTTTAATAAATATTTAAATGTTGGCCCTACTCCATTTCTGTCAATAATCAAAATGTGTCAAAAATGCTCAAAAAAGTTCGTGCGCTATTAAAGTAATTTGTAATTTTGTAGTGCTGTGCTTTTGGTTGGATTTTGTTGATGTAAAACGAAATAGTTCTTACAAAATAAATTGATAAACGTACCTACGACATTGTTAGTACGATAAAATTATTGAAATGAGCAAAACAAACAAATTCTTATCGTTCGATACGACAAAAATAGAGCTCAGCAGTAGCCATTTTGTAACGCTACAAAGTTGCGTAACCGTAGCAACGTAACCATACTCTTTGTTTCCACGGCCTACTGTTTTTAGTCGGGTTATAGTATCAACCTCCTTGTTTTGTTCGGTGTTTTTTTTTTCAACGTTGCCACCCGTTTAGTACCTATTCGGCCATGTTGTTAAAGCTTACCATTCATGAGGTGGTTACGATCCCGTTATATAATTAATGTAATGAGGATTCGTGAGGATGCCTCTGATGTAGTTTTTTGTTTGTTCGTATTCGTAGCAAGTGGCCAACTCTGGTAGTCAAGTGGTGATGTAGTGTAGATGAATCAAATCATTGTCAAACTTCCTAGTCATAAAAATACTAATAGATAGGTACCTTATTATTTTAACCTACTTCATTTAGTAATGACTCATAATTGAATTTATAGAAGGTTACCTACCTTTATCATTACCATTAGCTTAGATTAAGTACCGAAATGGTTGAGGATCATCATTCCTGTCCTAATTAAGTAGGTACCTACCTACTTAATAACTTTTCATAATAGGCTTGTTGCCGATTTTTCAAAAAGTAGTTTATAGTGTTCTTGCAGTCAAATATACCCTTGCTATATACAGGGTGTAAAAAGACTACTACCGAAAACTTTAGGGGGTGAAAGTACCCATCAATATGAACAACTTTTTCTAAGAAACCAACACTGTGAACGCGAAAAAAAAAACAGCTGTTTCATACACTTTAGCCAAGTAGGTATTGAACTTATGTATGGAACAGCTGTTTTTTTTTTCGCGTTCACAGTGTTGGTTTCTTAGAAAAAGTTGTTCATATTGATGGGTACTTTCACCCCCTAAAGTTTTCGGTAGTAGTCTTTTTACACCCTGTATATTTCAGATAAAATCGAACGTTTAGATGATTTATTTTGCATTTCTATTCTAGGAACTCATTTTAGTATATTTTGCACCAAAACGCTCCTATTTGTCATGACAACTTTTATGATATCGATATTAGAAGCATCACCTAGCGTAAGGAACATTTTGGCGAAGATGAGGTAAATATGCAGTTCGAAATATAAGATAAAAAAAACCTTTAAAAAACAAAACTAAGATACAAACTATGCATAAGAATACGACTGAGGTACTATAATCAAAATTCGAAGAACTAGAAATTACAAGTTTAGATTTAACTTTTGCTAGGCCGTGACTTCATAACTTCTCATTGGTGTTGAACACCGTTGTTACGTGATAAAATTTCACGTAGGTAGGTATTTGTATGTACCTACCTCTCCCAACAGTGCGGTACAAACAAATGAAGATTATTCATAGTGGCAACTAGGTACCTACTTACCATATTAAGTTTGAATTTACAGGTTGTTTTCGATAAAAAACTAAGGTATAAATAATTCCACTCGGCAACTTTTATATTGTATCGATCGATACATAATTATTATTATTATGAAAATAATAGCAAATACCATACCATTTCTCATGAATCATCATCACTTTGCAACTCAGGAAATGAGGCGCCCTGAATAGACAGCTTTAATTCCCCACCGCGCAGCTCGCGTCACGCAGCCGCCATTACTGTATAAAACCCGTGAGCGCCGCCGACGTCACGTACATGCTCTTTGGTCACGTAGTCGAAATCGAGAGGTGAAGGTGCGAATAATGGAGAGGTGTCGTCAATTCCGTGTGCTAATAAAAATCGATCGCCTCCATCGGAGCTAGCAGTGACCGCCGACGTAGTCGTGAAAGTGCAGAAGTGAAGTGTTCCGACGCGTCATCTCATCAAGCGGAGCTCAGCGGCCTCGGCCTAGAGGACATCGCGCATCGGCCAAAGAAACTACGGCCACCATCTTGTGAACGCAGCGCTCAGCCGAGCCGCACGAACACGCGAACAAACGCAGTCTCATCGCAAGCGAACAAACGCATCGGTCGAGAGTCCCGATACATCATCATCAGAGCAGATCAGATCGCATCGCGAGCTCGCACGTCATCGCGAGGTCGGTCGGAGGCCGAGATCCGCCATGAACTGCGGCCAGCAAGCGGCCGCGGCGGCGGCGCTGGGCGCGCGCGTGCGGCGCCGCAGTGCACGGACGCCCGCACGACGGAGCGGGGCGCGCGAGGAGCGCTACGCGGCCAGCAAGTGGGGCGACGCGCCCGCCGCCGCCGCGCTACCGCCGCCGCCGACACACTGGCGCCGTGCGGGCCGCGTGGAGCCCGACCGCGCGCTCCCGCTGAAGTTGCTGCTGAACGTGGCGTAGCCTAGAGACTGTATCGTTCCGCCGCGGGCGCGCCGAGCCCGACTCCGGCCTTAGGTATTATTTTGTGAAAATTTTAGTAGTTAAGCGAACGGACCGCTCGCGCTCGCGATGCAAAACGACTAAAAACACAAAAAAATGCGAGCGCGAGCGGCGCGCGCGCGGCGCGATGTTGGCGCCGCATGTCGCTCCGACGTCTGCATTTGTTTGAGGGCGTTCTGTTATATTTTGTACCGAACGTTGTCGGGTCGTTTTATTTATCTCGAGACCGATGTATTTTTATTTGTAAAGCGTCCGGCCCGCCCCGGCGAGAGGTCCCAACCGCGCAGAGCACGCGCACTCACCTCGCCGTAACAGAGCTTTAAAAAAAATGAATGAGCGAGGCCGGACGCTCCTAATTCTAGTTGTAGATTTTAAAAATGTAACGATGTGGCCCCCGTGCCCATGTTGACGATTGGAAAGATATAATATGTTTGTACAGATAGTATATTGATCTCAGCTGCGGCCGTCTCGGTCGGTAGGAGCTTCTGTGATGTACAAAAAAAACGAGTATATTTGGAATTTACAAGATTTTTATAATTAGTTTGTAAAGTATACTTTTAAGTGAAGATGGTTGAGGTGCCCCGGCGCCGGAGACTGTCGCAGCGTCCCCTGTCCCACCTGTCCCTCTTGTCCCCGTCCCCCATCCCATCCCTGTTCCTTTCTTCTCCCAGGACTCTTCGGAGTCCGCCAAATGTTTCAAATGTTTCTTGACTGAATCGTCAAATGGCTCGTCACTCTTCACGAGTGGAGCAATATCACTTCAAGACCAGATAAGACGAAATAAAGGACATCTATGGCAGTTGAACACACAGTTGAAGAGAATTGAGCAACTTCAAGAGTACGAGGACCATAGTTTTCACTTAAGATCATTGGTGACTGGAGAAATGGTGAGTTTCATTAGTAGTCTCCTAGTATGATAATATAGGTCGCGCCATGTTAAAAGAACACTGGCTGTCAAACTGCGTAGTGGTCCATGGTTGGTGGAGAGGTAACGCACACTTCATACTGGTTTAGCGAGTGCTATTTGTTTGTCAGCGAATGAACACAGGCGCAAACATACCCCCGCTACTTCCCCTCAGCGCTCTTCTTACGTGGCGCGTTCTATAAATCATATCTATTATGTGTTTTCACTTCTCAATATGACTAGACTAGACAGTAAGACTGATGAGTTGATGACCGCTCATACTCATAATATTTATTTATTTATTTATTTCTAGCCCATATTGTCCCACTGCAGGGCAAAAGCCTCCCTTCTTTCCAGATTTTTCTGTCCTTGGCCTCAGTTGACCAATCTGGAAGGTGCACGATTAATTTTATTCGAGCAGAAATAACAAACACTAAAATTAATTTCATGGGTCCTGTGAAAGTACTCCAGCCAAATTCCATGTGCCAATTTTGTAAACACTGTCAATACTTAAACTGTTTTTACATAAATTTCTCAATTATTGGGATTAGTGAACACTCCCTTCAATATAAATTACTATCAACTCCTTCAAGAAGCCAACCCATAGGAAGCAATTCAATTTGAGTGTCAGTTTATTAACAAACATGTCATGTTGAATTTGGCTGAAGTTTGGGTCGGTATTGTAAACATGCAAACTCAAATTTGTTTACAAACATAGCAGACCTAAAAATACAATGTTCAAAATAATCAAATCATGTCTCTTTCGCATGGGGGGGTAGGCAGAGAACCTCCACTATGATCTTGACACCTCTCCTCATCCATTGTTACATACTTACCTAGTTTCTTACCTATCTGTGCTGTAAGTGTGTCAATAAACAAGTCTATCTATTTCTATCTAGGTACATCTACAGAGGAGTTTTAAAATCCGTCAGCTGTTTGAGCGTGCTGGAGTAAAAAACATTCAACCTACATACACACAAACTTACCTATATAATAATTATTGTGATGAACTGTATGTACCTATGACTTTGACTTGAATGAAGCGCTCGTGGCGAAGCTTGCTAAGACGTTCTTGATAGATAGTCGAAGTTAAGCAACGTTCTGAGCGGTCACTACTTGGATGGGTGACCCCAAGTGGCATTTTCATCTGAGCGCTTCCGTGCTCCGGAGGGCACGTTAAATTGTCGGTCCCGGCTTTTAAAGTCGTTAAGCCATGACGGAGGCCTTTAGGCGGCCTAAAAACTCCGTCACCAGAGATGGCCACTTGCTCATACGAACGAACGAACGAACTTTGACTTGAAACTTCCAACTTTTATCTCTGACTGAATTAACATTGGTTAATATTTTTCAATAACACTGATAATGTAAATGTAACTAACTGATATCTAGGTCAGAGGTTGCGTAATGGATGAATCTAGAATCTTCGAATAACTCGTTTGTACTAGTGTATGTGTCCAACTCATAGTGTGTCAATTTATACTTCATCATCATCATCATCATTTCAGCCCATTTCCACCCACTGCTGAGTATAGGCCTCCTCTTTATCACGCCACTCTCTCCGATCCGTTGCGAGTCTCATCCACTGATTCCCGACCACGTTGACGATGTCGTTCGACCATCGGGCGGGTGGTCTGCCTCTTGGTCGTTGAGCGTTCCTGGTGGTGGTGGTGATACTTACCTATAAAAAAGTGCAGCTATTCATCTCCTCTATATAACAAATTCAAATTGTTTATTTATTTCTCTCACAACACATAAATATAAAATTATAAAGCAATAAATTTTAAAAATAAATACCTACAGTTAAAAATAATGATAAATTTAAACAATCATAGGTTAGAGGTAAGCCTGTGCTTTGAGAGACTGGTGCCTGAAATAGGTATATAATCCTGTGCTACAGGTCACCAGTGCCCTAATACTCCACTGAGCATCTAACTAAACTAATAAATTTGTGTGCGTTATGCTAGCGTACCCATAATCATAAATAAATAAAATTTGAATAAATATTTATAAATACCTAACAAACTAACATACAACACAAAATATACCGACGATTAAAACTTGCGAAAAGCGAGGCTGGTCTGGTACCACCTAATACTATAGTATACCTGGGTACTAATAACTGTTATAAATTAAAAATCTTACTAAAAGTTAACAGCTCTGGCAGGATTCGAACCTGCGCAGATACAAGCGATCGCTCTTGAGCCGAGCTGCCTGACCACTAGGCTACGGAGCCTCTAATAACTGTTCTCCACTATAATATAGGTAAGTCAAGAGTTTCAATTTCTCTGAAAAAGAACACCAAAAATCGTGTTTATCGGTTTATCCCCAAAAATGGGGATAAACCGATAAACACGGTCGTAATAGTGTGCGTTATGCAAGCTTACCCATGATCGAATTATAATAATCGAATTCCCATTATTTTTATGCATAAAAAAATGTGAATTCGATTATGGATAGGTACGCTAGCATAACGCACACAATACTGTTGAAGAGTTTCAATTTGAACACCAATGGGGATAAACCGATAAACACGGTCGTACGTAATGTACAATACAACGCAATATAACGTGACCGGACCGCGGTACGCGTTATGTACCTCGTTACGAAAGAGCTAAACAGACGTATCGACAGCACGTGAAACAGAGATAAGGTCAACCAAGGCAAGTGTGACATAAATTGATTAGTTCAAATGTTTGTTATTAAATATTTCTACACTGTAATGTTTTAACACAAAAAAAAATGTCTCAATACATGAATTAGTGATCTAATGTACGTTTAATCAAGCATTTAAATATCTCCTCGTAGTTCTGTTATACTTTTTGCAAGTAAAACTAATCAGAAATGGAGACTGTCACACTTCCCTCACAACTGGGGTAAGTGTAACAGTTAGCATTTATATTTAGTTTTTTTATAGTATTGTCTGTGGTCTCTGTTAAATTCGATGAGCTGTTACTAATACCATCGTATTTTGTGATCTATTATTATGTAGTGAACGTTCTTTTTTGCATAGCATAAGATTCATATAGTCATGGGGCAAGTGCAACAGATTTTTAGAGAAATAGTGATGTGACACTATCAAAATTCTGTTACACTTACCTCAGCTATTTTTATGCATAGGTAGAAGATATTTATTGCTATGGATAGGTTTCGAAAGGTGTTATTTACCTTGAAGTACTTATAAAAAATATGAATTAAAAAAATAAACATCATCTTTGCCGTCTAACAAAACAAAAACATCCGGGTTTTCATCAATTTGTAAAAGCTCATTTCAAAATGTTATTTGTAAAAGCTCTCAAATTTTTTTTATTCATTATTTTCTTCAATATTTTCTTTTGTTCACCATTTTTAAAATAAATAAAAATTTATCAAAGGTATAAATAATATCTGATTCATTTATAAATACGATGTCCCTTCACTAGTTATGTTATTCTCATATAAGAGGATCGGGGTTAGCGTGACATGTCACACTTCGACATGTTAGGTTTTAGGCGAGGTAAGTGTAACACCGTTCGTATTTCATAGAATATTGAACTTACGTCATAGAAACGTATTACACTTCAAGTACCGATATTAGTTCTTGTTACTTACCTTTAAACTCGTTAAAAAATAACACCACAACTCACAAAAAAAAATAAAACATATTTGCATAAAATTTGAAGACTTGGCACTAATCCACTTGTTATTCAAAATGGCGTGTATCGAGAAAACAGCTGAGGTTGTGTTACCTGTTGTTGCAACAATTAATAGCAAAAACGTTTGTCTACCGTTTCATAGATGGCACTTAAACGTAAAACGAGTTTAAGCCGCGTTATTTGAAATTGTTACACTAACCCCAATGTTACACTTGCCTCGGTTCACCTTAGTGATATTTCCAACCACTGCGACGCTAATCGCAATAACTATGTTCAGTTCACTCCTGTCAACACTAATAAGAGGGGTTAAGAGGTGCCTGTATTGGGTGAAACTAGCGCCACCGCCTATTTTATTTTATTATTACGTTGAGCAAAGGAATTTAAAAAAACTGAATGTACAGTTTGTGAAACCTATCATAAGCTTTTTTTAATACCTCAGTAATAGTTTCATTTTGTATAGTTTAGGAGTAGCAAAGTTGCACTTCTGTTTTCGCTACTCTTCCTAAACAATTAAAAATAAAGCTATTGCAGAGGTATTAAAAAAAAGCTTATGATAGGTTTCACAAACTGTACATTCAGTTTTTTTTTATTCCTTTGTTCAACGTAATAAAATAAAATAGGCGGTGGCGCTAGTTTCACCCAATACAGGCACCTTTAAGGAAAGTTTACCGATTATCGTAGTATTGGATACTGTACTCGATACCGAGTCAAGTATCAGAAATGTGTATGAAAATCCAGTGCAGCGCCTCCACCGGTAACTTGCATGAACTAAACATTCCATACAATAAAATACTTGACACGTGAGCGAGGATAGATTACTAAAATACTACACAAAAACCGCCGGTAACCTTAAAGATCGAATAACGTGAAACGTGGCTTAATTCGTTCATGCATAGGTAAAACCATCCAACCAACCTACGAAATAAGAAAAACCATCAAATAATTTCTTATCTTTTTATTTGTTTCTCCTTTATCAAATACTTACAGACCACCAACAATAATGATAAGTTTAAGAAATATCAATACATAGGTAGTACATACATTATGTGAGTACCTACATAAGTACCTACTATCACATATTTTTCTTTTATTTTCGTTATGTAGAAGATACATTCATATTTTCAACAATTTTTCCCAAATCAACAGAAATCTGAAAATCAGTACTCGGTATTGTGTCTTTGCAATTGCAAGCTTTAGATTGCGCGTTTTGCACAGTATTAATTTGCGCGTTCAGAACACAACTGATAACATCTAACTGCAACTTGGGCATAGCATCCTTTGGCACATCTCGGAGTAACACGCTTAGATAGTTCAGAAACGAATCTATATCTGGTCGTGAATCGGTTGCTGTTTTGGATTCAATCTTTTGATGATCACTTGTTTTTCGTCTTTTGTGAGCTATGGACGTCTGTTTTTGTTCGTCTTCGAGGTAGACGACCTCGGTGTAGGTTTCTTCGTCGGCGGCTGTGTTTTCCTAAAAATATATCCTATTAGATTCGATTGATATTATGCCTATAGGTAACAGCAGGCCCGGATTTAGGAGGGGGCAAACTGGGGCACTTGCCCCGGGGGGGGCGACAAAATAGCTTCGCTCACGTTCGTTCAATTATGGTTTTGGCGCCCCCTGGATCTAAATTGATGCAAACGAAGGCTTGTAACCTAACCTGTTTCTTTTGAAGGCCTGAGTTTTACCTCGTTATGGTTCAGTATGCTGATGAGAACGGCAGGATGCTCTTCCTCCAGATGGTTCTTCATCTCCTCCACGCTGGAATCTGTGACTTTCTTGCAGAGTGTGCAGCGGCTGACGTCATCGCGCTGCTCGAAGTAGGTCAATATCTCCGACACGAACTTGATTGAGGAGTTGGAGTTGGAATCATCATCAGGAATGTCTATGGGAAATTAAATTGAAATATACAATGATTTTTTCTATGACGCAGGTCTAATTATTATTTATTTCCCTATAAGTTAATAACGTAGGTACATGATCTGCTTCATAAAGTTCTTACCGATCTACGCAAAGTACCTACGCAAATTTAAATATTTGTATTTGAGTGACGTCACGAGTAAGGAAAGCACAATAAAGAAGTAAATGAGTCGTTTCCTTATGTATTTTCCGTGGTGTAATTTCTTAAATATATCTTATCTGTGGCAAAATTATTTTATTAAGAAAACCGACTTCAGTTTCTAAGAATAAAGCAATTTCCGGCACTTTCGAGGTGCATTTCTGTTCATAACTCCTAAGATTCTAGTTGATTCTAGTCAGAAGAGTGTTCATTTCGTTCCTGAAGAGATTTAAATTTGATTGGTTTTAAAACTGATAATTTCCCTGATATTGTCTTTTTTTTTTTTTTATCAACCTGTCTCGTCCCACTGCTGGGCAAAGGTCTCCCCCAAACTCTTCCAACCGTCTCTATCCTTTGCCGAGTCCCACCATCCTTCGTCAAAGGTGACGAGATCGTCCCGCCAACGCTTCCTCGGTCGACCCCTACGCCGCCTTCCATCGTCTGGAACCCAAGACGTTGACAAATGAGCCCATCTTTGTCTATGGTTTTTTTTTTATTGAAACCACACATAATAATATATTCAATTCAAATATGATTTCAACACACTACTTATACTAAACATTATTTCATTCTGACGTTATGACGATATTCCGTGCCGTGCGTCATTTTCGCCGAATTGGAAAACCCTCCGGCTTTTCCAATTCGGCGAAAATGATGATCGCTTGTAGGTACTCGTATCAGTGCGGTCTATTCCCGACGGGATCATTATTCTATTTTAGAGGTTTTATGTGTTTTTTACATACCTACCCTGTTATTCATTTGAACTAGTAAACTTATTCTAGCTAAAACGGATATTAAATCTGTTACCATCTCTGACGGAGGCCTTTAGGCGGCCTAAAAACTCCCGTCACTAGAGTTGGCCACTTGCTCATACGAACGAACGAACCATCTCTTTTTATTAAGAAAAAAACACTCTGTATCTATCTATACCTACTCATATTATAAAGAGGTAGGTAAAGTTAGTTTTTTCGTATGATTGGGGTAGGTAATCACCGAAACTACTATCCGTTTTCAAATGGACTTTCCAAATGAAAGTAGGCTACCTATATTTTATCAAGGTGTGTGTGCCGCGGGTGAGTAGGTAGGTACCAAAGACGATTAATATCTAGAAGACAGACAAAGGCCATACACAAAATCGTAACCCGATCCCGCAGTACCAGATAGCCTGAAAACTTTAAAACATCAATTTTATCCAAGAAATTTCAATACTTAGTAGTAGGTAGCAACAATATTCAATATTTAAACATTTTTAACTAGAAAGTAATTGAAATTTCTTGGATAAAATTGATGTTTTAGAGTTTTCAGGCTATTTTTTAGGGTTACGATTTTGTGTATGGCCTTTGTCTGTCTTCTAGATATTAATCGTCTTTGGTAGGTACTAAGTTAGTTCTAATTGAGAAATCTTTATGAATAGAGGCTTTTTGTTTATGATTATGTTGGTACCTACTTAGGTACACCTTTGTTATATGAACGTAGGCTTGTATAAAAAGCTGACTCAACTAAATCGTACGTGCTGTTGTGTTGTGTTGACTAAATGTGGGCAATATTATTTGCTTATGCTGTAGTTTCATTCTATAGATGACAGATTGGAGGGTCTCGTACTCTTTCTCGACTGACGTTACCTCGACGGTACAATTCATCGAATGGTCGTTACCTTGAAAGGGTATGTTTTACCCATTCAATTTGCTAATTACCTAGTAAGGTAGGTGGATGGGTAGATAGGAGGTACTTAGCATTATTTTTACTAGATTATACAATGTCAGGAGGCAAACTGTTAACCTAGGGTCAGGTGTCCAACGTTGAAACACCAAAAATTCAAAGTCTCATAGATCTTTCGTTTCTACCGATATGAATCTAGTTTTTTACAGGTATACAGGTTATTTATTTGAGTATTGGATGTCATTTATAGTTTTTTCAATTTATGTATACACAGGCCATTAAAAAATAAAAACAAAAAAATTAGAAATGTTTCACTGTGTACACGACCGTGTACACAATGAAACACCATAAATTAAACAATGAAACGTATTAAATTGTACCGGATGTTTCCATCATTGTTAAATTAATGTCAAAAATTGCTTGTATTTAATAAAAAAAGGTTTTATTTAAAGTTAATACGCTATCAGACTTTCCAAATTACATAAAATAGGTAAATGACCAAAGGAATTAGTTATGTGCAAAAAAAAATTCTTTACATAATGAAAATCATTAGTTATTATATTTTTTTTATAAGAATTCTGAAAATAATACTTCATTACATCAAAATAACAACATAAGAATAGGATGGTATCCATAAGGTACTAGTTAATTAGACTCTAATAGTAACCTAGTAGGTTACTATATAAAATACTGTTTCACTGTGTCCACTGTGCATTTGTTTCATTGTTGACTACCAAGGGTATCTTTAGTAATCTCATTTTATTTTTACTACATTGCATCACTTTATTAAAATGTTATAGTCCACGTTAATCTATGAAATATGTCCGATGTTATGTAATCCTGAGAAATATGAGATATGCTAGCATAAATAAATGTAAAATCTTGAAAGAAAGCAGAAAATTCGTACTTTTTTGTAAAAAAATTGAAAAAAGCTCCGCAAAAAATCTTCTTTCGCGCGCCATCGACGCAAACTGGGATAGGGGAAGACCGGTACCCTTCGTACACTTTTTACTCTAAGCCCTGTAAAAAAAAAACCAACTGCAATTTTGTAATAAATTAAATGCTATTAGATAACCTACATATCTAGCTATAGTAATGAGATACATACATATTTGTTCAATGCATCTTAACCGAGTAATGGCGGTTTTCGTAAAAGATGGAAATTGTACGAAGGCACCCCACACGCGGGGTAGGTTCGTACATACCGTGGGTCACATTCGTACATGGTAGGGAGCATTCGTACACAGTTAAAAAAAACCCATATAAAATGTTTTTTATTCAAATATGAGACTTGTTTTCCTAAAACGAATCTAATCTTAGATAATCTATCTTATTAAAATGTCCGCAATTGAGATCAAACAGTTATTAGCCTTAAAAATAGAAGGTACTGTTTTTACGTAAAATTTAAATAAAAACCCGTTACAAAATCTTATTATAATATACTCATTAATTTTTTTTCTTTTCTCCCGATCTGTTCTCTTTTTTAGGTAACTTCGTGGCATAGTTCTGAAACAAAACAATTATAAAATTCTTGGTAAATAAACAACAACTAGCTTTTTCATTCATAGATCTGATCACACATTAGAATTCCCTGTGTCATGGGTGTCCCAAACTACAAGTACCATGGTACCACAACACCCAGACCCGGAAAAAATACTTGCCGTGGACCCCCGCAAATAACTCCGGGGTACATTTGCATGCACGAATCTACCCCCGTTTCTTTGTATGAAGGTACCCCAAACCCAAAAAAATAATATTTAATTCAAAATAAAAAAAACTGTTAGCTTTGTAGCAAAATAAAAACGTACACCATAAAGTAAGGCATCAGTGCTTTATTTGTAATAAATTTCTTTTACAATTAAAGTAAAACTTACTGGTAGCAAACACTTTCAAAGATGAACCCAAACTATACTTACGCGGAGCGAAAACAGGTATCGACTCATTCCACCGAAGCCGTCGGTCGCACTGCCTCGTTATTCCGCGGGTACCTTGCGGGTATAGGGGGTAGTCACACACTTAAGTATGAACTCGCTAACGTTTTAAATCGCGGAGAAATATTGACTGTACGAATGCTCCCGCTGTACGGAGGGTACCGGTCTTCCCCTATAGCATGAGGTTCGAGGGGGGCTCCTTATGCGACAAATTTCAAGATCTGGTAACGTCACATTTCAGAAATTTCGCAAAGTTTCATTGTGTACCACTGTTTCAACGTTGGACACCTGACCCTATACCTACGCATACCTACATGGTATCAAGAAACCAAAAGTTTACTCATTCGGGACTTCGCCACCGTTGTACCTACTTAAAAAAAATGTGCCTATGTGTTATTCCAGGTTATAAACTATGTATATTCCAAGTTTCAGCCAAATCCGTTCAGTAGTTTTTGCGTGAAAGAGTAACAAACATCCATCCATAAACACTTTCGCGTTATATTATATTACGAGTATTAGTGGGAAGTTGTGTATAAAAATAACATTCTTAGTCTTACATTTCTCGAGTCATCTTCCAGACAAACGGTCGCCCACATGTTTATATAGCTGGATGTGAAAATAAATTGGAAATATGTAGGCGGAGCGGAAGGTGTCGACATTTTTTGGTGCATAACAATAATACATTCTAGAACATAGTAGAACATTATATAAATACTAGCTGCTCCCCGCGGTGTTACCCGCGGTAGTTCCCGTTCACGTGGGCATACCGGGATCAAAAGTAGCCTTTTTTTTATCCAGGGTATAAGCAATGGTACCAAATTTCATTCAAATCCGTCCAGCCAGCCGTTTGAGCGTGAAAATGTAACAAACACACTTACACTTAAACACACACAAACTTTCACCTTTTATAATATTGGTAGGATATAGTAGGATTCTTGGACATTCCAGACAGCGTCATCTAGTCCCAAGCTACGCAACTTAATGCTTGTGTTATGGTAACCAGATGACTGATATAGATGATACATTATGATAGAGATATATGTAATATTGATATGTTAATAGATTGTTGTTTTTTCATTGATTATGTGCCTTGCCATACCTACCTTTAATTTTATATTCTGTTGGTTGTTAAATAGATATAACGAATTAGTACAACTGCTGTAATGTTATATTCTATGTGTGTATGTGTAAATAAATAAATAAATAGAAAGAAAAATCGTTTATTCTGGTAGGACCTCAAGGATCACTTCAGTTTCGTCATGCTAGGTGATTCTAATGCCTGTTCCAACGCGACTCCCTACACTAGGGAGAGAGACAGGCAAGAACCTGGTGGTGTGGGCCTAGTTTCTTTAAAAGCGATCCCTTAACAATCTGAAATAGTCAAGCTTCAGTGGGAAGCCAGTCAAACAAAATAAGGCATGTCAAAGCAAGTAGGTATACATACATATTTTTTGTTATGCTGGGGCCACACTAACGGGAAATGCCATTAATTATCGCGATGATGGACGTTAACGCTAGTGTAGCTAACGCTTAACGCGATAATTTGACAACGGCATTCGCATTGCCGTTGACCATTGCCACACACATAATTACATACATACATAAAATCACGCCTCTTTCCCATGGGGGTAGGCAGAGACCACGGATCTCCACTTGCTACGATCCTGGCACACTTCTTTCGCCTCATTCACTCTCATTACATTCTTGATACACGCTCTCCGGTTTAGGGTACTTCGGACCTGGCCTTTCTCCAAAATGTCACCAATTTGGTCCAAATATGTTCGCCTAGGTCTTCCCCTTCCAGAAGTCCCATTTACACACATAATTAACGCAATATTTATCGCGATAAGTAAGTAAGTTCGTATAAGCAAGTGGCCAGCTCTGGTGACGGAGTTTTTAGGCCGCCTTAAGGCCTCCGTCATGGCTTAACGACTTTAAAAGCCGGGACCGACAATTTAACGTGCCCTCCGAAGCACGGAAGCGCTTAGATGTTAATGCCACTTGCGGTCACCCATCCAAGTTGTGTTAGCAAGCTTCGCCACGAGCTCAGATGGGCATTGACGTTTCCCGTTGTGTGGCCCCTACATTATGGCAAGGCAAAGGTATTACCATTACCTGTTGGGCTGTTGGTAATACCATTTACCAGCTAGTGCCCAGCCTCGAGACCCGGACCCAGACACCCAGACCCAGACTGTTGCCTAATCAATCACACTTACACAACGACACACATACTAAAAGTTATAACCGAACGACCCTTTTGCGTCGGTTTTGTAACATACAGTTTTCACATAATCCGATCCGATATCGGTAACGGACGCCGATACGATATCGGGGTAAGTAAAATGTATGAAATATGTACCTGTCTTTCATATTGTCCGGACCGATATCGGATATCGGAGCCGACACCGATTATGCTGGCGGGACCATCGGACGCCCGTGAGCCGTCGGGCGATAATGTTTGTATGTGTGCTACTACTACTATACGTGCATCTAAATTGTCTCTCATCACTAAGCTATCGAGCAAATGACCGTATCGGAACGATTTTGTCGGAAATGTGAAAATAGCACGTCATGGTGTCAGCTATCGGATGTCGGCCGATATCGGATCGGACAATGTGAAAACGCTCTTAGGCAGATGGTATTTTTTTCAGATTTTGTTGCTTGTTTTGAACGGTGGTGGCGTCATAGCGATAAAAATATTTGCTTTGTAACTGCTGAACACATGTTTTGATAATGGTGTTCGAGAAAATACCTAAAGCAAAGAAAGACGTTCATTATTTTGTACTGACACAGATAATAATACCTACGTGTCCTACGTACCTACAGGTAGATATGGCGCAAATTTTGGTTCCTTTAACTAATTTTGGGTTCGTTCTTAGATAAAAACCTTTCTTTTGTAGGTAGGTAAACTAGGTAAGGTAGGTAGGTAAGTCTAGTTAGAAAATTGTAATCCAAAAAAAGACGCGTTGGCTGAGTTGATTAGTACCTCGACTTCCAATTCGAAATCCGGTCGTGTATCTCAAAATGAAACTCACTCGACGAAAAATGTACCTAATGCACGAGCTTTAAACGGTGAAGGAAAACATCGCGAGGAAAACAGTTAGCTTTCTAGTATCGATGGGCTTGCAACCTGTCATTAGACATCTTCAAAAGGATCTAAAAATTGCCTAAAGATTAAATAAAATGTCTACCGCTCCCTGGGATAGGTACAGTCGTGATCATATTTAATTTCTTCATTTTAAGTAGGTAACTACCTACCTAAGAAGGTACTTATTTAGAATTTAAATAACACGAAGGTCATACCTACCTACGGCAAGGTAGGTACCGTCTACAGTCTACACTAACAAAAGATTTGGGTCAAGTTTAGTTTGATCTTGACGATTCAACTAAGTAACAAAACAATCTTCAAATGATTATAAGTAGATATATGTAAGTAGGTACCTACTTCTATGGGTCAAAGCTACATTGATGATAAAACTCGAAAAAAAAAACAACAAAAAAATCAGGCCAATGCGACATAATGCGAGTCGTACCGCGCCGTCGCGCGTAAATTGTCTATCCATAACATCAATCAATCTGGGTAGGTTAGGTACCTATCTATCGATATCATAAACCTTAAACGAGCTAGGTAGGTATATCTATAATAAGTAAATCTATATCTATACTAATATTATAAAGAGGTAATAGTGGCAATTCTGAGTGTCGCAAAAGCTAAACTAAGCTAACTAAAATTGTTGCCGTCCCTTTCATAGCGATGGGAATAAAAAGGATGGCAATAATTTTAGTTAGTTTAGTTTAGCTTTTGCGACACTCCGAATTGCCCCCAATGTTGGTTTGTTTGTTTGTTTGTATGTTTAGGGTAATCTTCGAAACTACTCATCCGACTTCAAAAATTCTTTCACCAATTTGTAGCTTAGACTTTCCGAATGAACATAGGCTATATTTTATCAAGGTAGGTACCACGTGAGCGAAGCCACGGGCAAGTTAGCTAGTAATATTATAATCTGAATCGTTTGGAGAAACGGCTCCAATGATTTTCGAGAAACTTAGTAGGTATGCAGCAAGGGGTTTCGGGCGATAAATCGATCTGACTAGGGTTTTTTTTACAAAATGTCGTTTTATCCGTATGTTCAGGCAATGAAACAAAAATACCGGTCATCCAGGTACTAGGTACGTACCTACTTATTTCTAAAATTCACATCATTATTTGTTTTTTTCTGAAAAGTGGCAGCACTTCAACTGACTATACTTCAGCCAAATTCGCCGTGACAATTTGGTAAACATACTGTCACTCATAAAATAAAACTGAATTGCTTCCTAGGGATTGTTTTTTTTAAAGTCACTTATTTATAAAGCATCAAGCTTTAATAAACTTAAATCATGTACTAGGTATTTTATGGCCAATAAATGATAAGAAGAGAAGAATGGCATGTGGCAGAAGAGTGCTTGATATGAATGTGGATGGATATAAATGGGTAGAGGTAGACCAAGGAAGCGATGGATGGACTGTGTGAAAGTTGACATGAGTAAGAAACGGGTAAATGTTGAGATGGCGGCTGATAGAGGGAAATGGAAGAAGAATACAGGTTGTGCCGACCCCACGTACTCTGGTGGGATAAGAGCAGGAAGAAAAAGAAGAAGATTATAAGAAGTTCAGTTCATCTCGCTGTATTTATATTAATACCTTACCTACATTGTCTTTTTTACTTATATAATTATTATGTATTATTTATAGTGTTATACCACACTTAGGTATTTCACTAAAGAATTAATAATAATAATATGCTAATCTCTAGTCATTTGTACTGAATTAATGTAACTTCAGTCAATGAGCAGGTGTTTCTAGTTCCTCTAGAGTACCTGTAGATGGTGCTAATCGGTACTTTAACCGAAATATCATCTTATTGATAGTTAAGTCTTCGGCATCATAGGCTTCTTGCCCGAGTGGTCAATGGCAACCCGGCTAAATGGTGATCGCTTGTATCACGCGGGTTGTAATTGTAATTCCGTCAAAGTCAATACAGTATTTTGACTGTTATGATTATGATGTGTGTGACTCATTCAATGGGCTCAATTTTCTATCACGAACTCAGTCCTCAAGCAAGCCATTAAAAAACAGTGGGGATCTTATTTTGAATGGTTAAATGCCTGCCAACATAATAGAAACCGGCAAACGAAAACTACATCTAACCACCAGTTGTTAAGTTTCAAAATCGCATGCTCAACAGACTTGTTTACGTCGCCTTCGAATCACAAAACGTAACATCACTGACGTATCGTTATGCGAACTTTGACGTTATCTGTATAAATATAGAGGTTGAAATTCTATGAACGATTACTGTGACTTGTAGGGTGAGGTGTAGAGTGAGACAGTTGTTTTGATGAGCGAGCTGGCAACACCGCGCTATCGACCAAGTCTATATTAGGAATGAGGCTTGTACCTGATTCTATGTAGAAACTGGATTTTTCAGAAATGCTTGGCAACAGATCCCATTTATAGGGAATCTGAGTGAGATAGAGAATTGTTGATTTTGTCATGAGTAAGAAAGACAGCCATAATAAAATTGATTAATTAATGTAGGTTAAACGAATGGCTTATTATTATTACAATAAAATAAATAGGTATTTTACAGACTTATACAAACAATGTGATAATTAGACTTTTAGACTTTTTGTTGGGTAAATCAATAAATCACTCAAATATATTCAAGACTAGCTTCGTACCGCGGTGAATAGTTTTCGTGGGAATACCGGGATCTAAAATAGCCTATTTTTAATCCAGGCCCCAGGGTATAAGCAATCCTGGTACCAAATTTCATTCAAATCCGTCCAGCTGTTTGAGCATGAAAGAGTAACAAACACACATACTTACACACTTAGACACACACAAACTTTAACCTTTTAATATTAGTGTGATTAAAATGTGATGATATTTCATACATACATACCTACGAAAATTGATTTTTAGTATAGGTATAGGTCGCGCCACGTAAAAAGAGCTTGGTCGGGGAAGTAGCGGGGGTATGTCTGCGCCTGTGTTCACTCGCTGACGAACCAATAGCACTCGCTAAATCAATGGTATGAAGTGCGCCGCAACACCTCTCCACCAATCATCGACCACGGAGCAGTTTCACAGCCAGCGCTCTTTTTACGTGGCGCGACCTATACCTACATTTAAAAATACTTCATATTTCAACGAAGTTTAATTAAAATGTCATGCGTAGATACGTCTGACTGAGTCCCCCTCCGAGTGGATGCGGGTCCCTCGTATACCGTCTGCTACAAGGGGTGCGGGTTCGAAGCCCTTCGCAACACCAATAGTTTTATTATTATTCTCACTGACCAACCGACTATTATCTGACATTAGTGATCGCTTGTATGACGCGGGTTCGAATCCCGTCAAGTCATAAACTTTTAGTAAGATTTTTCATTTGTAACTAGGTACCTATCTTTCTGTTGATTTTTATGAACTTCTCAATTATTGGGTTGGTATTTGTGTCCACCCCCTTCAATATGAATTACTATCAACTCAAAAAACCAACCCATTTTTTTGAGGGACAGATTGTTTACAAAATTGGCACGTCGAACTTGGCTGAAGTTTCGTTAGGAATTGCCTATCATATTTAGTACCTAGGGTCACCTTAAATAGGTAGGTATATTAAACAAAAATTTGCTAATACGGGAAAGAGTAGTGGCAATTCTGGATGTCACCAAAACTTAACTAACCTAATTTGACAGCACTAAAAATGTTGCCGTCCCTTTCAAAACGATCGAAATAAAGAGGATGGCATCATTTTTAGTGCTGTCAAATTAGTTTAATTAAGTTTTGGCGACATCCAGAATTGCCACTAGTATAAAATTTCTATTAAGTGTGTTACTTATATTATGATTATTAGAAATGAATTAGAACTTCGCAGTCTAACTTTATAGTGCAAACCTATGTAATATTTTTACTATTGTTAATTCTGTATTATGCCAATTGCCAACCCTATTAGTAGTAGGTACCTATAAATACGAAGTATCGTATAGTCTGTGGCGCGGGGTGATGGCTGGTCAAAGCAATGACCACAGAGTACTTTGTAATGCAATGACGCAGTTGTTTGTTACTACCAATAGGTATAAATCGCAGATAAAAATATCCGTTTATCAGTAAACTGGCTACAATCACAGAATATATAACAGTACCTATCTACAAGCCTACCTACACGTAAACATCGCGAGGAAATCGAGAATATTGTAGAAAATGTAGAAGAATGATTAGGTACCTATTCATGAAAACCTACTTAAATTTTGTAGAGTTGAAGCGCTCGTGGCGAAGCTTGCTAAGACGTTCTTGATAGATCGTTGAAGTTAAGCAACGTTCTGAGCGGTCACAACTTGGATGGGTGACCGCAAGTGGCATTTTCATCTGAGCGCTTCCGTGCTTCGGAGGGCACGTTAAATTGTCGGTCCCGTCTTTTAAAGTCGTTAAGCCACGACGGAGGCCTTTAGGCGGCCTAAAAACTCCGTCACCTGAGTTGGCCACTTGCTCATACGAACGAACGAACGAACTCTTTCACGCTCTAACGGCTGGACGGATTTGAATGAAACTTGGTACTTACCAGAATTGCTTATACCTACCCTGGATTAATAAATAGGCTACTTTTGATCCCGGTATTTCCACGGAAGCGGGAACTATTCGCGGGTAACACCGCGGGGCGCAGCTAATTTAAAATAATTTTAATCTCGATGAATAAAACAACAATGACATGACCTGATCATGTTTTTGATTTAATTTTGTATAAAAACAACATAAAGATTAGGTAGGTACCTATAATAATAATCTCAATAAGTACCTACCTATTATACCGTGGAACATAGAATCCTCAACTTTTTTGAAGTCGGTAGGTGTACAGAATGAGCCGAATTTCTGAGCGACCAATATTCCCCGTTGAGCCATGACGGAGGCCTTCAGGCGGCCTAAAAACTACAAGAATCAGCCATACATTTTTTAGAGGCCTAAGTTTTATAGTGTCGTGTGTTCTGCACAAAGCGGCAACGTCGCATTTAGTTGACTGTTGAAATACAGATTGAGAAATAGTAGATATTCAGGAGTGCTTCGTGCAAGGCCCGCTTGAGGTGAAGCGGAGAGGAGTCAATAGTAGTAGTCAATCAATTAGTCAATAGTATTTTATTTGTAAAAGGTTTCGATTTTACAAGTCATTGTAGGTATCGTTTATATACCAACACACATCAAATCAAAATCAAAATTCATTTATTTGCAACTATAAATGATACAGTATTTCAGTTGATTAATTAATTACATTAAACTTCTAAATATCTAGGCAGGCGCGCGCGGCAATTAACACTTACATACAAGTAGATATTCTGATTGTTAGTATCATTTTAGCGCAAAAGAAAAAAACATAATAATAGAAAACTAATTACATTTAGGTAATATGAAAATATTAATAATTAAATTAGGTACTACATTAGTATTATTACATTAGTCATAATTGTCAATAGGAGGTCTGAGTTTGACCATAATTCATTTTCATTTAATGGTCGTAAACTTTTAATGCATATTTCTCAATTATTGTGATCACTCCCTTCAATATCTTAATATCAATCAATTCGGTCAAAAGACCAACCGTAGGAAGCAATTTTTTACTAGTGACAGTTGGTTTACAAACATGATACTTTGAATTTGGCTGAAGTATAGGTATTTTTCATTGTAAAAGCCATAATATTTTAAGTAGGTATTTTACTGAGTAAACTTTTAGTGCTCTTGGTATCCGATAATCCGATTCCCATTTGCTCCCGCTTTGAAAATCGAATTGAATGCGGCCCGAAAAACATGTCAGTTGAGTATCACTGCCAATACCGGTTCCAGGCAGTTGTGAGAGCGCGCCACAGACTATACAACAGTTATTATGCCCTTTGATACTGACAAGTTTTATAGAAAGTTATGCCTAAAGTTCTGTTGGTCGAGTGGGATAATAGGTGGGACAGTGGGGCAGAATGGCAGTTTTAGGTGAATCATAGACAAATCAAAATTACATAATTTTTTTAAATCGTTAAAAGCTCAATAGGTACCTAGGTACCTAGTTAATTTTTTTATAAAGGAATATTCCTATCAACTCTGTCACGAGCGCTCGTGGCGAAGCTTGTTAAGACGTTCTAGAAATCTAGATAGATCGCAACGTTCTGAGCGGTCACAACTTGGATGGGTGACCACAAGTGGCATTATCAACTGAGAGCTTCAGTGCTTCGGAGGGCACGTTAAATTGTCGGTCCAGGCTTTTAAAGTCGTTAAGCCACGACGGAGGCCTTTAGGCGGCCTAAAAACTCCGTCACCAGAGTTGGCCACTTGCTCATACGAACGAACGAACGAACGAACTCTGTCAAAAAACCAACCCGTGAGAAGCAATTCAATTTAATGACGTCTTGTTATTACAAATGGCACGGCCAATTTGGCTGAAGTATTTTTATATTTAATACCTACCTAATACAACTTTTATAAAAAAAAAACGGTTAAAGACAAAGGGCTATGGTCCTAATCCCCCTTAAGTAAACCACTCAATAGTCTGGACGGATTTGCATGAAATTTGGTTTATCAGAATTGATTATACCTACCCTGGATTCAAAAATAGGCTACTTTTGATCCCGGTATTCCCACGGGAACTATTCACCGTGGGGCTAGTAATAATACAAATACAACTTACTTACCAGATTCTCGCTCACGATTTCCACTCGAACCCTCTATTTTCTGATATTCCTTGTTATGTTTATTCTTTAGATGCAACTTCAGGGTGTATAAAGTTTTGATTTCGCTTAAGGAGTATATTACACCGCATAACTTGCATTTCACTTTACCATCGTCATTGGTGTCATCTATAAAATAATTCCAAACAGGGCTTCGGCGCAGACTGGGTTTTGGTCCTGTTGGCTTCTTTTCAATTTCTAAAAAAAGAATAGTTATATAAGTAGTATGTAAAGAAAGAAAGAAACAAAAATCTTTATTTTGTCATTTCATATTATTTTTATAGGAAATGACAAAATAAAGATTTTTGGGCACATTACAATTAGAAGAAAAAAACAAGAAAAATGACAAAAATGGCTACTACCACAGATAATATAGGTACTAGCTACTACTCAGCATGATGCTTCGGCAGGTACCAAGGATCCTGCCGATGCGCCGGAGCGCTGTATGTATTAGGTATTAAAATATAGGTGGAATAATGGCGTCAACTTCTCGTGGCGCAGTGGGCGAAGGCTCGTCTGAGATGCGGAGGTTGCGGTTTCGATTCCCGTCACGGGACAAATGTTAGTATGTCCTACAGATATTTGTATCGGGTCTGGATGTTTTTCTATCTATAAATTCTATAACATTACCTATGTATGTATTTACAAAAATAATTGTAATTATCTAAGTTAAGTAGGTACCTAGTATCAACTAGTACCTACCTATATCAGTCATCTGGTTACCATAGTACAAGCATTAAGTTGCTTGGGACTAGCTAGATGATGCTGAGTGAAATGTCCAAGGATATTTATTTATTATTAAGTAGGTAAGGTACATAGAGCTGTAAATTTTCCAAGCAAATTATATAGAAAAACAAATTTCATCATCATCATCTTTTCAGCCTGTGTCAACCTACTGCTGGGTGTAGGCCTCCTCCAATGACTGCCACTTGTTTCGGTGTTGAGCCGATCGCATCCAGGTCTTGTTCACCCTAGCAATATCATCGACCCATCTAGCAGGTGGTCTGCCAGCACTGCGTGTATTCCCCCTGGGATTCCATTCTGTTCCACCTGCCGTCACCACGTCCCGCCAAATGTCAAGAAACAAATCTACTTACTAGGTAGGTATTTATTTACAAAGTAAATTAAAAGCAGGTAAGTACCTAAGGTAATGTAAGACAACTCATGAGATTGTCCGACGATATAAATAGAATTGCAGGACCATTATAGGCGCATAGCGCAAGAAAAAGAGAGGAATGGAAAAGGTTGGAGGCCTATGTGTCTTCAGGACACACAGATGAAAAACGGAACAGATGTGTGAATTGTTAGATTAAGTAGGTATTGTTATATTTCTAAGAAACTGTAAACTTCCAGCAAATAAAGGCTTTGTACTTAAATAAAATTTGAAATTGAAGGTAATGTAAGTTTAGAATCAATCTTGGTAGCTCAACTAATCTAAGTCACTGCCAGTCAGAAGAGTTCTCAAGAGACTTATTGGAAAGAAAGAAAGAAAGAAAGAAAAAAATCATTTATTCTTGTAGGACCTCAAGGATCACTTAAGTTTCGTTTTACATGCTAGCTGATTCTAATGCCTGTTCCAACGGAAGGTACTTACTTAAGTGTTTTCTATGTAGGTACCTACCTACCTACCAACCTAATATTTTTTTTACATAATGCATAGGTACTTAACTGCATCCAGGTGAGGTATATAATTTATGGTTTCAGACATTATAAAACCTTTGAAGATATAGGAAAGAATAAAATATACTTGGACATTTTACACATCGTCATCTAATCCCAAGCTTAGCAACAAAATGCTTGTTAAATTAAAAGCATTGAAGTAAGTAGGTACCTACTCAATGGTAACGGATCAATGTCATTAAAACACACCCTGTAGGTAGGTTATATACCTACCTACATACCTATAGTTATTAGATTGAAAATATGTTGTAGGCACTAACTTAAAATGTCTTTTGTCTTCTGTGTTGAAGGTAAAGGCGTTGTAAAAAGTTATCAAGAGCATAGTCTACCTGCTCAATTTCACATAAATCCCATCAATTGTAAAATATTACCAATTACTAAGCAACAAAATAACTAACTTAAAATAACTGTTTAAAGTTTTAAACTGCGAGGTTGTGACCATCACTAGCTAGATGTCTAGGTAGTAATGAGCTAAGAAAAATGTCATAATATTTCATTTGTAGTAGGTATTCTTACCAGTGGTAGTTAATCTGTCTACTTCTACAGGTAGATCCTCATTGTTGTTAAAGGCTAAATAATGAGCAGGATGCTTGCGTTTCAAATGAGATTTCAAATTTGCTGTTGTAGATTTGAAGCTTACATATGTTTTACATATCGAACAAATAGCCTGGCCATAAGAATCAGTTTTATCAAAAATTTTCCACAATGCGCTATAGCAAACCCTTTGTGACATTATCAACTCCAGAAAATCACTGATTTTAATTGAAAACAGTTAATAAGCAGTTTTAAATAAAAATAACTAGTAGTTACAGTTAAACGTGTAGGTTATATTCTCTTTGTTACTATTTCGTTTCACTGTCAACCGTCTACTTCTTCTTCTTCTTTATTTTGGCTTCGCCGGCTTTTGCCACGCATTTAGCCACTACCATGTGATTAAAATTCAAGTTAGTCAAGTCAAGTCAAAGTCAGAGTCAGCGTCAGTAAAGATGTGGGTCTTTACTGAAGCATTACATGGACTTTTGAGAGAACTTGAAATGCAATGATAACCAGTTTTGTTTCATTTGCCCACACTTATGTACGTTCACGAACACTTAACAGTTAATAATCCACCATTATTAGGTACACATTAACTTCTAAAACACAAGATTTGGAAAATAAAAGAAAAAAGACAACTTGACTTCGCAAATTCCCGTCAGAAGAGTCAGTACCGTTTAAGCTCTTTATTTTTCATCACGAATATGGGTGAGGCCGCCAATTTTTGCTGATTTCGAAAAAATAAATCTCCGCCCTCAGTATTTTAAAAAGTATAGTAACTATCTGATTTTCGATAACCGTGTTGGATTAAGCATCTAAAGGGCTCAGAGAGACATTACAATTACTTCAGTTAACACAGTAAACTTAAAATATATTACGAATAAAACTTGAAAAATGGTAGAAAAATCACACAATAATGGGCATCCGCCGAGGTAAAGGTACACTTCAACGGTCTCTGTAGCAATAAGTTTATAAGATATTTTGACATAGCTGATATGATATAAAAGCTTATATAAATGGCTATTATTGCTTTTAATTTGACAACGTGTTATCACAGACTTTCTTTAAAAACTTTTCTAAATAAGTTTTTCGTTAAAAACCCTACTTCAACGTCACTTTGTCAACGCTACCAATATTCTTCATGTCTAACAGGGCTGAGAGTCAAGGAGTTTAAAATCGGGAGGTTGCAACACTGAGTTTCTATAATCTATGGACAGAGAAATAGCAGCCGCCACTTTTTTGACAGTTTTGCAGTGAACCGTCAGAGTAGGCAGGTGTACACAGTTTTTTTATAGGAAGATTTTTGTGCATAGAAATGTAAGTATAAGTGTTTCACTAAAAACAGTCAGTGCATCATGTGAGTAGAAGTAAAAGCCATGTTTGGATCTATAATTCAACTCAAATCGTGCATTATTCACAGAGATTTTTAACGTTTACTTCAACGTACCGGTGGCGTACAAGAAAATATTCGCTACCGTTTGGTGCTTCAACGCTATTGGTAGCGTCGATATTGGAATGATGAATATTATCCGAAAAATATTTTTGGACCTCCTAAGTTGGGCCACCCTGTATATTATATAATAATGTGTAGTTAAATAAATTAAATTAAATAAATGGAGTCTACGCAGACCTAAACAATTATTCGTCACTCTTCTACGTCACCGACGCGTAGAAGTGACAACGTTACCAACATAATACTTCTGCGCTACATCAGTAAAAATTGGCGGCCTCACCCATATAGTACGTCACTCGCTCAATGCCTGCTACTGCCATCTATCCGTTCGAGTGAGAACTAGCAACATTTTTTTTTTCATTGGCTTTGGAATGGATATTAGTCTTTTTATTTGTACCATACTTTGCCGATTGAAAATTATATAAGCTTGATTGTTTAATAACCTTTAAGCCACGTTTATAGGATGTGAGCATCCTCGACAATAATTTACTTTCCTGCTCTATCATAGTATGTTAAAGCAGCTTGACATTATTGAGATATTTTGTTTGTTGTCCCGATGATGCAAGATGGGCAGACAATGGTGTCAATTTAGATAAAATTCCTCATTCAACGTTCCTGGGAAATTTTAATAATTTTAGTCTCAATATCCTTTAGCTGCTCTAATTTCAGATCAAGAAATGACACTTAAATTACCTACCAAATTCCCCTTTCCACACATAAATCCTTGTAGAATATTATATAGGTAAACCAACCAACAAAAACAACTACCTACCATGAAATTAACTGTTTATACTGCGAAGTTGTGACATCACTAGATCACGTTTTTTAAGGTTAGAATGAGCAAAGAAAAATTCATAAATAATTGTCTTATGTTATGTTGGAGATTGGAGAGATATGGGGGAGACCTTTTTCCAGCAGTGGGACGATATTTTACTTAGCTTATAACCTACTAGCTTAATGAAAAAAATGTTTTCTTACCAGATCTTTCTATTTCTACAGTTGGATCCTCATTGTTGTTAAAAGCTAAGTAATGAGCAGGATGCCTGCGTTTCAAATGCGCTTTTAAATTTGCTGTTGTGGATTTGTAGCTTGCATATGTTTGACATATCAAACAAATAGCCTGGCCATATGAATCAGTTTTATCAAAAAACTTCCACAATGGGCTATGATTAGACCTTTGTGATTGTGACATTATCGACTCAAACAAATCACTGAATTTAATTGAAAACAGTTACTTTTAAAACAGTTTTATATAAAAACCACTTGTCGTTTTCGTTTCGTTTCCATATCAAATTAAACACCGTAGCGTCCGTAGCTATTTTCACAAACGTAAACTCGCGTCACGCAAAGCGTCACGCTCGCAATGCCTTGCCTGCTAGCCTGCTATTGCCATCTATCCGTGCGAGTGAGAAGTAAATTATTTACCTTAGAGAAAGTAAAATATAGAGCGCTGTATGTTCCTTTCTCATTCACCCAAAAACAGAGAAGAATATATTTATGGGTGAATGAGAAAGGAATATACAGCGCTCTATATTTTTCTTATATAAGTAGGTATTATATACAACTCTCATGTAAGTAAAAGAGACAAAGCGTTATATCTTTAGTCCCTCATCGCGTGCCGCTTTTTGGTATGGCCGGAAACTTGATGCTCCGAATTTTGTACTAAGAATGAGACTATGGATTCACTGTCTGCATTTTTTGTCCCTCTCGGCGGCGGCACGCTCGCAGTTCTTCCAGGTACTATACTAGGATGTTTCATTTATTTGCTTTGAATTGGATATTAGCCTTTTTGCAGTGTCACAAATAACAATTATTGTGTCGTACCTACCTAAGTACGCGTGGTTTTCAATAATTCATGTAGGTATAAATAATACCTACATGAAATAATTATGCAGGTTGTAACAGATATATTGTGCCATACCCAGGTACCTACTTCTATATAGTAGGTAGGTTAGGTACCCTACTTATTAGGAATAGATTCGTTCATGTGCTCTGCTGAATGAAATACCATATTTTGCTAGTTAAAAAAGTTTGTTTACAGTAACTGCACGTCAGGATACTCAGGATTATTAATATTTTATTGGTAAAAAAAAGTTTGAAGGCGGTCATCGTCTATGAAATAAAATCTAGGAAAATATTCATCTGTGTCCTTATCCATCTTCCTAGAATAAAGTCCAAGCTTGAGTGCAAAGACATTTTATAATGTCTTTGCTTGAGTGCGACTCAGTTTTTTTTTTAAAAGTGACATTGACAGATTGTTGACACTTCGCTATAATTTAATTAAAATTACTAAACATTCAACAAATCAAAACAACTTAGGTACCTACCTACTGGCCAAAAAACCCGAAATGTAAAGTAACTTAGCAAAAAAAAAACAAACAACCCTACGGAAGCAATTTAATTTTAACCAACTCAAAAAAAGGAGGAGGTTATAGGTAGGTACATGTTCCACTGTTTGTATTCCTTTTAAACGCCTCACCTATGTTCACCGATTATTCCGCCATTAATGAAACTATTTATACTTAAGTACATAAGTATATTTTTTTTTACAGCAGTAAGTATTTAACAAACAAATAATTTTCAAAATGCGATTACCTCAGATGCTGAGGTCAAAGAGAATATAAACACGCTGAGGTAGGTAATCCCATAAAAAAGATTTTCCACACTCATTCATAATCATAACCCATTATTCTTATTACGAACGTGGACAAAGCGAAAATTGGCGAAAATATTGACAATCTGACGAGAATCAAGAACACAAGCATTTAATTGCTTATCTTGGGAAGTTGGACTAGAAGGTAATTTTTGAGATCTTTTTCGAAGATGTCTAAGGGGGTAGTCAGAGGTATGTCCAAATACATAGGTACATATTTGGTACAAGCCCACTTTTTGCAGAAGTTAACTTTCCATACGTGACAGGTTGCAAGCCTATCGACGCTATTAGAGAGCTAACTGGTTTCCTCACGATGTTTTCCTTCACCGTTATAAGCTCGTGATAAAGCGCATATAAATTTTCCGATGCGAAAAGTTCATTGATGCACGGCCGGATTTGAACCCACGACCTTCGGATCGAAAGTCGAGGTACCTACTATATAATCCACTTGACCAACACGGCTTTTTTTTTTGCGCTATAGGTAGTGATTCGATAAATTATCATGCATGGTAGGTACAGGAAAGAGAATAGAGGAAAAAAGTGGAGGATTTATCAAATTCTCAACTAAATTACTTAATACGAAATACCAAAGCGTGAAAAACAACGTAATTTAGTAGTCCATCTTCCGACCCCGAACCGGATCAGTACCTATTCAGAGCTACCAACTGAAATAATAATTCCCTAATTGCGTCTTAGTATTAAATAGGCATCTACGCCTACCATCTGTCGAAAAACTGTTGTGTCTAGCTAGAACATTTTTTGAGGAGAAAGAGGCTTGCTTAATACCTTATCTAAACTTCAAATTAACTCGGCCTTACTCGGCCACTGCGAAAGGTAACCGAGAATTTCAACCAATAAGTAATTTATTCCTTTTGATGACATGTCATCGTCAGTTTGATATTACGATAATTATACGGTCTCCACAATAAATCTGCAAACTAGAACGTGTACCTGGTCTATTTTATCTTAGGTGCTTCTGACTACCACTTAGACATTTTCAAGAGATCTTACATAGTGAAGAACTTAAAAAATCTCTACCATGCCTCTACAAAGTCTCGTAAACATGTTTTGGTTCGTTGTAAAATATCTGAGTTTGGGTACCTACCTAAAGTTTCAGTTAAAGAAATCCTTGAAGACGGCAACACTGTTTGCCCAATCGGCCTCGAGCTAGCGCGGGAAACGATTAATTACATAAAAAATGCAAGTACCTACAATCCTTTTGTGCGTTTCTCAACAGTTATAATCATTACATTCATTAATCTACGCATGTAAACATTGTTCGTAAACTTGATAAAATCAATTTAAACTAAAATAATATTTTTGGCTACTCTGAAATGCATTTTTTGTTCGGGAGTTTGATTTTCGCGGTCATTTTAACGGAAGTGGCGCCATGGACCATAGATTTACCGGAAGCAAGGAAGTTTCTTTTTGAGAAAAACGATCGGATTGAAAAAAAGAGGCTTGATACTAAATATGAGAAAGAGAAGCAGAATTTCTTCAGTAACCGTTACGATAGTAACAGTAAACATCATGAGGAACATCATGAGGATCATCATGAGGATTATGAGGATCATGATCCTTATGCTAAGGATTATGGATATCAATCATACACAGAGAAAAAGGTAAGTACCTAAATCAAGCTTCTTCACCGACCTTCTGTGTTAGTTAGTCGGATCTCGGATCACATTCACAACACCATACAACCCTGTGGTGCTCTAAACTTTCATACTAACTATTCTATTCTATGTTATATAATATTTAATTTTGTAAAGGCAATGATTACAGGTAGGTAGCTATATCATTGCATAAAGGTAGGTACAGACCAGCGTCAGTCAGTGAGTCAGCGTCACATTTTTTTTCAGTAAAGCGGGAATTTCTAACTTTTTGAGTAGGTATAAAAAACATACTTAGTATTTTTTCTAGATAGGATATAACCCGCGAAAATCGCAACGCTGGTAAGTACCACAGGTACAGATCATTCTAAATAAATTTGAAATTGACACGATAAGGCCGCCCGTTATTAGCCGGACGCCTCTTTATACCAGGCGGTCGCTCAACCGCGCCCTGAGGCCGTACTCGGGCGGGATCATTGACGAAAACGAAGTTTCGTGACTATTTTCGGGGTTAGCTTATGTTAGTGGATACTGAATTCGTAATAGTTCACCAACATAATTGGACCCCGAAAATTGTCATGAATCTTCATTTTGGTTGATCCCGAGTAAGGCCCCAATGTTTTGTTTAACATAGGTTCGTGGGATAGTGTACGAAGGCAGCGAGTATCTGGATGGCTTGCAGCTCTCTATCGAGCACTTCACCGAGCTTCTAGAGAACTGTACCCAGTTGAACCAGACGGTAAGTGTCAATCGTCGCCTGAAACCAGCCAGAGGCCCTACTTGAAATCAACGAAAACGAAAGTTTTGTGATAATTTTCGGATTCAGCTTTATGTTGATGGATAATAAATTCGTAACAGTTCGTCAACATAAAGTTGAAACCGAAAATTAACACGAAATTGGTGCTCAAATGGGAATACTTTGAAACTTCGTTTATCCAATCCAAGTAGGGTCTCAGTTGATTAGCTAATTTTGTCACGAATAAACTGTCAAATATCAGAGTAAAATGCGATTACAACTATGCGTTTAAGTCCCCTTGATCTGATTTTTCACCAGGGAATTTTGAGTTTTGACATTAAAATTACCAAATCCCCTTGAAGGGGATTTTTAGGGGGTTTTTGACACTAAGCCGTCATATTTTACTGTGACGGTTTAGTCGTACGTGATGGCGACAAATTTCGGTCTCGTGACAAGTAAGACAATGATGAACCAATAGGTTTAGTTTAGTGAGATTCCCGCTCACTTACTGCAATAACAAAAGGCACGTGTAAAGCGTACAGTGAGATTATTTTATTATTATTATTTAGCCATACTCGTCCCACTGCAGGGCAAAGGATTATTTTAGCGAAACAAAAAAAAAATACGGGACAAAGTCGGGTTAGCTAATCTAAAATAATCTGCCCAAAACGACCTTTAATCTAAATAACAAACATAATATTGCTAATTCTACGAACAATAAATCCCAATTTAATTACAGAATCAAAGATTTCCCTTCAACGTCACCTCATTTAACTCCACTACATTTAATTCCACTTCATTTAACACCACTGAGCCTTGGAGACCGATGAGCGAAGGCACATACAACGCGACAAGCTTCAACGCGACACGTTTCAACGCAGAGAGATGTAAGAATGTGACGCGAGCAAGCGAGCATGTGCGGCGGCTCGCTGAGCTCGCCATCAAGGCAACAAAGGAACTGCAAGATATTGCGTACTCTAGGAAGCATATGAAGGTAAAATAAAAATAGCATAAGGTGTAATAATTGCGTTATCTAGCGCCGCCGCCTATTTTTTTTATTATAACGTTGAACAAAGTAATTAAAAAAATGCTTGTTTCGTATGTAAAACCTATTCGAAGCTTATTTAATACCTCTGTAATTGTTTTATTTTGTATAGTTTAGGAGGGGTGACGAAGTTGCACTTGTGGCCACCAAACTCAGTTTTTGCTACTCCTCTTAAAATAAAATAGGCGGCATACAGGCACCCTAACAACTTTAACAGAGTGGGTTAGTACCTCGACTTTCAATCCGAAGGGCATGAGTTCGAATACGACCGTGCACAAATTGATTTTTTGATTTAAAAAATGTTAAATGATTGTGGTGTCTGTCTACCCCTACAGGAAAGAGGCAATTTATGTATGTAGTTACTAATACAGTTGTGTGTGATCATAATTTTATTTTTCAGGATGATCCCTACGAGCTTTCAAAGCAGGAGAACGAACAGATCCTGAAACTGGCGTGGTTCCTGGACCGACTGGCGTATTATACGGACTTCCGGCCGCAGCCTAAGCGGTACTTCTCGGACGGCTACCGTAAGTGGCGGAAACTGCTATCTATCTGACGACATGTCACACTGTGACGCGGGCACCACACATTGGCTATGTTGGAACCAAAATAGACTGTTGTTTCCAACACTACAATATGGGGATCGATCTTGGACGGTTATTGGACACAAACGGAGCAATGCCATTGGCCATTCTATTCGTAGCCAATATTGGAACCAAGTTGAAGCCAATGTGTAGTGCCCGCATCAATTATGAGAAAAAAAACCAGAATTACACGAGTAGAATTAAAGTTTTTATCTTTTAAACTAGTAAAATAAAGGATTCAACAAACTGAATTGCCTTTTAGCCATCTCCACAACAACCGTTCCGCCAGTAGTGAGCCTTCTAAATGCCTCCGAGGACACGAAGACGCTGATGATGAACTGCCTCAAGCAGAAGTCTGAGATCCCCGCCACCATCCGCTGCGCGTACCCGCAGGAGATACCTAGAGTGGTGCAGATGATGATCAATAACTCTAGTAAAACATTTATATTTTTCTACTCTCCTCCATTCTTTGCTACTCTGACATTCGAAATCCCTTGAAAACATCACCACATTTTCAGTTTGCAATTCCAATGCGCCTATCAGAATGGGTTCAATATTTCTCTACAGATAAAGAGATATATTTATCTAATAACATTAAAACTAGATCTATAAGATGAACTAGGCGCTTATATCATGAAAAAAGCCGTTTAACTTTTATACTCGTAATACATTTTCAATACATTTTCAGATCCGTTGCCCGGAGGTCAACCCTCATCATCGAATCGAAACGAAAAGGTAGTCCTTCCGGCCACCAGCGAACAAGAACTTCTAATCGCATCCGCCTACAACCCTATGTATCTACCCTATCACCATCTGTCATCTGTCACACACGTCAAACGCTCCTTGCCCGCAGATCAACTGTCAATGTCATTTGAAACTGTCAGACAAAAGCGCGCCATAACACAAGCGGATGATTTGAAAAAAGAACACCCAGCGGTTACGTTCATGAAATATTTTGTGAAACATAAAGTTTGGGAGAGCGCGAATCCAACAAATGTTGAGAAACATTTTCAAGAATTTGAAGTTAGTAATGAAATACCACAAAGAATAAAACGGGACATTGGTAAAAGACTCAGAATACCTGAAGATCCGTATCAAGATCTCAGCAAATACGTAAAGAGCAAAAAAGGGGTAAACTACGTAAAAGATGAAGCCCAAGCACAAAAAATTCGCGCTTACGTCGAGAAAATAATAAACACCAAACCTGAAACAGCGAAGGAACAATCTCGGAGAATTTCAAAACTGTTTCGTTCAAAAAGATCGAACTCCGAAACTAATTATTATCGTTCAGAAACGCCAGAAAAATTTCGTTCCAAAAGGTCGATTTACGAAACTGACGTCGACAAACCGCGGGAACCGGAGGATTTATTCAAAGATATAAGCTATTATGTTAAAAATAAGCCTAGAACAAATTACAATGCTAATTTTATTCAAGCCGCACAGGTTAGGGCGGGTTTGCTACAGATTTTTGCGAATCCAAATATAGAAACAGTACGGCGCTATGGATCTAACTTCAATCCTTTGGTCCCCGATCCGTTGATGTTCGCGGCATTGAGAAGTGCAGCTGACAACTAAAACTTACCAAGTGTGTAAAATAAAAAAATTCGTGACTCCGACATTCAATTCTTCATCCCCACTTTAATCATAGCTTGAAAACATTCAGTTTTGCATTCTACCTTCCCTACTTAGTATTCTTTTCATTTGATACCAAATTTGTTTGTTTGGAAACGTGATTAGGTAGGTACCTAATCACTGATTTTGTTGTAACACGTATAAATCTGCCAAGTGCGAGTCGGATTCGCGCACGAGCAGGTATGCTTGCGTTTGTTGATTCAAACTCTACACTTCTGAACAATAACTGAAGTTGTAAATAAAAAACGTTTTAATTTTAGGCCTTTTTTATTTCGAAACTATTAATCATACACATTTCATAAATAAATCCGATAAAAGTTCTTAATGTAGGTATTACACTATCTGTGGTATTTGTAAGCATGAGTAACTAAAACAAAATATTCAAAGATATTTACAGAAAATCTTAAATACAACGAAATGGAACAAATATAATGTAAAATCTCTGGTACATTATTTAAATGGCCAAAATTGTGATAAAACGTTATTGCAATATACCTACAAACATATTCTTACTTGACATTATAAACTCGGGCCTTTACTTCTTTACTAGATGACATTAGCGTCAGCCCCTCATGTAGTATCCAAGTTGTATCAAAGCAAAATTCACAGTAAATTGCGAAAATAACTGTCAGATTAAAGGCTGATTAAGTAAATTAGTAAGTAACTTACTTAATTACTGTCATATTTGACAGTTTTTTTCGTGATTTACTGTGATTTTTGCTTTGATACAACTTAGATACCTACGTTAAGTATAAGTTACACAATCAGGGGGCAGGACTCAGGAGGCAATCTTTGCCTACGCTTAACGGGCCACTATTACCCGGGACATTGTTGAGATGGAATAGGCTTGTAGCACCTAAACCATCTTCTCAACTGCCGGCCATATCCACAGGAAAGACAATGGTCAATATGTGTGGGGCTGACAAAGCTATACAACCATATTATAACACACGGGAAATTGTAGACTTTTTCGTGGGTAGTTCACGTGTGTAATTATGTGTATAGGATAGTTTTAAAAGTGAAATTTTCTTATTGAAAGCTGCTACTAACCAAATTTAGCGACGGAGTTTTTAAGCCTCCGTCATGGCTTAACAACTCTATATAATGCATTTGACGGTCACCCATCCAGTGACCGCGCAGAATGACACATAACTTAATCTATCAAGAACAACTACGTTGTAATTTTTGTATTTTCATCATATTTATTCCATTTAGTCCCGCTAAATGCATTTAATTACCTAAATAAATAAATTATTACAACAAGATTAAATAGTACTTAACTATAGTCGAAATATGAACAAAACTATAATATTTGTGGACAGAAAAAAATAATTTACTTATACCTTTTTTACAAATTAAATAAGTAACCGATAAATTAAAATGAAAAAATATTATAAATAAAAAATCTTACTAAAAATTTCGACTCCGTCGTGATTAGAACCCGCGTTGATACATACAAGCGATCGTGCCCAAAGAAATTGTACTTTACTAACAGTTTAGTAAAGTACAATATCTTTGATCGTCCCTAAGCCGGACTGCCTTACCAATCGGCCACGGAACCCCTAAACGCCAGAACGAAATTATTAGTAAGATGATTTCGGTTAAAACACCGATTTGATTAAATATTGTTATAGAAATGTTCACAGTTTGACTAAACATTAAAATGCGACAAATATCCAAATTATCAGCCATATTTAACTAAATGGCTTTCCAGTGATCATATCACAGTATATTACTTACGGCTATTTATACATTTTTAATAAGTGGTCAAACGACATTATTTTGCTTGAAATTCTAGTGATACAATTACCTAAGTAAAATAATTATGAATTTTAATTAACCCCCAACACAAACAGTCGGTTTTCTCAAACGCAGATCATTTCTTCTTCTTTTCTTTATTTTGGCTTCGCACGGCTTGTGCCACGCATTTAGCCACTACCATGTCTTATTATAATTCAAGTCAGTAAAGAAGTCAAGTCAAAGTCAGAATTACACATGCATTAGGTACACGGACTTTTTGTGAGAACTCGAAAATCAATGATATCCAGTTTTGTTGCATTTACCCACACTTATGTACGTTCACGAACACTTAATTAATCAACGGTCAAATCACGTGACAAGTGTCAAATCGGTTGCAAATTTTCACTTGTCACCTGTCACATGATTTAACCATTGATTAGTTAATTTTGGAGATGATCTGCGTTCGAGAAACCGACTGTAAGTATTGCTAAAGAATTTCACTTTCATTTTGCATTCCACTCGCCCTTTTCATTAGACCAAACTTGGGTATGTTTAAAAACATTTCAATAGTCATACCTACTTTTAACCCCCCATAACTTGTAACATCTAAACCGATCTTGATAAAACATGTTTAAGAAACACCGCTAGAAAACCTAGAAATCAGTCCAATTAAGAGCTAGGTGCCACACACATAGGTAGCGGTCAAACTTAAACATAGGTTTAGGTTAAAAAAAACAGTAGTGGCAATTCTGAGTGTCGCAAAAGCTAAACTAAGCTAACTAAAATTGTTGCCGTCCCTTTCATAGCGATGGGAATAAAAAGGATGGCAATAGTTTTAGTTAGGTTAGTTTAGCTTTTGCGACACTCCGAATTGCCCCCAGTGTCATTACCATGACATGCTTAACTAGGCGCGCTAGCGTGTATATAATATATACTTTTAAGCCTGCAATACATGTTGGCCGAGCCTACGCCATCGCGAGCGTAGGCAAATTGATGCAAGTGCTACCGTACTCGCGAGTGGATAAATGCACTCTCTACCTACACCATGTCGCTTGCCCAGACTCGGCCAGTAGGCGAGTGATGACGAGCGATTGCAAGGCAAGGCAGATATGCTGTCCATGTTGGTATTGGCGTTTACTTGCCTACGCTCGGCCAACATGTATTGCAGGCTTTATACATTGTTAACAAAAAATATGTGTTAAAATTATTTGTAGGGTAGTGGTTGTTTTGCGCAATGAAATTAACTCACTTGAGCACTAATTAAAAATGTTGAAAAATCTATTTGTTAGTTTGCTATTCACATGTTAAAATTGATACAAAATGCCGATATAAATTACTTTATACGTTCCCTCATAGAAGTTTAAAATATAACAAATGATTTGCTTCAGAAAAGACGTTAAAATAAGGGTCCCGGCTTTTAAAGTCGTTAAGCCATGACGAAGGTCTTCTGGTGGCCTACAAACTTCGTCACAAGAGTTAGCTTCTAGCTCATACGAACTTACTGTAGGTATTTTGATCAAATATATAAGTAAAAAATTCATTAAAATTAGTGGATAACTCTGGTTATGGAGTTTTTAGGCCGCCGTATAGTTTATAGGCCGCTTTAAGGCCTCCGTCATTATGTTATATACAAAAAATTGTGCGGTAAAACACAGAAACGTTTCTATCTAGCGGTCACCCATCGAACGTTGCCTGTTTTTAATAAACTTCTATCAGCGACGATATTCTTTACAAATTACAATACAAAACAGATATTATTCGTCCATTATGTTATAACAATTGATCTAATCTCAATTATGATAACATTCGAAAATTTACTACAAGAATATACAATTTTTTACATCCGTAACTCACTCGAAAAATTCCATCTCATTTGAGCAATCCAAAAATATATTGCTTTACTTTACCATCGTTCTTCATTCTATCTGTGCTACAGATAAACATGGTATAACTTTAGAATAAGCAAAATATCTAGGTACTTGAAATAGGTTTAATATCGATTTTTTTCTATACCTACTTACCTACTAATATTATAAGTAAGTATGTTTGTATGTTTGAAGTAATCTCCGACCCGACACTACTCAAAAATTCTTTCACTGATGTGTATCATGGACTTTTCGAATGAACATAGGCTATATTTTACTACGCGAGCGAAGCCGCAGGTGAGTAAGCTAGTAGTAAATATTTTGCTTATTCTAAAATAATTATTCTAGGTCCGAATTGCCACTACTATGAGTGGCAATTCGGAGTATCGCAAAAGCTAAACTTAACTAACTAAAAATGTTGCCGTTCCTTTCATAGCGATGGGAATAAAGAGGATGGCATTAATTTTAGTTCGTTTAGTTTAGCTTTTGCGACACTCCGAATTGCCACTAATACCAAGTTTATGTGTAGGTACTACATTATGTATGAGATTTAAAATGTTTCAAATCCCATCAAAACAGTATCAAAATGGGTCCAGTGACATCTTTCTGGTAGTAAAATAAGGCGCGCTGAATCATTATGCTCACTTTTTGCGTGATAGATACAGAAAATGGATGAGAAACAAGACATTCTTAAATCTCATTTATACACAACATTACCACCAAAATCCATCTTTAATAAGATATTATAATTTATAGGATGGTATGTACGTAACAAATGGAAAATAAAAAAAATATGAAACAGTAGGTCTACTCTACAAACAGAAAACGTTGCAACCTGCCAATAATCGCAGGTCAGCTTATATTGGTGGTTTCTGAATTCTGAAGATTAACCAACAAAAGCTGACTTGCGATTATTATCACGATGCATCGTCTTTGGCTTATAGAGTAGAGGGGCTGACTTCAATTTCGTAAGAGATAAGATCTCTGTTCATAACTCGAAGCTCCTCATCAGATCCTCAAGTATTATTTATGGGACCATCGGGAAAAAATAAAGAAGGTAGGTATAGGTCGCGCCACGTAACAAGAGCGCTGGCTGTCAAACTGCTCCGTGGTCGATGATTGGTGGAGAGGTGTTGCGGCGCACTTCATACCATTGATCTAGCGAGTGCTATTGGTTCGTCAGCGAGTGAACACAGGCGCAAACATACCCCCGCTACTTCCCCGACCAAGCTCTTTTTGCGTGGCGCGACCTCTACCTACTCTTTAAAATATACAAAATCGATCCACTATTGACGGAATAATCGATAAACATACAAAAAAATTAAGGATCTTCCGAGCTAAGAACAGAAATGCACCCAAGTGTGTAGAAAATTGAAGTCAGTTATTTTAAAAATAATAATTCTTCTACAGTTATTAAGTTACTCAGTGATTTTATAGTGGCAATTCTGGATGTCATCAAAACTTAACTAACCCAATTTGACAGCACTAAAATTGATGACATCCTTTTAATTTCGATCGTTAACACGACAACATCTTTAGTGCTGTCAAATTAGGTTAGTTAAGTTTTGGCGACATCCAGATTCCAGAATTGCAACTAATGTCTAGAACAACTCACAAAAGTTTTTAAATTAAACAAGTTACGACTAGTATTCTCTCAATAAAAACGAAAACGCTGTTAATAAACTGTCACTGTCCGTGTCATTACCATGACATATCAAACTACGTACGTAGCGTGTATATTAACCATAGACCTAGTAGTACCTGGACGAACAGCTAGCGTGCCGCTGAGAGGGACAAAAAATGCAGTGAATCCATTGTTTCGTAGTACAAAATTAGGAGCATCAAGTTTCCGGCCATACAAAAAAGCGGCACGTGATGAGGGACAAAAGATATATATGGATGTATATTTTCTTCTCTGTTTTTGTGTGACTGAGAAAGAAATTAACAGCGCTCTATTTCTTACCTTCTCTAAGATATTAACCTATTTATTTATGAACAAAGAAACACATAGGAACAAAAAATATTCGTGTATTGAAATAATGTAGGTTCAAATTTAGTACTTCATCTGTCCGCGCGCACTGAGACAAGTTCTCATACATTATCTGTCAACACACAATCTACAGTACAAAATGTACACGCTAGCGCGTATAGTTTGATTGGTACATGTCATACTAATTGTGCTGACCGCTGAAGTTACATCCAACAGATTTGTAGCTATTTTTGGTTAGTTTTACTTGCTGAGTAACTTTGCTAAGTAAAAACTTTACTTGAAGATACCCATATTTTGTTAAATGATATTAGCTCGTAATCAACATCAATTTAATTGCCAATTTAAATAATTATTACATTTAGGTACATTTACAAAAATAACTTTATATACTGACGTATAATCTCGTTTGACTCAAAATAAACGTCCACTGTTATTTTTACAAATTGAAAGCGCACAAGTAGCCCGCTAAATTTAAAATTTCTTACGTTTTTTATTTTAATTTGTAGGACAATGTCAGGTTGATTTGCGCATCAAATAATGATTCGCGCAGATAACAATTATGCCTATGTATTTCCATTATATTATAAACATAATAAATACAATATATTTCTTCAACTTAGGATTGTTCAATATTTTTTAATTGCCATCCAGCGCGGCAATGCTGACAGTGTCTTGGGCACGCTTCCGACTGGCAGTGGTTTGGATCAGTTGAGCTACCTATAGATCGTTTGTAACGATCCTTAGGTGGCTCAACTGGTTCTAATTGTATTTTGTACAGTTATGTAAATATGTAGTAGTTACGTTTCTGTAAATATTTTTAAAAACATTTATAAAATATCGAGCTGTCAAATTAGTTTAGCTTAGTTTTTGCGACATCTGAATTGACACTAATGTCAAGTTAAAATTGTAGGTTGTCATTTTTTATGTTCATAATTTATAAGTAGGAAAATATATACAATAATTAGATACGGCACGAATCATTTTCAATCAACATATTGACCTTTAAATATAAAAAAAATTGCATTTAAGTATGGGCGTCATATCACGTCGTGTCACATCGCATCAACCCTGTAAGGACGTAATATCACGTTGTGCGCGCGAACGTGTATATGATTATTGACTTTGACGATCGCACAGAATGACATTCTTTACCTCTGTCTCTATTCTCCTTTCAGTCGTTTGCTGAACTCCTCCTGCTGTAGTTCCCGCAATTCTTTCTTCGCCTTCACTCGTTTAAGCTGTCCATCCCTGTGAACAAACAAGTTGAATAAAAAAAAGGTTGTCTGTTCGTTCGTTCGTTCGTAATAGTTCGTATGAGCAAGTGGCCAACTCTGGTGACGGAGTTTTCAGGCCGCCGGAAGGCCTCCGTCATGACTTAACGACTTTAAAAGCCGGGACCGACAATTTACCGCGCCCTCCGAAGCACGGAAGCGCTCAGATGAAAATGCCACTTGCGGTCACCCATCCAAGTAGTGACCGCTCAGAACGTTGCCTAACTTCGACGATCTATCAAGAACGTCTTAGCAAGCTTCGCCACGAGCGCTTCAAAACCCTCAAATTGGTTTCACTCACCATTGCAAATCCACCAGGCCTCCCCGTCTCGCGATGACCGCCTTCACTCTGTTAGCGAAGTGGACGGCGGGCTCCTGTGCGCCGCGCGTCATGGCGGGCAGGTACCACACGTCGCAGACGATGGCCCACGAGCTCATCATGTGCAGCAGGTACTGCAGCATGCCGTAGCGGGAGCTGTTCCAGAACGCGTCGCCGAAGCGCGCGTCGTATCTGACAATTACAAAACAAGTCTTACTAAAAGTTAACGGCTCCGACAGGATTCGAATTCATTTCATTCATTTCATTCATTCCATTCATTCCATTCATTTCATTCATTTCATTCATTTCATTCATTTCATTCATTTCATTCATTTCATTCATTTCATTCATTTCATTCATTTCATTCATTTCATTCATTTCATTCATTTCATTCATTTCATTCATTTCATTCATTTCATTCATTTCATTCATTTCATTCATTTCATTCATTTCATTCATTTCATTCATTTCATTCATTTCATTCATTTCATTCATTTCATTCATTTCATTCATTTCATTCATTTCATTCATTTCATTCATTTCATTCATTTCATTCATTTCATTCATTTCATTCATTTCATTCATTTCATTCATTTCATTCATTTCATTCATTTCATTCATTTCATTCATTTCATTCATTTCATTCATTTCATTCATTTCATTCATTTCATTCATTTCATTCATTTCATTCATTTCATTCATTTCATTCATTTCATTCATTTCATTCATTTCATTCATTTCATTCATTTCATTCATTTCATTCATTTCATTCATTTCATTCATTTCATTCATTTCATTCATTTCATTCATTTCATTCATTTCATTCATTTCATTCATTTCATTCATTTCATTCATTTCATTCATTTCATTCATTTCATTCATTTCATTCATTTCATTCATTTCATTCATTTCATTCATTTCATTCATTTCATTCATTTCATTCATTTCATTCATTTCATTCATTTCATTCATTTCATTCATTTCATTCATTTCATTCATTTCATTCATTTCATTCATTTCATTCATTTCATTCATTTCATTCATTTCATTCATTTCATTCATTTCATTCATTTCATTCATTTCATTCATTTCATTCATTTCATTCATTTCATTCATTTCATTCATTTCATTCATTTCATTCATTTCATTCATTTCATTCATTTCATTCATTTCATTCATTTCATTCATTTCATTCATTTCATTCATTTCATTCATTTCATTCATTTCATTCATTTCATTCATTTCATTCATTTCATTCATTTCATTCATTTCATTCATTTCATTCATTTCATTCATTTCATTCATTTCATTCATTTCATTCATTTCATTCATTTCATTCATTTCATTCATTTCATTCATTTCATTCATTTCATTCATTTCATTCATTTCATTCATTTCATTCATTTCATTCATTTCATTCATTTCATTCATTTCATTCATTTCATTCATTTCATTCATTTCATTCATTTCATTCATTTCATTCATTTCATTCATTTCATTCATTTCATTCATTTCATTCATTTCATTCATTTCATTCATTTCATTCATTTCATTCATTTCATTCATTTCATTCATTTTTTTTAAAGGACAATGGCTTCTACCTCGCGCACTTACTTGATAGCAACAGGATATATGGTACCGCCGACTTCGAAGCTTCCTTTCTTGAACTGCATGACCGAGGTATTGTTGATGCAAGTACCTTCGGGGAAGATCAGAATTGGAGGGTTGTCTGGCACTGAGATGTGTTCTTTAAGCCTGTAATACAAAATAATGAATGAACGAATGAAAATTCTTTATTGCACACTTAATGAAGATACAATCATCGAGGTAGTATTATAGAGCCACAATCAGACAAATAAATAGTAAACGCCAAAACTCGGCACACGCTACGTAGTGCGCAGAGTTTTTCTTTTTTGCGTACAAGCGACATTGAACATTTAAAAAAAACAACATAACTTCTACATTCCAATGCACATTTTTTTAGTGTATTCAGCAATTAGATTGTGACTCTTTAATACTACCTCGATGGATAGGATACAATACAACTTGTGAAAAAAAATTACCTAACAATGTACAATGGTCAGTCATATCGCTAAGAAGCGATCTCTTCCAGGCAACCATAAAAATATGGTTTAAGTGCTGGGCAATTCCATTCCATCTCAACAATGTCCCAGGCACTGCAGTGTCCCGTTAAGTGTAGGCAAAGATTGCCTCCTGACTCTATAAATCATCTAGTAAAGATGTCAAGGCCTGAGTTTTTTTGGGTCTCCACCCCAGCTAGCAATCCTTAGTATATATATCACAGCTTTTACTGTTTAGTAGTTGGTTTACAGATATTGTTTTTGATAGACCTAAAAGCAATAAAATGTAAGTACCTTTTGGCAACTGCATTTCTGTCTTTAGCCTCTGACCTCTCGAACCAGATGTGGGGCGAAGCCCTAGCGAGCGCTCGCTGTAGGAGCCCTAAGAACCCCCCATGGCGTTGTCCAATCTATAATATTTAAGTTTTTGTTAATATTCAAGATTTTATCTGGTAATAATTAAACACATTTTGCAGAAGTTAATAACATTTAACTTCTGCAAAATGTGGACCAAATACGTATTTGGACATACCTCTGACTACCCCCTTAGATCATCAAAGGATCTAAAAGAAGACTAAAAGAGCCCTAGGATCTGAAAATGTCTACCGCTGCTCGCTGTGAATACGAGTACATTCGTGAATCATGATCATATTTCATTTTAAGATGACAAAGAACCTGTTAAAAACCGATACACTCTCAAATAAAAATGAGCTTTATTCGGCATCGCACGTTTTGTGCTTCAAGTATCAAATAATTTAAATAATTCAAGTTAAGATATATATACAAATACAAATGTATAATAAGATACAGTGGACCCCCGATAATCCGGCCCCTGTCTAATCCGGCGCCCCCTGTAATCCGACATGACTTAGAATGTAAATATGTACGTATAATATATAGATTCTTGTCATTAGATATGTAATTTGTCGGATTACAAGGTACTCTTTCGTAAAAAAATCCGGACTATAGGGGTCTTAGGCGGTGCTCTATAATCCGACAAATTTGATAGTCCGACACTGCCCTGCATGTTTGCCGGATTACCGGGGGTCCACTGTACATATATATAATATCCCACCTATTGGGTCTTTACTGAAGCATCACACGGACTTTTCGTGAGAACTCGAAATGCAATAATATCCAATTTTGTTTAATTTGCCCAAACTTATGTACGTTCACGAACACTCAACAGTTAATAATCCACAATTATTTTACACATCAAGATTCGATAAATTAAGTTTTGGAAAATAAAACAAAACAAAAAGATGCATCTCAAATTCCGTCCAAAAATTAAACGGCTGAGCGGATTTTCTTGGAGCTATAACTTTTTAAGTCAGAGGTATGTCCGCGTTTTAAAAGAAATCTGCAATCGTTTTGAAGAGTATTACCATATATTTAATATAACTTATATACCTAACCAAGGCCCCACATGCTCATTCTTTATTGTAGGTACACCAGAAAATACATTTATATATACTTAAAATGTACTAAAATGCATGAACAAAGGCTCATCAAGCAAACAGACAGACAAACATTAATATTTCCCATGTTATATGATATTTTCATTTATGAACACTTACGTGGGCTGCCGTGACTCTTTTAAGGATAACTTTAATGGTGAGTTGCACCTAAGTAGTTTCAGTTAAGTGTAACTGCGTGATAGTCTCATAAATGAGTTAAAATACTGTTTATAGATCGCAAAAGTTTAAACTGTACCTATAGTCTGTTCACGAATTCGAGTCCTAAAAGGTAAACGAACAAATGTCATATAAATTTAAATGACATTAAATTTATAATAAAATCTATAAATTCCGAGTGAAGTAAACAATTTTACATTATATTAAGACGAAATTAGAAAAAAATCTATTAAGTGTGTGCCATAACGCCGAGGAATGAGCGGGAGAGCGAATAATGTTTTTACTCGTGAGTGAGAAGCGCAGAACGATAGACACGCAACATAATTTATAGCGAAAAAACAGTTTTTATTTAATTACAAGTTAATTAAACAAGCAATCGAAAAATTAAAAAACCAGAACTAAATGAATACTTCTAGGCTATTTGTCAAAACATAAAACCAACAAAAATAGCGTTCTGTTCCTGAGATAAATAGCAAACTGTGTGAAAAACATGTATTTTTCAAAAAAATATATGATCGAGAAAACTTTTACCAATCGTGTTTCTAAAAAACCACAACGCAAGATAAAAGTTCAAAGTTTAATTTCTCCAAACATTATAAGGTGGTATCTTTCACGGATTTTGAGATCTAATACGATTCAAACCACATATTTGCTACCTACGGCCTCTTAAGACTTCTTGTTCTGGTATCCTTTTTGTTTAACTTTTTGGACTCGAATTCGTGAACCGATTATACTTACTTATTTTTAATTTTTACATTTCACGCCCAATTATTAGTTTTACAAACTTTAGAAATTAAATTTTATTAATAAATAAAAATAATTTAAAAACAAAAATGTAAATCATATTACCAGTTAATTAATAAATTTACCAAGTCTGCTGCAATTTTTGTCTCAATTATAGGTATCATGATTTTTATCTAATTAATTAATTGTTAATTCTTCTAATCAAGTTGACTGTTAATTTTATTAAATATACTGTTTATTTTTATCAGATACTACTGTCCACAATGGACTACACTAGCTCACAATAGAGAGGAGTGGAGAGAAGGAAGGGAGGCCTTTGCCCTGCAGTGGGATGATACAGGCTCCTAATAATAATAATATTTTTTATCAGATAGTATCTGTAATGTTTATCAATTTTACTGTTCATTTCATTAACTGCTTTATCAAAGTGAGTGTTTAATTATGCCGGGTTCCTATATCCAACCAAAGACGATTAATATCTAGAAGACAGACAAAGGCCATACACAAAATCGTAACCCGATCCCGCAGTACCAGATAGCCTGAAAACTTTAAAACATCAATTTTATCCAAGAAATTTCAATACTTAGTAGTAGGTAGCAACAATATTCAATATTTAAACATTTTTAACTAGAAAGTAATTGAAATTTCTTGGATAAAATTGATGTTTTAGAGTTTTCAGGCTATTTTTTAGGGTTACGATTTTGTGTATGGCCTTTGTCTGTCTTCTAGATATTAATCGTCTTTGATCCAACTAACGGATGTCTGTAGGTCGGTCGTCATAGCAACGTTGTTATCTGACACAAAATGTATGGCACTTTTTGACAGATAACAACGTTGCTATGACGACCGACCTACGGACATCCGGCATTAGTAAAAATTTGTCGTATACGTACCAGAGAGTAGCAGTTATCGCACATAAGCACGAGTACATCTATCGGGCTCGTATGATTCGCGACGCATATCCCATTCGCCGGCTTATTGTGCTCATCATGATACGCGATGACGGCAGAAATGCACCGCGATAGGAGGTTGAAGCACGCGTGGGCAGTGGCTGTGTTAACGCGCTGCTTCCACGGCCCATCGGGCAGGGTACCCACGCACCATGTTGAAACCACCAGTAGCCATACCTAGTGTACCCGATGGTTAAGTAAATTCGTATGAGCTGGCGAGCATAGAAGCCAGGTGTAGCGTGTGATGCCAGACAACATTTTGTTGAGGTGTTATCTTGTTAACTTTACAATTACTTTTAATTTCTTTGACATGCCTTACTTTGTTCGACTGGCTTCCCACTAAAGCTTGACTATTTAGATTATTTTAGATTGTTAAGGGATCGCTTTTAAAAAAAAGCTAGGCCCACACCACCAGGTTCTTGCTTGATTCTTTCCCTGGTGTAGGGAGTCGCGTTGGAACAGGCATTAGAATCACCTAGCATGTAAAACGAAACTTAAGTGATCCTTGAGGTCCTACAAGAATAAATGATTTTTTCTTTCTTTCTAGAGCGTGTAAGCTTGCTTGGACGTGATAGATCGTTGAAGTTAAGCGAAGTTCTGTGTCTACAATGACATTTGACATTTGAATGTAGACATTATGTCGTTTGTTTTAATGTTCAATGTCGCTTGTACGCTAAAAAGTAAAACTCGGCGCACTACGTAGCATGCGCCGAGTTTTGGCGCGGACATCCTATTTGTCTGATTGTGGCTCTATAGACTGTACCTCAATGGTGACAGCATAAAGTCTGAAAGTGTTAAGTAAATAGCATGTTCAATTCTGGATATAAAAAATATGACAAAGGGATTCAGGCGACCTAAAAACTCCGTCAGAAATCGCCAATAGCTCATACCAATTTACTTTTGATTAACATACACAATGAAAAATGAAGGCAGGTATCTTTTAAAATGCAATGTAATTTTTTCTACTAGTTTTTTAAAAAATAATGTATCTTTGCAACAATGCATTTATAAAACACCTGTTTATGTATGAGTACTTCAATCAATATAAACAAATGGTAATGAAATTAAATATCATTGAAATGACGATTGATTTTCAAGCTCTTTTAAAAGATATAACATTTAAATGACAATAATATCATTAGTCAAAGAATCAACCGCCATTTGAATGATACTGTATTATCAAAATAGAGGTAGGTATCGGAATATACCCAACAGGCAATCATATAAATAGTTGTAGGTATACATATAAAAAATAATAATAATGTAATTTTGTTTCTTTTAAAAACTAAAGGAAAGTTTTCTTTCAGTCAAATGATTTTTTTAACCTCCTTATAGACATTCACATATATATATAATATATATTCCCTATTACCCGACTGGCAGAATATAATTGCCAGCTTTAAATACATTTACCCGAACATTTTCAACGATGCTTTACCCAAATAACAATGCACACCCAAAATCTGAATCAACAATGCGCTAAAACTACCCAAACATATATACCAGCTTAAAACGACAACCCATCAGGCACAATCCTACCCCAAGATGCAAACCAATATTGCCAACTAATAAAATATACTACCAAGGAGAAGCATGTGTTCACGCTGAGAATTCCAACGTCGATGGGACTCGTGTGGTTGGCAACACAGAAGCCATTGTACTTGGGCTTAAATTGTGTGTTGTGGAATGTTATTGACGCGGAAAGACCGCGCATCAACGTCCTAATTGATATCTTGTAAGAGAGAGCGCCGAAGTGCCGACGAATTCTTCCCGCGGGAAGTAAACTGACGATAGAAGTTGTTACTAGCATCGTCAGGACCTTAGAGAAAGAAAGAAATAGAGCGGTGCACATTCCTGTCTCAGTTACACAAAAACAAAGAAGAATATATACAACGTTCTTGTGAGTAAAAGAGACAAAGCATTAGATCTTTTGTTTATCATCGCGTGCTGTTTTTTTGTATGGCCGGAAACTTGATGCTCCGAATTTTGTACTACGAGACTATCACTGCATTTTTTGTCCCTCTCGGCGGCTTGCTCACTGTTCGTCCAGGTACTATACTAGGTCCATGGTCAGGACCTACGAATTTTGGGTAAAAGTGAAAAGTTGCCATAAGCACGAATTGAGTAAAAATGGGGTAATGAGTATTACATTAAGGTGCCTATATGGGTGAAACTAGCGCCACCGCCTATTTTATTTTATTATTACGTTGAACAAAGGAATAAAAAACTGAATGTACAGTTTGTGAAACCTATCATAACCTTTTTTTAATACCTCTGTAATAGTTTCATTTTGTATAGTTTAGGAGGAATAGCGGAAATAGATTTTGGTGGGCACCAAGTGCAAGTGCAACTCGTCTCAGCCGAGCCTTCGCCCACTGCGCCACAGAGACAAATTGACAGATCTTAAACTAAACTACTACATATTTTATTTACATAACTAAGGTGCCTACCCACATCTAAAATAATGCATTATGTGAGTACATTTTATCGCTACAATTAAATACAACTTTCCGAGCGACGACATATACATTCAACAATTATAATAGCACACGGGAAATTACTCACGTAAAATTATCGTCGATTTAGATATTATTGTAATATCTGTTTCTCAAGTAAGTGACTTTTGTGTCTTTTTTGGGAAATAAACATTCTTTAAACCTATAACTGTACAAACCTGATCGTTACAAACGATCTATAGGTAGCTAAACAGATCTTTATGAATAAAGGCCTTATTCAATATTCATTAATGCCGGGTTCCTATATCCAACGTACGGATGTAGGTCGGTCGTCATAGCAACGTTGTTTATTCAACACAAAATGTATGAGACTTTTTGACAAATAACAACGTTGCTATGACGACCGACCTACGGACATCCGTTAGTTGGCTATAGGAACCCGGCATAAAAGGTTTTAAAAACACTTACCCCAATGAAGAAAACAATGATTCTAAGCGGCAGTAGCACCATATACCTCACTATAAACCCCATAGCCCATATAATAGTGAGACGCCATGACAGAAACTCGTACTGCCTGCAAATATAAAGAACATGGGCAATAGGTATTAGCTTCTTAGCGATAAGAGGCTTATGGCTACTTAAGAGGCCGTAGGTAGCAAATAATGTGGTTTGAATCGTATTAGATCTCAAAATCCGTGAAAGATACCACCTTATAATGTTTGGAGAAATTAAACTTTGAACTTTTATCTTGCGTTGTGGTTTTTTAGAAACACGATTGGTAAAAGTTTTCTCGATCATATATTTTTTTGAAAAATACATGTTTTTCACACAGTTTGCTATTTATCTCAGGAACAGAACTCTATTTTTGTTGGTTTTATGTTTTGACAAATAGCCTAGAAGTATTCATTTAGTTCTGGTTTTTTAATTTTTCGATTACTTGTTTAATTAACTTGTAATTAAATAAAAACTGTTTTTTCGCTATAAATTATGTTGCGTGTCTATCGTTCTGCGCTTCTCACTCACGAGTAAAAACATTATTCGCTCTCCCGCTCATTCCTCGGCGTTATGGCACACACTTAATGTTGAACGGGGATAGTTTCTAATTGACCGCTGTGGCTCAGTGGGCGAAGGCCCGCCTGAGACGCGGAGGTTGCGGGTTCGATCCCCGCCACGGGACAAATGTTTGCATGTTCTGCAGATATTTGTTCCGAGTCTGGATGTCTTTCTATCTATAATATGTATGTATTTACAAAAAAAAATGTATCTAAGTAGTATATCAGTCATCTGGTTACCATAACACAAGCATTAAATTGCTTAGCTTGGGACTAGATGACGCCGTGTGGAATGTCCAAAAATATTTTTTTATTTATTTTTTTAATTTTAATTTAGCTGTACCTACTTACCTACAATTTTAAATCTACTGTCTGTCTCCCTTCCTGTTTTTACATTGTAATGTTCGCCTGTGCTCTGTGTTTTCCAAATAAATGTTATATCTATCTATCTATCTATCCATTGTACAATTATTCTAAGGTTTACTAGTTCTTAAGTTTCTTTCGTAAATGTACAATAAAGTATTTTCATTCATTTATTGTATTTGGACATACCTCTGACTACCCCCTAAGACATCTTCAAAAAGATATTTTTGATTATAGTGTTAACCCACACTTAGGTATTTCATTTTTAAATGAAAAATCTTACTAAAAGTTTTACGACTTCGGCAGGATTCGAACCCGCGAGATACAAGCGATCACCCTTAAGCCGGGCTGCCTCACCACTCGGCCACGAAGTCCTTATCGCCGAAGACGAAACTATCAGTAAGATGATATTTCGGTTAAAGCACCGATGAGCGCCATCTACAGGTATTCTAGAGCAATTAGACCTGCTCATTGTCCGAAATTGCATTCAGCTCAAATGACTAGAGATAACGCTATAGCTATTTCTATAGATATTTTTGGGTAATCTTGTGGTAATCTTCAAAAAGGATCTAAAAATTGCCTAAAAAGATCTGAAAGAAATGTCTACCGCTCCCGGGATACAGTCGTGATCATATTTCATTTCATTTCATTCATTCATTCAATAGGTTTTGACCAAGAACAAATTGAATGAATGAGCATTTCTAAAGCCAGAAATTTGGCCGCGTCGTTTATCAAACAAATTCATATATTCACTTAGGTATTTCATAAGGCTTGGTGGCCGAGAAGTTAATGGCAGCCCGGCTTGCATCATCGCGGGTTCGAATTCCGTCGAAGTCGTAACTTTTCGTAAGATTTTTCATTTATAATGAAACAAATTGTTTTGCCAATTGTGAACTTACATATTAGTTCTGGTGAGGAGGTTCCAGCTCCTCAACTCCTCGGCCTCGAAAACGGAGGTGACCTGGTCCTCGATGATGGACTCCATGCCTGCCTTCACCAGGTCCAAGCAGTGTGACAGGTGGAAGTCGATGGATTTCTGGAAAAGAATATGATAATGAGTAAATATTTTTTTTACTGGGAACTGACCCCACGTGTGGGATAAGGGCAAGTATAGTTCGCGACACGTAAAAAGAGCTCGGTCGGGGAAGTAGCGGGGGTATGTTTGCGCATGTGTTCACTCGCTGACGAACCAATAGCACTCGCTAAATCAATGGTATGAAGTGCGCCGCAACACCTCTCCACCAATCATCGACCACGGAGCAGTTTGACAGCCAGCGCTCTTGTTACGTGGCGCGACCTATAGTAGGGGTAGTTACCTCCCCCTTCCCCTGGAGCTGGCTGACTCGCTCCTGGCTGCAGCTCCTCTTGTAGTTCAGCTCTGGAGACGGACCCAGGATCTCCTCGCGCTGTATCACCGTGTTCAATGTACCTAAAGATCAGAAAAGATGATTGTAAGTAGGCAGGTACCTAAATAATAAACTAAATTATCGGTCCCGGCTTTTAAAGTCGTTAAGCCATGACGGAAGCCTTCAGGCGGCCTAAAAACTCCGTCTCCAGAGTTGGCCACTTGCTCATACGAACGAACGAACGAATAATAAATAAATACACTAAGGGCGTTGATTTTTTTTGGTAGTTTAGTAAAATTATTTTATTTATCGTTTTAAAACCCTCACCGTTTCCAACACCATTCTCCTTGATGATGGCGGAAGGTGGCTTATCATCAGGCACGGGCGGATCCTCTTCTTCATCAGAACTGTCGTTCCTCTGTATCTTCTTCGCCACCTCGATGTGCTGCCTGCCATACTGAAAGTAAGGAAATATTTTTTTAAGTTGGTATGAGCAAACAATGAAGGAAAACATCGTGAGGGAACCAGTTAGCTTTCTAGCAGCGTCGATGGGCTTGCAACCTGTCACGTTATGGAATGTTAGGTTAGGTAAGGTACCAAATATGTATTTTGGAATGCCTCTGACTACCCCATTAGACATCTTCAAAGGTCTCTCTCATCTAAAAATGCCAAAAAAAATAAAGAGTGAAAGAAAGAAAGAAAGAAAGAAAAATCATTTATTCTTGTAGGACCTCAAGGATCACTTAAGTTTCGTTTTACATGCTAGGTGATTCTAATGCCTGTTCCAACGCGACTCCCTACAGCTAAGTGAGCTAAGTGACTTAATTATCTCGTTTGCGAAAACACGCTATCAGTATCTACTCGTAGGTATCTAGCGGTGCAGGGGCGGTGACCTCTGCAGCACTGGGACGGTAGCTAAGAGATTGTGTTGATAAAGTGATACACAATTTGCAACATAATCATAATTTATCACACTAATATACATTATTATTAGTGGCAATTCTGGATGTCGACAAAACTTAACCAAACCAATTTGACAGCATTAAAACTGATGCCATCCTTTTTATTTCGATCGTTATGAAAGGGACGGCAACATCCCAAGTAACATTTTAGTTTCTGAAATGGTTTGAAAAAGGTTTTAGAACCTTTTTAGAAAGTCTCAAGGTTCTGGGTGATTAGTCTCCAGATCGTTACAATAACCTTCTCAATTTATCCTGTAGTCCAAAAGGGCCCAACATACAGAACCTCCGCATAACGTTTTGGCGTTAAGTGGTCAGGATAAAAAAGCAAATCCCAGAAACTAAATGTAACCTTCTCAAAACCCAATGGGCCTTGCTGAGTCTTTAACAGAACTTACATGCAAGCCTTGAATTAGACTGAAATTGACATAGAAAAAGTCTTGTAAGTCCAATTCAAGTTTTAATTGAAGATCATTTTGAGATCAAATTGGATTACGAAAATATAAAATAGGCTATTTTGGGATTCATAAAGATTATATTAGGTTTACTAAGACTTTAAAAGACATGTGAATAAATAAAATGATGGCGACTTTAATTCGTAGTGATTTTTATTGAGACATGTTATTATGATACTGTTATCACTGAACGTATTGGTCAGTTTTACTGCGACGGTTACTTTGTCGATGAAATAGGTCTCGATACCCAGTGTAAAACTTACGGGCCCTCTGAAATACTTCATTTTGTATAATTTAGATACAATAATTTATTAAAAAAAAAATTTTTTTGTTACAAAAAAATGCTTAAAGGATCAGAATTTTAAATATATTATCTATGTGTATCACAAAACTGAAATTAAAATCTTATTATAGCGAAAAATGTTAATTGAATTGCTTACGAAATGAGATTTTAATGTAATAAAATGGCCGACTTGATACCAGAACCTAAAGGTTTGAGATTTAACTAAGTTATGATAAAAAAGCCATGGCTCTAGCCCTTTTGTACTTAAAAATTACCAAAAGGACTTTTAATATGCTAAACTAGGAGCTACTGGTATATTTCAAGGCTAATTCAGGATTTTATAGTAATAGTCAGGTCTAGTAGGTTGTTATTTAGTCAAATGTAATCTATGTTATGCCTATTAGCCTGCGATAAGCTTTATTGGCCTAATTAACAACTTTATGCGGCTACTTAGATCAGTGTCCAAAGCTTGCTGAAACCATTAGGTATTACTCATTGTGAGTGATTTCTCCATACAGGATGTTTACTTTTGGAAGAGGTTCACTACTTCTCATCTAAATGAATAAAAATTCTTTACACTTACACTAAGAACAGAATTTAACCAATAACAAAAACATTTACAATGGGCGGCCTATCGCTCAAAACGATATCTTCCAGGCAATCTTTGGATGTAGAGAAGTTACATTCAACGAATGGAAAATTGGTCGGGTGCATAAAAACCAGGAAAAATAAAACTTCTACAAAAATATAGTAAAAAAACTTAATCTTCCATTCGTTGTATGTAACTCTTTTTCATCCAAAGATTGATTGAAGAGATCGTTTTAAGCATTTCAGATCCTTTGAAGATGATACAAAGTAAGTTCTTGTTAATGCTACTAATTGCATCAGACAGGCCATCTACCGTAGCCTGCATATACATTTGAAGATCGCCTGCATAAAGGTTGTACGAAGAAGTAAAAAGATTTGAAATGAAGTTAATAAAAAAAAAGTGCGAGAAAAAGAGGAGATAAAATGCCACCCTAAGGTACACTGGTCAACATAAGGCTCCAAGGCGAAAATGTATCGTCAACTCGAACTCGTTGCCGACGACCAAGCAGATAACTGCGAAACCAGTCAACCACTGATGAAGTTATTATGTTAAGCGAGCGTAATGAATCATGGATAGGTCAAAATCTACAGTATTGAAAGCATTACTGAAGTCTAGTTATTTCAAGTTAGTCAACTGACCAAGTCTAGTTATTTCAAGTTAGTCAACAGACTGGGCATAATACTGGATAGAGCCCTTTCATATAAATCCCACTGCTTCAAAGTCAAGGAAAAATAGGAACTCGGAACAATCTCCTACGGCGCCTCACTTCCACGAGGTGGAAGTGAGGCGCCTGAAGTCTTGCGGACGACCGGTTTATCTTTGTCCTTCTCCGCAGGTGAATTTGCTTGCCCAGTGTGGCACCGCTCTGCGCACGCAAAAATGGTTGATGTAGCACTTAACGAAACGTGCCGCTTTATAACCGGATGCCTTAAGCCCACGCCTCTAAAATTGCTTTATCCGCTGGCAGGCATTGCCCCTCTTGAAGTTCGTAGAGAGGTAGCGTGTTCTATCGATAAACGAAAGCAGATGACAGCCAGGCGAGATCCACTATACGGTTATCAGATGCCTCTAGTACGGTTAAAAAGTCGCAGGAGTCTTCCTAGGGCTAACCTCGTCTACGGAAAAGAATGCAACAGCCGCTCGGTTGGAGCTGTGGATGTCCTCTGCCGTCGCAGATTTTATTACCCCCAGCCGATCACCTACCACCTGGCCGTGATCTGACATGGCCAATGTGGAAAGCGTTAAACCGACTCCGAACCAAAGTTAGCCGTTGCAGAGAGAATTTGATAAAATGGGGATTCCGAGACGCTACACCACTCCAGTGTGATTGTGGAGCTGCCGCTCAGGATATGGCGCATTTACTTGTATGCCCTATGTGCCCTACCTGCACATAGCGGCATACAAGTATATGCGCCAAGAGGACCTAGTAAACGCCACCGATATATAGACCATGTTGAAACATCGAAACGATAGAAGAAGAAGAAGACTGACCATTCTCCATTCCAGATCTTACGTCGTCAGACTCGTCAGTGATCTTATAACAAGCGCTGTAACAGTGCTATGACCGGGACGGATACCAGATTGGAGAGGATTGAGAAGGTTATTTTTGATAAGGAAGAAACTAAGCTGACCACGAACAAGACGTTTAAAAACTTTGGAAAGGAATGGAAGAATAGAAATTGGATGCAAATCGGTTAAGGTGCCTAGGTACCTATATGGGTGAAACTAGCGCCACCGCCTAAAGCAGGCGTAACCTATCATAAGCTTTTTTTTGTAATAGTTTTATTTTGTATAGTTTAGGAGGAGTAGCGAAGTTGCACTTGGTGGCCACCAAACTTTGTTTTCGCTACTCCTCCTGTTTTCACAAACTGTACATTCAGTTTTTTAAATTCCTTTGTTCAACGTATAATAAAATAAATAGGCGGTGGCGCTA